>CM062809.1:510935052-511585040 GCA_031772625.1 Pinus tabuliformis
TATAAAAGGTAAGAATTCTGAAGCATCTACTAGTAATTCTGTTCAATCTGTTATTGATGAAGAACATGAGAGAAAAAGACATGAGCTTTTCCATATTTGAGTTGTTTCCAAAAATCAAAAGATTGATACTTTGTTTGATAGTGGCTCACAAGTAAATCTGATTTCTGAAGCAATTGTAAAGAAATTGGGATTAGAAACTAAACCTCATAAGAAGCCATACCCATTGGGATGGTTGAATGATAAATCACAACTACAAGTGACTAGACAGTGCAAACTCAAGTTTTCTTTTGGGTCAGCATTTGTAGATGAGGTTGAGTGTTGTGGGGAAAAATGCCTATGCAGGATGATCCTATCCACCTAAGGTGTGACAGTGCCTTAGCAACAAACAGAGACAGCTATTCTGGTTTCTTCCTTTATGAAATGGGAAAGAAGAGAGATCAATGGACTTACCGGTGTCTTCCGTTTGTCCCTCGATCTAGATCCTCTTCTCTTTGGGTGTTCACAGCTACTTGCCTCCTCGCAAAACCACAAGAGAACAGCTACTTGCCTACCTGCAAGATCACAAGAGAACAGCTGCTTGCGACAAGAGAACAACTACTTGAGACAAGAGAAGAACACAACACAAAGGCAGATATTCATATTCATAAATGATTCAGGATTAGAAATAAATCAAATACACTAATGCAATCATACATCAAAGATACATCAGTATATAGGAGAAAACCAAGATAGCTTTATTGATAAATAGCAAGTTTCAGGAAGAGATACAACCCAGAGGGCTCCAATCCAGCATCTCCTTCCCAGCAGAATGGAATTCCTATCTTCACCTCCCTTCAAAGCATTAAGCACCCAATGATTCCAGTCTCAAACCAACAACAATTTTTTGCAATAACAAAATTCCAGCCTCCGGATCTCATGGAGGAGAGATCCATATATAGATGTTTGGAGAGAGGATGAGTCAGCTTGAGATTTGACTAGTGTCCTCTCCCTCTATTAGTTCTTGAGTCCACTTGGAGGTTCTTGCTTCCACTTGGAGATTTGGAACCTCTTACTCATCACCAGTCGAATTCCCTGAGGCAAGTGTCATTTTGGAAGCTTCCTGGGCTCTGACACCTTGAGGAATGAGTCTGCCACATGTCCAAACTCGCTCAGCGCAGGTAGCCAGTGTTGGAGTTGACATTCAACGCAGGTAGACTGTGGAGCCACTGACATTCAGTGCAGATGGTCAGTGGAGCAGTTGACATGATCCTGAATTGACTTGTTTTTGAGTAGTTTCAGGTGGAGAACTTCTGTGAATTGCTGTGGTTAGTTAGCCTTGTTCCTCTAGGGGTAGGAACAACATGTTTAGGGACTTTGGATCCCTTAGATTATGGACATTTCATGCTCAATGCTGTAAGGCACAAAAATGTCTATAACAGTTGCCCCCTAAAGTATGAGGCCATTTATCGGGTGAAATGCTTTATCCAGGAGGGTCCGAAGTTCATCCAATCGCTGGGAGGAGACCTGTAATAAGATACAATACAATACATTATTTTTCATACTGCTTTCATGATCTAGCTGAGGCGGGCATTCCCATGCTCAGCTTTATAAATTCATTTTCTGTACATAGAACAGACAATCGTCTGATGGTAGACTGATAATTTTGATGAAATTACCATCCTTTGAGTACGATGATCGTCTGCTGCAATGATGTACATGTCAAATGTCTTTATATTTCCTGAATATATATCGCAGCCCGGATGGATGAAACTAGATCCGGGGTCTTCAAGCTCGTTCGATCTTCACTCTAAGTACAAGTCGATCCATGTGAGAATTGCGCTGAAGTCGAACATGGAAAGACATCGCTTAATTACCAGTCAATGATGTAAACCGTTAACAAGCGCGAGAGGAATCACCGATAATGATAATGACCCTCAAGGTACTGCAGTACAATTCACGTGGTGTGAATAAAGGACTTGGCGTCGAACACCACGCAAAATCTTCTGGTCGAAGGTCATTGATGTATACCTGTCACCGGAAGTGAGAAACTTGCCATTGAGGCATGAAAGCTGATGAGCCCCAAAAATGTACAATTATTTGGGCTCATTCAACCTCCTAATTTGGCTTAGTCCACCATTCTCATTTGTTTATTGCATGTTTTTGATTATTTTTATGTTAATAGAGTGAATTTGGTTAGTCATTATGCCAACAAGTCTAATGGGTGCTTTGTGTAGCCTTGTTGGTCAACTTGGAGACAAAATTGAAGGTCTTAATGAGCACTTGGCAGCCAAATTCGTGGGAGAACAAGCTAGAGGATTTGTAGGAAGGTGTCCCCCTCATTTATGGACCCTTACCTCGAATTCTCCACCATCAGCTCGGAGTTCAAGGGCCACCGAATTAATGAGCACAAGGACAGCCAAGCAAGTCAAGTTGGACTGCTGTTAACTCCAAGTCTTGGGCAGCCAAGTCCCTAACTTTTAGGAGGACTGTTGGGTCCCCAAATTGTATAAATAAGAAGGCTTGGGGCCTCATTTTTGGTAGCTAGTTGGTAGTCATTTTTGTAGCTAGTTAGTCATTTTGTTTTAGCCATTAGTTAGCTAGCTTGTAGTTCGATTTTTAGGCCATGGATTAGCTTTGCTTTCAGCTCATTCTCAAGCTCTCCTTATGGACAGTTTTGATGTACTTTTCATTTCTTGATTAATAAAGATGGATCCAGCTTTGCACCAGCTATAAATCGTTCTTGGGAGGCTGTAGTTCTTGGGGTTGGGCCCATCTCAAGCGCCCAGTACCTCCCTTGTTTATCTTCATGTGTTTGCTGCATTCTCATAATAAAAATCTGCTCTTTAGATCTTGCCTTGTTATGGTAGTTGGTTTTGATGGGTAACGTAGCTTTTTATGCTTAGAATCGATTGGTAGGAGTTTGTTATGCATTTAGATCTTTTGGAATGCTCTTTCTCACGTGAAGTACATGGTTCTCTTTCCAAACAAAGCTGCTGTTCATTTATTTCATTGACAATTAGATTAAGTTATCTAGGACTTGGTTTGTTTGCAAGAATTCATTGATTCGTTTAAATGAGCATTGTGTAGGGCATCTCTATCATCTTCATCACCTCCTCAAGTTCTATTTAACCTCTGTCTCACTCATTTACCCTCCAACTCTCTCATTTCCCACATAGCTCCATCTCCTTCAACTTTCGTTGGTCCCATCCTTCCAATCATCAAACCATTGCATACACTCTTCCTTCATCTGATCTTCCACTTCTAAAGCCATCACCAGCCTTATTCCTACCTTACACATCTCCCCTACCATTCCATTACTCCTCCATCACTCCAAACACTCACGGTAGGTCATCTTGTAGCCATTTGTAGACATCCTGTAGAAAACAGAGTATCCTGTAGGATCCTCCACAGCCATCCTGTAGGAGGCCACTCTCTCGGTTGCTGAGCATCTGAATGCGAGGAACCTCTGTGGATGGATGCTAAGGATCCCTAGGGACCTCTCCTAGCCTCTCCAACCTATCCCACGCCTTCCTTCCTTCTCCATCCCATCTGCACAACCAAACCCTAGTTAGCACAAGATCACCATCATTCCACACACTTAAAGGAAAAATACAAAAACATAACTTTCATGATGCAAGTAGTTTAGATTCATGCATTTTCCTTTATTAGAGGTAGTGACAGCATTGGTAGAAGTTGCATTTACATTCCTTGCATTGTAGAGGTCAGACTAGTTAAATTAGGGTTTCCTAGGTTTACATGCTTTGATTTTCTTTCAGTTCATTTTTGTCAAGTAAAGTAGCTTTCCTTTGAGATTAGCTTTCGTCCATCAATTAGCAAGCTTCTTCTGAGAGCCCATAGAAGTTGGCTTGAGCCCTAGTGGACTTGTGCCAGCTGACCAAGTGACAGCTGCAACAAGAGCTAGTACTTCTGCATATAGCACCTTCGCTTCCAAGTTTGTACGAACTACCGGGTTGATAAAATGAGAGACAGGAAGCCCCAGGAGTTGTAGCATTATTGCTACAATACTGGAGCTCACCATCTTTTTGGCGCCGTTGCCGGGGAAGCGGCAGAGTATTGGTGATTGTTGCTATTCTTCTATTTTCTACTACAACCTTCTTCTAAGTAGTTTATTTCATTTCCATTATGCAATTTCATTTATGCAAAAGTAGATTAGCCTTTCTTGCTTTCCTAGATTAGTATTTCCCGCTTTCATAGATTAGCATTTCCTGCTTTCCTAGAATAGCTTTCAATTCCGCATTTCAATTCTGCAAGCGTAGATTAGTGTTTCAATTTCGCAAGCGTAGCCTAGCATTTCATTCTTGCAATTTCATTTGAGCAAAATAGATTAGTCCTTTCCTGCTTTCATTTCAATTTCGCAAGATAGTTAGTTGCAGTTCAATCTATTTCATGCCTTGTAGGAGTAGAGATAAGTTAGAAAAATGATTGCACAACACCCCCACTGCTTCACACAGCCAACGTTCTTCTTCGATGGCTATGATGAAAGAGCCCCTGGGTGGACATCAAGACATATCTGAAGAACCTATAGGGGAGAAGAAGAAGAAAACATTCCTCTGAAGCAAATGGCTACAAGTAGAGATGTTGGGAGCAACATCTTGTCCAAAGATGAATTTGAAAATCAGATCAAAGATTTCAAGAGTGATATGAGGCAGTTTCTTGCCATGCAACTGGATACCTTGCGGATCCAAAAGAAGCAAGAGGAAGCCAAGAGGGCTTTGGTCATTTTTTGTCCTAGGTGCCTTAAAAAGCATCCTAGGAACGAATGTCCAATGCACTCCCTAGAAGTATGTTTTGTATGTGAAGAATACCATCCTACATATCAGTGCCCTTCCTTGCCCAGAATCAAAGCTGCATATCAAAGAGCCAAGGGAGCCACTGAATCGCTCTATTATATGAACCAAAGGAGGCCACGTGGACCTAGATCTTACCAGCAGGAGCTGCAAGGGATACCCGAGACCTATTATGACCCTTATCAAGCCACTTTCATGCCTTCTTGGGATCCCCCTGCTCATCCTTCCTGGTCTACACCTCCTCCTTGGTCATATTCTCCTTGTTCCTTCACAGATCCATATTATGCCCAACCAGTTGCTCATTCATTTCACTCTTATGCTCAGCCACAACCTCAGTGAAATGCACCTTATCAGGAGTGGAGGCCCCAGTACAACTCTCATCCCGCTCATTTTCCTCCACCACCTGCTCATCCACAACCATCGCCTCCTCCTCCACCAAGGCAACCCCAAATGCCTACCCAACCACAATGCCATCCATCTCCATCTCAATTTCACACCTCCACTCAACTACCTGTACCATCATCTCCAAACCCACACATTGGAGCAGCTCATCACACGTGCAAAGCTAAGGCACAGCATGTGCAAATGATTCCTCGTGAGCTCAATGATGTTCACCAAAGCTCAGGAAAAGTAATGCAAAAAAGAGATCATCTTGAAAGCATTGAAGGACCAAAAGCAAAAGAAGATTCAAAAGAGGAGATCAAAGAACCATGGGCTGCACTTGATGAAGAAAAGAGATCAGAATCAAAGATCGAGAAAGCTTCCTCATGGTCACCATCAAATCCTCCATGTACTCAAGAGAAAGATCAGCAAAAAGAGGAAGGATATCAAAGCTATATTGAGACATGGTTCCAAAAAGTCACTAAGTTGCAGCAGTACTCTCTTCCTCATCTATGTTTGATCCATTCAAAGTCAGATCATCTCGTCTCTGAGATCTGGATACCTATCAGAGCATGCATTTCGAGCCTTCACATCGTTTTTTCTCTAATCTCGATGTGCACATGGCTCCATTGGAAGTATTCTTATACTTGAGAATGATTTTGTTTTTCAAGTAGGGTAGGGTAGAAAAAAAAAGAAAAAAAAGAGAAAAAAGGAAAAGAAAAAAAATGAAAAAAGGAAAATAGAAATCTAAGGTGAAAACCTCCTCGGAGGCGCCTTAGATTGGCTCATTGATTGAAAACCTCCATGAGGCGGTCAATGGGTTGAAAAAAAAAAGAGAAAAGAGAAAAAGATCTTTGGGTGAAAACCTCCCTTGGAGGCGCCCAAGGCAGGCAATTAGGGTGAAAACCTCCATGAGGCGCCCTAGTTGTTTTTCAAAAAAAAAAAAATAGAAAAAGAAAAAAGGAAAAATAAAGCTAATCTCCATTGAATAAGTTCATGTTGCAGCAATGACATTGCAGGTTAAAGGAGGACGTTTCATGATAGGAGGAGCACTCAAATCAAAGACAAAGGAGTTTTTGTGCCTTCTACAGGAAGTTTCGTATCTTCTACATGAAGCTTACAAAAAAGCCAAATTGATCTCCAAAGAGGACTTGAAGGCTTGGAATATGTCCATGAGGCCTACACTCATCTATGTTTCCACTCCTCACCCCTTTTCCACCATTCTTTTCATCTCATTATGCTTCTTTCCTCAAAACTGTGTTTTCTACAGGATGCTCTATATTTCTACAGGAAACATCCTGTAGAACCTTTGGACGAGCCAAATTCAATCTCAAAAATGAATCTAATGGTGGAAATCTATTGATTAGGCCTCCAAGCACTTGTGTGTCCATCCCTTTCCTTCATCCATCATTTTTTCCACCTCCTTGTGCCTCTCATTGTGCTTCTACAGGATCTTCCTGTAGAAATTGTGGGAAACTAGGCATGCATTTCAAAAAGTGGTTTTGCAAGCATGGTAGCTTCCTCAAAGGTTCAAGAGTCCTCCTACAGTCTTCCAACTCATCCTCCATCATCTCCATACCTGCATCACAACAAAAATTCATTTTGTCATACCATGCAAACACATGCAAAATGCCTTGAAGCCAAAAACACATAGAGCAGAATTTGTTTTTGCCATAACTTGAGAACCATGCATCCATTTGACAAACCATTTTATGGGGGATTGTACAAGGTCGATGACAACATGCCTAAGCAGTTTCATGCAATTCCGGTGCACGGTTTCCAAGAAATCAGCCTCCATCACCATCAGCCATTTTTGCATTTTCTCCATGACCGTGCATCCGTTTCAAAACCTGTTTCATGGGGAGATGCACGTGGGTGATAGTAGCCTACCCAAGCAGTTTCAGCCAATTCTGATGCACGGTTTCCGAGAAATCGAGCTCTGAAATCTTCAGCCATTTTCCAATTTTCTCGAAATCCGTGCATCCATTGATCACGAATTTAATATGGGAGATGCATCATGATGGTAGGAACATGCCCACCAAGTTTTAGCTCAATCCGGTTTGCCGTTTGGGAGAAATGGAAAAAAGAAGTTCTGGTCCTATGAAAATTCAATGGCAGCAGGTTCAGGATGCAGATCTGAACGTGGAAATGAATTCTTGTTGCATGCATCTGGCCAGAGGACACCTGCACAAGAAAACCAGCCATGGATTAGCAGCCCAGCCATCATGCAACCATAAAATCAAATGCATGCAGCAATGACAGCCCACGACAGCTCACGACAGCCATTCAACTTCGAGGTATGTGACAAACCCATTCTTCTATTGCATAAAATTAATTTGGAAACTGCATGAATGAATGAGATGGTGGAATTAAGCCACGGATTAGCGAGGCTCGACCGATTGTCTTCTCTAGCGCTCAAGGCAAAAATCACGCAGCATGATCGGCCATTCACGTGAAAATTAAAAAAAAAACACAGTTAATGGTAGTTGAACTCCAGTGAACAGGATGTCAATTAATTAACGGAGAGAAGAAGACATGTATCACTGCAGTTTGAAAAATCTAGTGCACATTTTTTTTCCACCTCATCACAAATCACGGAGAAATTGAAGACGGCTTGGCTGAAACTCATGAACTGTTGTTCATCGACACTTTCCACGTCCTCAACTAAAGTGTGCACAATCAGTTAATTGGTTCTCTATCATCAACTCATTTGATGATTGTTTTATTTCTCTCCGAAATTGTTGCAATGATCATGATTCACTCGAAGTGTATCCAAATTCAGATGGAGATAAACGAAAATTAGCAGAACATCTTAGAGAAAAATATATGAAATGGTTAGCAAAACTTATTTCAACATCTTCAAATATGGTCTCGGTGGTTCTTCCATGGCTCTGTTTGGTAGCGTAGGTGGTGGTATTTGCACCAAAGCAGCAGATGTAGGTGCTGATCTTGTTGGCAAGGTTGAGAGGAACATTCCTGAAGACGATCCACGCAACCCAGCTGTCATTGCTGATAATGTTGGTGACAATGTTGGAGATATCGCTGGTATGGGATCAGATCTATTTGGGTCCTATGACTGAATCTTCCTATGCAGCTCTGGTTGTTGCATCCATATCATCATTTGAAAACTCTCATGATCTTACTGCCATGTGTTACCCCTTGCTTATTAGTTCAATGGGTATCATTGCTTGCTTAATCACAACTCTGTTTGCAACTAACATATTTGAGATCAAGGCTGTGAAGGAAATTGAGCCTGCATTGAAAAAGCAACGTATTATCTCCATAGTAGTGATGACTATTGGCATTGTTGTTGTAAGCCTAGTTGCATTGCCTTCATCCTTCACTATCTTCAATTTTGGTGCCCAGAAGGTTGTAAAGAACTGGGCGCTTTTCTTCTGTGGTGCTATTGGTTTGTGGTCTGGCCTTGTTATTGGTTTTGTCACTGAATACTGCACTAGTAATGCTTACAGCCCTGTCCAAGGCCGATTGGACTGGAAGCAACAACTAATGTTATATTTGGGTTGGCTGTGGGATACAAATCTGTTATTATATTTGCTATTGCAGTAAGCATTTTATGAAGCAAAGAAAGCTGCCACAGTCGGAAAGTATTGTCATGTCAGGAACAGAAACGTGAATCAAGGATTAACCAATGGAAAAACAGTGATTCCCATCCAGCTTCGGCATGCAATATCTATTCTCGGGCAGTTCATTGAAGCTAGCAGACTGTTTCTACAGGAAGACAGAACAGTTTCTACAGGAAGACAGAACAGTTTCTACAGGAAAGTGAAAAGAGGGAAGCCAAAGGAGAAATCGGCCAAGATGCTAGCCAAGGACGTCACCAGGGCCATCAAAGACAAGGGGAGAGATTTGGTTGCTCAGAGGATGAGCAACACTTTCAGTAGGGGGGTGATGATGAGCCCCAAAAATGTACAATTATTTGGGCTCATTCAACCTCCTAATCTGGCTTAGTCCACCATTCTCATTTTTTTATTGCATGTTTTTGATTATTTTTATGTTAATAGAGTGAATTTGGTTAGTCATTATGCCAACAAGTCTAATGGGTGCTTTGTGTAGCCTTGTTGGTCAACTTGGAGACAAAATTGAAGGTCTTAATGAGCACTTGGCAGCCAAATTCGTGGGAGAACAAGCTAGAGGATTTGTAGGAAGGTGTCCCCCTCATTTATGGACCCTTACCTCGAATTCTCCACCATCAGCTCGGAGTTCAAGGGCCACCGAATTAATGAGCACAAGGACAGCCGAGCAAGTCAAGTTGGACTGCTGTTAACTCCAAGTCTTGGGCAGCCAAGTCCCTAACTTTTAGGAGGACTGTTGGGTCCTCAAATTGTATAAATAAGAAGGCTTGGGGCCTCATTTTTGGTAGCTAGTTGGTAGTCATTTTTGTAGCTAGTTAGTCATTTTGTTTTAGCCATTAGTTAGCTAGCTTGTAGTTCGATTTTTAGGCCATGGATTAGCTTTGCTTTCAGCTCATTCTCAAGCTCTCCTTATGGACAGTTTTGATGTACTTTTCATTTCTTGATTAATAAAGATGGATCCAGCTTTGCACCAGCTATAAATCGTTCTTGGGAGGCTGTAGTTCTTGGGGTTGGGCCCATCTCAAGCGCCCAGTACCTCCCTTGTTTATCTTCATGTGTTTGCTGCATTCTCATAATAAAAATCTGCTCTTTAGATCTTGCCTTGTTATGGTAGTTGGTTTTGATGGGTAACGTAGCTTTTTATGCTTAGAATCGATTGGTAGGAGTTTGTTATGCATTTAGATCTTTTGGAATGCTCTTTCTCACGTGAAGTACATGGTTCTCTTTCCAAACAAAGTTGCTGTTCATTTATTTCATTGACAATTAGATTAAGTTAGCTAGGACTTGGTTTGTTTGCAAGAATTCATTGATTCGTTTAAATGAGCATTGTGCAGGGCATCTCTATCATCTTCATCACCTCCTCAAGTTCTATTTAACCTCTGTCTCACTCATTTACCCTCCAACTCTCTCATTTCCCACATAGCTCCATCTCCTTCAACTTTCGTTGGTCCCATCCTTCCAATCATCAAACCATTGCATACACTCTTCCTTCATCTGATCTTCCACTTCTAAAGCCATCACCAGCCTTATTCCTACCTTACACATCTCCCCCTACCATTCCATTACTCCTCCATCACTCCAAACACTCACGGTAGGTCATCTTGTAGCCATTTGTAGACATCCTGTAGAAAACAGAGTATCCTGTAGGATCCTCCACAGCCATCCTGTAGGAGGCCACTCTCTCGGTTGCTGAGCATATGAATGCGAGGAACCTCTGTGGATGGATGCTAAAGATCCCTAGGGACCTCTCCTAGCCTCTCCAACCTATCCCACGCCTTCCTTCCTTCTCCATCCCATCTACACAACCAAACCCTAGTTAGCACAAGATCACCATCATTCCACACACTTAAAGGAAAAATACAAAAACATAACTTTCATGATGCAAGTAGTTTAGATTCATGCATTTTCCTTTATTAGAGGTAGTGACAGCATTGGTAGAAGTTGCATTTACATTCCTTGCATTGTAGAGGTCAGACTAGTTAAATTAGGGTTTCCTAGGTTTACATGCTTTGATTTTCTTTCAGTTCATTTTTGTCAAGTAAAGTAGCTTTCCTTTGAGATTAGCTTTCGTCCATCAATTAGCAAGCTTCTTCTGAGAGCCCATAGAAGTTGGCTTGAGCCCTAGTGGACTTGTGCCAGCTGACCAAGTGACAGCTGCAACAAGAGCTAGTACTTGTGCATATAGCACCGTCGCTTCCAAGTTTGTACGAACTACCGGGTTGATAAAATGAGAGACAGGAAGCCCCAGGAGTTGTAGCATTATTGCTACAATACTGGAGCTCACCACAAGCTTCAAAGTACTGAAGGGGTTGTTCCTAGATCAACTTCTTGGATAATGAGCTGATGTCGACAAGAAGCGATCCGTCAAGGGAGGGCCTTAATGAATCCCACATCAGTGACACGGAACGGAGCTAATGATTTTGATGGAGGTGAAAACGATCTGTGACATATGATTCAGGGTGGCGGTCATGAATGGATGAAGGATAATGTATGGCAGTGGATGGGACCCGGTTGACTCTTTCTGAACGACTTCTCTTGAACATATGGCGACACTGATGCGATGGATTGGTAGCATTACCCCAATTATGGATGGTATGGCGAGACCATGGTGATGTGACCGGTGAATGAAACAACCCAACCCGATTGTGGTACGGAGGAAAAGTGTCATGTTCAAGAGCGACTTGCTACCATCAAAGTTTTCTTTAGTTTCTCCCAATTTTTCCCTAGTCGTTGCTGACCAGTACCTCTTTATTTTTGTCAAGCTTGAGGAGGATAACATATGCTTGTTCTATAACCTGCCCTTCGGGCAAGCCCATCGCTATGTTTTAACGAGCCTAGCGATAGTGAAACTCGTTCTCGTCTAAAGACAAGTTTGTCGCTATTTAGTGATTTTAACGAGTCTAATGACAAGGATAACTCGGTCCTTTTCATTTTTAGAGAGTCTGAAAAGGTACATAAAGTTAACTCCAAAATTCCTTTTTAGTCATCTAATCCCTTAAGTCTGAAAAAGTATAAAACAATACAGAAGGGATGAGTTTTCGATTGTTTTAACGAGCCGAATAAAACAAGCGCTCGATCTTTTTGTGCAATAATCCCTCAGGTCCAAAAAGATTAAAATCTAGAGGAGGGATAGCTCTTCCGGTCGCTTTAACGAGCTGGAAGGCCAAAACTCGGTAATCTTTTCATATTTTATGAGTCAGTTGAAAAGAGCTTAAAGAAGACTCGTCTTTTGAGGAACGAGTGATAAACAGGGTTGGCAGCAGATTCCAGGTACAGGTTGGAATTTTCCAATCACGGCAGTGTCACAAGGATGGCTAGGTGAAATCACTCTTCGCAACTGTTCCTCAAAATGGGTAAACAATCATATGGAGGTGAACGATCGGCCAAATGGAAAGTGGAGGTGATGGTGCAAACACGACCAAGGCTTTGATGGCTGATGATATTACATCCACAGTGGTTATTTACCGGGTGGTGCTTATGTTTATTTTTTAACGAGCATGAAGTCCGCGTTAAAACTGCTCAAACTTATGTTTATTTTTTAACGAGCATGAACTATGTGCTAAAACTGCTCGGATCTTGCGTTTATTTTTTAACGAGCATGAACTTTGTGCTAAAACTGCTCGATTATACCAGTCATATGATAAGAGTGTCTCATTGGAGATGCTATTTTTTATGGAGCTTCATCTCACGTAAGCTTTGCCCCGGATCCTTTCGTTATGCAAGTTCGGAAATGACTAATCCTACGAGTTTAAAGGGTTAGACCTACAGGTTTAAAGGGAGGACCTAAAAATTTAAAAAATAAATAGCCACCCCTTGCTTGCATTCCAAAAGGTTTGCATGCCCCCAGGCATAAAACAGAGTTTCAAGGTTACCTCTACTTCTTTTCCGTCAAAACATTTGTTTTAACGAGAGAGGCTTACCTCTTTCAGGTTACCCAAAGATTGTCTCGTTAGTAGTTTAAACAAAACACTTCCTCGGCAATATCTACCGAAATAGACAAAGGTGAGTGAAAAATAGTTTATTTCACTCACATAACTTTGACAAAAGAATCTTATTCCAGAACAACCCTCTTCCTAGACGGACGGGGTACGGACTAGTCATATTCTCCCGCGGAAACCTACCCTATACCCAAAGTTCTCTGCCGAAGCAGACCAGGACGCATGCCCCCTGGGTTCTAGTCATATCCTCCCGGATTACTCGCGCTCATCAGGAGGACGGACCGTGGGTTGAGACACTTCTTGCGTGAATAGACCATTTAGGGATGGTTCATGACTATTTGCGATGCGTGATCCGGGGAATGAAAGTTGGTCCACGAGCTTGACCATTTTTCCTTCATGCGGAAAACACATTACTCTAAAGAGTGATGAGATGATGGCTCCCATGCAATATATATAGTCTCGTCCAAGGAGTAGGTTATAATCCAAGGGTCCTTGAACGACCATCACGTTCATTTGAACGGTCTTCCCTTTCAATGTTATGGGCACATTGGAGAGGATCCCTAAAGGTCGACTGGTTCCTTTATCAAAGCCTGATAGATTTCTCATTTCAGGCAAAAGCGCTGGTGAACCAAGCGCTTTCCAAGCAATAGAGGAAAGGATACTCACAGATGCCCCTTCATCAATAACTGTGCCAGCCATTACCATTCTATATATTTGGACAATAATTCTGAATGGTATGCTAGCTGGCAAGCGGGGTCTGCCTAGTTGGTTCCAGTCAAAGGACACAACCAGGTTGCTTGGTGGTGGGACCGAATAGACGGCCGGATATCGCTCTGATGAACTTCCTTCCTGCGATAAAGGAATGGTGGCATTGCCCCCTTGATCATCAGAGTCAGTGCTGATGAAGAGAATTTGGACGGTGTCGTCTTTATTCTCCTCTGTGATGGTGTCATTCGAAAATAGAGCCTCTGAAGGCAAAACCGGGTCAACTGCCATTTCAACCTTTAGACTTTCGTCAGGTGTGGATTCAGACGGTTCATCTTCAATGATAGGTGCTTCGGCTGACCACTTGAGCGGGCCAGCCGGGTTCTCAACTAGCGAAGGACTTGGCAGGAGTTTTGGATATCCAGGAGGAAGTTGCGCTCGTAAAATTGGGCGATCTTCCAGAACTCTTTTTGCCTCGTCTAAGAAGGGACAACGGTGGATGGCGTGATCGCCTTCACACAGTTTGCAGGGAAATCTAGCGTTCCCTCTTTGTCCTGTGGCTTCACTTCCACTAGTTCACGGTGAGCAGTCAACATGGCTATCAGAGGTCGACGCTACTGAATTGTGCAAACGGGGAGACCAGTCCCTTAGTATCCGAGGGATACAGGGACAATCTCTGTGGAAGTGGTCTCCCTTGCATATGATGCATGGCGATTTAGGCCTTTCCAGTGCTGTGTGTGGATTTTTGTCAGACGAAACTTGTTTGCCCCCAGTCGCCTTTGGCTCCTTCTTCTTCTTTTCTTTCTTCTTCTTCTCCTTCTTCTCTTTAGGAACTCGGTTTTTTGCTTTACCAGTTCCGTCAGGCGAAGAGGAAGGAGGAGAGGAAGATGAAGTAGAAGGCTGGTGGGAAACTCTGGTTTGGTCTAACTGTTGACTCGACTGTTCAGGAATGGTGGTGTTCTGAACGACATTGGTTGAAAAGAGCCAGACTGGTAGGCCAATTGTCAGCCCTGGAAGCGACAATGTGGCCATGTGGGGCGCACCAACTTCTCCCCAAGAGGAGAAAGGACTAGGATTTCCACTTAAGGGAATTCCTTGGTTGGTGGGCTTCATCTTTTCAACCTAAAGATCAACGCGGGAATAAAGGGTGATTGTTTCGTTTAAAATAAATTGTTAACGACGCTTTAGACACAACTTGCTTTTTCTCTTTTAAAGAGTCTAGAAAAAGCTAAAGATGACTCTAGTCTCCTTCGATGTTTTAAGGAGCCCGAAGTGACAAATGCTCGGATGGAATTTTTCTGTTATAGAGTCTGAAAAAGTCCAAAAGAAACTGCTCTGGAGTTCTAGGTAGAGGGTGTGCCAAACTTTTCGCAAAACCGCAGAATAATTTTTAAGGTACGGGCGGTCGATCTTCGTGAATGCTGTGTTCACTGCATTGCGATCAGTAGGGCGGCCGACACGGCTTCCTAAGGATAAAGGATATATGCCTATAGGGTCTCCCAATATATACGCGACGGTACGTGGGAGCACAATCCGTACTAGCACTATCGTCCCTCAGGAGGAATCACCCACCTTCCACGAGATCGACAGTCACTAGGCTTAACGACGCCGGAACACGTCTCTAGCCTAGACCTCTATGTTGTGCGTTATGTTGCAAAGCGTTGTTAGGTTCATTCAGTTTATTTTAAGTTGATGTTTTTAGAAGTTTTCCTTTCAAGGTTCACCACGAGATGTATGATACAAATTCCTAAATGCAGCCTAAAGATGATAAGCAAGCTTTATTATCTTTTCAACTTTGAAAATCCTAGCTACTAAGGGAAAAGAAAGACACCATCTTTTCTCAAAGAGCAATCAGCACACTCTAATGCACTGTTCCTAAATCAAGCATGCAAACTTATCAAAATGCAAATGCACAATGCAGGTGTTTGTTTTCCGCTTTCTTAGTATTGATGCCTACAAAGAAAGCTTTTTGTACAACTTTGAATTTTCTTTTAAATGACAGATACAAACAAGTTTACTTTTTCGAAATCAACAAGGGCAGAAGAGATTACAACACTTTGCGACTTTCGAAATGAACAGCTTGTTTCGATACTTAAAAGAGACAAACTCAAACCAATAAGCAAAAGTAAATGTATAATCAACTGTAAACAGCCAATGAACTCTCTCCTAAGATCACAATCAACAGATCTGAATCAAGGGCTACAGGATGATTATTTCACTCATGCAAAGGCAAATTGTAAATGATGCCACAAACACATAAAAACACTCACAGTCTTTTTGTACAAAAGGAGGTGGAATTTAAGCAGAGAAAAGGAGTTATCAGACTGGTACCTATGCTGGTTACAGGCTGCAAAAAACAGAGATCAAAACAGGGCAACAGAGAGCAGAGAACCCCAGCTACACAAGGCAAGATTGGTTCAGCGCAATCTCAACACTGTGGTTTTGAAATTCAACGCAGGTAGCCTTCACGGGAACTGCGTTGAAATGCAGAATGCCTTCACAACAGTTGCTCTGAAGGAGAAACTCTCGTTTCTCACTGGTTCTGGGTCACAGATTGCTCAATAATCAACGGTTTCAGGCCAAATCAGAAACACAAGCAAGGTATAATCAAAGGGATGCTTTGAGAGGGTACTAAGATCTATCACAAAGGATCATCAAGTCATTTGTGAGTCCATTGTTCAGATCATAGACAAAATCCAGTGAAGGATCAAGGCAGCAACTGTCTACTTTGCAGAAGCAGTTCGATCGTTGCTGTTGAGTCTATGAAACAAACAATGATGTAAACACAAATAAAATGACTAAAACAGATCTCCCCAGCGGAGTCGCCAATTTGTTGTGGGGAAAAATGCCTATGCAGGACGATCCTATCCAACTAAGGTGTGACAGTGCCTTAGCAACAAACAGAGACAGCTATTCTGGTTTCTTCCTTTATGAAATGGGAAAGAAGAGAGATCAATGGACTTAGCGGTGTCTTCCATTTGTCCCTCGATCTAGATCCTCTTCTCTTTGGGTGTTCACAGCTACTTGCCTCCTCGCAAAACCACAAGAGAACAGCTACTTGCCTTCCTGCAAGATCACAAGAGAACAGCTACTTGCGACAAGAGAATAGCTACTTGAGACAAGAGAAGAACAGAACACAAAGGCAGATATTCATATTCATAAATGATTCAGGATTAGAAATAAATCAAATACACTAATGCAATCATACATCAAAGATACATCAGTATATAGGAGAAAACCAAGATAGCTTTATTGATAAATAACAAGGTTTAGGAAGAGATACAACCCAGAGGGCTCCAATCCAGCATCTCCTTCCCAGCAGAATGGAATTCCTATCTTCACCTCCCTTCAAAGCATTAAGCACCCAATGATTCCAGTCTCAAACCAACAGCAATTCTTTGCAATAACAAAATTCCAGCCTCCGGATCTCATGGAGGAGAGATCCATATATAGATGTTTGGAGAGAGGATGAGTCAGCTTGAGATTTGACTAGTGTCCTCTCCCTCTATTAGTTCTTGAGTCCACTTAGAGGTTCTTGCTTCCACTTGGAGATTTGGAACCTCTTACGCATCACCAGTCGAATTCCCTGAGGCAAGTGTCATTTTGGAAGCTTCCTGGGCTCTGACACCTTGAGGAATGAGTCTGCCACATGTCCAAACTCGCTCAGAGCAGGTAGCCAGTGTTGGAGTTGACATTCAATGCAGGTAGACAGTGGAGCCACTGACATTCAGCGCAGATGGTCAGTGGAGCAGTTGACATGATCCTGAATTGACTTTTTTTTGAGCAGTTTCAGGTGGAGAACTTCTGTGAATTGCTGTGGTTAGTTAGCCTTGTTCCTCTAGGGATAGGAACAACATGTTTAGGGACTTTGGATCCCTTAGATTATGGACATTTCATGCTCAATGCTGTAAGGCACAAAAATGTCTATAACAGTTGCCCCCTAAAGTATGAGGCCATTTATCGGGTGAAATGCTTTATCCAGGAGGGTCCGAAGTTCATCCAATCGCTGGGAGGAGACCTGTAATAAGATACAATAAAATACATTATTTTTCATACTGCTTTCATGATCTAGCTGAGGTGGGCATTCCCATGCTCAGCTTTATAAATTCATTTTCTGTACATAGAACAGACAATCGTCTGATGGTAGACTGATAATTTTGATGAAATTATCATCCTTTGAGTAGGATGATCGTCTGCTGCAATGATGTACATGTCAAATGTCTTTATATTTCCTGAATATATATCGCAGCCCGAATGGATGAAACTAGATCCTGGGTCTTCAAACTCGTTCGATCTTCACTCTAAGTACAAGTCGATCCATGTGAGAATT
Organism: Pinus tabuliformis; assembly: GCA_031772625.1. Taxonomy (NCBI): domain Eukaryota; kingdom Viridiplantae; phylum Streptophyta; class Pinopsida; order Pinales; family Pinaceae; genus Pinus; species Pinus tabuliformis. The sequence goes on from CM062809.1 coordinate 510,952,787, forward strand.
GCGCCGAAGTCGAACATGGAAAGACATCGCTTGATTACCGGTCAATGATGTAAACCGTTAACAAGCGCGAGAGGAATCACCGATAATGATAATGACCCTCAAGGTACTGCAGTACAATTCACGTGGTGTGAATAAAGGACTTGGCATCGAACACCACAAAAAATCTTCTGGTCGAAGGTCATTGATGTATACCTGTCGCCGGAAGTGAGAAACTTGCCATTGAGGCATGCAAGCTTCAAAGTACTGAAGGGGTTGTTCCTAGATCAACTTCTTGGATAATGAGCTGATGTCGACAAGAAGTGATCCGTCAAGGGAGGGCCTTAATGAATCCCACATCAGTGACACGGAACGGAGCTAATGATTTTGATGGAGGTGAAAACGATCTGTGACATATGATTCAGGGTGGCGGTCATGAATGGATGAAGGATAATGTATGGCAGTGGATGGTACCCGGTTGACTCTTTCTGAATGACTTCTCTTGAACATATGGCGACACTGATGCGATGGATTGGTAGCATTACCCCAATTATGGATGGTATGGCGAGACCATGGTGATGTGACCGGTGAATGAAACAACCCAACCCGATTGTGGTACGGAGGAAAAGTGTCATGTTCAAGAGCGACTTGCTACCATCAAAGTTTTCTTTAGTTTCTCCCAATTTTTCCCCAGTCATTGCTGACCAGTACCTCTTTATTTTTGTCAAGCTTGAGGAGGATAACATATGCTTGTTCTATAACCTGCCCTTTGGGCAAGCCCATCGCTATGTTTTAACGAGCCTAGCGATAGTGAAACTCGTTCTCGTCTAAAGACAAGTTTGTCGCTATTTAGTGATTTTAACGAGTCTAACGACAAGGATAACTCGGTCCTTTTCATTTTTAGAGAGTCTGAAAAGGTGCATAAAGTTAACTCCAAAATTCCTTTTTCGTCATCTAATCCCTTAAGTCCGAAAAAGTATAAAACAATACAAAAGGGATGAGTTTTCGATTGTTTTAACGAGCCGAATAAAACAAGCGCTCGATCTTTTTGTGCAATAATCCCTCAGGTCCAAAAAGATTAAAATCTAGAGGAGGGATAGCTCTTCCGGTCGCTTTAACAAGTTGGAAGGCCAAAACTCGGCAATCTTTTCATATTTTACAAGTCAGTTGAAAAGAGCTTAAAGAAGACTCGTCTTTTGAGGAACGAGTGATAAACAGGGTTAGCAGCTGATTCCAGGTACAGGTTGGAATTTTCCAATCACGGCAGTGTCACAAGGATGGCTAGGTGAAATCACTCTTCGCAGTTGTTCCTCAAAATGGGTAAACAATCATATGGAGGTGAACGATCGACCAAATGAAAAGTGGAGGTGATGGTGCAAACACGACCAAGGCTTTGATGGCTGATGATATTACATCCACAGTGGTTATCTACCGGTGGTGCTTATGTTTATCTTTTAACGAGCATGAAGTCCGCGTTAAAACTGCTCAAACTTATGTTTATTTTTTAACGAGCATGAACTATGTGCTAAAACTGCTCGGATCTTGCGTTTATTTTTTAACGAGCATGAACTTTGTGCTAAAACTGCTCGATTATACCAGTCATATGATAAGAGTGTCTCATTGGAGATGCTATTTTTTATGGAGCTTCATCTCACGTAAGCTTTGCCCCAGATCCTTTCGTTATGCAAGTTCGGAAATGACTAATCCTACGAGTTTAAAGGGTTAGACCTACAGGTTTAAAGGGAGGACCTAAAAATTTAAAAAATAAATAGCCACCACTTGCTTGCATTCCAAAAGGTTTGCATGCCCCCAGGCATAAAACAGAGTTTCAAGGTTACCTCTGCTTCTTTTCTGTCAAAACATTTGTTTTAACGAGAGAGGCTTACCTCTTTCAGGTTACCCAAAGATTGTCTCGTTAGTAGTTTAAACAAAACACTTCCTCGGCAATATCTACCGAAATAGACAAAGGTGAGTGAAAAATAGTTTATTTCACTCACATAACTTTGACAAAAGAATCTTATTCCAGAACAACCCTCTTCCTAGACGGACGGGGTACAGACTAGTCATATTCTCCCGCGGAAACCTACCCTATACCCAAAGTTCTCTGCCGAAGCAGACCAGGACGCATGCCCCCTGGGTTCCAGTCATATCCTCCCGGATTACTCGCGCTCATCAGGAGGACGGACCGTGGGTTGAGACACTTCTTGCGTGAATAGACCATTTAGGGATGGTTCATGACTATTTGCGATGCGTGATCCGGGGAATGAAAGTTGGTCCACGAGCTTGACCATTCTTCCTTCATGCGGAAAACACATTACTCTAAGGAGTGATGAGACGATGGCTCCCATGCCATATATATAGTCTCGTCCAAGGAGTAGGTTATAATCCAAGGGTCCTTGAACGACCATCACGTTCATTTGAACGGTCTTCCCTTTCAATGTTATGGGCACATTGGGGAGGATCCCTAAAGTTCGACTGGTTCCTTTATCAAAGCCTGATAGATTTCTCATTTCAGGCAAAAGCGCTGGTGAACCAAGCGCTTTCCAAGCAATAGAGGAAAGGATACTCACAGATGCCCCTTCATCAATAACTGTGCCAGCCATTACCATTCTGTATATTTGGACAATAATTCTGAATGGTATGCTAGCTGGCAAGCGGGGTCTGCCTAGTTGGTTCTAGTCAAAGGACACAACCAGGTTGCTTGGTGGTGGGACCGAATAGACGGCCAGATATCGCTCTGATGAACTTCCTTCCTGCGATAAAGGAATTGTGGCATTGCCCCCTTGATCATCAGAGTCAGTGCTGATGAAGAGAATTTGGACGGTGTCGTCTTTATTCTCCTCTGTGATGGTGTCATTCGAAAATAGAGCCTCTGAAGGCAAAACCGGGTCAACTGCCATTTCAACCTTTAGACTTTCGTCAGGTGTGGATTCAGAGGGTTCATCTTCAATGACAGGTGCTTCGGCTGACCACTTGAGCGGGCCAGCCGGGTTCTCAACTAGCGAAGGACTTGGCAGGAGTTTTTGATATCCAGGAGGAAGTTGCGCTCGTAAAATCGGGCGATCTTCCAAAACTCTTTTTGCCTCGTCTAAGAAGGGACAACGGTGGATGGCATGATCGCCTTCACACAGTTTGCAGGGAAATCTAGCATTCCCTCTTTGTCCTGTGGCTTCACTTGCACTAGTTGACGGTGAGCAGTCAACATGGCTATCAGAGGTCGACGCTACTAAATTGTGCAAACGGGGAGACCAGTCCCTTAGTATCCGAGGGATACAGGGACAATCTCTGTGGAAGTGGTCTCCCTTGCATATGATGCATGGTGATTTAGGCCTTGCCAGTGCTGTGTGTGGATTTTTGTCAGACGACACTTGTTTGCCCCCAGTCGCCTTTGGCTCCTTCTTCTTCTTTTCTTTCTTCTTCTTCTCCTTCTTCTCTTTAGGAACTCGGTTTTTTGCTTTACCAGTTCCGTCAGACGAAGAGGAAGGAGGAGAGGAAGATGAAGGAAAAGGTTGGTGGGAAACTCTGGTTTGGTCTAACTGTTGACTCGACTGTTCAGGAATGGTGGTGTTCTGAACGACATTGGTTGAAAAGAGCCAGACTGGTAGGCCATTTGTCAGCCCTGGAAGCGACAATGTGGCCATGTGGGGCGCACCAACTTCTCCCCAAGAGGAGAAAGGACTAGGATTTCCACTTAAGGGAATTCCTTGGTTGGTGGGCTTCATCTTTTCAACCTAAAGATCAACGTGGGAATAAAGGCTGATTGTTCCGTTTAAAATAAATTGTTAACGACGCTTTAGACACAACTTGCTTTTTCTCTTTTAAAGAGTCGAGAAAAAGCTAAAGATGACTCTAGTCTCCTTCGATGTTTTAACGAGCCCGAAGTGACAAACGCTCGGATGGACTTTTTCTGTTATAGAGTCTGAAAAAGGTCAAAAGAAACTGCTCTAGAGTTCTAGGCAGAGGGTGTGCCAAACTTTTCGCAAAACCGCAGAATACTTTTTAAGGTACGGGCGGTCGATCTTCGTGAATAATGTGTTCACTGCATTGCGATCAGTAGGGCGGCCGACACGGCTTCCTAAGGATAAAGGATATATGCCTATAGGGGTCTCCCAATATATACGCGACGGTACGTGGGAGCACAATCCGTACTAGCGCTATCGTCCCTCAGGAGGAATCACCCACCTTCCACGAGATTGACAGTCACTAGGCTTAACGACGCCGGAACACGTCTCTAGCCTAGACCTCTATGTTGTGCGTTATGTTGCGAAGCGTTGTTAGGTTCATTCAGTTTATTTTAAGCTGATCTTTTTAGAAGTTTGCCTTTCAAGGTTCACCACGAGATGTATGATACAAATTCCTAAATGCAGCCTAAAGATGATAAGCAAGCTTTATTATCTTTTCAACTTTGAAAATCCTAGCTACTAAGGGAAAAGAAAGACACCATCTTTTCTCAAAGAGCAATCAGCACACTCTAATGCACTGTTCCTAAATCAAGCATGCAAACTTATCAAAATGCAAATGCACAATGCAGGTGTTTGTTTTCCGCTTTCTTAGTATTGATGCCTACAAAGAAAGCTTTTTGTACAACTTTGAATTTGCTTTTAAATGACAGATACAAACAAGTTTACTTTTTCGAAATCAACAAGGGCAGAAGAGATTACAACACTTTGCGACTTTCGAAATGAACAGCTTGTTTCGATACTTAAAAGAGACAAACTCAAACCAATAAGCAAAAGTAAATGTATAATCAACTGTAAACAGCCAATGAACTCTCTCCTAAGATCACAATCAACAGATCTGAATCAAGGGCTACAGGATGATTATTTCACTCATGCAAAGGGAAACTGTAAATGATGCCACAAACACATAAAAACACTCACAGTCTTTTTGTACAAAAGGAGGCAGAATTTAAGCAGAGAAAAGGAGTTATCAGACTGGTACCTATGCTGGTTACAGGCTGCAAAAAACAGAGATCAAAACAGGGCAACAGAGAGCAGAGAACCCCAACTACACAAGGCAAGACTAGTTCAGCGCAATCTCAACACTGTGGTTTTGACATTCAACGCAGGTAGCCTTCACGGGAACTGCGTTGAAATGCAGAATGCCTTCACAGCAGTTGCGCTGAAGGAGAAACTCTCGTTTCTCACTGGTTCTGGGTCACAGATTGCTCAATAATCAACGGTTTCAGGCCAAATCAGAAACAAAAGCAAGGTACAATCAAAGGGATGCTTTGAGAGGGTACTAAGATCTATCACAAAAGATCATCAAGTCATTTGTGAGTCCATTGTTCAGATCATAGACAAAATCCAGTGAAGGATCAAGGCAGCAACTGTCTACTTTGCAGAAGCAGTTTGATCGTTGTTGTTGAGTCTATGAAACAAAAAATCATGTAAACACAAATAAAATGACTAAAACAGATCTCCCTAGCGGAGTCTCCAATTTGTTGTGGGGAAAAATGCCTATGCAGGACGATCCTATCCACCTAAGGTGTGACAGTGCCTTAGCAACAAACATAGACAGCTATTCTGGTTTCTTCCTTTATGAAATGGGAAAGAAGAGAGATCAATGGACTTACCGGTGTCTTCCGTTTGTCCCTCGATCTAGATCCTCTTCTCTTTGGGTGTTCACAGCTACTTGCCTCCTCGCAAAACCACAAGAGAACAGCTACTTGCTTTCCTGCAAGATCACAAGAGAACAACTACTTGCGACAAGAGAACAGCTACTTGAGACAAGAGAAGAACACAACACAAAGGTAGATATTCATATTCATAAATGATTCAGGATTAGAAATAAATCAAATACACTAATGCAATCATACATCAAAGATACATCAGTATATAGGAGAAAACCAAGATAGCTTTATTGATAAATAACAAGGTTCAGGAAGAGATACAACCCAGAGGGCTCCAATCCAGCATCTCCTTCCCAGCAGAATGGAATTCCTATCTTCACCTCCCTTCAAAGCATTAAGCACCCAATGATTCCAGTCTCAAACCAACAGCAATTCTTTGCAATAACAAAATTCCAGCCTCCGGATCTCATGGAGGAGAGATCCATATATAGATGTTTGGAGAGAGGATGAGTCAGCTTGAGATCTGACTAGTGTCCTCTCCCTCTGTTAGTTCTTGAGTCCACTTGGAGGTTCTTTCTTCCACTTGGAGATTTGGAACCTATTACTCATCAGCAGCCGAATTCCCTGAGGCAAGTGTCATTTTGGAAGCTTCCTAGGCTCTGACACCTTGAGGAATGAGTCTGCCACATGTCCAAACTCGTTCAGTGCAGGTAGCCAGTGTTGGAGTTGACATTCAACGCAGGTAGACAGTGGAGCCACTGACATTCAGCGCAGATGTCAATGGAGCAGTTGAAATGATCCTGAATTGACTTGTTTTTGAGCAGTTTCAGGTGGAGAACTTCTGTGAATTGCTGTGGTTAGTTAGCCTTGTTCCTCTAGGGGTAGGAACAACATGTTTAGGGACTTTGGATCCCTTAGATTACGGACATTTCATGCTCAATGCTGTAAGGCACAAAAATGTCTATAACATTGAGTTAGATGTAATTCCTTTGGATATATGTGGAATTGTTTTAGGAAGTCCTTACTTGTATGATAGAAAGGCTATCTTCTATAGAGTTGAGAACAAGTATCTACTTGTTAAAGATGGAATCAAATACTTTGTAAGAGCTCATAAGCTCAAGAATAATTATACTCTCATAAACTCAGGACAGATGAAAAGAATGATAAATTCATGCAAACAGTTCTTACTGATGGTTGTAAAGGAAAAGACACCTGAAAAAACCAATGTATTTGAGGGCTGTAATGTTGATCAGCAAGCTGATATAGAAAAGATTGTTTCAGAGTATGATGTCTTATTTCAAGAACCTAAAGGTCTGCCACCCAAAAATGGAATAGTACATGATATTATTTTGTAGCAAGATGTTCCTTTGCCTAACATTGGGATGTACAGGTTATCTGCTTTAGAGAATGTTGAAATCAAGAAGCAGGTGCAGGAGTTGCTCGAGAAAGGGTTCATTAGGCCTAGCACATCACCATGTGGGTCACCAATCATTTTGGTGAAAAAGAAATATGGCTCGTGGAGAATGTGCATTGACTACCGAGAACTAAATAAGATAACAATCAAAAATCGTTATCCCCTTCCTCGCATAGATGATCTTTTAGATCAATTGAAGGAAGCTGTTTATTTCACCAAGCTAGATTTGCATAGTGGATACCATCAGGTAAGAGTTGTAGAGCAAGATGCATGGAAGACTGCTTTCAAAACAAAGCAGGGATTGTATGAATGGCTGGTTATTCCTTTTGGCCTAACTAATGCTCCTGCTACTTTCATGAGAGTAATGAATGGTGTACTCAGACCTTTTCTTGATGATTTTGTTATTGTGTACCTGGATGACATTCTGATTTTTAGTAAAATGTGGGAAGAACATTTAAAGCATGTTAAGCAGACATTAGATGTTTTGAGAAGAGAAACTTTTTATGTCAAACTCTCGAAATGTGAATTTGGAAAAACCTCTCTAAATTATTTGGGTTACATAGTAGGGAGAGGTAAATTGAAAATAGATCCCTCTAAAGTGGTAGTCATTATAAACTGGCCTAAACCCAAGTCTTCTACAGAAGTACGAAGCTTCTTAGGAGCATCACAATATTGGAGGAAGTTCATTTCCAATTTTTCCTCAATTGCAGCTCCCTTACATGCTTTGACAGGATTGAACAAGGTGTTTCAGTGGGGAGGCAATTAGCAGAATGCCTTCGACACCTTGAAAGAAAAAATTAGTACAGAGCCTGTACTAGCACTGCCAGATCTACAAAGACCATTTGAGATCCAAACTAATGCCAGTGACTATGCCATGGGAGCAATGTTGACACAGCACGATAAACCCATATGTTATCATTATGAGACTTTTAATCTTGCAGTAGTTAACTATCCTACCTATGATAAAGAATTGTATGCATTAGTTCAGAATGTGAAAAAGTGGAAACATTACTTAATGGGCAAAGAAACAGTAATACATATTGATCATCAGCCACTTCAATATCTACACTCCCAAACCAAGTTGCAACAGTCAAGACATTACAGATGGATGGGTTTTCTACAACAGTTTCATTTAGTCATCAGATATAAAAAGGGCATACATAACAAGGTTGCAGATATGTTATCTAGATCCATTATAAATGCATCTACCATACTTAAGCATAATTCTGTGTTGCATGAAAGCTACATAGCATAGTATGCTCAGGATATGGACTTTAAAGATGTATATGCAACTTTGAGTCAAGGCAAAAGAGTAGAAGAATTGGACTATCATGTGAAGGACCAACTCTTATATCATTGTGGGAAACTCTGCATTCCACAAACCGAGAGAGTATAGATAATTAGGGAAGCACACACTTCTCTAATATCAGGTCACTTTAGGGTAAGTAAAATAGCTGCACAGCTGCAAAGGTTCTACTATTGGTTGAAAATGAATGAAACAGTTCCTAGATATGTGAAGGGATGTGCTATGTGTGCTAAAAGCAAGCCTAGCAATAGAAAACTATGCTTGTACACTCCATTGCCAGTTCCTTCTCACCCTTGGGAAAGCATTTCCATGGATTTTGTTGGAGGAATGCCCAAATCTAGGAAATGTCATGATTATCTGGATGTTCTTGTGGATAGGTTTAGCAAAATGTGTATTTTGATACCCTGTAGTAAACAGATTATAGCTGAACAAACTGCAAAATTATTCTTTGAACATGTATGGGTTCATTTTGGATTACCCACTTCTATTGTCTCTGATCGAGACACCTGATTTGTGGGGAAGTTTTGGTCAAGTCTATGGGAACTAATGGACACCAAGTTAAAGAAAAGCATGGCTTTTCATCCACAAACAGATGGCCAGATAGAAGTAGTTAACAGGATGGTGATCCAGTTACTGAGAGGATATTGCATCAAACACCCTAAGCTTTGGGATGAACACTTGTGTTATGTGCAGCATGCTTACAATAGAGCCAAACACTATTCTACCTAGAGATCTCCTTTTGAGACCTACTTTGGTTTCATACCAAGGTCGCCCTTGGATTTTGTCTTTGGTAAAGATACCATGGTTGATAGACACAATGATGTGGACATGGCAACTAGGTTCATTGAACAGATCCAGGAGCTCTGCCAGGCAGTACAGGAAAAACTGGAAAAGAGCCAGGCCAAGTACAAGGCTAGGCATGATAAGCATCGGATGGAGCATATTTTTCAAGATGGAGACCAAGTTTGGCTGTATATCAGCAAGGACAGGATGCAAGGTGAAGGTAGAAAGCTAAAACCTATCAGGTATGGACCCTTCAGGATACTTGAGAAGATTGGTGAAAATGCTTTTCGCCTTGATTTGCCAGCTTACATGCACATCTACTCAGTCGTGAACACAGATTTCTTGACATTGTTTAAACCTTCAATGATTGAGGACTTGGAAGAGTAGAGTCAATTACCTTCTATTGATGACCTGCTACCTGAATATCTTAATGAGTTACGGGAAGTCACAGTGCTGGATAGGAAGGTAAGAACGATGCACAGTGGATAGGTGGGATACCTCAGGATTGGGCTTAAAGGTTCGAAGCCGAGCAGTGCGAATTGGATTGAGATTGGGCAGGTGAGATAGCAATTTCCTCACTTAGTCGATGCTTGAAAAGAAAACCAAATTTTTGTAGTCCAAAAGCTTTTTTAGTAGGGAGGCCGTGATCCGAATCGGATCCACAAAAGACTGTCAAGAACCTTGACTATATCGAGTTGAACAAATCCTTGAAAATTCCAAAACAGCGATCAAAAATGCCTTGAACCAGTGGCAATGGCCGCCAATGTAGAACGACGAGGACCTCGATCAAAGCGCGCTGACCAAGGCCCATGAAGACTACGCAGGAGGTCAAAGTAGCCCCTCGGAGCCCCAGATCAGGAAAAGGAGCCGATTTTGATGCACTCGTTGGGCAAATAGGGCCAAAATGGAAGAGCCTTAAGCACTCGGTCATGTTGGGAGCCAAAGAACCGCGGGTGGAGAAACAAAAAGCGCTAAAGGACAAAGGTGGGACCCACGCTTTGGAAAACCGGCGGTATTGATCAGGGCGCCCTTGAACGGTAAGAGGTTTTGGAGGAGAGAAGAGTGATCCCACTTAGCGATTGATGCGTGGCAGCGGAGGTGAGAGAAAAACCGCCATTTATCGCGTGCTATCAGTTGAGCAAGTCAACCGCGCTCGACGTGTGTATGACGTTGGATCTGGAGGAACCCAGATCGGACGGCTGAGATTGCGCCCAATGGAGGAAGCAGAATTGAAAAGGGATTAAGCTGAGTTCTAAAGAGATTTGGAGTCCGTTTGACCACCACAGTGGAGAAAGAACGCATACATTATGTAACGAAGGAAACGAATCGATGAAGCATGCTGGCACCAGTTAGATGGAAACACGTGTCCACTTCCTGAGCATTCGTGCTGATGCCGAACAAGGAATTCCAAGTGCAGCTGTAGAAGGTGAATCGACACAGGCGGGAGAGGAACGGAATAGGCATAGGGATCAAATGACTAAAGCCATGAACAGAGAGAGTCGAGCACAAGAAGGAAGAAAGGGAGAAGAGTTAATTGGAAACTTGAATTGAGAGGAGTCCAAGCAACTAAGAGAGACAATGAACATAGAGACTGGTAAAGCCAAGCAGAGGAGATAGAGGGTCGAGCTGGCCATAGGTAGCATCGAGCACCAGAGAGCTTGAAGACTCAAGCCTTCCCATAGAGGAATCTTTCCAGAATGAGCATCACATTTGGCTCTCTCCACTGTAGACCAAGGGTCACAGAGCTAGTAGGAAGAAAAAGAGTCTGTGAACTTTGAGTGACTTGGGGAATCCAAGAACCACCCTGCCAAGCAAAATCTGCTTCAGGAGAACTCATATTGAGTCCCTGTATTGTAATTTCTCTGCTGTAAGACACAATAAAACAAGGCCACCACTAAAACTGGACAAGAGACGTAGCCCTGGAGAATAGGGTGAATTCCTTATTAAAAATTGTTTGTCTCTTTGTGTTGCTTACTGTATCTCTCTACTGTCTTTCCACTTATTTTCTGTGTATTGGCAATTTGATCAATCTGTTGTTTCAATAACACAGAACGCACCCCAGCACATGGGTCTGTAATACCTTTTTGTTTAATAAATATTCAACTAAGGTAACTCATAGGGTGATTATCCGATCATCATCCCAACCCTCCTTATCAATGTCATAAATGGGACCATAATCAAATTGAAGACCGAAAATTTCCCATTTATCATTTTCAATGTGGAAATAATATTCAATGTAATCTTCCAAGGGGCTAATGGGACCATCTTTCTCGTGGTTTTAAAAATAGGATTCAGCGGGAGTAATATCCTTGAGAAAGGTAAGGTTGGTATCAATTTCACTTTCCATAGACTCATCCTTCCCAAACACGTGTACGCAAAATCATCATTTTCTTCATGTGGACCCAAGGAGGACTCATATTCTTTCTCATTACCTAGTTTCTTCATGTCTTGATGATGCTCGATGAAGGCTTCCTCTTGGATTCTTAATGTAGGTTGTACTTGAAAATTTCTAAGAAATCCATCAACAAACTATTCAATAGATGAGATACTCCTAGGTTCATGATCATGCAGCCATGAGTTATGACCACCAAAAGATCCCATGAATAATAACATAAGGACATCTTGGTGAGCAACAATATCCCTTGAAGCATGTGCATTAAATATTTCTATGTGGTGAATTACGAAGAGTGGATCACCATCGAACACGGGAACCCCATGTACTATCCTTCCTACAACATGATTAGGATGCCCAGGGATGATAGAAATCTTCAAATCAGGAAATTTATCAAAGAAATACAACCTATTTGTGATATACATGAAAATATGTAGGATTCACCAGTGTGAAATTAAATATCCCTAAAAGAATGCTTGCTACACCCTACAAGCATCGACCCTAAATTTCAAAGAAAAACTAGGGCTTCGTTGTTCCAATGGAGTCACCAATGATATGCAAATATGTTGTATGGGGAACAAAACACATGTTTCATATCCCTAACAATGATGCTAAAATGTTACCATTCAATCTAGCGGGGACCTAAAGGGGTTCCCTAAAGGGAAAATGCTAGACTAAGGGGAACAAATGGAGATTTAGCCCATTGTCTCCTCAACTAAGGCTCCCTTCTATTTATAGACTTTCAGCGATGGGACGAGACACAGTATATTATGGAGTCACCAATTAAGGATAAATCAATGAATGGATGTGGAGTGAGCCGAGTAAATCCCTTCCTAAAAGAGTTAGAAAGATAGAGCTTTCTTTATTTCTAAGCAAGGTAAAATGGTTTCGAGGAAAAGGAAGGGAGGATTCAAGGGTTATCTTTATGGGATATGACTTTTGAAGGAATTTCCTAATCCCTAAAATCCTTGTTGAAATTGGTATCCCAGATGGTTCTTGAAGAATTGTCTTTCAAAGGAACGGGACCACATGAAACCAAGTGGAACCGGTTTAAGTCGAGAAGAAGGATTTTAGCAATGAATGGTGTCCTTAGCCTAGACAAGGTACAAGGGAAGGATCAAAGAAAACATTTTCACCTAAATGTGTTGAGTTGATCGAATAAGGTGCTATCCTTTGGGGATGTTAGCGCAAAGTTTAATATCGGAGATAACGCTTGGCTTTTCTCACAACTCCACTATCTTGGATGCATTTATGGATGGATGCACAAGGGGTTAGGAGATCAAACTTTTTGTAGGGCTAGTTCATCAGGAAAATGATGCACTAGGTGACCCAATTTGGCTACAACCAGGAAAAGATGAAAGAATTTGGTTTAAGGTGACCACATTTTGGTAAATCAGTGCCTTTTGTATTGGAAGAATGGAGTGTATGATGAGTATGAGTGATGACCTTTGGTTCTTGGTCAAGGAGACCTCAATACTACTTTACTAGCCTTCTAGGTCAAAGAGAAGCAATTTTGCAGGTTTTATACTTCATTGTGCCAAAATTTTATGGCTTATCAAGATCAATTCATTGATAGAATTACCCCTAGTAGATTTTGTTCACATTACATGGCCCACACATTGAGATATGCTATAATAATGATAAAATTCCACAATTTAGAGAAATAAATGCATCCATCAATTAGCCCTAGGAATAACGAAAATCCCAGTCCAAGGTATATGACAAAGTAAAAAAATAATAACATTAAAATCATGTACTTACATGTAATAGAATATATCCAACCATCCAAAATTTGACAGTCGAGAATCTCTAAGGTAAGATAGACCAAATCCACATATCAAAATTCATCCATAAAGCTCTAATTCATCAACTAAGAAAAAGTGTGAAATTCTCAAGAGAGATAAGAGATCCAATCGAAATTGATGATCAGAGAATGAATAATATCACTTGTATTTATACAATAATGAGGAGTCCTCCAAATCAGATATAACACTTGGCTTGGAGGTCTTGATGAGACATCAATGCACAAGGGGTTAGGAGATCAAACTTTTTGTAGGGCTAGTTCATCAGGAAAATGATGCACTAGGTGACCCAATTTGGCTACACCCAGGAAAAGGTGAAAGAATTTGGTTTAAGGCAACCACCTTTTGATAGATCAGTGCCTTTTGTCTTGGAAGAATGGAGTATATGATGAGTATGAGTGAGGACCTTTTGTTCTTGGTCAAGGAGGCCTCAACACTACTTTGCTAGCCTTCTAGGTCAAAGGGAAGCAATTTTGCAAGTTTTATACTTCGTTGTGCCAAAATTTTGTGGCTTATCAAGATCAATTCATTAATAGAATTACCCCTAGTAGATTTCGTTCACATTACATGGCCCATACATTGAGATATGCTATAATAACAATAAAATCTCACAATTTAGAGCAATCAATGCATCCATCAATTAGCCCTAGGAATAACGAAAATCCTAGTCCAAGGTATATGACAAAGTAAAAAAATAATAATATTAAAATCATGTAATTACATGTAATAAAATATATCCAACCATCCACAATTTGACAGTTGAGAATCTCCAGGGTAAGATAGACCAAATCCACATATCAAAATTCATCCATAAAGCTCTAATTCATCAACTAAGAAAAAGTGTGAAATTCTCAAGAGAGATAAGAGATCCAATCAAATGTGATGATGAGAGAATGGAATAATATCACTTGTATTTATATAATAATGAGTCCTCCAAATTGGAGATAACACTTGGCTTGGAGGTCTTGATGAAACATCAATGCACAAGGGGTTAGGTGATCTAACTTTTTGTAGGGCTGGTTCATTAGGAAAATGATGCGCTAGGTGACCCAATTTGGCTACACCCACGAAAAGGTGAAAGAATTTGGTTTAAGGTGACCACATTTTGGTAGATCAGTGGCTTTTGTCTTGGAAGAATGAAGTGTATGATGAGTATGAGTGAGGACCTTTGGTTCTTGGTCATGGAGGACTCAACACTACTTTGCTAGCCTTCTAGGTCAAAGAGAAGCAATCTTGTAGGTTTTATTCTTTGTTGTGCCAAAATTTTATGGCTTATCAAGATCAATTCATTAATAGAATTACCCCTAGTAGATTTCATTCACATTACATGGTCCATACATTGAGATATGCTATAATAACGATAGAATTCCATGATTTAGAGCAATAAATGCATCCATCAATTAGTCGTAGGAATAACGAAAATCCCAATCCAAGGTATATGACAAAATAAAAAAATAAAAACATTGAAATCATGTACTTACATGTAAGAAAATATATCCAACCATCCACAATTTGACAGTCGAGAATCTCTAGGGTAAGATAGACCAAATCCATATACCAAAATTCATTCATAAAGTTCTAATTCATCAACTAAGAAAAAGTGTGAAATTCTCAAGAGAGATAAGAGATCCAATCGAAATTGATGATGAGAGAATGAAATAATATCACAAGTATTTATACAATAATGAGGAGTCCTCCAAATTGGAGATAAGACTTGGCTTGGAGGCCTTGATGAAACATCAACGCATAATGGGTTAGGAGATCGAACTTTTTGTAGGGCTAGTTCATTAGGAAAATGATGCGCTAGGTGACCCAATTTGGCTACACCCACGAAAAGGTGAAAGCATTTGGTTTAAGGTGACCACCTTTTCGTATATCAGTGCCTTTTGTCTTGGAAGAATGGAGTGTATGATGATTATGCATGAGGACCTTTTGTTCTTCGTCAAGGAGGCCTCAACACTGCTTTGCTAGCCTTGTAGGTCAAAGAGAAGAAATCTTACAGGTTTACACTTTGTTGTGCCAAAATTTTATGGCTTATCAAGATCAATTCATTAATAGAATTACCCCTAGTAGATTTCCTTCACATTACATGGCCCATATATTGAGATATGTTATAATAACAATAAAATTCCACAATTTAGAGCAATAAATGCATCCATCAATTAGCCCTAGGAATAATGAAAATCCCATTCCAAGGTATATGACAAAGTAAAAAAATAATAACATTAAAATAATGTACTTACATGTAATAGAATATATTCAACAATCCACAATTTGATATTCAAGAATATCCAGGGTAAGATAGACCAAATGCACATATCAAAATTCATCCATAAAGCTCTAATTCATCAACTAAGAAAAAGTGTGAAATTCTCAAGAGAGATAAGAGATCCAATCGAAAGTGATGATGAGAGAATGAAATAATATCACTTGTATTGATACACTAATGAGGAGTCCTCCAAATCGGAGATAATGCTTGGCTTGGAGGTCTTGATGAAGCATCAATGCACAAGGGGTTAGGAGATCTAACTTTTTGTCGGGCTAGTTCAACAGGAAAATGATGCGATAGGTGACCCAATTTGGCTACACCCAGGAAAATGTGAAAGAATTTGGTTTAAGGTGACCACCTTTTGGTAGATCAGTGCTTTTTTCCTTGGAAGAATGGAGTGTATGATGAGTATGAATGAGGACCTTTGGTTCTTGGTCAAGGAGGTCTCAACACTACTTTTCTAGCCTTCTAGGTAAAAGAGAAGCAATCTTGCAAGTTTTATACTTTTTTGTGCCAAAATTTTATGGCTTATCAAGATCAATTCATTAATAGAATTAACCCTAGTAGATTTCATTCACATTACATGGCCCATACATTCAAATATGCTATAATAACGATAAAATTCCACAATTTATAGCAATAAATGCATCCATCAATTAGCCCTAGGAATAACAAAAATCCCAGTCCAAGGTATATGACAAAGTAAAAAAATAATAACATTAAAATCATGTACATACATGTAATAGAATATATCCAACCATCCAAACTTTTACAGTCGAGAATCTCCAACGTAAGATAGACCAAATCCACATATCAAAATTCATCCATAAAGCTCTAATTCATAAATTAAGAAAAAGTCTGAAATTCTAAAGAGAGATAAGAGATCCAATCAAAAGTGATGATGAGAGAATGAAATAATATCACTTGTATTTATAAACTAATGAAGAGTTTGAATTAGTCCCCATGTCCTACATAAACCCCAAAAATAAAATAATGTGCTAATAATCTAACTTTTGGTGACAAGCCCACCAAACTAGCTAAAAAATGAACAAACAAGCCTCCATGGAGGTTAGATGATGATTAATACATGTTGTAAGGCCCTCCAGAGGATTGATGAGGTCCATGGGTTCCATAATGAATATTAGGACCCTAAAAAGTGGTGGACAAGGAGTTATCCACCTGTTCTACGAACATTAAAAACTGTGGTGCTAGCAATGGGTGTGGGGGCACAATAATAACCTCATGGGTCTCAAAATGAGTCAAAGATGCATGTAGATCATCTACAAGGGACATAATAGTTGTTTAGGGGAAGTGGCATTATCCTACAAGTCCTGCATCAGCTGCCATGTCCATGGTACATCCGTGGGGCCGGCTGGCTAAAGGTTAACGACGTGCATTGTCCTCATCCAATAAGAATATCTCTAACCATCCTCGGGGATCCATAGAATTTTTATACTACTTTGGAGGCCCATGGCTCTCAAAATACACCCTACATGTTCAAATGTATCCCTCTGGAGAATTAGGACCCCGTATAGGGACACCAAATCCAAGATGAAGACCATCTTCAAGCCTGCATAAGATACAATGTGTTCCCTAGCCCTATAGTATAACAAGTCATTAGAGAAATAGAGTAAATGAGCTTACCAATTCTAGACCACAAGTGGGGAATTCATAATGGCCTCCCCTTCCATAATGGGATTCAGGATTTTCCAATGTCTCCTAAAATCTAAATGGGCTTAACCAAGTATCCTATTAGGTGGTTTCTACTTCTAAAGTGGATAATATATTAAGGTACATCCTTCAAAAGGTGGTGTCATGTGATAGATAGGTGAATGAAGTCAGGAATGAGAAGGAGGTAGCCTTAGGTCACATGGTGGTGTACAAGGGTACTCAATAAAATGGAAGCCAACATAGCGGTTTATAATGTATAGGAGGGAGAAATCATGGTACATGAGTTTCCCCGACCTTGATTTTTCCACCCTTCTTTATATGTATTTTCCCATTTTATTTGATTAATTGATCGAGGCTCAGGGGTAAGAGAACGCTGCATAAGATATAGTAGTGAATACCCCCTTCAATGGTAGGGTCGTTCATTTCCCACCAGGGGTTAGGAAAATCATGGGTTCCTATATGATGAGGGAGGTTCATAGAACCTATAGGAACCAGGGTGATGGCCATGATGATGGGGTACAACTCATGTATTGGCTTTCTCCCATATGCTAAATATGTTTTTCACGGCCATCTTTTGCATTTTATGGTAAATTTTCCTATTGAATGTGGCCAATTATACTTTTATCTTTCCTTTTAGTTGCATCAACCTCTGAGGCGTCATGTGAGGCTTGACCTAAGGTGAGGGAAAGGGGAAGGGGCAAGCTAACCGTATGTGGACCCTGGTGGGAGAAATGATGAATGGGGTGGTAATGACCGGAAAGGGGATAATCTAAGGGAATAAGGGAGCGGAACCATTCAACGAAAATCTAGGTTTCCCATGAAATACCATCCCTAAAGATAAATGGTTAGTAGAAGAGATCCCACGGGACTAGAATCCAAGGTTAATATCCAAAAGGGTTCTAGGGGATAGGATAACAAACATAGCCCTTTCTTTCTTCCTAATCCCCCAATTAATCCATTCCTAGAAGTGTCCATAATAGGAAAACTACAATACTCAATTACCAAATGTCAATGCATACCTTTGGGTTCAGGAGGCACACCTTCGAACATACAATCATGGAAAATGGGCGAAGTACCACATGGTTGGATGAGGTGGCAAAGAAATGGAACAATGACCTAGCTAGTGACTGCAAGGGGCTACTAGTTGTTGGTTGAGGATCATCTTGGAGAAAAAAAATTCTGCTAGGGATATCACCAACAAAATAGTTGCTAACATCTGGCTCTGGCTAGGACGTGATCTCTAGAAGAAGTGGACAAAGATACTCGAATAGAAGGTCACGAGAAATCCAACAATCTCTTGGTTACTGTAGACCTGTAACCTTCACATATGATACATGAAAAACATGAACTAGCATGCTTTCACAACGTCTCTTGATCGCACATGCTATATGTTAGGCCATAAAATTAAAATATGAAAATACGCATCTATCTGCCATGAGAAATATCATATGACATTAATTCTAATGCATGCGATGCATCCTACCCTAACATGCATATGCTGAAGCTGTAATTAAATGTAATCATAAATCCAATGCAACCAACATATCATCAAGTCAATATAAATATGCCAGCCTATATGATTACTCATGAAACGAGTACCAAAGTGAATGTAAACCCAAAAACATGGAGGATGTTATGGGCAGGAGGTGGGAAAATAAGATGCCCACATATGGATGGTTATGTGAGAAGAGGTAAGAAAAGAATGTAATCTAGTCCATGAGATCTTCTCTTGTAGCAAAAATATAGAGATGTCAACAACCAAGGTCATAAAATTTCGATGGATGGCGACCTACGACATATCACTTCCACCATTGTCCTTATTATCTACATCATGTCTTATGGTCTTCATCAGGTTATGATTAGCAAGAAAGGGAGGCCGATGAGATGGAGAAACACAATTAGGTTGGACATGATCATTACACTACAGAGGGGAGACTACGGAGTGATTAAAATTCTGAGGGTGTGTCCCAAGAGGAAAATTATAATCAACGATGGGATTTTCCTTGACACTATGCTCATAAGGGGGAAAGTTCTCACAGTTACTTGAGATCATATGACGAGGGGTGAGGTAATCACTTGGTGAAGACCCAAGATGATGACCAATAGGAAAAAGGGAGAAAGAAGTATTGTATTCAATGATTTTTTATTTCCCAAAATCGTAATCTAAAGGTTCAAGTAATTTGAACATAGAATCATACTTAGGAGAAAAAGGAAAATTGATCACATCCAACTACCCCTCCTTATGCAAAGGAAAATGAAGATTCTCCTTCTCAAGGGTATCAATGTGTATGTCATCATAAATAGTGCCTGAGGGGAAGGGAAGACCAATATAATCCTCATCCTCCTTGTCGATGTCGTAAATGGGAGCACAAGCAATTTGAGGACTGACAATTTCCCATTTCTCCTTTTCAATGTGGAAATAATCTTCAATGTCATCTTCCAAGGGGCTAATAAGACCATCTTTCTCACGGCTTTCAAAACACGATTCATTGGGAGTAATATCCTTGAGAAAGGTAAGGTTGTCTCAATTTCACTTTTAATAAATGCATCCTTCCCAGCACATGTGTCATCAAAATCATGATTTTCCTCACGTGGACCCAAGGAGGACATGTTTTCTTTCTCATTACCTAGATTCTTAATATCTTGATGATGCTCGATGAAGGATTCCTTTTGGATGCTTTGTTCAAGGTGTACTTGAAAATGTCTAAGAGAGCCATCAATGAATTCTTAAATACATGAGATACTCCTAGGTTCATGATCATGCATCCATGAGTTATGACCACTGGAAGACCCCATGAATAATAACATAAGGACATCTTGGTGAACAACCATATCTCTTGAAGCATGTGCATTAAATTTTTCTATGTGGTCAATTGCGGAGAGTGGATCACCGTCAAACATGGGAAACACACGTACCATCCTTACCGTGACATGATGAGGAGGCCCAGGGATTCTAGTAATGTCCAAGGAAGGAAATTTATCAAAGAAAGGAAACTTATTTGAGGTATAAATGAAAAATATGTAGGAGTCACTAGGGTGAAATTAAAGATGCCTAAACAAATTCTTGCTACTCCCTACAAGCATCAACCTTAAAGTTCAATGAAGAACTAGGGCTTCGTTCTTCGAATGGAGTCACCAATGATATGTAAATATGTAGTATGGGGAACAAAACACATGTTTCACATCCCTAGAAACAATGCCAAAATGTTATTGCTCAAACTAACAGGGGACCTAAAGGGGATCCCTAATGGGAAAATGCTAGACCAAGGGCAACAGATGGATACTTAGCCCATTGTCACCTCAGCTAAGGATCCCTTATATTTGTGCAATCTCACTGATGGGAGGAGACCTAGTATATTATAGAGTCACCGATGAAGGATAAATCAATGAATGAATGTGGAGTGACCCGAATAATCCCCTTCCCAGAAGAGTTAGACATATATATAAGAGCTTTCTTTATTTCTAAGAAAGGTACAATGTCTTCAAGGAAAAGGATGGGAGGATTTGAGGTTTAGGTCTATGGGATATGACATGTGAAGGAGTTCCCAATCCCTAAATTCCTTATTGAAATTGGTATCCTGAATGGTTATTCAAGAATTGTCTTTCAAAGGAACGGGACCACACAAGACCAAGTGGACCTAGTCTAGGTCAAGAGGAAGGAGTTTAGCAACCATTGGTGTCCTTAGCCTAAACGAGGTAGGGGGAAGGATCAAAGAAAGAATGTTCACTTAAAGGTATTTAATTGATCCAATAAGGTACTATCCTTTGGGGATATTAGGGAAAATCTTAATCTCAAAGCTAGGGCTTGGATTTTCTCACAACTCCACATTGAAATGGCCTCAAATTTGAAGGAGGTCTTGAGGAAATGCCAATGCAGGAGCAGCTAGGATATTGAATGTTTTGGAGGGCTAGTTCATTGGGAAAATGATGCCCTAGGTGACCCAACTTGGCTAGACCCAGGAAAATATGAAAGAATTTGGTTTATGGTGATCGTCTTTTGGCAGATCAATTCCTTTTTTCTTGTCAGAATGGAGTCGATGACGAATATGAGTGATTACCTTTGCTTCTTGGTCAAGGAGGCCTCAAGGCTACTTTGCTAGCCTTCTAGGTCAAAGAGAAGCAATCTTGCAACTTTTATACTTCGATGTGCCAAAAGGTGATGGATTATCATGATAAACTTGTAAATATAATTACCCCTAGGATATTTTGTTCACATTACGTGACCCATACATTGAGAGATGCTATAATAGAGATAAAATTCCACAATTTAAAGCAGTAAATGCATGTAACAATTAGCCCTAAGAATAGTGAAAATCCCAGTCCAATGTACACGAAAAAGTAAAATAAGAATAACATTAAAAGCATGTACTTACATATAATAATATATATGAAACCATTCATAATTTGACAACAGAGAAATTCCAACATAAGATATACTAAATCCACACATCAAAATTAATCTGTAAAGCTCTAGTCACTAAGAAAAAGTGTGAAATTGTCAAGAGAGAGAAGAGATCCAATCCAAAGTGATGATGATAAATTGAACCCATCTCACTTGTATTTATACACTAATTAAGAGCTCGATTTAATCTCGTTATAAGCCCCAAAAATAAAATAATGTGCTAATAATCTAACTTTTGGTGACAAGCTCACCAAACTAGCTCACAAATGAAAGAATAAGCCTCTTAGGAGGTTAGATGATGAATAATACATGTTATGGGCCCTCTAAGAGGCCTGATGAGGTCCATAGATTCCATAAGTAAGAGTAGGGTCCTCAAAAGTGATGGAAAAGGGGTTGGCATCATGTTCTCCAAACAATAAACATGTGGTGCTCACAATGGGTGTGTGGACACAATAATAACCTCTTGGGGTTTCCAAATGAGTCAAAGAAGCTTGTAGATCATATGCAAGGGATATGATGGTGGTGTAGGGGATGCCACATCAACTTACAAGTCTTCGGTGATGATTGGGCAAAGATGAACTAGCTGCATCTTCCTCGTCCAATAAGAGTATCTCTAGTATCTCTGACCATCCTCGAGGATCCATGGAAACTTTTCTACTGCTATGGAGACCCATGGATCTTGACACACACCCTACATGTGCCAATGTAGCCCTCTAGAGGATTAGGACCCTGCATAGGGAGATCAAACACAAGAATAAGACCATTTTCAATCCTCCGTAAGATCTGATGCATCCCTTAGCCTTCGAGTACAACAAGTCATTAGAGAATCGTGTAAATGAGATTACCAATCCTGGACCATAGGTGGGGACTTCATAATCGCCTTCCCTTCCATAATTGGCTTCTGAATATGCTAATTGATGAGCCTCGGAAATGGGTAACTATATGGGCTCATTTTGTCTATTATTTTCATTTAATCCACCATTCTTCATAGTTTTGTGCATGCTTTTGAATATATTTATGTTAATTGAGTGAATGGGAATAGTCACTTTACCACAAAGTCTAATATGTGTCTATTGTAGATTTTTGGACATTTTTGGACCAAGACCAGGCATTTATGAGCAGATTGGCAGAAAAAACTCGAAGAAAGAAGGTTGAGGATTTATAGGTGTCTCTTGCACTAAATGACCCTTTCCTCGAGTTCTCCATCAACAGCTCGGAGTTCAACAACCCACCAAAGATGATTTCAAGGGGCAGCCGAGCAGGTCTAGTGAAGTGGCTGTTATCTATAGTTTTGGGCAGCTGAGTTCCTAAAGTTTAGGAGGACTGTTGGAAGTCCTCACTTGCATAAATAGGAAGGCTTCAAGCCTTATTAGGTTAGCCATTTGATAGTCTATTTTCGCACTTTAGTGCAGCCTTGTAATCAGCTCATTTTCGAGCTCCTTTTGCAAACAGTTTTTGTGATGTAACTATTATTTTTTGGTCAATGAAGATGAATCTAGCTTTGAACCAACACTGATCTTTCCTAGGGGGCTGTAGCTCTTATGGTTGGGCCCAACCCAAGTGCCTAGTACCTCCTTTGTGTACTTATATGTGTTTTTATTGCATTCATAGAATAATTTCTGTTATTTAGGTTGAATCTTTCTTTGTTACTTAGGTTGTTTTTGATGATTAAGATAGTTGTTCTTGCTTCAGGTTGATTTGAGAGTTTGATAACAGAAAAAAAATCCACAAAAAGGCTACCAAGTAGGCCTTGATCTTTTTTCTCCCTCCTTGGGACCATGAATTGAGACCAAGGCACTCTTGTTGCCACAAAAACACTGTTTTTTCTTTCCAATGCAATTGCTAGTGTTAGATTTTGAGTTGGAAAAGTTGATATCAGTTGTGTTTTCATGCTTAGATCTATTCTTGCTAAGTTTCCATAGCTTTCTTGCATAACTTCCTGTCTATAAAGTTTTGTTCATCACTTTTCTAGATTTTATGTCAAAATTAGGTCAAAATAGGTAAAACTCTATTTTCTTAGTCTTTGCTTGGGCTAGTTTTGAAAATAAGTGTGCAAAACACCTGTAAGACACTCTAGCCTATCCTTCCTCCAACATACAACCTAATCCAATCTCTCTCTCAATATTTCCTTCACTCATTCGCCAAACTTTCCCAAACTGCCCTAATTTCTACATTCTTGTGCAAAATTGCTTCCTTCACCTTTGAACAAATCCAACCATGTTATTCACTCCTAAGCTTCATTTATCAGGTCCTAGACCCCTTAACATATCTATCCATCATTCATTTCCACTTTTCCACCATTTTTCCACCTCCAACCCTCTAAAAACCACTTTCGGGCACTTCCTGTAGATCCACTGCAACCTCCTGTAGAAGTTTATACGAGCGATTTTTCGAAATTTGAGCATAGTGGAAATCTCCAGAAGGGTACCAGAGACTCCTTATGTCCTCTCCAAACTTTCTCAACCTCCTAAAAATTCCCACTCCATTTCCTTTCGCCTCTAAACCTTTGCACATTCACAAATAGTTAAAACACAAGCATAATAATTCTGCATAAAATTGCTCAGAAATACAAAAAGATGATTTTTCCATATTCTCCTTCAGAATTAGCTTAAACACATGCATTTTATCTTCTCAATAGTCAATGGCATCCATTTCAGTAGTTTACATCTCTTTTCTTGCACAAGTAGGGTTAGACAGTAAAACTAGGGTTTGCTAGGGTTTGCGTTGCCTTTCAGCTTTCATCTTCTTTATGCAAGTAGACTAGTGTCTTTTGAGTTAGCTTTCTTCCATCATAGTTAAAAGCTTCTTCTAAGAACTCATAGAAGTTGGCTTAAGCTCCTAGCGAACTTGTGCCAGCTGAGAAAGTGACAACATGCAGTAAGAGCTAGTACTTGTGCATAGAGCAGCGTAGCTTCCAAGTTTGTTACGAACTACCGGGTTGATAAAAGTAAAGTAGGGAGTCCCAGGAGTTGCAGCATCATTGTTACAGTACTGGAGCTCACCATTTTTTTGGCGTCGTTTCTGGGGAAGCGTCAGAGTATTTTGTGATTACTTCTTTTCTTCTATTTTCTACTACAACCTTCTACTAATGTAGTTTATTTCAGCAAGAGTAGAGTAGTTGTGTCATTTCAATTCTGCAAAAGTAGATTAGACCATTTCTTTCTTTCATTTCAGCAAGTGTAGATTAGAATTTCCTGCTTTCATTCCAATTCTGCAATTTCATTTCAGCAAAACAGATTAGTTCTTTCCTTCTTTCATTTCAATTCTACATTTTCATTTCAGCAAGATAGATTTTAGTTAGTTGCAATTCAATCTATTTCAATTTTTGCAGGTACTAGTAGACAAAAAAAAAAGAAACGAAAATCACCCAAAAAAAGAGATTTCCTTTCATGCGCGTAGGAATAGAAACAATTCAGGAAAATTCCTACCCAACACCCCCACCACATCACTAAGTCACCCTTCTCTCTTCTTCGGTGGCAATGATCTAGAAGAACCTATAGGTGGACCTCCAGTGATATACGAAGATCCTATAACAAAAGAAGAGGAAGAAACCATTCCCCCTGAGACCATGGCTGAAAACAGAAACAGTAGGGGAAATGGGGAGAGAATAGAAGGTGCCTTTCCCATCCGAGAGACCAATGGGGACACAAAAATGAAAAACATAAGTCCCTCAGCCTTACCTCACTTCAATGGATTGATTATTGAAGACCCTGATACCTTCTTGTTTGAGTTTGTTGTCCTTTGTCGAACTTATGACTATGCAGAAGATGAGAAAAAGTTGAAACTCTTTCCCTCTATCCTCAAGGATGCAGCACTACACTGGTTCATGGGGCTGCCTAGAAATAATATCACAACTTGGGCTCAGATGCAATAAGCTTTTAACAATAAATATGGGGACTACTATAGGTTAAAGGATACAAAGGAAGAAATCTTTCGAATGACCATGGGAAGTGATGAATCTTTAGAAGACTATGAAGAGAGGTTTCAACTCAGTTATAAAAGGGCCAGGTGCACACTTGACCCCAAATATCTGAAGTTGGTTATGCTCAGAGGAGTCCCTGAAGACCTTCTAGATACCGTCCATTTGCTGGTCAGGGGAGACATCTACCAGCTACCTTATGATGACATAAAGACTGTGTTTAGAAACCATTCTAGGGTTGCCAGAAAGAGAGGTAGGGGAAGTCAACTCTTAGCCAGTACCCCATTATCTAGTTGATTCCTTAAAAACAAATTTTCAAATGAGATGGAAGATTTCAAAAGCGAGATGAGATAGACTATTTCCATGCAAATGGATACCTTACGAATCCAAAAGAAGCAAGAGGAAGCCGAAAGGGCTTTGGCCATCTTTTGTCCCAGGTGCACTAGAAAGCATCCTATGAATGAATGTCCATTGCACTCTGTAGAAGTGTGTTTTGTCTGTGAAGAAGACAATCCTACAAATTAGTGTTCTTCCTTGCCTGGATTTAAAGCCATGTAACAAGGGGATGAAGGAGCCACTGAACCACTCTAGTTCATGAACCAAAGGAGGCCACATGGACCCAGACCTTACCAGTAGGGAATGCAAGGGACATCCCAGACTTATTACAACCCCAATAAAGCCACTTCCATGCCTTCGTGGGGTCCCCCTATTGATCCTTTCTGGTCCACACCCCCTCCTTGGTCATATCCATCTCAATACCATACTCAACCAATTGCTCACTCGTTTCATTCTCACGCTCAACCACAATCTCAGTGGAATGCACCTCATCAGGGCTGGAGGCCACAATAAAACTCTCCCCTGCTCTTTTGCCTCCACCACGTACCCAACCACAACCATTACCTCATGCTCCTCCAAGACAACCCCAGATACCTACTCAATCGAACCTGAACCCCAATAACAGACAGGCCCAACAGGTATATACTGGAGAAACAACATGGCCTACCTATGCTGTGGAGATTCAGGAGATCAACCTACGATCTGGGAAGGTCCTCCCAGATAGCCAACCTCCTCCTAAGGAGGATGAGGAAGAAAAACAAGAAAGGGAACCCAAAGCCATTCCACCCTTTCCTGAGAGACTAATTGGAACCACGTGACCAACCCTAGAAGAAACTGAACTTCTGGGAGAAATTAAACTGTTATGTGTGAAAATGCCACTTCTTCAAGCCATAAAAGATGTACCAATCTAAAACAAGTTGATTAAAGAGAAGTGTTTCAAGCACCTAGGCAGGCACAAGAGATATGCCCCAACTATCAATGTCATGGGACAATTGTCTGACCTGATGTTGTGACAAGTAATCTGTCCAAAATATTTGGACCCTAGGAGTCATGTAGTTGATGTCCACATCAATGGCACCATAATACCCCACACCTTGATTGATCTAGGGGCTGCCATTAACGTAATGACCAGGGGCACTATGCTCAAACTCAACCTTTAGGGTTCCCTAAGAAAGACCTCAACAATACTGCAGTTGGCAAACCATTCCACTGTGACTCTTGAGGGGATTGTGGAGAATGTCATGGTCTCCATTGATTCCTGGGAATACCCTTCTGACTTCTTGGTTCTTCAGCCAAAGGCAAAGCTCACTGGGTATCCCCTCATCTTAGGGAGGCCTTGGTTAGCTACTGCAGATGCTTACATCAGTTGTCCAGCTGGGAGCATGACCATCAAGAATGGTCATATGTCCAAACAGCTAGTCCTATATCCTCCTGCCCAACCTCTACTAGAACATGACTTACCTCTCTGGTTGGAAGAGGGAGATGAGGATGAAGTCTACTCTGCACCATTGTGCACAGTGGAAGCCACTAGGGGAGGTCCTCAAATCGAGGATGATCTTGTTGAGAATTTGATTCAAAATCCACCCCCAAATGTGTTGCCATTAGAAGAGTTGGTGGAAGAAACCCAAGCCAATGCTTTAGTTGATCTCTGTGTGGTTGATCTGACCTCTCTCTAAGTTAAGAATGTGGAGTTTGGCCCTAAAAGGACCTTGAAGATCAACTCATCCCTATCCACCTCTCAGGAGAAAGAGCTGTGTAGCTTATTGAACAACCATTTGAATGCTTTTTCTTGGAGCTATAAGGAGATGAAAGGAGTCCACCCTTTAGTCTATACTCATCACATTTACATTATAAAGGATTGTAAACCAGTCAGGCAGCCTCAAAGGAGGATGAATCCAGCCCTTAAGGACATTGTCAAAGAAGAACTGCAAAAGTTGCTGGATGTAGGAATCATCTACCCCAACTCTGACAGTGAATGGGTTTCTTCTCTGGTGCTTGTGCCCAAGAAAAATGGGAAGTGGAGAATCTGTGTAGATTATCAAGAACTTAACAAAGCCACCAAGAAGGACCATTTCCCTTTGCCTTTCATAGATCAAGTGTTAGATGGCCTAGCAGGGAAGAAGTTCTTTTCCTTCCTAGATGGGTTTAGCAGGTACAATTAGATCCAAATCAGCCCAGAAGACCAGGATAAGACCACTTTCACTTGTCCATGGGGTACCTTTGCCTACCGGGTCCTTCCCTTTGGGTTGTGCAATGCTCCTGCCACTTTCCAAAGAGTAGTATTGAGTATATTCGCTGAGCTGGTTCATGATTCAGTGGAAATCTATATGGATGACTTTACCCCTTATGGTTCTAACTTCCAAGAATCTTTGACTAACCTGAGGAAAGTTTTAGCCAAGTGTATTGAAATGAACCTGTCCCTCAGTCCTAATAAATGTGAATTCCTAATGACTGAAGGGACCGTGCTAGGTCATACAATTTCTCAGCAAGGTTTACAGGTGGATCCCAATAAGATTGCTATCATCCAAAGGGTCCCGCCTCCTCAAAAGGTAAGAGATGTTTGGAGTTTTCTAGGCTTAGCAGGATATTATAGAAGATTCATTAAATATTTTAGTAAGCTAGCCTCTCCATTGTTTGGTCTTTTGGGAAAAGATGCTGAGTTCATATGGACTGACAACTATCAAGAGGCTCTAGATGCTTTGAAAGGTAAGCTGATAACTGCCCCAATCTTGAGAGGTCCAAATTGGGCCCTACCTTTCCACATTCACACAGATGCCTCGAATAAAGCTATAGGAGCAGCCTTAGGACAAGTTGAAGAGAAGCTACTGTATGCCATATATTTTGTCAGTAAAAACCTGTCCAAGGTAGAATTAAACTACACTGTAACTGAAAAAGAGCTCCTGACTGTAGTCCATTCCCTAAACAAGTTCAGACACTACATCACTGGCTATCAAACATTCATGCATACTAATCATGTTGCAATTAGGTATTTGATGAATAAACATGATGTAAACACTCGTATCATTAGATGGTTACTTTTATTGTAGCAATTTGATTTGACCATTGTTGATAAGCCAGGTAAGGAAAATGTTGTTGTTGATTTTCTGTCAAAATAGATCTACCTGCAGGTGAAGAAGGGATGGTGGATGCTTAAATGCCAGATGAACACCTATTTGCTATTTCAATACTCCCTCTGTGGTTTGCGCCATACATGTCCTCAAAAGGGAAGAGCAAGGTCATGAGGAAAAGTGCTTCATTCACTTGGATTGGGGGAAATATTTTAAACTTGGCTCAGATCAGATTTTGAGGCGATGTGTCAGGGAGGAGGAAGTTTTTGACATCCTTCTAACCTGTCATGATGGGCCCTGTGGAGGCCACTTTGCGTCAAAGAGAACCACCTTCAAAGTTCTGAAGGTAGGGTACTATTGGCCCACTTTTCATCAAGATGTCAGGAGATACATCAGCCAATGTGACAGATGTCAAAGGATGGGGAGACCTACTCCAAAGGATGAGATGCCCTTGTAGCCTCAAGTGACTTTCGATCCATTTGAGAAGTGGGGCATGGACTTTGTGGGTCCTATCAACCCTCCTTCAAAACAGAAGTCCTACATCATTGTGTGCATGCATTACCAGACAAAGTGGGCAGAAACAAAGGTAATCAAAGTAGCAACAAAAGAAAAAGTAGTTGAGTTTTTGAGGGAAAACATCTTCTACAAGTTTGGCTACCCAATAGAATTAGTCACAGATCAAGGAAGTCAGTTTACCTCTAACCTGATTGAAGACCTGCTCACCCATCACAAGATTAAGCACAAAACTTACACCCCTTATCGTCCATAAGAAAATGGACAGGTGGAAGTTACTAACAGAGCTTTGAAAGGGATTTTGGCTAAGGTAGTGAGTAGTAGTAGAAAATATTGGGTAGATCGCTTGGTTGAGGCCACCTAGGCCTATAACACTACTTGGAAAACTACAACAGATTTCACACCCTATGAGCTGGTCTATGGGAAGAAGGCTTTGCTATCCATAGAATTTGAATATAACACATTAAGGATGGTAGCTTAGCTGGACCTAGATATCAACCATGCAAAACAGGAAAGATTGCTTCAGCTGAATGGATTAGATGAATAGAGAATGCAGGCCATTCTCCACTTAGAGGTAGTCCAACTTCAAAGAAAGATATGGCATGACTAGCACCTCAAAGAGAAACAATTTCAGCCAAGAGATTGGGCGCTGCTGTTGTCGAGCTGTAAAAAGGGTCTCTTTCACCACTGATTACCTCGAATTAATTTGTCAATCCAGGAACGTTTTGTTATTTCAAAGAGTGTCTCAGTCTGAGGCTATCATTTGCCAAAGTAATGCTAGTAGTATAGTGCTCAAAAATACAAGAGTAAACGGATGCTTGTTTATAGCAAACTACTTTTAAAGACTAAATCATGCATTCAGAAAACTAAGCAATTTATCAGTCAAGGGTTTAGTAGCAATAACTCATCCCTTTGTAAATTGATGGGGCCAAAGGAAATCAGGGAACATATCGTTGATCTGGGGGCCAGACAGTAAATGTCAACACCCGCTACAGTCCTAGATAATTCTTCACACCAAAGTAACAATAACGCAAATGACAGGAAATGGAACAGCATATAAGAAATGGAATAGCAAATAAGAAATGGAACAACAAACCTGAAATGGAACAACAAACAGGAAACTGTAACAGCAATTAAGTCTAATAAGCAACAACACCCTAGTCTACAAGATCAAATGCAACAATCATGTCCTACAGAAATCAAATGGCAACCCTCTACCTTTAAGGATGAATCGAACAACACACAGAAATGGAACAAAACTGATTAATAATGGACTATAGAACAGTTCTTGAAAGCCACTCATACATGCACACAACACACCTTAATTGTAATTTGATTTTGGTAATCCGGTTGTCAATCTCAGTTATAAAGAATACGACTGTATTTCAGAATGGAACAACAATGTCTATAGATTCAACAATCGCAAGGAAACATAATCCCTAAGATGAGTTCAGTAATACCAATGAATAAGTGTACACAAAGATACTCTGTAATTGAACAGCAACAGTATTCTGTAAAGATCGGCAATATTATATCATCACTTAAAGGAACAGTAATACATTATAATGTTTCTGTCTTCGGAAATGATATTACTCAATAAATCAAACATAACAGAGCTGTGATGTAAAATAACAGAACATATCAGATTACCAAATAACGTTGATGAGCAAACCACGCATAAACCAAAAGTAATAGTACAGGAGCAAGTGTTCCTGTAGCGCCAGGCCCTTAGCCTCCAGGGGTACACTGCTTGAAGTTATTCTAGAATTAAAGATGAAATAGCAACTAAGTTTGTAATAACGCATAAGACAAAATTACAGTGGATCACTTCTCAATCGAGAGTCGATGATCAAAGTCTCAACTTTTAGAGAAATTACATAAAAACATAACAGACTCCCCCCAAGCTAACAATGCTGCCCCTTTTTATAATGGCGAAGGCGAAGTTGTCTAGGTGCAAAAAATAGTTAAAGCAGCGATCCTTCAGGATACCGTTGGCTCTCAGTTATCTCTTAACTTTCTTGCATCGAACCGATATCTCCATTTCCTTTCCAGGGCTGATACGCTTTGATTTGGTTTGCCTTGTTTGCATACGGTTCCCCGTCAAAGGGACAACGGTTAACCTGGCCTTGTCCTTTCCTTTGGAATGGCAGTCTTTCATTTTCCCTTCTTCCTGCATAAGAAAATGACAATTGTCAGTGTTTTCGTTTTGCACATTAATCTTACAGGTTTTATTACAATTCTTTATCATCTACCTAGTTCATGATGCAAAAGGATTGTAAGTTTTAATGAAAAGATGTCAAAATAATCACCAAAAGGATACCTTCTTTAGTACTATACACACCCCCCTTCTTACCCTTTTTCATGCCCTCATGAAAACATTGTAGTTGACATGTAAGGAAGTGAGAGAGTAGGCTAGAGATGGAATCTCATGTGGAGGTCTAAAACCATGATGCATAACTAGGTGTTCAAAAAAATGGCCTGTCTGACCCTCAGGCATCTCGTACAGGGCTTGGTATCTAGGTGCAGGGTGCCAAATAATTGGACTCTGGAACCTATATCCTAACCAAGATGTCCCTGCCCTCAAAATGGTTTCGCCATAGAGGTGCAAGTGGTTGGTGGCTAACTTAAAATTTTCATAATTAAATGGTTCCCTGAGTTGGATATTCGGATTAGAGATCTAGTATTGAAATTTAGCCGCATCAATGGCAAGGTCTTTAATAGTGGAAAAGTATTCTATTCCCTCCCGATTGATTTCTGTATGAATGAGTCCTAATGCTTCAATTACGTCTGGAGTCCCCATGAGGTTCCTATTTTCCCTCCACAACTGTACTAGATCCCTAGGCTCAGCTCTTACCCACAAGTCTAATCCATTTTCTTGTCTTTGGAAAGCATTATAGGCTTTAGGCCATTTAATTTGATTAACCCCAAATGAAATAAATGCTTGTAATTGGATATCCCCAACAAAAGGCCCAGGGTTCTGCTCGGTCTCGTGGTCTAACACAAGGTTATGCAAATAAAACTCACACAGTAATCTTTGAACCTTTACCCCATAAAGCTTACAACAGTTTATAAAATCATCGATGGTATTAATTTGTATAGGGGCGCCTGGTTTAACAGCATTTATTTTCAATTGCAAATATCGTTCCATTAAAAACAAGGCATAATTCTTAGCAGGGGCTCTACATGCTAGGACGTCATTGTACAAAGAGCATAAGGTATCCATCTATTTGATAACTATATCTAACCTACGAGTTACCTTCGCAACTTTTTCTTCTTCCCTTCGCCACCCTTCAAAGGCCAGGATTTCAGATAGATTGACGTTCCTTAGCTGTTGCTGTAGTTCTTCATACCTTTCTCAAGGAACCGTTTGTTCTATGAGCTTTTCTGCTGCTTGCTGAGCTTGCGTCAAACCCTCTCGTAGGGTTATCGTCCTCGGATCACTATCCCACATGGTAGTGGAGACCGGGAGGTTTATTTGAATCTTCCTATTGCGTTTTTTCGTGGTTTGCATTCCTTTAGGGGACTGTGCCTCTGTCTATACCTCTTTGTCACAGGCCAATACATTATGGGTAACAGTCAAATGTTGTTCCTTTTGATTTTGAACAGTAGACTGCTCCTCAACAACATTTGGAACAGCAGACCACTTTTTGACAGGGTTTTGAACAACAGGATGGACTCTGGTCCTTTGAACCTTTTTCTTGAGAGGTTTTGTTGTAATGGTTGCATGTCTCCCCCCCGAAGTCCTTTTTACCCTTTTTCTTGTTTTCAAAATCCTGATCTGCTGTCAAAGCTGAATTATTACATTCAGTAGTCTTTGTTGTTCTTTCCATAATCTCTTAATTTCCTCAATTTCCTTAGAAGGAACAACAGACTGTTTACTGTGGCTTGGACTATGATCTGGATCAATTCCCTGATTTTCTCTTTGGGGTGCTTCTTCATTGCTCTGCTCTGGTTGCTCAGGGGCAAGAACCCTAGCTGGTTCTATTATTTCTTGGGTGACTTCTTTTTCTGCCTCCCCTTCTTCCAGAATTTCTTCTGGTGTAGTCTGGCTAGGAACGGATTGTTCCTATTCTGCATCACTTCTCTCTCCTGTCATATTTTCATCATGAACAGGCTGACTCTCCTTTTCTACCTCCTCGGCATGTAATTCTTCAGGTGCATTTCTATCCTGAGTAGAGTGTTCTTTTGGTTCTTCTTCAGCATGGAGATCTGGTGGGCTGGGAGGTTGGCCATATTCGCCCATATTGGCCAAAATTTTGGCCAATTCATCTTCTCTCAATGGATTCTACAATGTGTTGCCTTCATGCTGTTCTGTTTCCTCCTCCTGCTCAGGTTGCTTGGTTTCTTCCTCCATTTCTCCTTCCTCATTTCCCTGCATTCCTTTCTCATTTTCTTCTCCTTCTAATCGTGGGGGTTGCTCATCCCCTGAATCATTTACCTCTACTGGTTGGCTAGTATTTCCTTGGGAATTTTCCATCCTCCCTTTAATCCGTGCTAATCGGACCGATTTCCTTCATTTTTCTGGACGCTCTGGTGTACTGGTGGCATGTTTACGTTTTGGGGATGGTGTGGTCAATCCCCCATCTATCATGGCAATTAGCTCTTCCCAGCTGCTTCG
This sequence comes from Pinus tabuliformis, assembly GCA_031772625.1. Classification (NCBI taxonomy): domain Eukaryota; kingdom Viridiplantae; phylum Streptophyta; class Pinopsida; order Pinales; family Pinaceae; genus Pinus; species Pinus tabuliformis. Next base: position 510,986,828 of record CM062809.1, read on the forward strand.
TTACTGGGTAAGGCTATGGCTAACTATTAACCGTATCAACCCATGGTGACTGATGACTGATTCTACATGCTGTGCCTTTTTCATGCTCCGTGCAACATCATGAAGTAATGAATTTAAAAATGCAGGTAATTTTATATAGCATTTTTTCTTTAATACGGCTAAAATTTTAAGGTGTCATGCTCTTACCACATCTTTCCTGCCTTCACAGGTGATGTAGCTCTGAATAGTCTTCGTCAATTCCACCCACGGTTCTCCTAATGTTGCTGGTAGAACCCCCTTTCCTCTAATTGTCAGGCTCTAGCATTCCTCCTGGAAGTTTTCTATGATCTTCTGCAATCTCTCCTTCTTTAACATCCATACAGGTCCAGTGGTTGGCAGTTCCGAGACCTCTGCGATTATTTCATCAGTGACTGCTATATGCCTCCCCCTTACTGTGGAGTGATCTTCTTGCAAGTTCTGCAAGAATTCTATTGCTACAGTCTCATTGGATTCATGTAAGCGATTGAGATAAGTTAACCAACCTGCTCTTGCCAGGATTTCCCGTGCAGCATCAGAGACTATCAACACCTGTGGCTCTCTCCGAATCGATCCTCCTCCCATGTTTGTGGTTTCCCTGTAAAATTTCAGAATCTGACAATGGAACAACAAGTTGTTCACACTGTTAAAACACAGAGAAACTAACAGACATAGGACTTGCTCAAAATCTAAAGGGCTTTACTAATGCCGCAGAGCATACTATGGAAATGGCTTAGGAACAGCAAGCCATGCAAAAATAAAAAATAGTATACCGTTGAGCCATGTTATTCCCAAGTACGCAATTTCCCAAATAGTGGTCTGACACGTAATCCAGGGAATGATGAGGTTAACCTCCCCCCCCCACAATGTGATAGGCCATCCCGACCATCAAATAAAGGAGCGGCGTGTCGATCTGCCCTGGAACAGAGTCATAAAGGAACAGTGTATGGCAATATGCCATGTTTACAAAAGTAGCAGGTTACTGAAATCGAGGTGCAAGGTCGGATCGCTTAATAAGTGAGAGACTGTTGTGATATGATGCGAGGCTGGGAAGATAGGATAGCTGCCGTGCATACAAAGTCTAATGCGGTCATTGTCAACTTTTCTGTCATGATTGGTGATAGTAGATTTACATGCATTTTATGGTTTGGGAAATAATATACATTCTTCTTATGTGATTTATTACTAAGGTATAAGAAACAAAAGGGTGCTCATAATTATTTATTGGTGTAAGTAATGTGACTTCAATACCATTAACAGCGCTCTGCTGCCAACATGTGTCCATAACCTTGGCAGAGTTGTTTATTTCACCCATGGAACCATGATCCTTTGTGTATGCTTAGGAAATGTTGTGTGATGTCAAAATGTAGGCCATTATTCCATTCATGAGGAAGGAGTGAAAGGTGGGCAGGCCGGCTCGTGATGAGACCTCCTGTTCCAAGGGTTCTTAATTTGATATACCTTTTGGACCATATCCCTGGTGTGGTGGCCATAGTGGGAATGCTACTTCACTTTCTTCTTCATGATCATGGTAGGCTGGCTCTTGATGAGACCCCCTATCCTGCATTTGACAACTTATATAACCAAGTCAATAAAACATCATTTTTCACTCTTTTTTTCTTTCTTCTTCATAAAGTACTTTCCTGTTTATACACAACAGGTGGTTCAACACTCCTTAAGAGTAGGAATGGTGGAAGAAGTCTTAACATCTCAATAGGAACATGTAAACCCTTTGCTCTTATTCCTGAATAATAATCGAAGAGAATTGTGAAAATTTTAGAAGGAACCAACATGATAAAGATAACCAATCAGAGCAGAATTAGTGGATTAATAACAACAAAAGATAACAGGTAAGTGTGTCCTTCCCTTTTTCCTCTTACCAATTCAGAGCAATTTCTTATAAAAATAGCGATTTTATAATTTACTGATTTCAGTATGTTGTCATTTTGTATCCATTGCATAAGTGCATAGATATGTTCAAAAAGACTTGAAAGAATAGGAACAATAGGCATCCTTAATTTAGAATAACAAGGGGAGAAAGAGTAAGTAAAAGGAATACGGGGATGTTGTTGTTTCAAAAAGGAAGAGCAGAAGAATATAAGTGGTGTTCCTTTTGAAAGAGGAACATCAAAAAATAAAAAATGTTGTTCCTTTGGAAAGGGAACAACAGAAAACACAAATGCCGTTCCTTTGGAAAAGGAACAATAGAACACACAAATGTCATTCCTTTGGAAAAGGAACAGCAAAAAACACAAATTCCATTCCTTTGGAAAAGGAATATCAAAAATTGAAAATGATGTTCCTTTGGAAAAGGAACAGCAGAACACACAAATGTTTTTCCTTTGGAAAAGGAACAATAGAAATCAAAAGTGTTGTTCCTTTGGAAAAGGAACAACAGAACACACAAATGTCGTTCCTTTGGAAAAGGAACAGCAAAAATCGAAAATGTTGTTCCTTTGGAAAAGGAACAGTAGAAAACACAAATGTTGTTCCTTTGAAAAAGGAACATCAAAAATCGAAAATGTTGTTCCTTTGGAAAAGGAACAACAGAACACACAAATGCCGTTCCTTTGGAAATGGAATAGAAAAAATCAAAAGTGTTGTTCCTTTGGAAAAGGAACAGCAAAAGCACAACGTAAAAAAAGGAACAGCAAAGTTAAATAAAAATGAATGGCTGATCCAAAAGGTGTTGTTCCTTTTTAAATGGAAATGCTGTCCCTTTGAGAAAAGGAACATCAAAAAACAATAAAATTGCTGCTGCTCCAAAAAGTAATAGCAAAGTGTTGATACAAAAATAATTCAACAAAACAAAGAAATTATGTACAAAGTGTGAAAAGAGATAAATCACTTAATGAATCAAAGGTGGAGAAGACTTCGCTCCCTCCCCCAAAATTTCCATATCAGAGTCTTAGCGTAGCTGCTGGCAGAAGGACTCCCGAGTGAGTAGTTTGCGATAAAGTCGAACTCGATGGCCATTTGCCTTGAAGGCATATCTTGAACCATCAATAGTGATTATAGTAAGAGTACCATTGTCATGTACCTTCTGGATTTCGTATGGTCCCAACCAACGAGTCTGAAGTTTCCCGAGAAAGTCTTGAAACCTAGAATCGTACAAAAGTTCCCAGTCTCCTTCATGGAAGACTTTATTTTTAATGAGAGCATCATGCCATTTAGCTCACTGCTGTTAGATCAATGCAGTGTTTTGGAGTGTAGAGAGCCTGATTTCATCCAGCTCATTGATCTGCTGTAATCGATTAATCTGTGCCTCAGTTAGATCTAAGCCAACTTCCTGTGCTGTTCGTAATGTTTGGATTTAGAATTCTATGGGATAGATGGGTTGTTTTCCAAACACTAATTGATAAGGTGAGTAACCGGTGGTACTTCTCCATGTTTTTATGTAAGTCCATAGTGCTTCTAGTAGTCTGGTAGCCCAATCACGTCTATGTGATGCAATGGTTTTTGTTAGGATTGCTTCTATTATTTTATTGTTGCTTTCTACCTGACCATTTGCCTCTGGGTGGTATGGAGTAGTGATTTTATGATGGACATGATAGTTTTTTAGTGTTGTAGCTATTTTTTTCCCAGCAAACTTTGGTCCACCATCTGTAATTATATCTCTCGGAAGACTGTAGCGCACAAATATATGGAACAGGAAGTATATGACAGAATCCTCTGTAGCTCTCAGCAATGCCTCTACTTCAACCCATTTGGTGACATATTCTGTTGCCACCAAAATATATGTTTTCTAGTTCAAGGGTGGGTTAATTGGTCCAACGAAATCAAGGACCCATCGTTTGAATGGTTCAATTACTAGCTGTGGGTTCAAGGGCATCTCATCGGACTGACCAGGGCGTCCTGCTCTCTGGCAACTATCACAAGTTTGGACGAGTTTCTTTGCATGTTTGAAAATTGTAGGCCAATAATACCATGTTTGCAGCACCTTATGTCTAGTTCTGCGATCGGCGAAACTTCCGCCACATGGTCCGTCATGGCAGGCTTTTAAAATGTCAAAGATTTTATCCTCCTGAACGCATCTTCTGATATGCATATATACCCTTGTGTGGAACAGGTAGCCTCCAACCCAAGAGAATCGAGCACTCCACTGAACAATCTGTTTCCGCTCATTAGGGGTTAGATGTTTCGGTACTTTACCTGCTACTAGGTAATTGGCAACATCAACATGCCATGGCGTTTTAACAGCAATAGCAAACAAATGCTCATCTGGAAATTGATCTTCAACTGTTGGTGCATCAATTGGCTTTGGCATTCATGAGAGAAAATCGGCTATAGGATTTTCTTTTCCAGGTTGATCCTTGATTGTAATATCAAATTCTTGCAATAAAATCAACCATCTAGTTATTCTGCCATTTGTGATAGGCTTGTTTACTAAATATTTTATGGAAGAATGATTTGTATACAAGATAACAGGATATCCGGTAATGTAATGTCTAAACTTATTGACAGCATGTATTACAGCTAGAATTTTTTTTTAGTAACAGTGTAATTTAATTTAGTAGGGGATAAATTTTTGCTAATATAATAAATTGCATATGGTTTTTTATCCTCTTCCTGCCCAAGGGCTGCTCCAATGGCTGTATCTGAGGCATCTGATGATATCTGAAATGAAAAACCCCAATTTGCTCCTCGAAGGACTGGGGTTGTGGACACAAGCTTCTTCAGATCCTAGAAAGCACATTCACATTTTTCTGTCTAAAGAAAATCAACATTAGCTGTTAGTGCATACAGAGGTGCAGCAATATGTGAAAAATGTTCTATAAACCTCCTATAATAACCAGAAAATCCAAGAAAACTGCGTACCTCTGTTTGAGTGGTAGGATTGGGAATAAGCAAAATTATTTGGATTTTGGCTAGGTCTACCTAAATTCTAGTTGCTGAAATATAGTGTCCTAGAATAAGTCCTTTAGTCATCATCATATAGCATTTTTCATGGCTTAAACAAAACCTCGTAGTAATGCAACGTTGTAGGACTTTTTCCAGTGTGTCCAATGCTGGATTGAAATCATCTCTGTACGGTGTAAATTCATCGATGTATACTTCAAGTCCTTCATTTATTAAGTCTACAAAAATGCTGAGAATAGCCCTTTGGAATGTGGCAGGAGCGTTGCATAAGCCAAAAGGTAGAACTCTGTAGGCAAATGTTCCCCAAGGACAAGTAAAAGTGGTTTTGTCTTGGTCTTCAGGGGCAATTTGGATCTGATTATATCTACTGAAACCATCTAGGAAGGAAAAGAATTTCCTTCCTGCCAAAGTGTCTAATACTTGATCGATGAATGGGAGAGGGAAGTGGTCCTTTTGTGTTTTTTTTATTTAGTTCTCTGTAGTCCACACAATTTCTCCATTTCCCATTCTTTTTTGGTACCACCACAAGCGGAGAGACCCATTTACTATCGGATATAGGATAGCTGAAATTGACATCTAAAAGTTTTTGAAGTTTAGCTTTTAGCACATCTTTTAGATGAGGATTAAGTCTCCTTTGAGGCTGGTGAAGAGGTCTCACATCTTTTTCTATGTAAATGTGGTGTGTACATAATTCGGGATCAATTCCTTTCATATCAGGGTAGTCACATGCAAATGCTTCTTTATATTTCCTCAATAAATGGATGAGCTTCGTTTCTTGTTTGGAGGTGAGGTTGGCATTAATGTTTAAGTTTTTTCCCAGTTCAATTTCCACAACTTTACTATTTGCAACAAAGGTAACACGTATTGTTTGATCATGTGTATCTTTAAGAGGATCTTCTTCTAATTCGTTATCAAATGCTACCTCTATCATGTGACATTGTGTGTGGGATCTGAGTTTCGTTTGACTAATAAAATTATTAATGGGATCGTCTTTTGTTTGGTCTTTATGCCTCTTGTATAGTTAATGGAGATCTAATGTTATCAGTAAGGTATGATACAAGGTGCCTATTAGTTTTCATTATTGTGACACTTGGCTGTGCTGGAGGATATAAAGCTAAGTTCTTGATATTCACTCCTCTGGTTATGGTCATATTGCCTTGTCGGCAGCCAATATAAGCATCGGCAGTTGCAAGCCAAGGTCTACCTAAAATCAATGGGTGTCCATCAAGTTGGTTTTTGGGATTTATTAGCAGAAAATCGGTCGGATATTCCCAGGAGTCAACAGATACCATGGCATCATGTAGTGTGCCCTCTGGCCTAACCACAGATTAGTCAGCCAATTCTAGTAAGGTAGAGGTGGGTTCTACAGATGTAATGCCTAACTTTTGGCAAGTAGTTGTTGTTACGATATTGATTGCAGCTCCTAGATCAACTAAGGCATTGGGAAAGGTTTGACTATAAATTTGTACGGTTACTATTGGATTTCCTGGGTCTTCGTATTTAATGGGTGTTTCTTTTCCTGATAATAAGTCAGATAAAGTGCCAACTACTTGGACTCTTGGATTGTTTGCTATATTCCTCCTTGGTTTCTTTACACACAATTGTTTGATAGTCTTTGCATATATTGGGATGTCTTGAATGACTTGGAGGAATGGAATTTTTATGTACAAATTTTGTAATTCTCCCGGAATGTCAAAAATCAGGATATTGTGTAGGTCAAGGTATGATTAATCGTTCTGGGAACGGGGGAGAGGATGTGGTTGCTTGGTTATGAGTTTGCTGTTTGTTCACATCCTCTTCTTGTGAAGTTGTTCTCTAGGTAACTGATTTTGAACATGGGCTGTCTTATCTCCCTCAGTTTCAATAATACGCCTAGATCTTAGCTGAAGATCATTACACTCCTTCAGATCGGCTCCTATTTCTGGTGTTTTTACTATTTGGACTGATTGGACCGGTCTATTATTTGGGTTAGGGTTGGGTTGGGTTGGGAGTTGCGGTCTCAGGTTAGACTGGGGGTTTTGTTGTAAGGCTGGCAGTGTAGGTTGAGGGAGTGGAATGGTTCCTACTGGCTGATGCATCGGTCTTTGCCAGTTTGTCTGCCAGGCTGGACTTTGTGAAGTAGGAGGGGTCCATTGTGTTGGGTATGCGTTACTTTTCCAATATGGTGGGGCATAGGGAAAATTTGGCCAATTAGATTGGCTTGCTTGATTCGGCCACAGGGTTGATGAAGGAAATGACTGTGGTGACCAATTTGGAAACGGGGGTTGAGGTTGATTTTGCCACATATTATATTGTTGAGCATTATACTGTGGGGACTGAAAAGAAGAAGTTGGGTCCGAAAACATACCAGATTGTCGTGGCTGCCACTGACGACGCTGATTGAGCAGATACACCGATTCTGGCTCTTCTTCTACTTCCTTGTATACTGCTTTTAATCCGGGAAGTGAGGGACAACTTTCTGTAAGGTGGTCTTTTGTGAAAATGGCGCATGTTTGGACTGCATCTAGTGGACACTCCTTATGGCTATGTTTCTTCCTGCATCGGGGACAGAAGATTTCCAAATTCTGTTCTGCCTCCATTTTCTTTTGTTTGGCCTGCATAATATCAAGTTGTGTAGTTAGCGTCCCTAGTATATCAATTTTAAAATTTTCCAATAAATTTCCAATTTCTGCACGCATTACTCCTTCTGCCAAAATTTTATTATCTCTTACAAACCGATCATGTTCTACCAGTTTTAGTCTTGTGCTGCCTCTCGATCTCCTGATACATAAATCAATAAAGTTAGCAAAATTTTCCTGATAAATATCTCCTTTCCCCATAATGTTTAATGTTTCAATCCATTGTTCCTTCATACCCCTAATTAATGCTATTTTTAACACATTATCAGGTAAAGGTAGGGATGCATAAGGAGATCTTTGAAGATTATACTGAAAATGTTCCACATACTCCTCTAATGTTTCATTTGGTCTAGCTACCATCTGGAATATGTCGTCTTTTAGTTCTCTAGACCTGCAATAGTCTTGATATTTTTTTTTAAATAAAATTCTTTCATTTGATCCCAGTTATTTATAACTCTGCCACCTAATCCCATAAACTATCTTAAAGCAGCCCCTTTTAATGTAGAGGGAAATAATTTCAGTTTCTGAGGGTCAGTGGTGTAATCATATCCCCTACGCAGCACATCGAATTCAAATAGGAATGCATCCGGATTCTCTGATGTAAGACCATGGAATGTAGGGATATGCTGAAGAGGAATTGCTTTCATAGGTGCATTCGCTGCAGTATCCGTTATGGGGTATTTCAATGTAGAGTTTTGGGTGTTAGGCTAGTTTTGGTCCATTTGGTCAAATATATGCCAATAACCTTCTGTGATATCTTGGAGGGTATTCCTAGGTTGAGAGGGAATGGCTTTAACAGGAATGGTTTTAATAGCGCTTCCTTTATCTGGGATAATGAGAGTGCCTAATGTCTGAGGAGATTGGGTTTCTTCAAAAATGATCTTTGCAGCACTTCCCTTATCTGGGTTGTTCAATGGCTGAGTTGTCCCAAGAGGAGACCTTGGTTCCTCAATTTCCCCTGTCTCTCCTCTTCCTTCACAAAGATTGCTGAAATTCCCTTCTTGCAATAGTTCTGGAGTAGAATTTTCAATTTCTTGAAAATACTGCTCTTCAATTTGACTATGCACCTCAGCAAAGGCTACAGATGGTGATCATGTGGCCTGAAGGGAACTAGTAGGCTGTCTGGGAATAACTTTTCTAGGTCCCACTGAAGGCTGAGATTCTGCTTTCTTAAAAATTTTGTCTATAAAGGTTGATCGGCCAAGGGTCACCAACCCCTTAGATTTTTCTGGCTTGGGTAGAGGTTTGGAATTCTTTTTTGGCTTTTTCTGCTTAGTCATGCACACAAATCAACTGCTAGGTTCTACCCAAATAAAACAATGAAAAATCTGCAGGAAAGTGGGCAGAGGAGCAGGGTTGTTACGTGCTCCACACGAAGGTTCTTACCTTCTGTTTTTAAAACCCAATTCTTCCCTAGCAGGATCTTACACTACTCTGAAATGAAACAAATGGCTACACTCTTTCCCCGGTAACGACGCAAAAATGTCGAGTTGTAAAAAGCGTCTCTTTCACCTCTGACTACCTCACATTAATTTGTCAATCCAGGAACGTTTTGTTATTTCAAAGAGTGTCTCAGTCTGAGGCTATCATTTGCCAGGGTAATGCTAGTAGTATAGTGCTCAAAAATACAAATAGTAAACTGATGCTTGTTTACAGCAAACTACTTTTAAAGACTAAACCATGCATTCAGAAAACTAAGCAATTTATCAGTCAAGGGTTTAGTAGCAGTAACTCATCCCTTTGTAAACTGATGGGACCAAACGAAATCAGGGAACAGATCGTTGATCTAGGGGCCAGACAGTAAATGTCAATGCCCGCTACAGTCCTAGATCATTCTTCACACCAAAGTAACAATAACGCAAATGACAGGAAATGGAACAGTAGATAAGAAATGGAATAGAAAATAAGAAATGGAACAACAAACCTGAAATGGAACAGCAAGTAGGAAACTGTAACAGTAATTAAGTCTAATAAGTAGCAACACCCTAGTCTACAAGATCAAATGCAACAATCGTGTCCTACAGAAATCAAATGGAAACCCTCTACCTTTAAGGATGAATCGAACAACACACAGAAATGGAACAGCACTGATTAATAATGGACTATAGAACAGCGCTTGAAAGCCACTCATACATGCACACGACACACCTTAATAGTAATTTGATTTTGGTAATCCGATTGTCAATCTCAGTTATAAAGAATACGACTGTATTTTAGAATGGAACAACAACGTCTATAGATTCAACAATCGCAAGGAAACATAATCCCTAAGATGAGTTCAGTAATACCAATGAATAAGTGTACACACAGATACTCTGTAATTGAATAGCAACAGTATTCTGTAAAGACTGCAAATATTATATCAGCACTTAAAGGAACAATGATACATTATAATGTTTCTGTCTTCAGAAATGATATTACTCAATAAATCAAACATAACAGAGCTGTGATGTAAAATAGTAGAACATATCAGATTACCAAATAACACTAATGAGCAAACCACACATAAACCAAAAGCAATAGTACAGGAGCAAGTGTTCCTCCGGGGCCGGGCCCTTAGCCTCTAGGGGTACACCGCTTGAAGTTATTCCAGAATCAAAGATGAAATGGCAACCGAGTTTGTATTAACGCATAAGACAAAATTAAAATGGATCACTTCTCAATCAAGAGTCAATGATCAAAGTCTCAACTTTTAGAGAAATTACATAAAAACATAACAGATTCGCCCCAGGCTAACAATGCTGCCCCTTTTTATAATGGTGAAGGCAGAGTTGTCTAGGTACAAAAAGTAGTTAAAGCAGTGATCCCTCAAGATCAAAGGATCCTGAGGGACTCACCGAACCATTGGCTCTCAGTTATCTCTTTACTTTCTTGCGCCGAGCCAATATCTCCATTTCCTTTCCAGGGCTGATATGCTTTGATTTGTTTTGCCTTGTTTTCATACATTTCCCCATCAAAGGGACATCGATTAACCTGGCCTTGTCCTTTCCTTTGGATCGACAGTCTTTCATTTTTCCTTCTTCCTGCATAAGAAAATGACAATTGTCAATGTTTCATTTTGCACATTAATCTTACAGGTTTTATTACAATTCCTTATCATCTACCTAGTTCATGATGCAAAAGGTTTGTAAGTTTTAATGAAAAGATGCCAAAATAATCACCAAAAACATACCTTCTTTAGTACTCCACAGCTGTATGATTCAAGATACAAAGATTTCAAGGGTAAGCTGAGGACAAGATGACTGGGACCATCTACAGTGGAAACATGCAATGACAATGGTTCAGTCCTTATTCGAACCATTGATGAAGAATCCATCCCCATGCTCGTCAATGGGCATAGATTAAAGATCCACAGGAAGCCCCTTTCAAAGCAGGAGTTCATTGAGACTATGGGAAAATCAGTATTGGTAGTGGAGGAGGTCCATGTCTCCACTCCACCTACACCATGAGTAAAAAAAAAAACACAGAAGAAAGGAAATGGAATAAAAGATCCCTGGGTGAAAACTTATTGGAGGTTCCCAAGGTAGACAGTGAGGGTGAAAACCTCCTGGAGGTGCCCCAGCTGTCTCAGACTAAAAAAAAAGGAAGAAGAAAAAAGAAAAGAAAAAAGATAAACCTAACTTCTTTTGAATAAATTTTAGGTTGCAGGAAGGTCATTGCAGGTTGTAGGAGGATTGCACAAGACAAAAACAAAGGACATGACCAGGCTGCATGCAACCCTCGTAGTCCATTCCTCCATCACCATTACCCTTTCCCAAGTTCTGGTCTCATTTGGTCTGAAATTTCACATCCTACAGGAAACTCTGTATCTTCTACAGGAGGATCTTGTAGAAACTATAGAAAAGCCAAAATCAATCTCAGAAGAGGACCCGAAGGTTGGAAATCTGTCTATGAGGCTTGTGAACCTCCCTGCCACCATCCATCTCCCTATGTCGCCATTCCATCCCTGTACACCTTCATTGCACTCATTTTTATGTCCCTGCACAGTCACACACAAAAATTTTGTTTCCTTCATGCTGCAAACCAAAAAAAAAATAATGACAAATAAAAGTAGCAGCCTTTTCACCCACCCCCACCTAATACCTTCAATCTATGATTCCTTTTCAGCTAAGACCTTCTTGAACAGTTGTAGCCCTATTTAGATATTATCTTGAATTTCAGAAGGGGAAGCACCTATAGGAAATCCTACAGGATTCCTGTAGCAACTGATCCCTCTGAAAAGCATACTCCAGAGATAGGGTCAGCGTAGTAGGATGTATGAAACATGCAAGGAGCTTTTTTTGAATGTGAGATCACCAGAAAAAGCCTGAGGCTGAGCATGCAGAGCGCAAGCAGCAACAACAGTGAAGAAATGGGTGCCAAAATCCGAAATATGCATGACACGACCGTGACTGAGCAAGTAAGTGCCTAAACCTATTCGTCGATTGCATGAATCATATTTCAAAGCTACATGAACTATGGGAATGGTTACGTTTGAATGGAATCGGTTGCCAGCTAACTAGTTCAGTTACACACCCTCGTGGAATTCAAGTGAGCCCCGTCAAATTCCAAACTGTCGATCAGATACACAGCCAGCACGTGTGGTATGTCCATTCAGAAAAAAAACATTCGGGACTGGTAGTGGTGGTGGTGGATAACAGGAGTAAGGGAGGTGATGGTGGTCAGATGGCATGCAGAACCATTATGAGCATGACGTAGGACCAATGGTTCGGATGGGGATAATGTACCCATCTAGCCACCTCATCTCCTCACCATGAATTATGCCAATAGTTAAGAGACAACGCGGTTGAAGCCTTTGCCACCCTTTTTTCATTTTTCATTCATAATGTTCTCGACTGTAGTACACACCTACCACCTCCAGAGTAGCTAACCAGTCGTCTTCCACCAGTTTTCTGCCAGTTTTTTAAAACCCTCCCACCTATCGGGCTCTATAGGAGCACTGTTACATTCTACAAGAGCCAGAGTATTTCTATAGGAAGGTTTCTACAGGAAAGGCAGAGAATAGCTCTGCAGAAGGAAAGCCCTATATTTTCATCAAAATTCAAGCTCAAAATGAGGTAGGCTCGGGAAAACCTCTCTGCATATGACTTGTTTGACTAAGGTGGTGAATTAAACACGACATTGAATTGACAAAAAGAGTGAAAGTCTTCCTACATATTTTCCTAAGTTCTACACAGTTTTCTATTCTCTTCTCTACATCCGAAATTTCCTCCTCCTTTTTCAATTTCTATTGTAAGGAAAATACATGCAACAGTAGAGGCCAGCCTGTGTGTGTGAAAAAAACGAATTTTCATATCTATCTCATCTCTGAAAAGAACTTGTGTATCTATCCTCTATTCTGTCCAAAGAAAAAAAAATCTTTTCAAAAACAGAAAGTCAAATTTAGGATAACATCAATTTAAAGCAGGGGAATTATTGCAATTTGATGTTGTAAGGAGAAGCACACGGGAAATTCCTTCTTTGATTTCAAGAAAAGATAGAATTCAGCGATCCTTTGTTTCAGTGTTTCCTGCTTTTCTCACCTGAGCATTATTTTTTCTGGTTGAAACACAAAAAAAGAAGCACTCAACACCATGCTAGGAGGATTGATGAGAAAAGAACCTTCAAACTCTAGCAAATTGCATGAGCACCCTGAGGTGGTGGCCCTCTTCACCAGGGCAAACTGGATATCCTTCTTTGAAAGAATTTAGGGATATGATGAGGAGGTGACTGAAGAATTTTTGATGTCCCTAAGATCACATTCGAAGACACATGCCACAGCTAGTTTTAGGGGTTTGACCCTAGAGCTTACACTTGATCTCATCAGTAGAATCACCAGTATTCCACTGGGGCTCCCTTAGAGAAAAGAGGAGAAATCATTGGGACAAGTTGCTAAGAAGACATTTTTTCAGCGTGAGGAGCATCCTATAGAAGATAAAAACGACATCAGAAGGACAAGCTTGCCTCCTATCTAGAGTGAAGTCAGTTACCAAATAATGAATTATATCACATGTGAAGGGAGGTTCAACATAATTTATGGTTATCATTTTCGGCCGTTTCATGAATTGAGATATGGGATGGACTTGCCTCCAGCTAGAAAACTGAGCCTCCCATATTTCCTCCTGTAGTCTTTGATTGAATGTGGCACAAAGCTAAATGCAAAGGTCCCAGATCAGTTGGCCCACCATGGGATCATCAAATTATTGGTGGAAGATGCCTTACACACCTATACTATCCCCATAGCTTGGGAAATTTTTAGAAAGATGTCCAGGGATGATGACATCAAAACTTTGACTGAGGACATCAACCCATCCAGTAGTGATGAGGAGGAGAAAACTGAAGAAATTGAGAAGAACAATATTGAGGAAGCACATGACATTCAAACAGAAGGGAAAACAGAGGAGAAACAGGGAGAAGAGGAGGAATTTGACAATACTACTACTGAGCCTAAGGCAAAAAAGGAGACAACCTCAAAAACAGAGAAGAGAAAAAGGAAAAAGGTTGGGAAGAAAAAGGCCAAGAAATCCCAAAAGAAGACTGCCACAGCCAAGGTAATGACCCAGAAAGACAAAGAAAAGAAACACCTTGAGATATCAGTGACACAAGCAGAAACAATGGATATAGACAAGGCTATAAGAAATGAAGAAAAAGAATAGCAGAAAGAAACTTCCCCTGAAATGTTGGCAAGGGAAGCAGCGATTGTGCTTACTGCATTAAGCACACTCACAAAACAAAAAGGAAAAATAAAAAGGCAATCCTCCATGTATTTAAAAGCCAGAAGAAGCACAAGGATCAAAGTGGGCAAACCCCAGCCACCATCAAAGGAACCAATTGTCATTGAGGATACACCCGCTGAAAAGAAGAGAGATTCTCCTTCCAAGATATCTATCACCTATGAAAGAGGAAGCCCCAAAACCTCCACCTGGAAAGAGAGAATCAAGTTGATGGACTCAAAGGTAGTTCTATAGGAAGCTGAAACATCTCTACAAGAAACTCTAGCCAAGTTAAAAGAAACTGGAAAATTGGAGGAGAAGGTAGTAGAAAAGTCAAAGGGGGAGAGAAAGGCCAAAGAGATACTTGAACCAACCCCTCGGCCTAATTTGGGCTCCTTTTACAATTTGCTAGAGGGTGGGAAAATCATCCCACAGAAATTTGTTGTGCCTCTATTCTTCGAATTAGAAAAAGAGAGGGTCAGAACCCACACATGGATGCAAATCACTAAATCTAAAGGAGTTGAGGACATAGGCCACATGGAGGACAAGCTAAAGGAATTAAGAGGGGAGTTGGCCATGATAAGGCACATAGAAAGTAGTAAAAGAGCCCAGCTACAAGAAGAGAATGAACAGCTGTAAAAGTAGTTGCAACTACAGGAAGTTCATAAGGGAGATAGGCTGTCCATTTTGGGAGGGAAGCAGCAACAAGAAGGTCCTCTAATAGACAAGGAAGCAACCGAGAAACAACAGAAAGAGGGAGAGCCACAAGCTGATGTTGAGATGCTAATGAAACTGCTGCAAGAAAAGGAGTCTCAGGTAGCAGAAGAAGTGCAGATTTTAAAACAGCGGTTATAAGAAAAAGAAGCCCAAATGGCCTACATGGCCAGCTGGGCAATATAAGCCTTGCAATGTAGGAAACTTGCTAGATCCTATGCATTATATCTTAAAGACCAATGGCTGCAATTTCAAATTAGAACATTAGCCCAAAGGGGCACCATCCCATTGCAGAATTACAATTATTTTATGCATTTGTGTGACAGTAGCTCCGCTGAAGATAAGGCCAAGTCAGCAAAATTCTATTTACACAACCTGGCACTTCCTAACATGAATCTATGGGACCCAAACACTGCATTAGGAGACCTACAACTCATGGATATGGCTTCTTGGTTAAGCCATGAGGAAAAGAGAGCAGTAGAGATTCAGAAGATTATGACCAGGGAGCTAAGTGAGCCACTCATGATAAGGGCAGAACCAGAAGATCCCTCAAATATCATATATGCCCATCAGCACCTTGCAGACAACCCTCAAATTGCACCTGATTATGTTGAAAGGCAAGCACAGGCCATTGCTCACTTTAAAGATATAGAAAGACTGTTTGGTGATAACTGTCTTCATGCTTACACAAGAAGATGGAATACATTGTCCCATAGTTTGAAAATAAGAGAGTATCAGTCCCCAACCAGAATGAGGGAGGCTATGAGAAGAGTACCCCTATACAAAAAATCAATGTAGAACTTGAAAGCCAACTGGATTGGCCTTAAGTTCACCCCTCCACTACTGCTAGGTCTGTTAGAAGGGGTTAAGGAAGAAGAGGAAAAAAAACAATGGGAGGAAGTGGATAGAAAGGTAGGTTTTCATGACAGAGAAGAGGAAATCACCTCGGAGGCTTGGGATGTAAGGGAGGCAGTCAAAGCTATCAAAGATGAAGAACTGGATTAGTCGCTCAGAGGATGAGCAACACATTCAGCAGGGGGGTGATGATGAGCCCCGGAAATGGGTAACTATATGGGCTCATTTTGCCTATTATTTTCATTTAATCCACCATTCTCCATAGTTTTGTGCATGCTTTTGAATATATTTATGTTAATTGAGTGAATGGCAATAATCACTTTACCACAAAGTTTAATATGTGTTTATTGCAGATTTTTGGACATGTTTGGACGAAGACTAGGAATTTATGAGCAGATTGGCAGCCAAACTCGAAGAAACAAGGTTGAGTATTTATAGAAGGGGTGTCTCCTACACTAATTGACCCCTTCCTCGAGTTCTCCATCAACATCTCGGAGTTCAACAACCCACCAAAGATGATTTCATGGGGCAGTCGAGCAGGTCTAGTGAAGCGGCTGTTATCTATAGTTTTGGGCAGCCGAGTTCCTAAAGTTCAGGAGGACTGTTGGGATTTCTCACTTGAATAAATAGGAAGGATTCAAGCCATAGTAGGTTAGCAATTTGATATTCTATTTTCGCACTTTAGTGCAGCCTTGTAATCAGCTCATTTTGGAGCTCCTTTTGCAGACAATTTTTGTGATGTAACTATTATTTTTTTATCAATGAAGATGAATCCAGCTTTGAACCAGCACTGATCTTTCCTAGGGGGCTATAGCTCTTGGGATTGGGCCCAACCCAAGTGCCCAGTACCTCCTTTGTGTACTTATATGTGTTTTTATTGCATTCATATAATAATTTCTGTTATTTAGGTTGAATCTTGCTTTGTTACTTAGGTTGTTTTAGATGATTAAGATAGTTGTTCTTGCTTTACGTTGATTTGATAGTTTGATAATAGAAAAAGATCCACGAAAATGCTACGAAGTAGGCCTTGATCTCCTTTCTCCCTCCTTGGGACCATGAATTGAGACCAAGGCACTCTTGCTGCCTCAGAAACACTGTTTTTGCCTTCTAATGCAATTGCTAGTGTTAGATTTTGAGTTGGAAGAGTTGATATGAATTGTGTTTTCATGCTTAGATATGTTGTTTCTCAGTTTCCATAGCTTTCTTGCATAACTTCCTGTCTATAAAGTTCTGTTCATCACTTTTCTGGTTTTTAGGTCAGAATTAGGTCAAAATAGGTAAAACTCTGTTTTCTTAGTTTTTGCTTGAGTTAGTTTTGAAAAGAATTGTGCAGAACACCTGTAAGACACTCTAGCCTCTCCTTCATCCAACATACAACCTACTCCAGTCTTTCTCTCAAGATTTCCTTCACTCATTCGCCATACTTTCCCAAACTGCCATAATTTCTACATTCTTGTGCAAAATTGCTTCCTTCACCTTTGAACAAATCCAACCATATTCTTCACTCTTGAGCTTCATTTACCAGGTCCTAGACCCCTTAACATCTCTATTGATCCTTCATTTCCACTTTCCCACCATTTTTCCACCTCCAACCCTCTAAAAACCACCTTTGGCCACTTCTTGTAGAACTTCCTGTAGAATTTCCTGTAGATCCCCTGCAGACTCCTATAGAAGTTCATGCGAGCAATTTTTCGAAATATGAGCACAGTGGAAATCTCCAGAAGGGTACCAGAGACTCCTTAGGTCCTCTCCACACCTTCCCAACCTCCTACAAATGCCCACTCCATTTCCTTTCGCCTCTAAACCTCTGCACAGTCATAAATAGTTAAAACACAAGCATAATAATTCTCCATAAAATTGCTCAGAAATACAAAAAGATGATTTTTCCATATTTTCCTTCAGAAGTAGCTTAAACACATGAATTTCACCTTCTCAATAGTCAATGGCATCCATTTCATTAGTTTACATCTCTTTTCTTGCACAAGTAGGGTTAGTCAATAAAACTAGGGTTTGCTAGGGTTTGTGTTTCCTTTCAGCTTTCATCTTCTTTCTGTAATTAGACTAGTCTCTTTTGAGTTAGCTTTCTTCCATCACAGTCAAAAACTTCTTCTGGGAACTCATAGAAGTTGGCTTAAGCTCCTAGCAAACTTGTGCCAGCTGAGCAAGTGATAGTCTGCAGTAAGAGCTAGTACTTGTGCATATAGCACCATCGCTTCCAAGTTTGTTACGGACTACCGGGTTGATAAAAGTAAAATAGGGAGTCCCAGGAGTTGCAGTGTCATTGCTGCAATACTGGAGCTCACCACGAATGTCTTCTTAACTCCAAATGGTGTTAACCAGGTATCCTATTAGGTGGTTTCTACTTCTAAAGTTGATAATATATTCAAGGTACATCCTTCAAAATGTGGCGGAATGTGAAAAATAGTTGAATGAAGCAGGGGATGAGAGCGAGGTAGCCCCGAGCAACATGTTGGGGTACAAGGGTAGGTAATAAAACGGAAGCCCGCACTAAGGTTTATAATCCATAGGAGGGAGAAATCGTGGTACATGAGGTGCCCCAACCTTGATTTTTCCACCCTTCTTTATATGCCTTTTTCCTTTTTATTATTTTCTTTGATTAAGCACTCAGAATTCAAGGTGTAAGAGCATGATGCATAAGATATAATAGTGAATACCCCCTTTAATGGTATGGTGGTTCATTTCCCACTAGGGGTTGGGAGAATCATGGGTTCCTATATGGTGAGGGAGGTTCATAGAGGTTGTAGGAACTAGGTTTGTGGCTATGATGATGGAGTAGAGCTCATGTATTGGATTTTTCCCTCATACTAAATGTGTTTGTCCCAACCATATTTTGAATTTTGTGGCACATTTTCCTAGTGAATGTGGTCGAATATACTTTTATCATTCTTTTTAGTTGCATCAGTCTCTGAGGCATCATTCCAGGTCTAACCAAAGCTAAGGCCAAGGGGAAGGGTCGAGCTAACCCTATGTGGACCCAGGTGTGAGAAATGATGAATGGGGTAATAATGAGTGGAAATGGGGTAATATAAGTAGACAAGGAAGTGGGACCATGCAACCAAAATTGGGGTTTCCCATGAAACATGGCCCCTAAACCCAAATGGTTAGTAAAAGAGATCTCATGGGACTAGGATCCATCGTTAATATCCAAAAGGGTTGTAGGGAATAGGAGAAAATATTTAGCCCATCCTTTTTGCCAAATCCCCCCATTAATCCATGCCCAAAAGTGTCCATGATAAGAAAACTACAATACTCAATTACCAAATGACAAGGCATACCTTTAGGTTTAGGAGGCCCACCTTCAAACATATGATCATGGCATATGGGCGAGGGACTAGAGGGTTGGCTCAGATGGTAGAGAAATGGCACAATGAGATAGCTGATGGCTGCAAGGAGATGTTTGCTACCAGTTGAGGACCATCTTGGAGAAAAAAATTCTCCAAGGGATATCACGCACAAAATGGTGGGTAAGAGGAACCACATCGGTTCGAGAATGTCAAAACCCTTTGTTCCAGTCTTGTATTGGCTCTTCCCTTTTCCTATCCTGTAACCTATCTAAGGTAAAAAAAAAAACTATGGGAGGTATCAAGACCTACCACGTGTCACACGGAATCAGTCAAAAGTGCGGACACAACCGACCTTCCTAGAAGTCTAAGACATTCTAATGACAAACAAAACAAACTGGAGCTATCCTTCTCTAAACATGCATTATGATATGAGAAATCAAATGTTTCGTTCTTACCTTTGTCCAAACGCTGTTGTAGAAGTCCAAGCTTTGTTGATCTGGATGAGCTCCTCCTTTTCTCCAAAACCTGCAATCACCAACAGTCAAACAATTAAATAGCACCTGATTATAACATAAAACAAAGCATATCCAACATATAGACCAAGGAGTACATGAAATAACCCATAAACAACAAGTTATTGAGAAGAATCGACCAATTTGCATTAAAGGTAATCAAAAGGAACCATTACAACCTGAGCCTTGGTGTTGTGCAAGCTCCTTCCAGGGTCCACAAGAGTCTTCCTTCACTTTGACAAAGCTCACCCACTTCCAAATAGAACAAGCAAAGATGGCAATCTCTCCTCACAAGCTTCTAAATGGGAGTCCTAATTCCTGCAGCATTTACCCTTAGAAATGTATAGCTTTCAACCTCTTCTCCTTCTGGCCCAATGCCTGTACTTATAGTGCTCAAGAGGAAGTTAATCAGGTCCACCATCAATGGGATAATCCCCTCTTTGGATGGGATAGCTCCCTTATTGATGGGATAAGTTCCTCTTTGGTAGGAGTGCATGAACCATCTGGAGGCGCTCAATACACGTCGAACAACCTTCTAGAATGCTCTAGAAATGACCACAAGTGACTTTTTAAAGATGAAACTTGCGCATTTTAACCTTTTCAGGGGGACGCACCTGCCCCTTTACATACAGAGCGTCTTCGGACGCAGCTTTTGTGAACATTGGGAGCGTCCCCGCAGGTAAGTTTGAGAGAACCTGCGTCCCCAGAGATAAATACATTTAGAAAGACTTTCTCTCTTTTTTGGAGTTTGACATGGAGAGCAGAGGCATAAGACTTGCCTAAGAGGGTAGCATGACTGTTGATTGAGCCATACTAACTGTAAATAGTCATGGTGACATTTTTTAGTGTAACACCACGAATTAAAGAAAACACTGCAGAGACAAGAAAACATAACGTGAGACGAGGTAGAAAATTAATCCACGAGTATGGAAGGGGAGTAAATGTTGAAAGGAATAGCACTAAATATATTGACAATAAACACCTTAATAATGATGGCAAGGGACTAATTGTAATGAAATAAAAATTACAATATTAGCTACAATAATTTGTGACTTGAATAAACTCTAAGCATGTCCAGTGATGCGCAAGTCATAACCCTCCCCCCTACCTCTACCCAAAGCCAAAAATCTTTTGGAAGAGTGAACTTCTCTACGGTATGTTGCACCAACTAAAAATAAGGAAAGGAGGTGAGGGCAAGGTGGAGTGTAATTGAATTCCTAAAAAAAATAAAAAAATTACTTACAATGTGCGCCAAGAATCCCCACAGTGATAGATAAGGGTAACATCACATTGCAAAGAATTAGGGCAAGGGTTTGTCTAAAGACCAATCTACCAACTTTCCTAGTGGGAAAGGTCAATACCTAAGATGAAATAGCCCCATATTTAGGGCAGTAAATTCCTATTCAGTATGTATACATTTTATATCATAAGCTTTGGACATTTAGAGCATTAACAACATAAGTCAATAATAAAGAATGACATAAATAACACAAAATTTTTATATGAGGAGTTTATACACCATACATACAAATGAATATTATAGAATGGTTGAGTCACAATCTTATGGGATAATACTCATATGTTATCTGGCCATGAGAGTTTACCAAAAAAGATAAGAACCCATAACTTAGTAACTAGAGAAATGTTAATTAATAATGTCTTTGCATTATAACCCTAAGGGGAAGTTGTTCAATTAAGGATACAAATACCATGATCTAGTGTTCTAGGGTGTTAACCCTCTCCTGGAGTTTCCAACCATGAATTCCAATATAATTACTATAAACACTATAGAAAAGCTAGTGTTAACAAGAAAGAAGCCATAAAAAACAAACTCGAGTTGAAACCATGCAAAGAGAGGGGCAAGAAAGTAGAGGGAGAAGTGTCCACTCATCATCGTGTCGAGGTTAAATAGTATGAGGAGAGTTGTGTGTCTACCAAATAGCTTACATCCTAATCTTGACCTGCCTCGAAGCATCCTTACTCTCTTACTTTTGAGTGGTAGCCCTCTTGTTTAGCCATGTCAGGTAGAAGTGAATGTCCTAAAAAGTTAGTAATGAAAAAGAAAAATAATTCAATAAATGGTAACGATGATGAAGCTTACCTATATCATCAATTCCTTGGAAACCCCCACACATTATAGATATGCACTGTCAAAATGAGCCACATTGTATATACAGAGACTAGAATGACACAGGCAACCCTCAACGATGGCACTGAGAGCTACAAAGTGTAGGATGGGGAGGGTTGAAAGGATGAAAAAAATAATGCAGGAAAAGAATGCAAAATGATATGTTCTAGTGTGAAATACACATAGACCAAGCAAAGTGTGAACGAAAATAATGAACCACAACTCTAATGAGAAATATGTTCAATCCCCAGACCCAAATATGCTGCCAAACTAGTCTATAAAATGTCCATCATGTTAGCAAGCCAACATAAACCTCATATCCACCTAGTTAGGATTGGAAAAAAGCCACCATTTCTCCCATGATAGACCCTACATTAGTGAAATATGGGGATTGTCATTATTTTTCCCATCCAACAGTGTCCATAAGTCTAATGATGTGATCAAGCCTAGGGTAAGGAGGATTTGCAACTAACTGACATGTCAAATTAGGCCATCATTTCACGAGGAGGATCATCCATGTGGAGTAGTGTATACATAAGGCATGTCTTAATGTGGCTCCACAAGTCATCACTTGAACTTGGTGGTCTGCATGGCATGTAAGGGACAAGAGTCAATCACTGTCGTTAAGGAATTGAATCTAAAGTGCGTAGAAAATATCTAATTCACATTCAAAGAAAAAACAAATGTGTTATAGTGATCTTAGGATATTTACTTGAGCATTTTCATGTGTCTAACAATGATAATATGGTTATGGTAGTCTTAAGATTATGTTCAACATTCACATGGTGTATGAGCCCAAGGATGGGGATACACGTCATCTTAGTTATTAAATAAAAGAAATAAAACAATAAGCATGTATACATACATATAGGGAGGAAATAATATCCTTACAAAAAAAATTGAGTGTTTATAGAGTATTTATATAAAGTCATTAGAGAGAGATGTCACAAGTATCTTTCTATTTTAACTAGAGTGAAGAAGAAAATGAACATTGTTAAAATAATAATAAATCCTCGTGAGAGTTTAATAGTGAAGCACACCATTGAAAAAATACTAAAATGTCATGGATCAAAACATTATATCATCTTTGTGATTGTAATAGTGTGGAGGATGTAAGGAAGAGTCTCTTAGAATGTTCTGTATACACCTACAGTAAAGCTCAAATTTCACAATATTGACCTTCTAAAGGTTTTAATTCATCAAAATTATCGTGATTCACATATGCTTCTCCTCTAGCTTTTCAAACAAAAGGAAAACTTTATGGAAAAATTTGTAATTTCTTACAACTTTCTCTTATGGTCAAACAATTTCATTTTAGTCTTATTATACATGAATAACCACCATCACCACTACATCCACATCTATATATATATATATCTGTGTGTGTGTGTGTGTGTGTGTGTGTGTTGGTCCTCTTTTATGGAATTCCTCTTGTTTACTATAAAATAATAGCAATTATATTATAAAATTAAAGCCATGCATGAAAAAATCTAAATAGAGGAAAATGTTTTTGATATGCACACAAAGAGATTTTCAAATGCAAGAAAAAAATCATTAAATAGTAATCTCATATGAACATTTTTTGCTTTTTTGTTAGGTAAATATTTTGTGTTTCCTAAAAACATGAAGTATATATTAATTCATGGATTTTTAGGTTGGTTTGTCACTGGGAAAAAGTAAGACCCATAATATGAACCTTTTCAAAAGAACAAAGGACATAATTCTCTTTGTTGATATAAAAACTAAAAAATGGGTCATATAGGTCAATTACAAACTAAGAGATGCATACAAAGAGCATGAAGGAATAAGATAGAAAGAGACAAGGTAGGGAGATTTCCTATGCTAATCTATGGTCCAAAGAAATTTCTAAAGGGTAGAGTCTTCAAATTATTTCCTTCAGAAGGACATTTGTGGAGTTGACTAAACACATCAGTAATTGTCTAACTTATCTACCATTTATTTCTAGATATTTTGATTTGATTAGGGATGATCAATGAAAAGGAAGGAAGAGTGATGCTAATCATATGAGTACACTTACAAGTATCAATGTGTGAGATACCTTGTTTATATTGGTGCCATATAGGATATTTGAGATCATATTTATAACAAGTTGACAATCTCCCTCCACCATAAGTTTGGTGTAGCCTTGAGTCTGGAAAATCAATACTCTCTCTTCCAGGCTTTCAATTTTCTTGTGTTGTTAATATTATGTCACATAAATCATGAATAAATGTAGATATGGGATCCCAAATGATCCCTAAAGATAGCTCCATAACCTTCCTCATCTAGGTTACCTTTTAAAGTGTCGTCAAAATTTAGATTTAGAAAATTAGGGGGAGAAAGGCTCTAGGAGGAGGGAATAGGCATTATAGTAGGGTGAAGAGAGGGGGAAATTATGACTCCTATAATAGGGAACTAGTTTTGAAGCACCAGGGGCTCCTCATTTGAGACCTACTAGTCTCAATCTGACTAGGACTATGAATCAATTGATTTCATTACATTATTTTGAACTATGATCCAAAGAGTGTCGTGAGGGAGGGAATGGTTCCTGAATATGTGACAATTTATATACCTCCAAATATCCCAAAGGAGTAGTATTGGAAATAAATTCGAAATGTGGTTCAAGATAGAATTATTAAAAATACTTATCCCTTCAATTGTTAATGGTTTTAAGAATATTTGATAGATCATGGTTTGATCTCTTCATGCTAGGTTCTAGATCACTCCATAGATGATTGGAATAATGGAAACTATTGAAGAGGTGCTCCAATTTTTTCAATTTATAAAACCACAAAGAATAATAGGAAGAGACCATATGCTTTCATTTTTTAATTTTGTCCACGGTTATTTTTTTCCCTTGAACAAGGACCATAGAATGATAGAAACATTCAGCCATAACATTTTCTACCAAATGAAACTTGAGATTAAATCTTTTGGAAATTATTTGAAACCTGCTTCTAGGCTACATACCTTATGGATAGAAAAAAAATGACTTGGTCCATAACCCCATTGCATTTTATTATCTATTTTGGAAATTGAGATGAGTGTTTTCTGAATTCTTTACCAAAAGTTTGACCAAGTCTCCTCCTTCGACTTGGGGTTCCATTCCCTCATAATTATCTATATTGTCCATGTTTAATATGAGTTAGACAAATCCCAATAGTCTTTGAGATTGTTAATTCCTTCATAAGTCATGCGGAGGAAAAAAACCCCTAAGTTATTTTGGTCTTGGAATTTTCGGATTTGTTGCCATGTGTCCTCCAAAAACATGGTGGACCTTCCATCCTTGATTTCCTATAAGTAGTGTTGTTGTATAAGTTGCATTTATTTTTTTGCTAGATTCGAAATGGAGGAGTTTTCTTGGAGAATGGAATTATTATGAGCTA
The DNA here is from genome assembly GCA_031772625.1 of Pinus tabuliformis. Lineage (NCBI taxonomy): Eukaryota > Viridiplantae > Streptophyta > Pinopsida > Pinales > Pinaceae > Pinus > Pinus tabuliformis. The sequence continues at coordinate 511,011,913 of CM062809.1, forward strand.
CCAAATGGGAATTTTGTCTACATATTTTCTCATCTACATAAATTTCCAAAGGGTATTGACCTCCTTGGATCCAACTCCACCAGATCTTGGTTACCAAAACTATATCTAAAGTTGAAGGATCTCTTAGTCCCAAACCTCCCTTCGGTATGGGTCTGGAAATATTATCCCAAGGTACAAGTGGCCATCTTTTTCCAACTTTGCTCATCCCCATAGGAAATATCACTACAGGATCTTGATTGAGTTAAGTATGGAGGAGGGACCCATTAGGTTAGGGAATAAATGTATGGGAAAAGCCTCTATAGATTACTTGAGGAGGACTAGTCTTCCTTCCAAGTTTAGTGATCAAAATGTGAAGTTGGTTAAATTTTTATTAAATTAAATCTATTGATGAGACTATCCCAAAAACTGAGTTTGAGGGAATTATCCAGAAGAAGTCCTCCCAATTATTTTGATGGAAATGTGTTTATTTGGATATAAGGTATCTTTGCAGTATGTTTCTACAAAGGAAAATACATGCTAAAAAAAAAGGAGATTGAGCTCTATTTATTTCCATACTTGAGGTAAGAGAGAAGTCCTAAAAAATTTGATAAAATCCTTTGGATTCTTGAATAGTTGGAATTCCCATACCCAAGGTATCATCCACAATATTTTGATGGGATAGAGGGATATCGTCACTAAATAGATGCAGTCCTTTTATTGATCTCCTATATTTTTACATTGAATGTCTAAGAGAGACCCTCTGCTGGAATAATAAATAGAAAAGGTGAAATCATATCTCATTATTGGTACCATGAGAGACCAAAAAATGTGCAATAGGAAATTCATTTAAAAAATAGAGAAAAAGGTTGAGGAGTTAGGGCTCTTGATCCAAAAAATCTAGTTGGGATCAAAGTTGAAGGCCTAAATAACACTAAAGAGATACCTCTAATTGATTTTATCAAATTCCTTAGAGAGATCAAGTTTTAGAAGTATGCCCGGTTTCCTGGAGGATTTTAAAGAACAACTGGTTTCATGTGTAATCGTTATGCCATCCATAATTTGATGCCCCTCCAGATAATTGAATTGTTTCACTGAAATGAGCTAAGGAAATATGGGTTTAAGAAGATTAGATACTTTTTTGGTGATTAATTTGGATATTAAATCACTGTTGCTGGTGTTGGATCCTACCAACATACAAAGTGTCTCCCCAATATGACATCCCAATTAGAACTGACACCTTTTGTTGTAGGAGCCCCATCAAGAAATGTGCCCCGACTACCATGTATTAAAATATTTTCCTTAGATACAGTAGTTAGCATGAGAAAGAAACACTCTTGCACTTCTGAATGAGGAAGTATGTATGCCTCATGAAGTATTTAATTGCATATATATCAAGGTTCTTCCACTGGAAGGAAAAAAAATGAGTCTTTAGGAGAAAAGTAATAGTACTATTCTAAAAAATGCACACACACACACACACATACATATGAAATAATTGTTAACCATGAAGTGAAATAGTTCAAATAGATGTAACAATCATTAAAGGAGTTAAAACACATATTCAATAATATGAGAAACAAATCAAATGAAATAGGTCAATTTTTTTAGTACATATGAATGCCCTCATATACTGCAAACCTCCAAAGAATAGTTTTAAAACATTCATGATATACCCTTGAAAGTGTTGCCTCAATGAGCTTCAAATATTAAGAAAAGTCCTCAGATACATTGTTACAATGAAACACCACAAGATCCAATAGTGGAGCATTGATCCACTACTCACTCTTCAAAGAAACCATCTTCCTCTCTAATGCCTAGTTGGAGAAGAGAAGGTTAAAAGTCCTCTCTTTGAGTAATGAGGTTTCTTTTATAATAAGAGAAATGGCTTTTCATGTCCCCATGACTCTTGGACTTCTAATATGACCTTTGGAATTCTACATGACCTTTGAACTTCTATGTGACTTTTGGACTTCTCCATCTGACTCTTTTCTCCATATGTGACTCTTGGACTTCTGCATATTTACATTTACAATAATTTTCAAAATTACATCATCATGTAAGGACAACATGACAAGTCATAAACATTGATGACTTGGACCAATGGTGACTTTTACATTCAGTTCTTTGAGAATTGATGATGCTGCCACTGTGTCTTCAATGCTCATAATATATCTTCCATTATTGTTTTCATCTACACTCTTAAGGGTCTTGAGAGAACTTGGAGTCTTCATGAGTCACTTTGATCATCGAGATCCATTGTTCTTTGAACTATTGTAATATGGTGCTTTTGTATTCAAGATGCTTCCTTGGATAACATTTCTTATCTAATATCCTCACAAATATTTTCCATGCTTTTTTGAACACCTCTAGATGTAGATCACTCATGGCAAGCAAACATTATCCAAAAAATATCGTATTCCAACATGCTTCATGCATATTTTTTGGTTGTGGATCAAAAGTGCACCAAGGGGAGATAGATAATATTTATGTGTGCAGGGTGCACTTATAAGAGGCAAAGAGTGGCTTCACTAATCAAGGAGAGTGCGTTACGCATTGTTCCAAGGGAGGAGAAGGCTTGATAGGTAGAGGGTGTAGCTTCAAGGGACAATACAACATGAATTTTCACTAAGGATGCACTGTGGATTGGAAAGGGAAAGATAGGGACAAAAGAAGGGCACAATTTTTTGAAAAAAAGGAACAAGGAAAGGCCTCACTACCCATTGAGCATGTGTGGTGAGCTCAACTGGGAGCCTGGAGGCTTGACTGGTGCAAAGCACAAAAACAAGCAACAAGAAGGAGGGCTTGTGGACTGGAAATGCAATGTGTGCTATAGATAAGCCTCCTAGGCACAAGGAATAGAAAAAATAACAAGGAGGATTTACACTAAGCCGTGGGAGTTCACTTGGAACTCTTATTGGCCTAGGAGGTAGGATTGTAAAGTCAGAAACATATCTAAGTCTAAAGGGATAACACATCGAAAAAAACACTGAGTTAGAAGAAAAATAAAATGCAACACATCTCAAATTCATCATTAAAACTTAAAAAGAACCCAAACTAAGAAGTATACATCAAAACACCAATTTCCAAACACTCACCAAATAAATAGACAAAGTATCTGTAGTTGTGACCGAAAGTGTTGTTTTGGGGTAGAAAGTGTATTATGATTCAAAGGTGTGTGATTTCAACTTCTAATGATTCGATGGCACTTAGGAAGCAACATGGGCATTAGAAACATGTGTAAAATCATAAAATTACACTTGACAACCAAAAGTGACACTTCACATGATAAGAGGTAGGATCCAAAATTGAAGTATATAGCAAAATTTTGGAGGGGTTGTAGCAGTGACAACACTTGGTGACACATTGGCTGAACTTCAAATTCTCTGATATAGAGTATCTCTTGGAAAAGATTTAGCCCTTAAGGAAGTATTGATTCATCAAGAATATTTCTTAGGATTTCCTACTTAGCCAAGTTATATATTTAGTACCCCATTTCCTTCCTTGGTTTAGCACACCACAAATTTTTCCATTTCGCAATTGTTTCGACCTAGGAGAATGGTAGTGTATAATTGTGAGTTAAAGATAATCATAGTCTTATTTTTCATCTCTGGTGTTTCTCTACTGCCAGTGGGCCTAGATAGTACCTCAACGGAGTCACTATAGGAACACAATCATTACGACACTACCAGCGAGCTTGGTCTATACCTCGATGAAGCTACTTGCTTAACCTCACTACGTAGGAAGCCTTTCTCTTCTTTCACCTTTTGTTTATTTTACTTATAGAATTGTGATTAGCAACATATTCTTTTCATAGGGGAAAAAGATAGATCCTGACTTATTGAGAGAAGAAGAGGTTGTTCTTTTAGAGCAGGTAATATATCCCTCTAATATTGGTTTGCTTTCTATTGATTTTCCCTTTTCCCTTCTCTACTTGATTGGATTAACATGCAGAACACCAAGTAGATTCAATACTAAGTTAAGGAATTAGGATGCTAGAATATATATGAGTATCATGGATCCACTCCAAGTTTTTCCTCTTGAATACATCATATTTTCCATCTCGAAATTACTTGATGTAAGGCATTTTCCCAAACAAGGGAGAATTAACAGATAGCCAAGCATTGCAGTTGTCACAACCCTTGTCTATTTCACCACATATTATTTTGAGCCATACATACACTCTCACACATGGCCTTATTTATTTACACTAACCAAAATAAAGTAAAATAACGAGACATGCAACATGAAACAAGGGAAGAAAATTGTACATAAGAAGGAACACAACTCAAGGCTGCTACTGAAATGTAGTGCTTAAGATATCATCCATTGTCAGGGAGAGAATCATTCCTCCCATCTAAACATTTAAATATATAATAGTTGTTACCATGTTCTTTAGTGATGGTGTACACTCCAATCCATAGAGATTGAAACTTAGTGTGCTTTCGTTTCTGTTCGTGGGCTTTTTCCCACTTCTGTACTAGGTCACCCACACTAAAGTTTTTGTTCCCTGCAGATTTCTTATTAAACCAATGCTTGATTCGGTTCTCTTACACAAAAATATTTTCTTTTTCTTTGAACCTTTCCTCCTCAATCTTAAGAAGAGTGTGTATCTGACTTTAAGCAAGTAGACATGGTTTTCCTTGAGATTCTTGAGAAATATGCAAGGTAGGAAGGTAAATATTCAACAGAAGGATAACCTATTTTCGGTATACAATGAATTATGGAGAGGTTTTGAAAGAGGGTTTGGGAGTGGCATGGTAATCCCATAGTGCATTCACCTAAGCATTATGCCATTTTTTTTGTTTAGAAAGACGATTTTGTTCATAATGTGGATCAGATTTTGTTTGGTCCCTATAATACTAGTGTATTCCCCTTATTTTTATTGTTAGTGTAGCCCCTTATTGTCATTCTTGTGCCCATGTATCCCCCATGTTGTTATTGTTGTTCCCCCTAGAGTCCCACTATTGTTATTGTTGCACCATTACATTATTATTGTTATGTAGGCTCTAATTATATTATGATCCCTTAGAATCGTCTATATATCAATGAGGTATTATCAATTTTATCATACAAGAATTATTAATTTATGTAATGTAAAGGAGTTCCCCCCTTGAAGAGGCTAATTTATAAGTCGTTGATCTGTCTTTTCTTCTATTTTATGAGTTGGTTGCAAAACATTTGGTATTAGAGCTTTGGATTCTAGTGTTTTGCTTCTTCAAACATGCTAGCTTGGAATTTTTGTAATAACTGTTTTTTTACAAGGATTCATAAGCTAAAATTACAACAGCGTTGAGCCAAAATATTAGTAAACTTCGTTTATGAATTTAATAACTTGGCTTGCTAAATTTTCAAAGATATGATCTGAGTAAGTTGGGATTTTTGCAGGCTCCAGAATTCCATCTCAAACAAGTGACATAGGAAAAATTATCATAACTTTCTCTCCGTGCATCATATTTGAATTTCATAAAAAGTAACTAAAATTACATGGACTATAGTTTTTCATGTATCATTTTCATGGTTGAAGGTCGAAACAATGACATGTAGCACTCCGTACAAGTTTTCTCTATGGAACTAATCTATAATTAGGCCATCATGGGAGATTGAGAAAAAGTCTTTCTTGAAGAATTCAATCTCGGTGTTGATCACCTATTTTGATAGTATTACTGTCGGTTCAATCCCCATTTTGACCCCTTTTTAGTACCATGGAACCTATTTCTCTGTTAACTTATTGTCCTAATCCTAGCTCTACTCCCCACTTGAGGTAAACCTTCTCATGGTTGCATTTAGCTATTTGTTGGTGGATTTAAGTGAATAGAAGTAGCATATTTTTAAAACTAACTTATTATTACAATCGAGTGTAGACTCTCAGCAGAATGTGTAGGACGATACAGAAGAAGCAGTTGATGCATGAAGACTTTCTACTTCTGTACTCAAGGGCTATATACAGAAGTGGCACTCAAGTAATGAAATGGATAAGGTGCAACACGTTCTGGAAGATGAAATGGTGCAACCATAAGAAGAATGCATCATGATCCTGAGATCTTCACTTGATTCCCTTTGGTTGCAGCATATACAAAATTGGGAGTTGGTTACGAGTTGATAAACCAATCCGAGATGGCTGTTCAAACCAAATCACCTGGAGGGAGTAATTTTTTTCAATGGTTATTTTTAGTTTTATGTTTTATTGTAAGTGAATGCCTATAAAGGCACGGGATGTAATATGTTAAACTAGCACCAAACTTGTGAAGTATTTTACTATATGATCGCAACCAATTTTAATATAATTGTGATGTTGCTCTTGTTCTGAAGCCATTTTTGAATGCGTTGATTGGAATGGAGTCTCTGTTTTGACAGTGAACCAAAACATTTAGTTACTGTAGGTTATCAGCCCCAGGTGTGGCCAGGACCACCCTTCTGGGATTGTTTGTATTTGTATCAGTAGTTACACTACGCACTTAGATTCGTTCAATTTCCTTTTCCATTTACAAGTCGGTTTGCGTGGATTATTATTGATTGATTGATTGTTAGGTGTGATTGCATGAGTCTTTACCATTTTCATGAATTGCAATTAGATTTCAGTGTGATTTTGTGCCTTTCCGAACCAGAGCCACTCTATCGCTTTGATTTTCCCTCACCCTAAACGCATTGTATGGTCATTGATACATTGATTTGAATTGTCACCAACAGTTGATGCCAAAATTCTTAAATATTTCAACAGATATAGATGAATGATGACCTCAATTGAATAGGACAGGTTTTGTCTATTTCCTCTAAATCAACCTCTGTTTCATTGAAAATAATTGACTTAGATCAATCCTAACTGTAGCATTTCAGAGGCACTTGAATATAGGCTGGTGCTATCTAGATCATTCAAAGACTTAACGAATTTGATTAAACTATCAGACTAGTAACTTAAATACAAGGATGTTTGGCTTGCACGAATGATTAATTGGTTTGATTCATTATGGATTGATGCACTGTAAATTGGTATATGACATTACAGGAATGATTCAAAAGACAAATTTTAAAGTTATCATTTATTTCTCATGTTCATTTAATTGCAAATATCGGTGGTTAAGTGAAACGTTTATCCTCACTTCTATGCAAAAGACTGTCTTCTTTGAAAGATTGACTCCTTTCTCAGTTCATGTGTTAGGGTGTCTACTTCATGATTAGATCATTGTTATGACTTATAGCAGCATAGTGGTAGGGATTTTCATGATTGTAGCATAAAATTAGGTATAATCTCTAGGATTGATAGCTGGGAACTAAGTAAGATAAGTATCAGAGTTTCTTTCATTTATTCAATCCTGTAAGTGATCCATTGAGGACATAATAGCAAAGCAGAGCAATTCTTCCAATTGGTACTTAAACCCTGAACCTTGATTTGGAAATAATTTCTTAAGTACAAAATGATTGGCTGATGGAAGTACTATAAAAATAAATCACTCATTGAATTAGTAATTGGATTTCTATAAGATTAGTGTCATTGTTGCTCTGGGAATGAATGATTATGGCATCAATAGTTTAATAAGCTGAGTGGTTATTACCATAGGATTGTTTGATTTCTTTAAGTAAAAATAGCCATTATCATAGGATGCCTGTTGAGGAATGATTGATTGGTTTTCACATAGAAAGTCTGGTACTGGCATTCAGAGATTTGATTGATACTATTTGGTGTGAATGAAAGTCTACTTTCTAGAAATACATAGTTTAGTACAAATTTGAATATTGAAATTTGTAAAGGTTTTATATTGAATTTGATTGTTGGGTTTGCTCTTGACAAATTAGATGATTTGAGTTACAAATAGTTATCATTCCATAAATTGTAAAAAGGGAAATCATCAAACTCTGACCTGACCCTGAATGAAGAGAGCACAAGGAAATTCATGCTTACGAACCCGGGTTGACAATTAATATTAAGGGATTCAATCTGATCATTTAAATTTCTCAACATTTTGGCATCGTTTCTGGGAAGTTGTCATTTCATATTCAGGTAACATTATTATTAGAGTTTCACGATCTTGCAGGACTGTCAGAGGGTGAAGAGGGTATGGTAAGAAGTGAGTGAAGAGCCACGCATCCACTTTTGTTGGGGTTGCTCCAAAGTCTGACCGATCATTGTTTGTTCTTGATTTCTATTTTCCTTTATCTTTATGCATAGAAGTACAGGTAGACCTAGGGATAGTAAAGGTAGATTTATTTCAAACTCTAAATTTCCTACAACTTTTGGATCAATTAATATACCTGTTTTAACTACTGCTAATCGATATGCAGGTTTAAGACACGAGGGAGTAAGTGTTGATGCCAATGTGATTTTAGATCAAGAATTCTTTGATCGAGAAGGAAGGATCATACAACAGGTTGTCTTTGACAACCCTGTAGAAGAACCAGTGGAACAGTCAGACCCCTTGGACGAGCAGTCCACCAACATCTACCATGTTCCAATACCCCCGGTCCACACCATAATTAGCAAGCCCCAACGGGTACCTATTGCAAATATGGAACATGCAGATGGTGAGGACAGAAACCATGAGGAACACCACGGAGAAGGGGAAGGCCCTAGATGGAATGTTAACCTGTTTGGAGGAAACCAAGAAGAAGAAGAAGTCACTTTCAAATTCCCTATCCTAGATGTGACTCATGACATCAACATGAAGAACATTCCAATGGCATCTCTACCAGTATTATATGGTAAATCATCCGAAGATGCTGATGCATTTCTTTTTGAGTTCGATAGTTTATGTCATAGCTATAATTACTATGAGGATGCATATAAACTTAAAAGTTTCCCTCCACATTAAAAGACGCAGCCCTTAGGTGGTTCATGAGTCTAGGGCAGCATACCATATACACATGGGATGATATGAGGTCAACATTTCTTAAAAAATATCAAGATTTCTGTAAGAGTAGGGACATTAGTGATATCCTTAGTTTTATAGCTCCAAATATCACCCTTGGTATTTGTGATGCTTGGTTTATGGCCTAGGGCAACCTGTCCTTCCAGACTTGGTCCAAATATTTTAAAAACAGTGTTCTACTTCCTGTATGCTACTTTACCCTATGATAAAAGCGTGTACATGAGGGTCAGACTATACCCAACCCGTGTATATGTGTTAAAACAATTTAAAAAATTAAATTTCCTTAATTATGGGTGGAGATCATGGGTTTTACCTATTGATTACCTCCTAGTTCCTGTGGCCCAACTGTTCCCAACTGTTTCCCAACTAAAAAACTAATTTGGGAGAAGTATAAAAGGACTTTAATGGGAAGGCCTTAAGGAGGAGAGAAATGATAGAATTACTATACTGAGATTATCCCCTGATCAAGTCTGAAGTATCCCTGTGCTTCAAGCACTTCCCCAAGTTTAGGAAACCCTTGTTTCCTTGAGTGTTGATATTCTTTAACTTGTTGGAGATCGCAGGGTATTGGTTATGGAAGGAGGCTGTTGAAGACTAGAAATGGATGGACCTAGAGGACGGTTCCACTTGGAGCTGGAAGAGGAAGACTCAGGTGAACTCTTTCCATGTTTACTATAGTTTTCTACAATAAAAAGAAATGTTGTCTTGTTCCTGAGATTGACTTTGTTTATACATAAGATGTTATTGTTATGGTTTATATATGAATGACTATTTCGATGTATAACTAACCATCTACTTATATGATATAAAGTTGATTTTACTAAAATGATTTATCTATATGATGCTATGTGTATTCAAATTGGTTGATTTGCAGGTTTGAAGATCATTAGGAGTTGCAGAGGGTTTGAACCCTTGCTGGAACTACCCAAACGAAGGACATCCGGGTATGTTCATCCTCACATAGTTAGTTTGTTTAAGCATGTTAACTGAGTTGTATGCATATTTCTTGCTGTATATTACTCCTGCTCTGATAGGGTTGTGAACCAAAGCCCTAGGGGACTTATTCCCTTAATAGAATTGGCGACTCCAGTAGGGATAACAATCTTGTTATTGCCAGTTTGGGTTGTTCAGTGTCAATCAGGGCTTAGTTCTTAGTTTTCTTGTTGTGACAGTATTACCTGCTCCAATAGGAACTCAGACTTCGAGTATAATTTTTTTCATTAGGCCTCATTTTTTATTTTTTCTTGTAAAACTTCATATACACATCTTTGCCTATTTACAGAAGCGTACACACGCTTGTTTCTATGAACTAAAACTACGTATAGACGAGTTTCTTTTGGCAAAAGTGCATGTACATGCACCTGTGTAGGGACACAGTCACGTATACAATTTTTTGCATGCTTTTTTCAAATCTTTCTACCCAGAAATATTTGTTTCTTGGTCTGTGTGATTTTTGAGTGGTCAGTTTTTGTCTTTAGATTTTAATGATTCAGTGAGCTTATTGCTTTGAATTCTCTCCTGCTTTGAAAAGTTTTGGCCTCGGTTCGCGTTACAGTGAGATTTATGATTTTTGTTTGAACACACAAGGCTTCTTATAGAGGTTCTTGATTTTTTTTGTCTTTCGGAATAGAAGATTGTTTGCAATCTTTGTGTCAAACTTCATTATTGGTCTGCTTGCTTTGCTTCTCGTCATTTTTGTGGCCATACACTTTTTCTTGCTTTTCGAAAGTTTCTTGTTGATGAATTTGAAAGTTTGTCTTTCCTGATTTCTTGATCAGTTTCTCAAAACTCTTTTTGCTGCTTTTGGATCATTTAGTGCAAGTTGAAACACCATTTTTGTTCAAGTTTTCATTCGTGATGAATTGATAACTTACAAAGTTTCCTTGTGTTTTGCTTTCAATCTTTGAGTCTTTGGCGGCTTTTTAGTGCTTTTGAAAAGTTGTTTTCATTGCTTCTTGAAAAAGAAAAGTTCTTCAAAAACCATTATTTTTGCTTTCTTTTGTCGAATTTGATTTTGGTTTCTTTGGTTTTGTGAAAGTGAATTGTGATTTTTTTAGATTTTCCTTGCTTATTTAGAGGAAAAATTGTATTTGAAACTTGCATTCTCTTCAAACATTTAAGTTGGCTTATTAAAAAAGTTTTAAACAATTGCTTTCGTCTCTTTTTAGAGTAATCTAGAATTTTGCATCATCATATACACCTTGCATTAGGGTAGTTTTGCATTATTAAAGCATCAATAGTTTTTAGTTTTTGTGAGTGTGAATTTTTCTATTAGAAAAGAAAAGGAAAAAGTTTTTGTTTTATAGAAGTTTCTTAGAACCTAAGTAGAAGTTTCTTTTCATCGAAGAACAAACAAGTGCATTGCATATAAGTTAGTTTTTCATTAATTTCTTTTGCATCATAAAACACCATTAGTTTCATTTCCATATTGTCACTTGAATTAAAAAAAAAACCACTTAAAATCAAGTGCTTAATAAAATAAACTAGAACATTTTATATTGTCAATCAGATACACCAAGAAGTTTTAGGCTTATTTAGGGCCTTGGATTAGGCGAGAGGAGAGTAAACTCTCCGAGGCCATTCTAAATTGTAAAACATAGAAGTCTGAATAAAGAGTGAAATCCAATAGCGTTAGGGAGACCAGGAAAGCTTTGTGACTGGGGGTTAAGCATGAGGGTTTGCGAAGATAAGGACGAGAGATACCCCCTCTCTTACTTGTCGGATCTTACCTAATGACTGTTCCGCCCGGCTTTTGATATGAGTTGGTATCTTTGGTTGCCTATCCTAGGGATCCACACAGGTGGCTATGGAAGGGAATCCCATGGCACCTGAGGTTGACATTACATCATGTTCAACTGTACTTTTGGAGGGCACCCTTGCGAAGCTTGGGGGCTTGTACTGGCAAAGGCTGTTGTCTAGAGGTCAGTGTAACTACCTCTGATACCTTTTCTAGTGAACCTAGGGCGTAATTACTCCAGTCTATCTTCGAAAGGACCTTATTATTCACTTTCTTATATTTTGGTGTCCGATACTAATCACCTAGAGCGGAAATACTTGGAAGTTATTTGAGTGTTGAATTCTTTAGGGACATTTTTAGTGTGTGTTCTGTGCTCCTAGTTGGCCTATCTTTCAAATTATTTTGTCTTTAAGTAGATAAAAATAATTCAAAGTGGCTAACCGACCACCTCAGTGGTCCCGTAGACTTCGTGGGCTTTCACCCACAAGTCCAGAGCCTTCTCCTAGAAGGCGTAGGAGCGATATTGCCAGTGGTTTTCAATCAGTGGCAGTAGGCGCATTGGAGATTGATCCTCTGCTTGGGGGCATTAGTTCACAAGATAGACCTGGTACTACTACAAAGCTAGAGAGGAACACACCAGTTCTTTCTCGAGTGCTCTTCTAGTCGAAAGATAATATTGAAGTGGAAGAGCTTTTAGAGTCGGTTACGACTCTGAATTCTCCTCTGCCTCCCAATCATACAAACATATTGTTATACGTTGGAACTCTAACTCACATGCCTTCAAGCCCATGTCTGCACACATCTATCCCTTTGATGACCACTGCTAGAAGCATGGCATCCACCACGAGTGCTGCAAGTATGCAGACTCCCGTGTCAGTGCAAGGGGGAGGAACTATTTACATCCCCTCTACATCCTTATTTGGGTCTACTGCAAGCACATCCTTATTTGGGTCTACTTCCATTCCATCGACGAGAGGAAGTTCTCAAGCCAATTCATCCAGTTTTGGATTCTTCCTTTTTGGAATGCCCTCTCAAGGTATTCCTTTAGTTCCATTAAGTGTACCATTAGCCACCTCCATGATGAGTGGAATGGGCTCTTTTTAGGGTTTTCCATTTAGAATTGATCATATATAACATTCCAATCTGATAGTGGGGTCTATGCCTTTTCCTTTCACAGGTCAAGGTAGTAATTCCTTCTAGAGTTGGACAAACCCTGTGGTTAGTGGGATAGGAACTGGGAATCAATTTTTTAGCCAACAAGGGAATGTGTCGTATTCCTCAATGAATTCATTTCAAAGTTTTCCACCCTTAGTTAATGCTTGGAACCCTTCCCAGGGGCTGTCATCTCCTTACAATAATTTGTTAGGGGGAAACTTTTCCAGTTACGGAGGCTTTTTGGCTGGAGTTGGTCAAACTCTGAGTTTTTCTAGACCACAAGGGTCACCTTTTGGTTCAATAGGTTCTACCAGTTACTTTGGGCAACTTGGTGCCTTTCAAAATCTGGGTCATTCTTTTCAGACTTTCGGGAACCCTGCCAAATCTGGGTGGAATCCCCAAGGTCCTCCACGCCTTCCTTTTCTAGCCACGCTTAATCTGCCAGACTTGACTAAGTTAACGAACAATCGAATCAGATACAATCCGGCTTGGCCTCCGGTCCCAGCTAAACTTCCATCGGATATTCCAAAATTTGAAGGGAAGAGTGGTGAACACCCGAGCAACCATGTAACCTCGTTCCATTTATGGTGTTCATCTAACTCCCTCATCGATGATTCGATCAGGTTGAAATTACTTCAACGCACCTTAACTGGGAATGTGGCTAAGTGGTATATAGAGTTGCTAGGGGGCACCTTTACATCTTTCGCCAATTTGGCTAACATTTTCCTAAACCATTTTCAGCTGCCTGTCCGTTACGAAGCCGAAACTAAACTTCTGGCCAATTTTTATTAGGACATGGCTACTCACATTTCAGATCATATCTAGGAATGGAGACGGAGAAAGAGGCTCATCAAAGCCAAAATTCCACATTAATTCGGTCTCGAATGGTTTTTAAAATCTTTACAACCCCAGATCTCCAAGGATGTTTCTATGTCTGATGTTTATTTGGAAGAGCAAGCTATCTTTCATGCCTAGCAATTAGAACTAATATATTCTCAGTGTGGGACTCTTCAGAAAATCTTGCCTGATGCTCCTAGATCCATGGTTGATATAGCCAAACCGAAGCCAAGTCTGCATGCTAATGGTATTGTTGGATCGATTGATGCAAATGCAGTGAACCTTTTGAGCCAATTGCAGCAGTTGTATCTACAAACTGCTTCTTCCAATCAGGCTACACTGTCTACTCCTTCACCTTCCCAACATTCTTCTGTCAATGTTATTTAGGCTTCTAACTCCAAAAGAAATCAAAATTTCGATGGGAAGAAGAAGGGACGAGGTAAAAAGAAGAATCAAGATGGGAAGGGTAATGCAAAAGGGCCCAACAATGGTGCTGATGAGGGTAGAAATGAGTATAAGAAGAAAGTTAAATTTCTATGCAAGTTATGCAGTGGAGATCATTTAACTCATCTCTGCCTGAAAATTCAAGATGCTTAGCACTTATTAGTGCAGCAAGGGTCTTCTAGCTCCCAAGCTGTCTTAACTAACCCTTTACCCCAAGGGCAGTAGTTCCTTTCTGGCGCAAATTCAAATCCTGGTACCCCTACAAGGGGCAACTAGGAGGGGGACAATTTCTCAAATGTTTTCATGATGAGTTCTAATGTCAATGTGGCTACGCGGTCATCGGATTATGGTGAAGTAGAAACATCTAAGGATAAATCTGTTCCCAGAACTACGGATCCACTTCATATTGAGCGACCCTCTGTCAAGTCTATACCTTGGATATCAAAATGTTCTGCCAAGCACGTGACTATCAACCCTAATATTAGGGTAGCCCAGAACTACTCCATTGTCGAGGATCTAGCTCAAAGTCCTTGTGCTATGTCTGCTTTAGAGGTACTCCAGTCATGTCCTTCTCAAAGAAGTGCTTTGCTTTCGGTAATAGGGGTAGTAGATCCAAAAAATTCTTCAACACTCACTTTTGATATGCTCAATGTCAAAAAGAGACTCCCTCATCATATGGCTTTCCAGATAAAGTCTACTTATCGAAAAATCAATATTTTTCGGACAACTATAGATGAGGGAGCTTCCACATGCGTAATGTCTATGTCATGTTGGAAGGCAATTGGATCACCTTCAGCCGTTCCTTCATCGACTCTCTTAACAACATTTGATGGTCATTCTCATAGGCCACACAGAATTATCTTGAGTTTTCCTATATGTGTTGGAGGAAAGGTCATTAATGTCGAAGTAGAAATCATTGATGCCAACCTCGATTACAATATCCTCTTAGGATGGAATTGGATTTCTGAAATGGATGTCATAGTTTCGACTTTGTTTCATGTCCTTTGTTTTCCTCATGAGGGGAGAATTGTTAAAGTTGATCAATTGGATTACTCTCCAGTTGACCCTTGTGCAACTTCAGATTCTACTATTCCATTGGTGGATAATCCTCGTCAACCTGTCGAGAATCTAGGAGTTGGGATGTACTCTTCCTTGATGCGTGTATTTGATCTCCCCCCTTCTTCAGCTAGAATCGATACGATTTCATCCTCTAAGGAGCCTTTATGGAAAGAGTTTGTTCAAACTCATTATTTTTCGAATCCTGGAACCTTACCTTCATCTGCGACCACATTAGATGTGTAGGTTTTAACCCCGTATAGAAATTACTTGCATACGAATTTTAAAACATAGAAAATAAACAATGCGAGAGTATAACACATAAAACACATATACACAGAGATTTTCTCACTGGAACCAAAAATCAGGACTACCAACTTGATTTTTCATTATGTTCCTTTCAACGTTACAATACATATTTATACATGTTGAAGCATCCAATACCATGGACCGAAAACCATCGCATCCAAAACCATCGACCAAAAACCATAGGTAGGTCCGCCCAACCTAATATAGGGCCCAAATTTTTTTTTTAGAGGAGATCCAAACCAAACCCCGCATGGGGAGAGATAGGTAACCATTTTTTATGTTTTATTAATTTTAAGATTTTTTGTTTTTTAAATATGAAAAATGAGCTTTAGAAATATTTTTGATGGGATTAAAATACTGACATATTGATCATGTCCTAGATGTGGGTTCGGTACGACCAAACGGATTTCCATGGCACAGGCATCATGGAAGAGGTGTCGAAGAGGCGACTATTGAGACAAAGAGGGTCTTATACGTAGTCCAAAGAAACTTGGTGGGATTGACTCACCAGGTACTGATGGTGGTCATAGAAGACCTACCAGAGGAGATGCAGCACCACGTGGTAGGAGTACCACAATACTAGGTTCGCATTCTTTGGCGTGTGGCCAACACTGTGGTCACTGTAGGTTTTAACCCCGTACAGAAATTACCTGCATGTGAATTCTAAAACACATAAAATAAACAATGTGAGAGCATAACACATAAAACAAATATACACAGAGATTTTCCCGTGGATCCCAAAACTGGGACTACCAGCTTGATTTTTCATTATGTTCCTTTCAATGTTATAATAGATATTTATACATGCTAAAGCATCCAATACCATGGACCGAAAATCATTGCATCCAATACCATGGACCGAAAACCATCACATCCAAAAAACATGTGCGAAAATCATGCACAAAACCATAGGTGGGTCCGCCCAACCTAACATAGGGTCCAAAACCAAAACTTTCATAGGTGCTGCCCTAGACCCCATAAAGTGGGGTTACAGGCACACCTCAAACCCCCTGTGACGCCCCCCCGCTACACAATTGGCGCAATGAATGGGGGCTCCACCTCCCCTCTAACCCCTCAGTTAACTACATGGGCTAGTTGTGGAATGAATATAACACAACCCAACATTTTCCCACTTGTTGTTTTCTTTCCACAGGGGGCCATAGGAGAGTTTAGTCATTTTTCCAGCACTGAAATGCCCATAGTTTCTCTACACCAAGAGAACTTCTCAGAGCTCATAGATTTTTTTAATGCATCTGCAGTATTCTTCAAAGTGTCCACCTTTACCAGCAACACCTTTTTGTCTTCTATCATATCCCTCGCAAAGTGATACTGAACATCAATGTGCTTTGTCTTTGAATGATATGCAGGGTTCTTTGCCAAGAAAATTGCACTTTGGCTATCACAGTCTATCCTTATAGCTTCTTGTACTAACCCCATACTTGAACACAATCTCTGCAACCAAACTACTTCCTTGCTTGCATGAGTGGCTGCCATGTATTCTGCCTCTGTAGTCGATAGTGCCACTATAAATTGTTTCTTACTCATCCAACTGACTGCACCTCCAAAAAGGTTAAACACATACCCACTTGTAGATCTTCTCTGATCCAGATCTCCAGCCCAGTCTGCATCAACAAAGCCATGAATATCCACCACTCTGTCCAATCCTGGTCTTCCTTGGTAGCAAAAACCATAGTCACTAGTGCCACACAAATACCTGAAAACCCACTTCACTGCTGTCTAGTGCTCCTTCACTGGTTTTGACATAAACCTGCTCAATACTCCCACTACATGTGCAATGTCTGGTCTAGTATAGACCATTGCATACATCAGCCTACTGATTGCACTTGCATATGGAACACCGAACACGTCCTCTTCCTCTTCTTGTGTCTTGGGAAACTGTTCGGCAAATAACCTCACACCTACAAGAATAGGAACCTTCACCAGTTATTTATCCTGCATATTAAACCTCTGCAGTATTGTCTCGGCATACTTCCTATGGTTTAACTAGAGCTTCCTCTTTGTCTGATCTCTTTTAATTTCCATGCCCAAAATATAGTTTGCAGCACCAAGATCTTTCATGTCAAATTTGGAGGACAATTAGGTCTTCAAATCCTTGATAATTTCTTTGACATTTCCAACCAGCAACATATTATCCACATACAAGACCAGATAAATAACACGGTCACCAATTAATTTAAAATACACACAGTGATTTGCTTTTCTTCTGGTGAAGCCAAGTACCCGTATAAATGTATCAAATTTCTGATACCACATCCTTGGTGACTGTTTTAACCCATACAGAGACTTCTTTAACTTGCATACAAGTTCTTTCTTACCCTTCACCGCAAAGCCTTCAGGTTGCTTCATGTATATTTCCTCTTCTAGATCCCCATGAAGAAATGTTGTCTTCACATCTATCTGTTCTACCTCAAAATCAAAAGCAGCAGCAACAGATAAAAGTAACCTAATAAAAGTTACCTTGGCAACAAGAGAAAAAATATCACCGAAATGAATTCCCGACACCAGGGAATAAACTTTTGCTACCAACCAAGCTTTGTATTTCTACACTTTTCCTTTTGAATTTGTCTACTTCTTGAACACCCATTTGCTACCAATGGGTTTCCTTCTAGACAGCAACTCCACCAGATGCCAAGCCTCATTTTTGTGCAAAGATGCCATTTCATCAACCATGGCCTCTTTCCAGAGTTTTCCATCCTTTAAATCTACTGCTTCCTTCATAGTTCTGGGATCATCATCAGTAATAGATAAAGCAAAATTTGAACAGAAAATAGATGGACTATACCTTTCTAGCTGCCTTCTTTCCTGAACTGATCTTCTTACACACAGAGTTTGTGGCTCTTCATCTTCTAATTCCTCCTCTGCTGTAGAGTTTGATTTCTTCCTCCTTAAGCTCAAACTCTATCTTCTCAGGTTCCTTTGGTTGGACTTCAGGTTTAATAACATCTTTTACCTCTCTGAACACCACATCTTGGTTGTACACAACCTTCCTTGTTACTGGGTTCCAAAGCTTATAACCCTTTAAACCATCCTTATACCCAATAAAGATGCACTTTTCAGATTTACTATCCAACTTGGTTCATTTCTCCTTTGGAACATGTACATATGCATCACATCCAAATACCCTCAGATGTGAAAGAGAGGGTTTCTTACCAGTCCATACCTCTTGTGGAGTTTTATTCTCCAACGCTGATGATTTGTTGACCAGGTAACATGTTGTCTCCACTGCCTCTGCCCAGAATTCCTATCCTAACTCGGCACCACTGAGCATGCTTCTTGCCCTTTCCATCAACGCCTTGTTCATTATTTCTGCAACTCCATTTTGCTAAGGTGTATATGGAGTATTCTTCTATCATGTTATACCACACTTCTTACAAAATTCTTCAAATTCCTTGCTGCAAAACTCTCCACCATTATCTGTCCTTTGCACCTTTATCTTCTTCTCTGTCTAATTTTCCATTAGAGCCTTAAATTCTATAAACCTGTCAAAGGCTTCAGATTTCTTCTTAAGGAAATATATCCATGTATTCCTTGAGACATCATCTATAAATGATACATAGTACATAGACTTACCCAGTGATGGAACCTTCATAGGTCCAAACACATCACTGTGCACAAGCTCTAATATTTATTTCACACTCTTACTACCAGAGGGGAAACTCACCTGATTCTGCTTCCCATATACACAATTTTCATAGAAATCAAAATCCAAAGAGCTATTACTCATACCTTCTACAATACCTTTACCATGAAGTATTCAAAGGCCCTTCTCTCCAATATGTCCAAGCCTTCAATGCCACAGCATGGTCTTCTCTCCGAAGACCACTATATTTTCTGCTCCACTTTCAGGAACCACAGAACTGTTGCACCCATCAATAACAGTGCTACCTTGCAGCTTGTATAGAGTTCCAATCCGAACTCCCCGCATCAATACCATTGCTCCCTGAACCATTTTGCAGGTATCGTTATAGAACACTTTTTTTACACTTGCATCATCCATCTTGCATACAGAAATGAGATTTCTGGCTAATGCAGGAATATGGAAAACACCTAGAAGTGTTCTAACCCTTCCACCTTGCAACTTCAACTTTACTTTTCTACGAACAATGATTCTAGCCTTCCTATCATCCCCCAAGAAGACATCACCACCATCATATTTTTCATACTCGCAGAACCACTCTCTATGGGGAGTGAAGTGAAAGGATGCACTTGAGTCAATAAACCATGCCTCATGATCTACATGTGTACTTGAAGAAGCTAGGTACACATCCCCACCTTCATCTGAGGTGGTTTTCACCTCTACAGAAGGAGCATCATTAGATCCCTTTCCTTTATCAAGAGCTTTAGATTTACAGTCCCTTTTGTAGTGCCCTTCCTTTCCACATTTCTAGCACACCACCTTTACAGATTTCCTGGAGATTTAGATCTCCCTCTAGATTTAGATCTCCCACTCAATGACTTATTTTTGTTTCTGCTCTGGGACCATCCTTGTACAGACAAGGCATCACAATTCTGGCTCTCCATATTTTTCCATCTCATCTCCTTCGTCAGCAAGGATGAGACTATTTCATCAAACTGCAAGGTAGTTGCATTGCTACCTATTTCAATAACTAGACTATCCCACGAATCTGGTAGAGAACACAACAAATTAATTCACTTATCTTCATCTGAAATTTTAATGTCAACAGATGCTAACTGACTTACCACAGTATTAAATGTATTCATATGCTCTATCACCGAGTCTCCATCCTTCATCCTCAGGTTATATAACTTTTTCCACATGAAAAATTTATTCACCAGAGACTTAGATTGGTACAAAGTCCCTAACCTATCCCACAAAGCCTTTGCCATAGTTTCCCCTGATACATTCAGCAATATCAAATGACACACACAATTGTATTGTTCTTTTTTCCTTCCGATCCAACTTCTTCCATTCTTCATCAGACACTCCCGTTGGTTTAGTACCTGGATCTACCGCAATCCACTGATCTTTATCCACCAATAGATCCTCCATCTTGAGTTTCCACAACTCAAAACTCTGACCATTAAATTTCTCGATCTCTATCTTTCCACTGCTCGCCATCTTCTTTTACCACCAGAATTGCTCTCACAGATCTCCTACTAAACATGGTCTACCACAGGCGCGAGCAAAACCCCTCAGCAACAAAGGCGTCCCCTTGAAGCCAAAACAGCTCTGATACCGAATGTAGGTTTTAACCCGGTACAGAAATTACCTACATACGAATTCTAAAACATAGAAAATAAACAATGTGAGAGCATAACACATAAAACACATATACACAGTGATTTTCCCATTGGATCACAAAACCGGGACTACCGGCTTGATTTTTCATTATATAACTTTCAATGTTACAATACATATTTATACATGCCGAGGCATCCAATACCATGGACCGAAAACCATAGGTAGGTCCACCCAACCTAATATAGGGTCCAAAATTTTTTTTCCCAGGGCACTACCCTGGATCCCGTAGAGGCGGGCTACCCGCCCCCCTCAAGCCCCCCCTATGATGCCCGTACTATGCAATTGGCACAACAAAGGGGGCACTCTGCCCGCCCCCCCGCCCCCCCAACCCCTTGGTTCACTACGTAGGTTAGTCATGGAAAGAATATAACAAAACCCAACAAGATGAGGGGCAGGTGGGTGGAATAACATCTCTTATGTCTACTGTAGAACTTAGATATGCATTTATCGATAACTCTGTAGATGACCATCTGAATCCTTTTTCAGAGGAGGAGTTAGATGGTGATGTGGCTCATGCTTGGACGCTTGACTCTACTTCTGCTATGGATTTCTTAGATACAATTTTTCCATCTGATGAAGCAATTTTCAAAGCAATGACAATTGTATATTGACCATTGGAAGATTTAAATCATCATTCATATCTTCATCCTCCTTTGTAAGAAGTCGAATCTAGGTCCTCCAATCTGCTTACTAATGATGTTTGTACAGTGTTAAACCCTTTGGCTCCAACACATTTGTCTATCGAAGGTCATATATTGATTGGTTCAAGAACTGTACCTGTAAACATCTCTAGGAACTAGCCAGGGGAGCCCCCTGATGGGCTCTACCTCAAGAAGTACTTTCCTTGGGTTACGACCAAGCAATGGCTTCTTTGTATATTTTGTATTTTTGTACATATTTTATTGGGATTTTTTGTGATATCAACACTTTTTTGATTTGCTTTGGTAGGTGTTGATGGATGACTTGGTCTATTTCGGATTCACTGATGTTGCTAGTCGGCACACTCGAAACCTCGCTTCTGCAGCTTGGGTGATTTATTATCGAACTGGTCAGTTGATGGTGTCAAGGGGAGTATGTATTGGTTCTGCATCAAATAATGTTGCTAAATATACTTCCGTCATTAATTTACTATCTGAAGCTATTTATTATGGAGTTGATTCGTTGGTAGTGTATCTTGACTCACAGCTGGTAGTGTCACAATTGAATAACATTTATCTGGTTCGGGATCCTTATTTATACCACCAATTTTTGAGAGTGAGGGTGTAACTGCAAAGATCATTTGTTTTTATTACTTATTTTCACATTCCACGATCTGACAATTCATGAGCGGGTTCTGTTGCTAATCAAGCATTAGATTGGCATATCATTCATTCATCAAGATAAAAACAAACATAAAAAATTTGGAACTGTATATATATCATAAAACCGCCCTTGTTTACATAAAATGTTTCAAAAATAATATAAAAAATTGGGACTAAATGCCTATAATCATGTCTAGTCTATCTATGACCCAGCTTAGGATGAGCAGCTAAGAAGGAGACTGTTGGGTTGTGTTATATTCTTTCCATGACTAGCCCATGTAGTTAACAGGGGGATTAGAGGGGGCGCGCAACCCCCCTTCGTTGTGCCAATTGTGTAGTGGGCGGGGGGGTCACAGGGGGTTTGAGGTATACCCGTAACCCCACTTTATGGGGTCCAGGGTAGCGCCCCAGAAAATTTTGGGTTTGGACCCTATTTTAGGTTGGGCAGACCCACCAATGGTTTTGTGCATGATTTTTGCACATGTTTTTTGGATGCGATGGTTTTCGGTCCATGGTATTGCATGCTTTGGCATGTATAAATATGTATTATAACATTGAAAGGAACATAATGAAAAATCAAGCTGGTAGTCCTGGTTTTAGGATCTAGGGGAAAATCTCTGTGTATATGTGTTTTATGTGTTATGCTCTCGCATTGTTTATTTTATGTGTTTTAGAATTCGTATGCAGGTAATTTTTGTACGGGGTTAAAAACTACATTTGGTATAAGAGTTGTTTTGGCTTCATGGGGACGCCTTTGTTGCTGAGGGGTTTCGCTTGAGCCTGTGGTAGAACCTGTTCAGTGGGAGATTTGTGAGATAGATTATGTTGGTAAAATAAGATGGCGAGAAATGGAAAGATAGATATCGAGAAATTTAATCGTTAAAGTTTTGAGTTGTGGAAACTCAAGATGGAGGATCTGTTGGTGGATAAAGATCAGTGGATCGCAGTAGATCTGGGTACTAAACCAACGAGAGTGTCTGATGAAGAATGGAAGAAGATGGATCAGAAGGAAAAGAGCACAATAAGATTGTGTGTCTCAGATTCAGTATTGCTAAATGTGTCAGGGGAAGCTATGGCGAAGGCTTTGTGGGACAAGTTAGGGACTTTGTACCAATCTACATCTTTGGTGAATAAACTATTCTAGCAAAAAAAGTTGTATAACCTGAGGATGAAAGATGGAGACTCAGTGACAGAGCATCTGAACACATTTAATATTGTGGTAAGTCAGTTAGCATCTATGGCTATTAAAATTTTAGATGAAGATAAGTGCATCAACTTGTTGTTTTCTCTACCATATTCATGGGATAGTCTAGTTATTGCAATAGGTAGCAATGCAACTGTCTTATAGTTTGATGAAATAGTC
This sequence comes from Pinus tabuliformis, assembly GCA_031772625.1. NCBI lineage: Eukaryota > Viridiplantae > Streptophyta > Pinopsida > Pinales > Pinaceae > Pinus > Pinus tabuliformis. The sequence goes on from CM062809.1 coordinate 511,035,239, forward strand.
TCATCCTTGCTAACGGAGGAGATGAGATAGAAAAATATGGAGAGCCAGAATGGTGATGCCTTTTCTATACGAGGATGGTCCCAGAACAAAAACAAAAATAAGTCATCGAGTTGGAGATCTAAATCTAGAGGGATATCTAAATCTCTAGGAAAACTTGTAAAGGTGGTGTGTTGGAAATGCAGAAGGGAAGGGCACTACAAAAGGGAATATAAATCTAAAGCTCATAATAAAGGAAATGGATCTGATGATGCTCCTTCTGCAGACGCAAAAACCACCTCAGATGAAGGTGGGGTTGTGTACTTGGCTTCTTCAAGTACACATGTAGATCAGGAGGCATGGTTGATTGACTCAGGTGCATCCTTTCACTTCACTCCCCATAGAGAGTGGTTCTGCGAGTATGAGAAATATGATGGTGGTGGTGTCTTCTTGGGAGATGACAGGAAGGCTAGAATCATTGATTGTGGAAAAGTAAAGTTGAAGTTGCAAGGTGGAAGGGTTAGAACACTTCCAGGTGTTCTCCATATTCCTGATTAGCCAGAAATTTGATTTCTGTAAGCAAGGTGGATGATGCAGGCGTAAAAACAGTGTTCAAGAAGGATACCTATAAAATGGTTCAGGGAGCACTGGTATTGATGTGGGGAGTTTGGATTGGAACTCTCTACAACCTACAAGGTACCACTGTTGTTGATGGGTGCAACAGTTCTATGGTTTCTAAAAGTGGAGTAGAAAATCTAATGGTCTTTGGAGAGAAGACTATGTTGTGGCATCAAAGGCTTGGAAATATTGGAGAGAAGGGCCTTTGAATACTTCATGGTAAAGGTATGGTAGAAGGTATGATTAATAGCTCTTTGGATTTTTATTTTTATGAAAATTGTGTATATGGGAAGCAAAATCGGGTGAGTTTCCCCTCTGGTAGTAAGAGGGCGAAAGAGATATTAGAGCTTGTGCATAGTGATGTGTTTGGACCTTTGAAGGTTCCATCACTGGGTAAGTCTATGTATTATGTATCATTTATAGATGAATTCTCAAGGAATACATGGATATATTTCCTTAAGAAGAAATCTGAAGTCTTTGAAAGGTTTAAAGAATTTAAGGCTCTCATGGAAAATCAGACAGAGAAGAAGATAAAGGTGCCGAGAACAGATAATGGTGGAGAGTTTTGCAGTAAGGAATTTGAAGAATTCTGTACGAAGTGTGGTATAGCACAATAGAAGATTACTCCATATATACCTCAACAAAATGGAGTTGCCCGAAATAATGAACAAGACATTGATGGAAAGGGTAAGAAACATGCTCAGTGGTGCTAGGTTAGGACAGGAATTCTGAGCAAAGGCAGTGGATACTGCATGTTACTTGGTCAACAGGTCAGCTTCATCAGCATTGGAGGATAAGACTCCACAAGAGGTATGGAGTGGTAAGAAACCCTCTCCTTCACATCTAAGGGTATTTGGATGTGATGCATATGTACATGTTCCAAAGGAGAAACGAACCAAGTTGGATAGTAAATCTGAAAACTGCATCTTTATTGGGTATAACGATGGCTTAAAGGGTTATAAGATTTGGAACCCACTCACATGGAAGGTTGTTTACAACCAAGATGTGGTGTTCAGAGAGGTAAAAGATGTTATTAAACATGAAGTACAACCAAAGGAACCTGAGAAGATAGAGTTTGAGCTCAAGGTGGAAAAATCAGACTCTACAATAGAGGAGGAATCAGAAGATGAAGAGCCAAAAACTCCGGGTGTGATAAGATCAAATTGAGAAGGAAGGCAGCCTGAAAGGTATATTCCATTTTATTTTTGTTCAAATTTTTCTTTGTCTATTACTAATGATGATCCTAGAACTGTGAACGAAGCAGTGGATTGAGAGGATGGAAAACTCTAGAAAGAGTCCATGGTTAATGGAATGGCATCTTTGCACAAAAATGAGGCTTGGGATCTGGTGTAGTTGTTGGCTGGAAGGAAACCCATTAGTAGCAAATGGGTGTTCAAGAAGAAGACAAATGCAGAAGGAAACATGGAGAAATACAAAGCTTAGTTGGTAGAAAATGGTTAATCCCAGGTGCCCAGAATTGATTTTGGTGATATTTTTTCTCCTGTTGCCAAGGTAGCTTCTATTACATTGCTATTATCTGTTGCTGCTGCTTTTAATTATGAGGTAAAATAGATGGATGTGAAAACAACATTTCTTCATGGGGATCTGGAATAGGAGATCTACATGAAGAAATCTGAAGGTTTTGCAGTGAAGGGTAAGAAAGAACTAGTATGCAAGTTAAAGAAGTCTTTGTATGGGTTAAAATAGTCACCAAGGATGTGGTATCAGAAATTTGATACATTTATACGAAGACTTAGCTTCATCAAAACCAGGGTAGATCACTATATGTATTTTAAATTAATTTTTGACCATGTTATTTATCTGGTATTGTATGTGGATGACATGTTGTTGGTTGGAAATGACAAAGAAATTATCCAGGATTTGAAGACCCAATTTTCCTCCAAATTCGACATGAAAGATCTTGGTGCTGCAAACTATATTTTGGGCATGGAAATTAAAAGAGATCGGGCAAAGAGGAAGCTCTGGTTAAACCAGAGGAAGTATGTTGAGATAATAGTATAGAGGTTTAATATGCAGGATATTAAACCAATGAAGGTTCCTATTTCTGTAGTTGTGAGGTTATATGTTGAACAATGTCCCAAGACACAAGAAGAGGAAGAGGACATGTCCTATGTTCCATATGCAAGTGCAGTCAGTAGCTTAATGTATGCAATGGTCTGTACTAGACCAAACATTGCAGATGGAGTGGGAGTATTCAGCAGGTTTATGTCAGAACTAGGGAAGAAGCACTGGACAACAGTGAAGTGGGTTTTCAGATATTTGTGTGGCATTAATGATTATGGTTTTTTCTACCAAGGAAGATTAGGATTGGACAGAATGTTGGATATTCGTGGCTTTGTTGATGCAGGCTGGGCTGGAGATCTAGATCAGAGAAGATCTACATGTGGGTATGTGTTTAACCTATTTGGAGTTGTAGTCAGTTGGATGAGTAATAAACAATCTGTAGTGGCACTATCAACTACAAAGGCAGAATACATGGCAACCACTCATGTAAGCAAGGAAGTATTTTGGTTGCAGAGATTGTGTTCAAGTATGCGGTTAGTACAGGGAGCTATAAGGACAGACTGTGACAACCAAAGTGCAATTTTCTTGGCAAAGAACACCACATATAATTCAAAGACAAAGTACATTGATGTTCAGTATCACTTTGTGAGGTATATGATAGAAGACAAAAAGGTGTTGCTGGTAAAGGTGGACACTTTGGAGAATACTGCAGATGCATTAACAAAATCTGTGAGCTTTGAGAAGTTCTCTTGGTGTAGAGAGACAATGGGCATTTCAGGGCTGGAAAAATGACTAAGCTCTCTTGCGCCCCCCTATGGAAAGAAAACAACAAGTGTGAGAATGTTGTGTTGTGTTATAATCTTTCCACAACTAGCCCATGTAATTAACCGGGGGGTTAGAGGGGAGGCAGAGCCCCACTTCATTGCACCAATTGTGTAGTTGGGGGGGGGGGGTGTCATAGGGGGTTTGAGGTGTGACTGTAACCCCACTTTATGGGGTCTATGGAAGCGCCCCATAAAATTTTGGTTTTGGATCCACCTATGGTTTCATGCATGATTTTTGCACATGTTTTTTGGACGCGATGGTTTTCGGTCCATGGTATTGGATGTGATGGTTTTCGGTCCATGGTATTGGATGCTTTGGCATGTATAAATATGTATTATAATATTGAAAGGAACATAATGAAAAATCAAGATGGTAGTCCTGGTTTTGGGATCCAGGGGAAATCTCTGTGTATATGTGTTTTATGCGTTATGCTCTCGCATTGTTTATTTTATGTGTTTTAGAATTCGTATGCAGGTAATTTCTGTACGGGGTTAAAACCTACAGTGACCACTGTGTTGGCCACATGCCAAATAATGCGAACCCATTCTCGTGGTACTCCTACTACGTGCCACTGCATCTCCTCAAGCAGGTCTTCTACGACCACCATCGGTACCTAGTTAGTCAATCTCACCAAGTTTATTTGGACTGCATATAAGACCCTCTCTATCTCAGTAGCCGTCTCTTCGACACCTCTTCCTTGATGCCTGTGTTGCGGAAATGTGTCTGGTCGTACTGGACCCACATCTTGAACATGATCAATATGTCAGTATTTTAATCCCATCAAAAATATTTATAAAGTTCATTTTTCATATTTAAAAAACAAAAAATCTTAAAATTGATAAAACGTAAAAAATGGTTACCTATCTCTCCCCATACAATGTTTGGTGGTAGCACCAAGTCTGGATCTCCTCTGAAATCCATGCCAACATAGGGATAGTCATCCATAGTGATGATTTGTTGTTCCCACCAGGAGAAGAACTCATCATCGAAAGCAGTCCTCAGCACGTCCCCACCTCCAAGGCATTTCATTAGGTCGGCCCACCTACCCATCTGAGGATCTCGTGGGCTACTGATAGAAACTGATACTCTGGGGTGCAACCTAGGAACCTTCTCAAAGAAGAAGGAGCATAAAATGGTCCCATATCCAAAATTTTTGGTTTGCCCTTTCTGAATGGAGGACAACTGGCTCTTCATATTAGTAAGAAGAGGTGTACACCAATAAAAAACAGTGGTGAGACACTCCACGACCAAGCTCATGGATACTCGTAACACTTGGTGCAACAAGACTAATCCATTTATCATGGCTATGGTGAGCAGTAAGATCTTAAAGGACAAGCTCTCCACATGTTTTATTGGAATTTGGCTTCCAATTTTCTCTGAATGCCCAAGATAGTATATATGAACGTAGTCTTCCACTAAAAGACTACCTCGTGTCTGGCCAGTCGAATGTACAACTTCTCCTCTACGAGAGAGACCAGTGATAAAGTAAATATCCTCTACCTCTATCCTCAAAGGCATTTGATCAATCATAAATGCATCATCTTCGATACTCCAATAGTGGATTAACATTTCAAGCAAGTGGGTGTTGGCCTTCATATTTGGCATTTTGAAAAATTTCAATAAGCCACATCCCCTCAATGCATCTAAGGCCTACTGATCATTCATAACTTCATTATCAATGGTAGTATGCTCCCTCTCTCTCCATGTGATTGTCATCCTGAAAGAAAATTTAATTTCAACTGTTAGATTTTTGTTTTTAAATTTCAAACCACGTATACACAGGTCCCTTTCATACATAGTTGGTGTAGGGCCCCTGTGTACGCGATTTTATAATATCCAACCCACATATACGCTGCGTTGAAATTTTTAACATAAATTCCTATGGTCAAATCTCAATTAAAATTTCTAAAAACAATCATAAAGTAATGCAAGCTTGAATTGGGGGTTACCTAATGATTTTGATCCAATTTGAATGGTCCAATTCTTTGGGGGGAAAGTTTGATCTTTTTTCTCCACAGCTTTTGCTCTCAACACAAATAGTACAAATGATGAGTCAAAAAGTCATTTTATAAGCTTTGAAAATGTCAAATTTTTTCAAAACTTGATTTTTTTCGTCTCATGAATCTTTTAACTTGTGAGCTTGGATTGTCGGGAATAGGTTGTTTTTCAGGACATTTTGGATGCTTCTTCAGAAATTTCACATTGGTTCCATGACTGCTGACCTGTCATGGCAGGTATCGTTTACTTACTGGCATATATGTTAGGGAAACCATTTGTTCCATTACATTTTGCATACTAGCCTCCATTTGTTGATACACTTGCCATAGGGTCGATCCCATCGTGTTATGGTTAGTAAACCTTGTTCACTCGTCGATTTTTAAATCATGACACGATGGTAGAGCCATCCTTCACATGGGCATCGTAGTTAGCACCTCACTGACATTGGTTGCCCATGATGTTTTACTGAGTAGGCTGGGGAGTCCTCTCTAGTCCCGCCATGACTTGTGCGTTGAAGACTCATTCCTCCTTACTCTTCGCTTCGTTCTAACCTTATACCCTAGAGGCTCCTTTGTGTTGAGTTGTACTGCTACATTGCATTTTGACCATTTGCACCTTTTGGCCTTGAGCCGACTTCACTTGGACTCGTGTTTAAGCCACTTTTTGACCATGTCTTCTGCAAAATCAAACTTGCAATCTCTTAGCTTCTGCAACTTGACACACCCTCTGAGCCATGGAAGGAACATCCTTTTGAGTGTCCTTGACCAGCTTCGCCTCCCTGCATTGACCATAGGATTATTCCCATCCTAGGAACTAGATCATCTATTTCAATGATACTCGTTCTTTCCACTATACTATAGCATTCTTTTATTCTTTTTCCAGCTTAAAGAAAAATACAAAAAATTTATATATTCCAAAAAGAGCAGGAACAGGACAACATTTCCATATATTGTTGGCATCTAGAGTCAGTTGTGTCGCCCTTCAAAAAAGCACTCAAAAGAAAGTCTCTCTTCCATTTGGGCGGGATTTAGTTTGACTTAGCTACGCCTTAACCTTGTTATTGAGTCAGTTCTCCTTCGATTGGTTATCTCTTCCAATCATATGGAGAGTTCATTCATGCCTCCTGCATGACGAACTTATACAGAGTTATCATATGCTGCCACATAGTCATCATTGAGTTGTTCTTTTGTTCAAGGGAAGTAAGCCTGAGTTAGCCTCTCTGTGGTGTCTCTTGATCTATTTTTCAGTTGGCCATCCCTAGTTTTCAGTGTCTTGTTTGTCATCACATCAATTATATTGGTCCTTGTGCCGGTTTGAGAAGGTCCTCATTGACTTCTCATTGGTGAGCCTTGTCCTTATTGACAATGACATATTGCTCTGAGGACAAACCTAAAGCTGCACCCTAGCCCTATTTTCATTATTGATAGGTCACCTTGTGCTCATCATCAATCAGTATCGTGGCTCTTTGACTGAGTGGTTTCCCTTGTGTTCGACATCAGCTTTCATTATCACACATTGGGATTCGTGCAACGCCTTGGTTTCCATTTGACCCTATTGGTGGATACCTCGCCTCTATGTCAGCTTTCATTATTGGTTGGTTTAGAGGGTTTCTATCATGTGCTAGCTACATCTTGTGTATGCCAGAAACGTGCTTCGATCGGGTTTCTACATCTTGTTTCGTCCGATTCCTTCCACATTATTGGCCTACGAGTTACACTCGCACTAGATTGATGAAGGATGCCTTAATGTCTTCCTTCTGGAGGATATTTTCCTATCGACTATGACTCATTGCTCTGGGGCAAAGATCTAGAGTCCATTTGGCAGTACCTTGGGGTTTGCAATCATTAGTGGCAGATCCTTCGCTATCAATAGTGGGAAACCAACACTGTCCCCTGATTGATAGATTTTTCCAAGTGTTCAAGCTCAGCTCATTTATTCGCACCTGTTAGATTGTACTGGGTACCTTGACTCTCATTATCATTATCAGTGAGTAGTCACACGTTTGTTAATGGTATACATCAATGACTGGTAATCAAACAATTTCTCACATGGTCGACTTCAGATCATTTATTCCCATTGTGTAGAAATGTACCACGTGGTTGGTGAAGACCTTGGGTTGCATCAACATTCTTTGGTTCACTTGTCAGTTGCTCCTATTGCTACTAGTTGACACCATTCCACCTTATATGTTGCAGTTCTTCACAGCAACATCTTCTATGCTGGCATCTGAGTTGCAATGTAGTATCACCTTATTCCATCATGTTCATTTGGTACTATTGGGATCAATTTTTGATATCAATGATTAGCTTCATCTTCAAGCCTCATTGATCATCTTCTTATATGTGATATTCAGATGATCCATTGTGTGCTTTCAGTTCTTTATACTTGTATACATAGTGGAATCGCTTGTACTTGATATGCTGGCATGCTTTACTTTTTTTGAGCATGGGTATGCCTACCTCAGACAACTATTTCTTTTTGATCTTCTTTTTGATGGCTTGGCATGCCGAAATATAGTGAATTCCTTCTCAGTTTTTGACAGGTTTCCTTTCCATACTTAATACATTTCGGCCATCATGTATCCCTTATGACCTCATATATTAGGGGGCATCTGTTATAGCTCCAAATATCACCCTTGGTATTTGTGATGCGTCGTTTATGGTCTGGGGCAACCCCTCCTTCCAGACTTGGTCGAAATATTTTAAAAATAGTGTTTTACTTCCTGTACGCTACTTTGCCCTGTGATAAAAGCGTGTACACATGGGTCAGTCTATACCCAACCTGCGTATATGTGTTAAAACACTTAAAAAAAAAATAAAAAATCCTTACTTATGGACAAACATCACGGGTTTTACCTCTTGATTACCTCCTAGTGCCCATGGCCCAATTGTTCCCAACTGTTTCCAAACTAAAAAACTAATTTGGGAGAAGTATAAAAAGAATTCTATGGGATGCCTTAAGAAGGAGAGAAATGATAGAATTACTTTACTGATATTATCCCCTGATCAAATATGAAGTATCCCTGTGCTTCAAGCACTTCCCCAAGTTCAGGAAACCCTTGTTTCCTTAAGTGTTGATACTCTTTCACTTGTTGGAGATATCATGGTATTGGTTATGGAAGGAGGCTATTGAAGACTAGGACTAGACGAACCTGGAGGATGGTTTCGCTTGGAGCTGAAAGAGGAGGACTCAAGTGAACTCTTTCCATGTTTACTATAGTTTTCTACAATAAAAAGAAATGTTGTCTTGTTATAAGATCGACTTTGTTTATGCATAAGATGTTATTGTTATGGTTTATATATGAATGATTATTTTGATGTATAACTAACCATATACTTATATGATATAAAGTTGATTTCACTAAAATGCTTTATCTATATGCTGCTATGTGTATTCAAATTGGTTGATTTGCAGGTTCAAAGATTAGTAGGAGTTGCAGAGGGTTTGAACACTGGTTGGAACTACCCAAACAAAGGACATCTGGGTTTGTTCATCCTCGCATAATTAGTTTGTTTAAGCATGTTGCTTGAGTTGTATGTGTTTTTCTTGCTGTAGATTACTCCTACTCTAATAGGGTTCTGACCCAAATCCCTAGGGGACTTATTCCATTAACACTTAGGATGCAGCAAACTGAAGATGAAAACCTAGAAGAGTATCTTGAGAGATTCCTGTATAACTTTCATAAATCCCGTGGAAGCACCCTAGACCAAAAAATCATCAAAACTGTGTTCCTAAAAGGGCTAAGAGACAATTGCATAGAAACATTGAACTTGCTCAGTGGTGCGGACATTTACATGAAATCCTTTGCTGAAATCATTGACCTTTGTCGTACTTACTCTAGAAGCCAAGCTAAAGTAGGTAAAAAGATTTGTGAACTTTGAGACAATTCTCGAGACTATGTGCAAAAGAAGATTGCAGCCAATGCTATCACCAAAGTTGAGCTGGGGAACCTATTAGAGAATTTCAAAACTGACATCTTAAATACAATCAGCGACCAGCTTGACACCATGAAAGTCAATCAAAAGCATGAGGCTGAAAAGGCAGCTATGGCAATCTTTTGTCCCAAGTGTAGGCGTAAACATGCAGAGAGGGAATGTCCTCTAAATTCTATAGAAGTTTGTGGGATCTGCACTCTAGAGCACCCAACCGAGAAGTTTCCATCACTTCCCAGTCTATAGGCCATTTACAAAGGCAATCCTGAAACCCTTGACCAAGCTCAAACAGCCAAAAGACCCACCTGGAAAGGTCAGAGTCAGAGTTCATTCCCAGACTTGAATTTTCAAGGATATAGCCAAACCTAGCCTTGGACCTTTCCTACATCCTACCCCCCTTGGGTTTCTCAACAACCACAAGGTACTGTGTGGAACTAGAACTGGAGAATGAGTCCTTATGTTACCAACTATCAACCCCAATTCTACACGCCTTATCAAAATATGTCGAGCACTTCATATAATCCATCCATGCAAACTTATCAGCAGGCATATAACCCTAACATGTATCAACAACCTCCGCAACTGCCCCTCCTCTACATCAATTATTACCAGCACCTGCCAACACAACACCTCCTATGCATCAATTGCTACCTGCGCCTACTACCACATCACCCCCACCAGCTAATATAAACCCTCCACGACCTACACTGTTGCCTACACAACCCGTACCTAACCCAACTCACGATAGGACATCTCAAACTGTGCAAAACATTGACATCTAGTCCTTTCCTACATAGATGATCATGACCATTCCTATGAATGAATATCCAATTGTGGTCAGGAAAAATAGTGAATAAAGGGAAATCCACTGTGGTTATTCAAGAAGAGGTTCCCTCCTCGTCATTCGAAAAAAATTCACAAAATGAAAACCAACAAACAACAGAAAAATAGTTGACTGAACCACCATACCCGAAGAGACTAATAGTAAGGAAACAAGAGGTCTCGCTCGAATATGACTTGGAAAATGAGCTTAGGAATGTTTTTAATAAAATACCACTTTTACAAGCAATCCGAGACATCCCTATATACACTAAAATTGTTAAGGATCTCCACATCAAGAACCCGAGGAGAAAAGGGCACATAAAATAGAATGCCAAAATTATGAGTCAAATGTCCACGATGATTTCTAACATGCCTACCAAATAGAGTGACCCTAGAAACCCCATCATCACTATTGAAATAAATGGAGTGCTTTTGCCAAATACTCTTGTAGATTTAGGGGCTGCAATAAATGCAATGACTTATGAAACAATGACATCACTACAGTTGCCTAGATTGAAAACCACCCCTATCCTTTTAGAGATGGCAGATAAATCCATTGTCAAACCAATAGGATCCTTGGAAGATATAGTAGTCACTATTTCCTCCTGGAAATATCCTATAGACTTTGTAGTCATTTCTCCAAAAACCTCTAGACCTGGACACCCCGTGGTCCTGGGAAGGGCATGGCTGGAAACTGCGGATGCTGTCATTGGATACAGAAATGGGGAAATGACCATTTCAAATGGATCTCACAATCAAACATTTTCCATCTTTCCACCTGCTCAAATAGCTGCTGAAGTACCAGTATGGCTCGAAAATCCTTATGGAGACAAACACTGCATGTTTCCATTATTAACATTAGAACAGTCTAAAGGTCTCTAGGAACACTCAGATGAGCATGTTTTGCAGTAGTTTTCTAGCTAATAGTTCTTGAATCCATTATTCCATCTCGCTTAATTGTTATCAACATGTGTTTAGCGATGAGTTTCAGGAAACCCGCCATCCAACCATCTTTGCCTCATTTCCAACCATGGAAGGAAGCCAGGAGCTCACCATAGAACCTGTGGAAATATTTGAAAGGAAAATTCTACATATTGGCACAAGATTGACTGCAAAACAAAAGTAGCAGTTGATGAGTATGGTTCGAGAACAAACCAGAGCATTCACATGGGATTACTTGGATATGAGAGGTATACATCTAGACACTTGCATCCATCATATTTACACAAACGAAGAAATGAGACCTGTTCGGAAACCACAGAGGCAGATGAACCCAACATTAAAGGATATTATTAAAGAGGAGCTTCAGAAACTTTTGGCCGTAGATTTCATTTACCCCATTTCTGATAGTATGTTGGTGTCACCTATGGTAGTAGTCCCAAAGGAGAATGAAAAATGAAGAATCTGTGTCGAGTATAGAGAATTAAACAAGGCCACACTGCACGATTATTTTCCATTTCCTTTTATAGATCAAGTTCTCGACACACTTTTAGGTAAGAAATATTTTTCTTTTCTAGATGGTTATAGTGGATACAATCAAATACAAATAGCTGAAGAAGACCAAGAAAAGACTACCTTTACATGCCCATGGGGTACTTATGCATATAAAGTCCTTCCCTTTGGTCTTTGTAATGCCCCTACCACCTTCCAGAGAGCCGTGCTTGCTATCTTTTCTGACCTAATCCATGACTGTGTGGAAGTCTATATGGATGACTTCATAGTCTATGGGGATGATTTCCCGCAAGCCTTGGAGAATCTAGAAAAGGTATTGATCTGCTGTCAAGAAGCTGATCTGGCCCTTAGTAGTGATAAATGTAGGATGATGCAAACTAAGGGAATTGTTCTAGGCCACCATGTATCATTTGATGGAATTCAAGTCGATCCAGCGAAAATCGAGGTAATTTCATGTATCCCTATTTCGAGCTTGCAAAAGGAGGTAAGAAGTTTTCTAGGGCATGCAGGATATTATCGAAGATTCATTGAAAATTTCACTAGAATAGCAGAACCATTATTTAAACTATTAAATAAAGATGCTGACTTTGTATGGAATGTTGACTATCAACAGGCTTTTTAGGTACTGAAGGAAAAATTGTCTATAGCTCCAGTGCTAAGAGGACCAAATTGGTCCTTACCCTTTCACATTTGTACAAATGCTTTGGATACTACACTGGGAGCAGTTTTGGGACAAAGGGAGGATAACTTTCCCTATGCCATTTACTTTGTTAGCAAAAATCTCTCTCCCACTGAATTAAATTATACGGTCACTGAAAAAGAACTATTAGCAGTCATACATGCTATAGGAAAGTTTAGACATTATATTACTGGTTATGAGACATTTTTCCATACAAATCATTTTATTGTTAGATTTTTAATGAATAAACCAATTACTAATGGTAGGATAACTAGATGGTTGTTGCTTTTACAAGAATTTAACATAACTATAATTGATAGGCCTAGAAGGGATAATTTGGTAGTTGACTTTTTATCTTGTTTAAATCTTACACAAGGAAGCATGCCAATTCCAGTGCTCGATGAATTCCCAGATGAAGCTCTATTTTCCATTTCTACCATTACTCCTTGGTGTGCTGATGTTGCCAATTATTTGGTATCAGGAAACGAAGGAGTAACTTGGGAAGGGCATAACATAGTGCAACACAGTGCTAATTACTCGTGGATTGAGGGAGATCTATTCTATACAGGGCCAAACTTGATTATGAGGTGATGTGTGTGGGAAGACGAAATGCATGACATACTAAGTGCCAGTCATAATGAGTCTTGTGGTGGCCATTTTGTTGATAAGAGGACAACATATAAAGTTCTTCGCACAGGATGCTATTGGCCTACACTCTTCAAGGATGCCAAGAAGTGTGTTTTAAGTTGTGACGCTTGCTAAATAATGGGGGGACCCGTGGCCTCCGATGAAATGCCCCTTCACCCGCAAATTTCTATTGAACCTTTTGAGAAGTGGGCATTGGACTTCATCGGGCCCATCTCCCCAATGTCAAATAAGAAAAAATATATTTTGGTATGCACTGATTATGTCACCAAGTGGGTGGAGGCTAAAGCATTGTACGCCACCATAGAAAAGGCGGTAGTGGAGTTTTTGTTTGAGGACATTTTTACAAGATTTGGGGTCCCTCAAGAAATTGTCACTGACCAAGGAACCCAATTTACATCAAAGCTGGTCAAGGCACTTATAGAACAATACCAAGTGAAGCACCGCAAATTGACTCCCTACCATCCCCAAGCTAATGGGCAAGTGGAGTCCATGAACAAGGTGTTGGAATCCATCCTCACAAAGACAATTCAACTGCATCACAGAGATTGGGCAGAAAAGTTACCAGAGGCACTTTGGGCTTACCGAATCACTTGGAGGAATGTGACTGGGCATACTCCCTATGAGCTAGTCTATGGTAAACAAGTACTTCTTCCCATTGAATTTCAGGTAAAAACATTTAGAACAACTACTCAATTAGGCATGAATTTAAACAAGGCTCAAGAGCAAAGATTGATGCAATTGAACGAGCTAGATGAAATCCAACAAGATGCCTACCACTGAACTGCATTAGTACAGAACCAAAGAGCCCAAGTGACTGGGCTTTATTATACGATAGTAATTTTAAGCACTTTAAAGGTAAATTTTCTACCAGATGGTTGGGACCATATGAGGTAATTGAAGTTTTTGATAATGGCTCAGTTCGCATCTATACTATTGATAATGACAGGACTTCTTTTGTGGTAAATGGTCATCGGCTTAAAGTTTATCATAAGCCACTCTCACATGATTAGTTTTTGCAGGAAATTCAAAAGGACCCAGGATTGGAGCTGATTCATGCAAAGGACCAGCCCCTTGCTGGTTCAGTTAATTCATTTTTCATCTATTTTACATACATATATATATATATATATATATATATATATATATATATATATATATATATATATATATATATATATATATATATAACATTGGGTTGTCATTTTTTCTATCCACAGGTGGTCCTCCCCACAGCCCATGTAGAATAAAGGAGGAATTCACCAGGAGAAAGTTTATCCCTTTAACTAGGCCTAGTGGATTACATATGGAAAAGGAACTTGTGGAGTCTTCTTTGGAAGCCTTCAGACTCTCTAAATATGAAGCTCCCAAGAAATGGTTGATCCAAGCTCGTAAATGAAATGGACCAGTAGTAGTCTAGGGATTCCTTGAGTACAGAATTGTTCTTTTCCGGGCTCAAGGAAATGATTACGGAAAGGAAACCTGTGGAGTCTACTTTGGGCAATTTAGACTCTCTAAATAAGAATGCCTCAAGCACCAACTACTTTAGGCTCATTAAAATAATAAGGTAGTAGTAGCATAGGGATCCTCTGGGTTGAGAATTATTCTTTTCCAGGCCCAAAGGAATAACTACGGAAAAGAAACCCCCTAGAGCTCTCTTTCTGGCCATTTCCAGCTCCCAAAAAAAGAAATGCCCCAGGCAGTCACCATTCCAGGCCTGGTTAAAATCCATGGATTGGTAAAGCAGTCTCCTTTACAGAGATAATAAGAAATCTGGTCTATGATATGGAAGTTGGAGATTCCAGGAGGGTGGTAGTTGAACTATACCCTACACTCTGTTCATTTCAGTTGTTTTTATGTGAATCTCAGAATCTGGTTCTACCTAATTCTATTCAAATAACTGTGTTTATGGCTGACCAGAATACCTTGGTTTCATAAAGGCCTCTGTGCTTTACTCTGTCCAAGAATGTGGCTCATATTGCACATGAGGGCCTGAGAGTTTGCTTAAAAGAGGGTCCTACAATCCCTCAGCTACTGCAAAACATACACACGGGACTACCCTGCAACATTTTGTCTGTGTAAATCAGGGTCTGTCTTATATGCAGTCGAAGAATGCTTGGAACTATCAATTTGCTCAGAATTAAGAACAGGTTCATAGAATCAGTATTCTATCTGCCAAGGCATAACATGTCAATCTTCCAAAATCTGGGCACCATGCACGCAATCACAGGAGGCATTGTTTAAGCACATGGAGCTCACACTCGACACAAATCACTTAAGTGGTTGAGGTATGCACTTGTTTTTGCTTGAATTTTACTGATAAGTAGTTAAGTGTTAATCATTTGAAGCATGCCTCGAGATCTATCATATGATCACCATGATCACATATCTTACGCCTCGCCTGTCTAAGTCCCGATTTTATAAACAAATGACCCTCCAACATTTCACAATCATCGCCTGTGATTCATCCTTATTGTGTCATGATGACCACTCCCCGCTTAACTGTCATTTCGTGATGCCTCCTGTCATCATGGTGGTAACACACTGCCTCATCACAGAGGAGCTCACACGCTCTTCCCACAGATCGCATCTCGCACTCAAGTGCCCACGCTTCCAAACAGAGAAGGCAGGATGATTACCACCATGGAACTGATCCCTGGTATCTAATTGCCATCATGGAACCGATCCCTAGTATCCAATTTCCATCATGGAGTCAATCCCCTCTATTAGACCAATCATCACAACGGTCGTCTAATGGTAGTTAAACAGAGGATGTTTGAAGATAGATGCAAGAAACTAATCAGAGTCTGGCAGTGTAGTCAATTACAGTTGAACCATAGGCGCCATGGGAGCGGATAGACATGAACCTACCTTCGTCTAGTTCTCCCATAGTCCAGAGTATGAAGGGTGTAAGGCAAGCTTGGAAGAGAAAGGTTGGATTCCTTTTCTCCAGAAATTCCAAGGATATAATAATTAGGTGGCACTCGAATTCGCTCGAAGCTTCGATGGTGAAAACACCCAAGTTGGAAACCTCAGCTTCAGGATCACCAATGAGTCAGTGAGTAGGGAAATTGGACTACCAACTGATGTGAGAAATTTTTCAAAGGTGGCCAATTAGAGGTACCAAATTGCACCATGTTCCTAAAACTAGCCTACAGGTCCATTAGTTGGACAAAGGGAGTGCTTCGTAGCTATATTGAAGAGCAATGGTACCCACTCCTGACGATGCTACAACGCTTTGTAACCTATGAGGGGAGGTTTGTTGTGGTCTTTCTCTATCACATCAGGCTCCTGGTTCATTTCACAGAGGGTAAGCATCTCAATATCCCTCATTTCCTAAGATTGAGCTTGTGCAAAATGGCTAAGGGAATACAGTCACAGGGAAAAAATCCTGACACAACATTATATCATCACAGTTTGATCAAGATTTTATTGGTTGTTGAGCTGAAGAAACAGAAATGGTCATGGGAAGATTTCCTCATAGAGGCGTTTCCTGGGCAAGAAACACAAACTAAAGGCAGACAACGTGCAGTAGGCCGATCTTTGAAAAATGAAGAAGCAATTCTCCCATCCGAGTCTGAGCATACCCATTCCCCTACCCTGGTGTTTGCACCTCCTCCTACAGCCACAGGTAGCTCAAAGGATGGCACACGAAGAACGCTGGTGGAAAGTCCCATAAGTTCACTTCAGAAAAGGAAGTATGATCGGATAAGAACTACCCAACCTGATCTCAGTCTCATGACTGAAAGTGACACCCTCGAGTCTCCAACATATCCACCCCTCAAACCCGGAAGCACGGCTCCTCAAGATAAACGATGGAAACCTTGATTTCCTTCCAAAACTTTCCCAATCCCTATAGCTAAAACTTCGGCTCAAGGTCGCCGTCGGACCTGAAATATAGATTTTTCCCCACAGAACAATGTTGAAGGACCAAGAACTATCCATATCCCTATTTCATCCTCCCACGAAATCACTCTTCAGTAGTCTCAAAGGCCCATAGCAAGAGAGCCCACTGCTGCACCTAAATTCAAAATCCCAGTGGATATTACACAGGATAAAGAAGCCTTGTCCCCTACTGAACCAATAGCAAGCAGGAATGCTGTAAAGAGCACCCGACATCTGTCATCTTCTAAGCAGCATAGAGGAAAATTGCCAAGGGGGAGTATCTCACAGCAATCAACAATGCCAACTAAAATTCCTACACTGGATGCTGAGGAAAATTTGAAAATCAGGCTTGTGAAGTTGTGGAAGACAATTGCTAAGCTGAGAGAGTATGCAAACAAATATAAGGTCTTGTTTCATTTTGTGAAGGACATAAATCAATAGGTAAGAGATTCCAATATGAAACAATTGAGTACTAAGGGCATAACATTGCAATTTCAGAAGTGCTCGCCACCTATTGGGTGAGGGATCGAAGTCTTAATCAAGACTACTAGTCTTTGACATCAGTCTCCTTTTTTTTGGATGCATGAGGGCATGCATCAGGTTAAGCATGGGAGGATGTTGATCCCCTATTTTGTTCTTATTACTGTCAGTTCAATCCCCATTTTGACCCCTTTTTGGTACCATGGAACCTATTTCTCTGCTAAGTTACTGTCCTAATCCTAGCTCTACTCCCCACTTGAGGTAAACCTTCTCATGGTTTCATTTAGCTATTCATTGGTGGATTTAAGTGAATAGAAGTAGCATATTTTTAAAACTAACTTATTATTACAATCGAGTGTAGACTCTTAGTAGAATGTCCAGGACAATACATAAGACGCAGTTGATGCATGGAGACTTTCTACTTCGGTACTCAAGGGCTATATGCAGAATTGGCACTCAAGTAATGAAATGGATAAGGTGCAGCACGTTCTGGAAGATGAAAGTGTGCAACCATAAGAAGAATGCATCATGATCTTGAGATCTTCGCTTGATTCCCTTTGGTTGCAGCATATACAAAATTGGGAGTTGGTTACGAGTTGATAAACCAATCTGAGATGGTTGTTCAAACCAACTCACCTGGAAGGAGTAATGTTGTTCAATGGTTATTTTTACTCTTATGTTTTATTATAAGTGAATTCCTATAAAGGCACGAGATGTAATATGTTAAACTAGCACCAAACTCGTGAAGTATTTTACTGTATGATCGCAACCAGTTTTAATATAATTGTGATGCTGCTCTTGTTCTGAAGCCATTTTTGAATGCGTTGATTGGAATGGAGTCCATGTTTTGACTGTGAACCAAATCGTTTAGTTACTGTAAGTTATCAGCCCCAGGTGTGGCTAGGCCCACCCATCTAGGATTGTTTGTATTTGTATCAGCAGTGACATTGCAAACTTAGATTCGTTCAATTTCCTTTTCCATTTACAAGTCGGTTTGCATGGATTATTATTGATTGATTGATTAATAGGTGTGATTGCAAGAGTCTTTACTATTTTCATGAATTTCAATTAGATTTCAGTGTGATTTTGTGCCTTTCTGAACCAGAGCCACTCTATCACTTTGATTTTCCCTCACCCTGAACGCATTGTATGGTCACTGATACATTGATTTGAATTGTCACCAACAGTTGATGTTGGAGTTCTTAAATCTTTCAACAGATATAGATGAATGATGACCTCAATTGAATAGGACATGTTTTGTCTATTTCCTCTTAATCAACATCTATTTCATTAAAAAGAATTGACTTAGATCAATCCTAACTGTAGCATTTCAGAGGCACTTGAATATAGGCTGGCGCTTTCTAGATCATTCAAAGACTTAACAAATTTGATTAAACTATTAGACTAGTAACTTAAATACAAGGATGTCTAGCTTGCATGAATGATTAATTGGTTTGTTTCATTGTGGATTGATGTGCTATAAATTGGTATATGACATTATAGGAATGATTCAAAAGATCAATTTTATAGTTATCATTTATTTCTCCTGTTCATTTAATTTCCAATATCGATGGTGAAGTGAAATGATTATCCTCACTTATGTGAAAAATATAGTCGTATTTGAAAGATTGACTCCTTTCCCGCTTCATGTGTTAGGGTGTCTACTTCATGATTAGATCATTGTTATGACTTACAACAACATAGTGGTAGGGATTTGCATGATTGTAGCATAGAATTAGGTATAGTCTCTAGGATTGATAGCTGGGCATTAAGTAAGATAAGTATCAGAGTTGCTTTCATTTATTCAATCCTGTAAGTGATCCATTGAGGACAGAACAACAAAATAGAGAAATTCTTCCAATTGGTACTTAAACCCTGAACCTTGATCTGGAAATAAGCTCTTAAGTACAGAATGATTGGTTGATGGAAGTACTATCAGAATAGATCACTCATTGAATTAGTAATTGGATTGCTATAAGATTAGTGTCATTGTTGCTCTAGGAATGAATGATTATGGCAACAATAGTTTAATAAGCTGAGTGGTTATTATCATAGGATTGTTTGATTTATTTAAGTAAAAATAGCCATTATCATAGGATGCCTGTTGAGGAATGATTGATTGGTTTTCACATAGAAAGTCTGGTACCACATTCAGAGATTTGATTGATACTGTTTGGTGTGAATGAAAGTCTGCTTTCTAGAAATACATAGTTTAGTACAGATTTGAATATTGAAATTTGTAAAGGTTTTAGATTGAATTTGATTATTGGGTTTTCTCTTGAAAAATTAGATGATTTGAGTTACAAATAGTTATCATTCCATAAATTGTAAAAAGGGAAATCATCAAACTCTGACCTGACCCTGAACAAAGAGAGCGCAAGGCAATTCATGCTTACGAACCTGGGTTGACAATTAATATTAAGGGATTCAATCTGATCATTTAAATCTCTCAACACTCGATCTGACTTGTGGGGTTGAAAAGAAGACTTAAAGTGCCACCACAAGATGAAATTTCATACCTTCAAGATTTGAAATTACATAGGTAGAATAGTTTCAATATCGAGCTCCTAAAAAACAAGAAAAGGGTGTGTATTCTTTTAAATTTTTTCATAACATTTGCTTGAAAAATTATTTTGAAGTGATTCAAATGGCATAGTGAAGCATAAACATCATTGTTTGATTATAAAATTATTCGGAAAAAAAATGGACACACCTAGTAAGAAATCAGAAATTTATTCCGTGATGCATGAAGAAGAGGAAGAAATGTAGCTTGATATATCAAAATTATGAGA
This sequence comes from Pinus tabuliformis, assembly GCA_031772625.1. Lineage (NCBI taxonomy): Eukaryota > Viridiplantae > Streptophyta > Pinopsida > Pinales > Pinaceae > Pinus > Pinus tabuliformis. The sequence continues at coordinate 511,055,368 of CM062809.1, forward strand.
CCAAGTGCAATAAATCCCGCTTTTGCAAAAAGTAACTAAAAATGAATTGGAAACCATGATGAATGTTAAGATAGATGGTATCAAAAGGGACATGGGATTTTTGAATGATCGTTTAAAAAAAACATGGAAGCAACAATGAATGTCAATATAGAAGGGTTGGAGGACGGTTTGGAAAAGTTTCCAGAAGAAAGGATTCTCAGTGGTGACAAGGTAATCCACGAAAATCATAATGAGGACAACAGGGATATGAATTATGATTTTAGAGACTCCAATGTTGGATTTAAGAACCACCACATTCCAAATACCATTATGAGGAAGTTTCATGGCAAGGATTCAGTAACATGGATACTACAGATGGAGAAATATTTTGATCTCCATGATGTGCAACACACAAAAAAGGTACGCATTGCATATTTATATTTAGAACCCAATCAGTTTGTATAGTATCAATGGATTTTTTATCAAAAACCAATTTTCACTTGGTCAATTTTTTAAGAGGACATGATAGCAAATTATGAAGATACAAAGAGTAACACCATATCTAGCCAATTGATAAATCTCAAACAAAAGGGTTCAATAGTGGGGCACATTGAAGACTTCCAAAAATTGAATATTAGGGTAACTGATATTCTAGATGGGCATAGGATTGATGTCTTCATAGGGACTTTAAAGGATAAAATGTAACATGAGGTTCATTTTTGGGAACTTGATTCACTAGAGAAGGCATTCAGGGTGGCAAGAAAAATTGAAAGAAAAATTATGGAAAACAATTCTACCACTGACAACTGTAAATATGGAAGTGTTGTTGCTGCTAGCCTTCCACAATCTACAAGCTTGACACCACAACAATCTAAGGAAAAAGGAATGAAATGGATTTGTTGTAACTGTGATAGAAAATACACTAAAGGTCATACGTGCGCTGAGAAGAAATTGCTCTACATAGATTGTGAAGAGGAAGAAAAGGAACAAGAAACATCAAAAGAGGAGGATTTACACCAAGAGCCAACCCTAGAGAAAGAAGAGAAAAATATGACCATATGTTGTAATGCATTGGCAAGAATTACCACTCCTCAAACTCTCAAGATAGAAGGCTATATCAAGAAGAAAAAGTAATAGTATTGATTGATTTAGGTAGTACCCATAATTTTATTCATTGGAAGATAGGAAAGGAATTGAAATGATTCCTATATCCATCACTGAAGTTTTGGGTGATTGTTGGAAATGGAGGAACTATAAATTTCTCTGGAAGGTGGCATAATATCAAGCTAACCACAAGGGAATATGTACTGAATTTTCCAATGTTTTCCATTCCAGTGGGTGGTGTGGATGTTGTATTAGGAGTCCAATTATTACAATCTTTGGGGATGATAGCTTTTAATTTTCAAGAACTTTTCTTAAACTTTTTTGGGAGGAAAGGAATTTCAATTAAGGGGTGTCACAGGGAAACCAGGAAACATAATCAGCTCTAATGGAATTTTCGTAATGAAAATGCCAAGATGATAATAATCTCTAATGACTCAGCCAAACCATTTTCCTTTGGGTAATAGTTAGTTGCATGTTTTAAAATAATACCATTTTTTAATGAAAACTCATAAAGATTTAACGAAGAAAAGTAAGTTGTATTCTCAAAGAAAAGCGATGTAGGAATGTCAAACCTAGTTACGATGTTTTGTTTGAGAAATTTGATGAATTCTTGGTTATTAACTTGTCTTTGCTGAACTTGTTTGGTCCACTGAGTAAAATAATTAGTTGTAGTTAAAATGTATTAGTGTTTCTTTGATGAATGAGGAAATATTTAATTGATAACATCCAATCCCCATTTTTTGGAAAGGTTCCTCAACTCCTACAGGTAGCAATGGACTGGCTAGCTTCTAATCATGACCAACACACCTCTGCATACTATGAACTTTCAGGAATAGGAATGAGTATTCCTAAATAACGTGGGCCAACAGTAACCAACTCTAATCACCTTATGTTTAATAGTATCACCTAAGAAGTGTCCACCTACTAGTTCATCATGCAAATCCTTCAACGTCCTTTCTAAATATGGAGGCTCTAGGCATCTAAGTAATAAACATTATGATGCTTTTAGAAGAGCAGACCATGCAAAAACCGATAAGATAAACATTTAAGGTGGATTTCCCTCTTCTATTTTTTCGATAAATGTGAAGGAAAGGTGTTGTGCTCTAACTATTCCCATATGTCTGAAAACCAAGACGTGGTTGTGTTTGTAAGAGTAACTTTCTTAACATTATACATCTCTATTTCCTATTCCCACCCGAAGGGTATTCTTCTACTGAATCCATTGATTCGGCTACAAGTTGATAGAGACCATGGCCTTTGATGGTGTTACCTAGTTTGAACTCAAGATCATATTCCTCTAAGCACGCCATCCAATTCGCCCTCCTTTCACCCAGTTCTTGTTGTACAAAAAGTTCTCTAACTGTTAAATGAGGCACGTAGATAATCATATGAGCTTTCAAGAGGTAATGCCTAAAATTATTTACCTCCTTATATACCATGTATTCCTACTTGTCAATAGTAGGATAATTCAGTTTAGACCCATGTAAGAAAACACTTATGGAAGATATAGGTTGTTAATTCCCTTGATTGTCTTTCTATTTTAATATGGCCACAATAGAGGTGTTAGAAGGAAAAGTATACAACAAGAGAGCCTTGCCAAAATATGGACTATATAAGGCTAAGGAATCAATGATAGCTTTCTTGATCCACGAAAGGGTATATTTTTCACTTTTATCCCATTTGTATGTAGCATATTTCTTTATCATATCATGTAACGGGTTGACAATTTGTGCATATTCATAGACGAAATTACATAGGAAATTGATCTTCCCTAAGAAAGATTGGATTTCCTTCTTGTTCACAAGAAAAGATATTAGAGCAATAGCTTTGAGCCTTTAGGGATCAACTTTCATTCCACTTTTTTTAATGATATTTCCTAAGAGATTACCTTCAGACACACCAAATATTCTATTTTTTGGATTCAATGAGATCCCATACTTGTGACATCGCTTGAAAATACTCTTAAGATGATGAATGTGATCTGATTTCTTAGAAAAAAATGTTATGTCATCCAAGTAGACGACTATACTTTGACCAATCAATCCATAAAATATGATGTCCATGGCCTATTGAAAAGTATCTCTGGCATTGGTAAGTCCAAATGGAATGCGCTTAAGAGAAACATTTCCCCACTTCATCCTGAATGTTGTATTTAATCGATTTGGATTTGATACTAGCACCTGATTATATACTGAGAATCCATCTAGTAATGAGAACATTTCTGACCTATATACTATCTAGAGTATATGCTCTATAGATGGCACCAGGTAATTTCCTTTGTGTGAAGCCTAGTTGATGTTACAAAAGTTGACAGATATGTGTATATCATCAGACTTCTTTCTTATAGGAACCAGGTAGGAAAACTGTGTAGAATTTCGAACTTTAAAGTTGATCTGAGCATCCAACAATTTCATTAATTCTTTCTGAATCAGTGTTTCAAGCGCTAGGTGAACTTTTATTAGTTTATGTTGAAACAACTTTATCCCTTATTTGATAGGAATAACATGTTGAATGATGTGTGTATCATAAGTCTTCAAATCATCATACATCCACACAAATACATAACAATATTATTTGAAGAGATGAATAAAATCCTGCCGTTCTTGAGGGGAATAGCATGTACCATTATTGAAATACTAAAAATATTATTTGGTTCCCAAATTGACTTGTTCATGTGAAAGTGTTGAGCTCTAAGCCTTTTTGTTCACTCATCCTTTGAAATAGTTTTGTAGGTCATAATTTTTTTAAGAGATACCAAACCTTTTGACATATTATTCACCTTAGATGCTTGAACTTATTCCTGTAAATCCTTATCATGCTCATCTTCTCCAATAGTCGCATCTTTGAAAACATAAGCATTGGCTACAAAGTGTAGTATCTATCGGTCATCATTAAATATGTGAAAATTGATTACATTTTCAGGCACATATGTCTTATAAATAATTTCAATAGAAAAACCATATTTTAATGGTGACATCGTAGTAGCTTCATTGGCTAATATGTCCATGGAAACATTATGTATCCTAGAAACAAAAATAATATCAAATTCTTTTGAAAGTGAAATGACTCGCCATACTTCTTGTTGGTATTTTTTAAAACTAAGTGAAACATAATGAATGGTATTCCGTAACTGATGGATAACAATCTCTAAATCAACAATTATATTAAGTACCTCTACCTTAAGTTCTGTTAAATTATTTAATGCCAAAATGAGTGATTCATATGCAATAGTGTTATTTGTGCACTCAAACTCCAAGAAGCATGACAAGGTAGACCTTTTCTTTAGAGAGTTGATAAGATTCAACATAACCAACTCTTGAACCTCCTTATGCCTTAGAACCATCAAAATATAAGGTCCAAGTATTAGTAACTAATGAGCTAGTTCCTACACTAGTGTTATGTACATCTATATTACACATTTCATTTGCACTAGTTTGACTACAAGGAAGGAGCTCCAACTGTGTATCTAATGGTATAGGTGAAGGCTATGCTTAATAACACTCGTGATCAACTTCTAGAAAAAAGTTTCCAAAAATGATGTCTGCAAAGCCAACTGGCTCATTATGTCCCTCAAGTGGTGTCATAGTGCAGTTCATGTAAGGATCACTTTCCACTCGAATATTATTGTTGATTCCCTAGTAAGGAAGCCATAAATTTGTCCACTTTGTTGAGAAATAACTTTTTAGTTTTTTGGACCAATATCTACTCAGAAGGAAACCATAGGCTTTCGCTATGTCTACAATTACAATATTAATGCACTGGGGAACTCTATGGTCTAATGAAAATTGGATGATAACATTATGGATTTCACCAATTACCTTGACCAATTATTTATTCAAATATATGATTCATGAATAGGTCTTTCTCCATTTAGCATTCATCTTCTTGGCAACAAAATGCATAACATTCATATATTCTACCTAATCAACGAGACAATTGGAACATTATAATTAAAGATTTCAAACATTAACAAGAAAGGGGGGTAGAGAGTATTATAATTTAAGTTAACCATATTGACTACAGACCTGAGAATATCACGAAACTTACCAGACAAAACATGGGAAGAAGAATGTTCATTACCTAATGGAGGGTGTGATTAGAATGCTTGGATTAAAAGTGGACACTATTGTGTTATCTTAGTGAGCTCACATATTGAAATTTTAGTAGCTCTTTCATATTCTCAATAATATCGTAATCAATACTTTCAATCTTCAAAGTTTGTGTTGAAGTATAAAGCGGTGTATCTTTATTAAAAGCAACATGAGTGGTGGACTTATTCTTATTGTTTGTGGAAGTGTACTTAGAAGGAGGAACAATTCTGGACTTATTCTACAAACTCTGAGCAAGGTTACTAGGTGGAAAAATCCTTCTCAATAATTGATTTTTAAACTCTTGCTTAGAAACAAGTCCTTTTATCCTCAGATTATATCAATATTTTGCTGAGGAGGAGCCTCATTCACTGATGGTTCATCAACACTTTGCTTATCGACATTAAATATGACATCAAATGTATTGACTACATGTCCAACACTTGAAATTTCCTCAGTCATGGTAGATTCACTTGCTTCTTTAGTTTTATCAGGGTACTCATCTACTAATCAAGTGTCTACAATATTTTTCATCATACATTTTATGTTGTAATTCCATTGGGGACACATATTTTCTAAATGCTTTTCCTGGAGGAAAGTACAATAGTTTCCCATTCCCCAATTTTCAACATTGAACATAGCATTGGAACTCTGAACATGGAAACATTACAATTTTGGAGTGTTGTATTGAAGGAATTATATGTAAAGTGGGTTGAGGGGGGGGGGGGTGTGCAAGCTGTAAATGGTAAAGTGGGGGAGGCCCTCGAAATTGTTGTGGATCCGCCACATATATTTTGAACATTTTTTATAAACCATATCTTGGACCCCCCCCCCCCCCCGTTAATTCATGAAAGCTCAGGGGTGGGGTCAACATCATCACTCGCCATTAATCAGGGCGGGGACGATCTCGTTCATTTAATCATGCTAATGATTTATCAAAAGTGACAAAAATCACATTTGTCTTATTTATAACTTTAAAAAATGTCTATTTCAAATTAATCAACATCAACCATAATTAAAAACTTAAGGCAACATATTAATTAGTGTGCCCCTTTGGGGATTTTCATTTTTCTTTATTTTTCACATATTTTTTATTCCCTTTTTATTTTTTTCTCTGTTTTTTCTTTTCTTTTTCTATTTTTTTTATTTTTTCTTTTCAAAAGCTAAAATAACATAAAATGAAAAAATAATTTACAACAGCCCATTGGGATAAATAGCTAGATAATCACACCTTGATCACTATATTTATACGACCCTAACAAAGACAACATTCCTCAACGATATGATTGAGGACGAGGTGTATATTGAGAAACTGAAAGGATTTGAGACCTCCGACAGAAAGTCACATGTGTGCAGACTGAAGCAAGTGTTATCTGGACTAAAACAAGAACCCTATGCTTGGTACACCAATATTAATAGCGATTTCACCAGGTTGGGATTCACCAAAAGTGAAGTACATGTGAACCTTTACCATATTGTGGTTGAAGGTAAATTGTTGATTATAGTATTATATGTTGATGATTTGATTATAATAGGTCATTGGAAGATGATAAAATCTTGCAAAGAGGATCTTGCAAGAGAATTCGAGATGAAGGACATGGGGCTTATGCATTACTTTCTTGGTACACAAGTATGGCAAGGAGATGGGGAACTATTTATCTCTCAGGGTAGGTATGCGAATGAGATACTGAAGAAGTTCGACATGGAGAGTAGAAAACCCATGGAGACTTTTATAATAGGTAATTGGAGGAAGGAAGATGCTACTTCACGTGAAGTAGTGGAGGATACTATTTATTGACATCTTGTGCGTTCATTTTTGTATTTGGTGAACACACAACTGGACATGTGTTTTGTAGTTAACCAACTTAGTCAAACCATGGTTAAGGAAACCAAATTTTATTGGAAGGTAGCTAAACATGTGTTGAGATACCAAAAAAGGCACCACTCTGTTTGGCCTTTGGTATAGAAAGATAGAGGGAGTGGAGATTCATGGATTCACAGATGCAGATTGGGTAGGGAGTCCATCCGAAACGAAGAGAACATTAGGGGTAATCTTCAGTATTGGGTCAACAGTCGTTTCCTAGTACAAGTGGAAGCAGAGATCAATTGCACTTAGTTCGGTGGGAGAAGATTACATGGCTACTAATCAAGAAGCTTATGAGGTTATCTAGATGATGACGATCATTATTGGGTTATTTGGTCAGTATATGCATCCTACAATTATTCACTATGAAAATCAGAGTCATATCAAACTCTCTAAGAATCGATTTTTGCATGATCGTTCCAAACATATTGACATCCGGTATCACCATCTACGAGATTGTGTGTAGAGGAGAATCATGTTTCTGGAGTACATTCGTACAGAGGGACAAGATGCATATATTTTGATAAAGGAATTTTCAAGATGCAAATTCAAGTTTCATAGACGCAGGATCGACGTAGTATAGAAAACCTTTCTTGTTGGGAGGAAGTGTTGAAAATTCAAAAAGAAAATCCTAATTTAATTTTATCCTTGAATTAAATTAAGAATTAAATTGTATCTCCACATCTCATGACAACTTGTAATATCTAACTAAGTTAATTTGACTTAGTTGGCTCAGTTAATTCGAGTTGAATGTCTAACTAGAGTCGTGTATAGTGTCTCCTTCTTTTTTAGGAGCCCTAGTTGAGTTAATTTTGAGTTGCAATTATTTAATTCAGTCTAACTGAGTTAAAGTCGGTTAAACTATTTCTAAGTGATGGAGGAATTAGTGGGATATCTAGTAGTGGGATGGAACCTACAGTAGTGGTGTGTAGACAACATTGATCAACCAGTAAACTAAATATTCACTCATAATTAGCTCATGCATGTCAAATCAGAGAAAGACTTAGTTGAGGTTGGATTTCAGGGACAATGTATTATCATTTGTATAATCATCCAAATTGTACATGTGGTGCATGCAATCAGAGGAAGGCCTATGAGGATTGCACAATTAATATTTTTGGAATTACCCAATTAAATATGGGCTAATGCTCTAGGAAACCACACAAGGAAATAAGAGCTTGGAAGGCAACATAATTGGCTAAGTAATGGCTGGAGCCTGTCTACGAAGCAGTGAGATAGATAGAGATAGTGCAGAGGTTGCTCAAGCTTGAGAAAATCATTGTAATCTTCTCATATTTTTTGATTAATGAAATGTACATATAACATGGGTTTTTAGTGGTGTCTTTCTCTAGGAAATTATTCTATTATGTGTGATTGAATTTTTTCACTTTTATGTTTTGTGATTTCATCGATTGTTTATTATTTCCATTGATGAATAAAGTAGATTCAAGCCAATTGTTTTATCATATTACATTCTGCGGTCTGAATCTGCAAGGAATTTATACAATTTATGTGAAGGGAATCATCATATTCACCCTTTTACTTACATGGATGAATCCTCAAAAGTGTTGGAGAACCTGACAACTTCTCATCCTCGATTTCCAGCTAGTTACCAAATGCTTTCTCCCAATCCTCCACTAGTTGATGAAGTGATTGATCAAAATCCAAATCTAATCAATCCCACTCTCTCTAAACATGAATACCATGAGTTTGTTCTCGACCAACCTTTGATTGAGAAAATGTTTGACTCGATTACACCTTATGTTTATTGTACTTGTCCTGTAGAGAGTGAGTCTACTACTGCTCAGGTTCTTCTTGTTTCTTTAGGCTCCAATGAATAGGGGGATAATCCTTCGATTCCCATGGCACAAGGAGGAAATCCTTCCATGTCCATATCATAGGGGAGTAGTTATCCCATTACCATTTCATAAGGGGGAAATTCTCTCATTCCCACAACACCCCCTCTAAAGAAAATTGGCACTTCCTTTGATTGGAGTCGACTGGTAGGATATTGTCTTCCTGCTTATGCACCTTTACAGATCATAGTACAACATTAAAATATGGTCGTACCTAACACAATCATGTGTGAAGGTGTGTTTGTTAGTATTATTTCCTCAATTGATGGCAAGCTTTAGGTTCTCCATAGGTTGTTCCCGTTACCCAGAATATGTTGGCATTTGACAGAGGAACCAAGCAACCATTATGGATCTTTCATTATTTTCTTATTACTTTGGGATGAAATGTTTTCTATATCAATGTAATGGTATTCCAAGGCCCTTTGGATTTTAATTTAATCCTTGGGCATGACTATGCTTATGACATGAGAACTCTTGTCTCTTCACCCTTTCATGTGATGTGGTTCCTTAATGAAGGAAGAATCATGACCATTAAATAACGTTCATTTGTTGTTCCTAATTTGACTCCCAATCAACCATCTTCCCTAAACTGCCCTTACATGTAAGTGGTATCTCCCCCACCACATATTTATTATGTGGAAACCTGTTCCATGCTCATGTCTACTAATCATCTAGTAGGTTATGTAGTGCATTATGTACTAGGAGTATTGGTGCCTAATATTTCCCTTGGATACTTTGATATGTATCCCTTCTAGAACATTGTTATCCTATCTGATGAGAGCCTCTTGGAAGCCATGGTCTCTGGGGATCCATGATTAATATAACCATATATCCCAGAGCAGAGTTCCTTTTCTTAAGTCAAGATCGTTAAAAAATTAAACAAGGTGTCTGAGCAAAGTTCCTTTTCTTGTGTCAAGCTCATTAAAAAATGAAACAAGGTCTCATGAGAATAGTTATTTTCCTATGTAAACCTCATTAAAAAATGAAACAGACCCCCTTCCATTTCGAGCATTTGATAGATCTCGTAAATTCCTAGTTGAGACAGTGAGGTTGGAAAGACAGGAACAAGAAGCTCAACCACGTAGAATGGAGGTGGTGTACATGATTCTGATTCACATATTGATATGGATGTCTCTTATGATTGTGAACTAAATTTGTTTAAAAATTTCAAACCAACTTCCTTCAAAGAAGTTGCTTCTCATGATGAATGGAAAGAAGTGATGTAGAAATAATATGATGCTTTGATAAAGAATGACACCTACAAGCTCATTGATCCTCCATTGAGAACCAAACCAATTGGCTGCAAGTAGGTCTTCACGAACAAGTATAAAACAGATGGCTCACTTGACAAGCATAAATCCAGAATTATGGGAAAGGACTTTTCACATAAGGAAGGGGTTGATTATGAGGATACCTTTACCCCCACAACAAAATGGGCTACCATCCGGACACTCTTTTCCTTGGAAGCTCAGAATGGTTGGAAAGTCCATCAAATGGATGTAAAAATTTATTTCTTGAATGGAGATTTGAAAGATAATGTTTCTATTTCCAAACCAGAAGGATTTTTTATGAAGGGTCAAGAATACAAAATATGGAAGCTTGTAAAATCCTTATATGGCCTCAAGCAAGCATTGTGACCTTGGAACGAAAAATTGGCTGGACATCTTTTGAAACTCAACTTCAGACATTATGATCTTGATGATGCAAATTTGTTTGTCAAGAAAGTTGGAAAAATAGACGTTGTATATCTTGTGGTGTATGTATATGATCTTCTAATGATAGGGAGCAATGACAACTACATTACATCCATAAAGAAGGAACTATGAAAATGTTTTGAAATGATAGATTTGGGTTATGTTCATTACTATCTTTGTGTTGAAGTAAACCAACATCCAAAGTTTATATTCCTCTCTCAAAAGAAGCACATTGGAGATCTTTTGAATAGGTTCGACATGGTTAAGTGCAATCATTTGACTACTCCAATGGAACAAAATTTAAAGCTCACATCCACTTAAGGAAAATAATTTGAGGATGCAATAAAGTAAAGAAAACTTAGAGGAAGTCTCAACTACTTGACTACTACTAAACCTAGGATTTCATTTGTTGTTGGAATCCTCTCAAGGTTTATGGAAAATCCTTGTGAGGGTCACTGGTTTGTTGAGAAAAGAGTTATAAAGTACCTAAAGGGAACTCAATACTTTAGACTCAAGTATACACAGGTAGGTGACTTCAACCTGATTGGATACTTTGATTTAGATTTCGATGGAGATTTTAATCAGTTTTTCAATATTCAACTTGACTAATCTTTCTCATTTTATCAATGACTCTCTACTTCATCTAACAACACACCTTGTGAGGGGCCAGTCCAAGACTCTATGATAAATTGTTCAACTACAATTTTTGATCCCTTTGATTACATAGTATATCAAGCCCTCTTTAGTAATCAACATGAATTGTTGAATTTATAATACCTTAGTCATCAATAACACATTGAATGACCTCATTGTTGACATATACTAACAACCATTCAACGCAATTAATAATTTATATGGGTAAAAACATGGAGTCGGGTTACACATTTTGGAAAGGGAGGACACATTTAGATGGAAAAAAGATAGCTCGATCGAGCATTTTAACCGCTTTATCGATCCATTTTTAGTGCTCGATCAAGCTCATTGAGTGCTAAAAAAATAGCTTGATTGAGGGTTTAAAACAAACTCTCAATCAAACATTATGGCTCAATTTAGCAATAAGCTCGATTGAGCTTTAGGACTCAATGGAGCATTATATTAATATTATATTAATCCAAAATTAATAAATTTAATAATATTAATACTAATTTTTAATATTAATATCAAATTTCATAATTTAACTTTATTATTAATAATATTTTTTTAATATTAATATTAAATTTTATGAGGTTTCTGCATGACATGATAGCAAAATTTATAATAAAATTTGGAATTTTAATGTGGTAAACGCTTTTGTAGAAGGTAAATTTATGATCCATCCAAATTCAAGGTATATGATAAGGTATATTTTGAGCACAGAAAAACATACTTACACATTTTCCCGACACTAAGTTGTAGAATGCACCTCTCAACGCAATAACATAAAATAATTCTAATGTTGTTCATTGTTAGGTCCCTATAATACTAGTGAAACCCCTTATTGTTAATAGAACATGTTATCACCCCAAGAAACTCTCCTAGGTTGTAGTTCGGAGATGCTCGAGAACATTACAAACTCAACTCAATGTTGGAGATGGATGAATGGAAGCAATGATGCTTGTTCAAGCCAAATAACCACTTCTGCGTTGCTTGACTCTAGACATGTGTGAGCACCCCCAGACTACAAGACTTTAGACCACCAATTACTCACAGCTTAAGGATTGGGTGAATATGTAGAATACTGACCACACCAGTAGATGCACAGGACCCTGTGATGGCCGGCTGCAACCAATAAAGAGGTCTGCAAATCTAATTCCCTAGTGCACAGACAGGATGACAGCTCTCTATCACTAAGTGAAAAGACACCTGATTAACACATTCACTGATACATGCCACAGAGGTAGGATGATAGCTCCTCTAATGCTATACATCAATAGTTCAGGAAAACTGCATATCAGGCACAGATTAGAGAAAAAGAACGATGGAAAGTGAGCAATTAATAGTAAAAGAATCTTGTATTAGCTGAAAATGAAGACGAGACGTTGTAAGTATCGAAGCAGTTACAGTCTCCAGAAGTTCAACCTTACATCAAAACAACAACCATCAACCCTGATTACATCTGTTTTTTGGGTATATATAGAGTTTCATTACAAAGACGTTCTGCTATTCTAGACATGGAGGGGTCATAATTGACCACCAACCGCTTTAACTATCTGATGGAGTCTCTGGTGCAATTTGCCTGCTTCATTGAATGAATTTGATCTTCTCGGGTGCTCTGTTGTACTTCTCGAGCAGGTGGAGTGTCGTATGGATGAAATTCCATAACTGCTAAATGCATTTAACTGCTCGAGGCTTGTCCTTTTCCTTCTCGGCCATCCTTCCTGTTGAATGCGGTTGTTGAGGAGCTACTGCGCCGAGTACTGGATGCAGGCCACCTTCATCCTTTCGGGTGTATGGGACAGGTCAAGGACATGGACAGTCGGGACAAATGGAGGAGGAAAATCAACCGTTGGATTAGGCAGATCAACGGTGGACATGTCTTGGCGAGGACTATCAGGAAGGCGATGCGGAAGATGATCGCAGGCCGTTGGATCTCGGGCGGGCAGATCCAACGGTCGCCGGGCGCCAAAAATGCACAGAGTTTATCGGGTGGGAAGAGCAGGCTTGAACAATAAGCGGTATTTCTCGCACCGCTATCAAGGGTCTGGCGATAATCGTATAAGGGCGCGTGATCCCAATTATCATGCAACGCATGGCAGTGGGAAACACGGAAACTATTTTTTATCACGAGTTAACGTGCGGATATGCTATGGCAGCAGGGGAAGCGGATGCGATCAGATGACGGGTATTTAATTATGTGGTTTTTCATTTGATGTGACAGGGAAACGACAGATTGGGGGTGGTGGAGAGTAACAGTTAAGGTTACAGCAGGGGTTTTGTGAAGGTATGCCGTTATATGGGTTTTGGGGTTTTAATTCTTGTGACTTAAGAAAATCATTTGATGTGATTTTAAACAGAAGCAAATGGGTTAAACAGGGGAATGGGTGAGGAAATGGAGAAGGGTAAGGATATTCGGTGTAGGCCTTTTCTGAGTAAAACCAAGGACCAAGCTTACTTTTTCTCTCCGAACATCAGAAACATGTAGCAGAGCTAACACTGGCTCCTTCTGGGGATGAGATCCTCCCTGTGAGGTCTCAAGAACTTGCAGATCAATTCCTTTCTTGTAAAAACCAATTAGAAAACTTTCCTAGTGTTCCATTGGGCATGGAGTCTAACTGAGCTTACACTAAAACTGATAAAACAACATATTTATAATCTTAAGGCCAAAAGACCTTAAATGACATAAATTTTCAGAAAACGCCCATTAACTAGGCCATCAAAAACTGTCTCCCCTTCCATACTTTGCAGTATGAAGGTATTGTTCCCTTGGATCTGAGAAATGATAAAAGGCCCTGTCCAAAAAGCATCAAACTTCCCGTGGTTTCCCTTCTTCTCTTTCAGTGCATCCCACTTCAGAACCAAGTCTTCAACCTGAAAATTATATGTTTTGGCCCTTCTGTCAAAATTCTTCTTGATCATCTTCTAATGTGCTGCAAACTTTTCAACCAGCTATTCTCTGATTTGATGTACCTCTACTAAATCATTGATCCTTTTTGCCATATATTCTTCCTCATTCTGCTCTTCTTGTAGGAACTTTTCCACAGGGATGGTTAACTAAATCGAGAATACAGCTTTAGTGCCATATACTAGCTCGAATGGAGAATTCCCTGTGGATTTCTTGGTGGTTACTCTGTCAACCCACAGTGCATATTTGAGCTTAGAATCCTAGTTTTTCTTATTGTCTTCCAACAGCATTTTAATTATCCTTATCAGGCTTTTGTTGGAAGATTCTGCTAAACCATTGCCTTGAGGGTAATATGAGGTGGAATGAACCAGCTTAATGCCCAATGAGTCACACATGTCCACCAATTCTTTTTCCCTGAAGGTTGCTGCATTGTCTGTGACCAATTTATGTGGACAGCCAAATCTGGTGAAGATATTCTCTGTTAAAAATTTCATGACCACATGATGATCAACCTTTCTGGTAGGGATGGCCTCAATCCATTTAGTGAAGTAATCTGTGGCTACTAATATCCATCTGTGCTGGCCACTGGAATGGGGATTGATTTCCCCAATGAAGTCTAAGCCCCACTGCTGAAAAGGGCCATTTGCATGTATTGGTTTCAAGGGCAGGGACTTCAATTGCTGTTTCCATTCAAATCTTTGGCACCTATCACAAGATTTGACAAATGAAAAGACATTAGAAAATAACGTGGGCCAATAGTACCCAGCTCTCAGGATCTTGTGGGCTGTAGTTTTCCAATAATGATGCCCTCCACATATGCTGGAATGAAATTGCTGCATGACTTTAACGGAATGTTCTTTGTCCAGACACCTTAGCAGGATTCCAGAGGGATCTCTCTAGTAGAGTAGATTTTCATGAATGCAATATTTTGCTGCCCTAAGATTAACAACTCTAGCTTGGCTTGAACTAAGGCCTGGAGGAATTTCTAGCTTCAGCAAAAATCGAGCTATTGCGTGGTACTAATCACAAGAACTAGATTTTCTGCCAATGACTGATTTTTTCCGGATTTAGCTGCTTCTTCTTCTTCTGTTTGACCATTCTTTGAAATTGTGCCCATGAGATTTATGTCCAACATTCTGCAATTTTCTTCAACCATTAACCTGGCAAAGCCCTGACCTGTGACCAATTTGGTGGGATTTAATTCTATGTTAAACTCAATCAGCTTTGCAATCCATTTAGCCCTTCTTCCATCAACATCAGGCTGTGTTAGAACATCTTTTATTGAAGTAGAGGGTACATATGCGATTATCTTGGAATGCAGAATGTTAATTCTGAAAGATTTCAAAGACTTGATAAGAGCATATGCCTACTTTTCAATAATATCATACTTCAGCTCAGCATCCCTTAATGTTTTGCTGAAAAATGCCACTGGATGCTCTGAGCCTTCTTCATCTGCTTGCAATAAAACTGCTGCAAGTGTGTCTTCAGAGGCGAATGAAAATATGTAGAACTCCTTGCTGTAATTTGAGTTGATTAAAGTAGGAGCTTCAATAATAGATTTCTTAATGGAATCAAAAGATCTTCTTTCTATATCAGTCCATTTGATCTCTGACCCCTTTTTCAACATGGAGGTAATATGCTTCACAACTTTTGCGAAATTTGGCATCAACCTCCTTACAAAATTTATTTTTCCCAGAAAGGACTGGATATCCTTCTTTGATCTTGGAACAGACAAGGTCTGCATTTCTTTTACTCTTTCTGGGTCAATTCTGACACCTGCAGAAAAAACAACATGCCATAACAGCTTGCCCTCTTCTAAAGCAAACTGTGACTTTTTAGGATTTACTGAAATCCCAAACCTTCTGCACTTCAGGAACACCCTTTTCAAAAGCTGCAAATGGTCATGATGGATGCTGGAGTATACTATTATATCATCAAGGTAGAGAAGGAAAAACTTATCCTTCTCTCCCACAAATGATATATCCATAGCTCTCTGAAAGGTGGCTTCATCATTCATCATTCCAAAAGGCATCTTGGAATACATAAAAGTTCCCCAAGGAGTGGTGAATGCAGTCTTCTCTTGGTCATCTGGATGTACAACAACCTGATTATACCCTGAAAATCCATCAAGGAAAGACATCACTTTGGCCCCTGAAACCCTCTGCAGCAAATGCTCCATCTTGGGCAGAGGATAGTTGTCTTTCTTAGAGCATTTGTTCAAGTTTCTGAAATCAACACAGAGTCTAATTTCTCCACTTTTCTTCCTTACCACTACTAGGTTGGCTACCCACTTTGAATATCTGAGAGGAACTATGATTTTGACAGCCATTAACTTCTTTATTTTTTTTTCAATCAAAGGGAGGAGCAAAGGATTTATTGGTCTTAGCTTCTGCTTAAAAGGGATGGTGTCTTTTGTTGGGCCGTTAATATGTCATTATTATTATCACTTTTTAACACCTATTTCATCCATTTCTACTTTTCTTTATCACGTCATTTATCATAATTTATCATATAATTCCATCTTATAATGATTTATGCTCTTATGGAAAAATATTATTTATTCTCCTTTATTTTTAATAAATTGATAATTATGCATGATTTTATCAATGATGGTTTATTAACAAATTGGTTGTAACATTACTCATCATTTTTAGCCTCCAAGATAATTTCCAGATTGAAGATTTGATCATTAACTATGCCAACTCAGAAATTCGCTGGAATAAGAAGTGATAGTTTTGCAGTTGAGATTATGGGCAAATGAAGAAGAATCTGGAAAATCTGGAACATGGGTTTTGTCCAAAACCGACCAAATTAACTCTAGTCAAAGAACGGTTTGCTCAAATTCGGCTTGTATTGAGAGAAACATAGGGTTCTTTGAGCACTATTTTCTGAGATTTGTTGTGTGGCCGTTTTCCAAATCTCAGCTGCAAAGCCAAATTCGCCTTGCTCTTGTTGAAAGATGGATGGAAATATATTTTCTTCTTGATCAATTGGTTAGAAACAATCCAATTTTGTAATAATAATCATATTGTAATCATCACAGTTGTAACTGCTCTCTGTGTATTTAAATCAGAACGAAGATCAGAGAAGGGGAATGATGAATTCAGGGGGAAGGATGACTGGGAGATGGAGAGATTTCTTGTTGTAATTATACAATTCCTCATCAACTCTCATTGATTAACAGAGATCGACTGTTTGTAAACACTGTTATGCATGATTAATACAAGAATGTGTTGTTGTTTAACTTCTTAGATCTGCAGTAGCTCAGCGGCATTTCACCGGTGGTTGAGGGCCCGGTCCTAGTGGATCGATCCATTGTTTGTATCTCTACCTTTTCATTATTGTTGTGAGATAGTTCATATTTTCTTTTATTACAGTTTGCAAGTTAATCGGTTTTTTGTTTAATTTCTTTGATATCAGTGTGTTATATTAGCGAATCACGTTGTTTTTATTTTATTATTTAACAAGAATCTCAACACTGTGTAATTTATCTTGTTAATGCCTTAATAGAGCTTCGCTGTTCTATTTCAATTATGGTTTCATTCCACTTGTTGTTCTGTTTGATTGATATTCATTACAAATTGTTGTTCAATAGGATTGGTTATTCGATTCCATTAATTAGAGTTTTCTATTTAGATTTATTAAATAGGATTCGTTGTTTAATTCCTTTAATTACAGTTTGCTATCCATTTACTTTGCTGTTCATTTCTGTTGATTAATTGCAAAGAGTTTTCTTTTAAATAGTTTTCCTAGTTTACTTTCAATAGCATCTTTAGTTCAATTTCTATTTCCTTTTAATTGCTTTAAAGCAGGACTGTCAACTGTAGAAAACGTTGGCTATTGCTTCCTCATTCCTAGATTGATTGTCTTGTTCCAGTTTGATTTCAATTGTATCAATCTCCAGAGGAATGATCTATTGCTACTGTATCCTCGATTGATGGTTGTTTGAGTGAATGATTTAGTTGCATAGCATTTGAGTTTCTTGCCATTCCAATTAGATTTTGTTTCTAGCTTTCATTTACTTTTGGATTTTAAGCACTATACTACAAAACATTACTCTTGAGTAAATAGCTCCCTCATATTGAGTACACTCTTGAAATAGAAAGTCATCCCTGGGTTGACAATTAATGTGCAGATAATTAGGAGTTAAAAAGACACCTTTTTATCGTTCAACATTTTGGCGCCATTGTCGGGGAGAGTGTAGCCATTTCTAAAGAGTAGTGTGCATCTGATAAATTCCCGTTATGAAAGAATTGGGTATTAGAAACAGAAGGTAAGAACCTACGTACAGGAGCATGTAAAAGCCCTGCTCTCCCGCTCGCTTTCCAGCAGAACTGCTAAAGAACTTAGGGTAGAAATATATGTTTGAATTTCTGTGTTAATGAATAAAGAAAAAAAATAGAAATTTTGAAAAACAAATCTCATGATTTCACTCAAGTGGTGATGTAAGCACCACCCATTTCACTAACCAATTGACAGGAACGCATGAAGAACATCTTCTATTATGGTAAGAAGTGGCTCACATTTCTACTTTCGAACTCCCTATCAAAGATCTAGGAGGAGTGACACAAATGCACATAATTCCCCCATCTTCTCCAACAAATTTTCATGGCTTGACAAATGAAGATCCAGATACATTCTTATTTGAGTTCGAAATACTTTGTAGAGGATATGATTATTGTACTAATGATCAAAGATTGAAAGTGTTTTCTCTTACTCTAAAAGGAGTAGCTCTCTGATGGTTCATGAGCCTAGGTGGGAACTACATCCAAACATGGGAGGACATGAAGAACATATTCTTGAAGAAGTACCAAGACTATTGCAAGGCCGATGAAGACATTTTCAATATGATACAAGGGGAAGATGAAAGCTTGGTGGACTATGTAGATCGATTTCAATACAACCTTCTAAAATCAAAATACAAGCATTTGGAAAAAGAGATCTTAAAAACACTCCTACTCAAAGGAATCAAAGATGAATTTTTAGAACTCTTAAATTTGATAGGAAAAAGTAATGTTTTTCGGTTATCATATGATGATGTTTGTGAATTGTGCATAAGGTACTCAAGAGGAATCTCCAAGGCTGGTAAGAATTCTAGAGATGGTTGTTCTTTCTTTTTCAAATCTACTACAAGAACATGAGACATAAGAGCTGAAATCAATGTTTTATTTGAAAATTTTAAAGTTGATATTATTAGCTCTCTAAGTTCAAAATTGAATGCTTTGCACGTTCAAAAAAATCAAGAATTTGATGAAGTGTTTTTCCCTCATTACCAAAAGGATCATTCCATAGATAGTTGTTCTTCCTTATCTAGGATGGAAGTATCATTTCAAAGAGATGAGGAAGTTGCAACAAGGTCAAAACCGTGGAAATCATGGCCTACAGGTATGGTTCAAAACACTTCCTCTCCAGTCTCGTACTTGCATAATCTATTATGGAATACTAATGTGTTAGGGCAGCCATATCAATCTCAATATAACCACCACCAATATTGTCTACAAATTTGGCATGGTTCATCTTATGATGGCATGACTACTCTCCCTCATCTGGTAGCACAAACACATTCTCCATATTCTTCACCAGCTCTTCCACAACATCCTGGTTGCATATCAAAATCATCCACTCAACCCAATCAACCACATCATCAAAATGCTCCATTCCATACACAATTTCCTGCTCAACTAATTCCAAATCCTCACCACAATAAACCAGTACAACATGCTTACAGTGTTGAACTACAAAATTTACCCACCCTTCCCATCCATTCTATCTCACATGCGCTATTAGAGAAAACTTACAATGAGATTCAAAATGTTTCAAATTCAAAAATTGTAGAAGCTATGGAAAAAAATGAGATTTCTTTTAGTACGAATCAACAAGCCATTTTAAAAGCTCAAGAATTTCATGGTATGATGGCTATAGGAAATCAAGAATGTAAAGGATATATTGAAGATTGGTTTCACTCCATCACTTGTTTGCAGCATCACTCCATACTTCAACAATTTTTGACACCATCTTTTGAAGGGAAGTTGGCTTCTCATACCCTAATATTCATTAATATGCATTTTCCAAATTTGGGTATGTGCATACTTGAAGCCTTATTTCGAAAATGGTTCCAATGGAAGTACTCATATACGTAGTCATATTCATTTTTCAATCAAAGTAGATTAGTGTGAATAAATAAATAAAAATAAAAAATAAATAAGGACATAAATAAATACATTTTGTTTTTATGTAAAGCTAGTTGTTTTTTGTTGCAACACGCTGTCGAAATCAACATCGATGATAATTTTTTTAATTCATTTGTGTATGTAGATTATTTATAATGAAAATAGTAGTTCTAAAAACACTCATATTAATTTTTATCACCAATTTGAAAAAATTCTTAAATATCATATTTTTTTGGCTGTGGGCTTGATGCAATTTCTGAAAATACAGTCGATACAGTCATGTTTTGAGGGAACAAAAGGGAATATTTTTAAAATATGTTTTCATTGTAGGTAGAATTTTATGTCTATTTTCCAACCCAATTTGAATCACTCAATTTGGATTTGAAACGAAAAATTTAGAACCAAAACATTGACAGGGTGTCTAGCGGGTAGCTCAGGAAAAGAGTTTGGACAGTTGGTTTTTGGAGGCCTAAATGTCCATATTTTTAAAACCTATTTCTATGGTAGATTCCCCTATTAATATAGTTTAAAAGTAAATTGGAACCACTCATTTTTGATATGGTATGGGGAAGTTATGATCAAAATACTGACTATCTATTGTAAATCAGCACTCTTAAAACTCTGTCTTTCTGGCTGTTCCTTAGAGTATTTGACCTATCAATTCTTTTTGTCTTCAAAACATATTTCTATTGGAGATATAAATTTTAATTAGCTCTCATCTAGCTTTGGAATCACTCGATTTGGAAGAAAAACAAAGAAGTTGTGATTAAAACACTGCAGGTTAGCATCATTGGCCACTGCTCTCCCGCAAGTGACAAATAAATATTACTTTGTTATTTTCTCCGTGAATTTGTTATACAGAGTAACTACTTCTTGTTTTTTTCATAATTCTTGGATTAGGGGAGCTTGATCACCTCTATTTCTCCATGATTTAATTTTTTATTGTAGGTAGATGCTCGTTTTTTTGCAGGTCCTAGGAGAATAAAGAAAGTCAATTTATAGACGAGCGGTTCTTGAAAGAAATTTTAATGAAACAATGGAATTTTATCCAACTTATTACCCAATGGATTCATAACAGAAGAAATGAAGAATTGATTTCCATTTGAAGATTCATGTCTTGTCACTGCCAAAACATTTTTCAAAGAGATCATTTTTTTACATAACATCATAGCTGTTGTAACTTAATTTATTTATTTACAAACTGTTTTTAAATAAAATGTTGTTTATTTTCTAATTTTTCTTATATTTTGTGTTTCAGGTGTTGCTTCATTCAAACTGTAACCCATTATCAGTATCAATACAGTGAATAGCTAATTCATTCTTTGCGTGCTTGCATTTTATGATTGTGCATTTTGATATTCCTTTTCAAAAGAACAGTACTTCTGCACTTTTATGTTTTTGTTGTTCCTTTTTAAAGGAACAACACTTCTGCACTTTTACGTTTTTGCTATTCCTTTTGAAAGGAACAATACTTCTGCACTTTCACATTTTTTCTGTTCCTTTTCAAAGGAACAACACTTCCGCACTTTCACGTTTTTGTTGTTCCTTTTCAAAGGAACAACACTTCTACACTTTTACATTTTTGAAAGGAACAACGATTCTGCACTTTCACGTTTTTGCTATTCCTTTCCAAAAGGAACAACACTTCTGCATTTTCACATTTTTGCTATTCCTTTCCGAAAAGAACAATACTTCTGCACTTTCACATTTTTGCTGTTCCTTTCCGAAAGAACAACACTTTAACATTTTTGCTATTTCTTTTCAAAGGAACAACATTTTCGCATTTTTTGCTATTCCTTTTAAGGAACAACACTTTTTCGCATACTTTTTTTTGGGTGTATTTTTTTTGTTGTTCCCTACAGGAAACAACACCTTTTCATGTGTATTTTTGTTTTTTGTCATGCATTTTCTTTGTTGTTCCCTACAAGGAACAACACTTTTTTGAGTGTTTTTGCTCTTCCTTCAAAGGAGCAACACTTTGGGAGCATTTTCGAGAGCAACCCTTCCTTCCTCTTGTGGGATTATTCCTAGTTAATCTCAACCACATTTTATTGATTCCCTTTCATGGCATGAAGTACACTACTTTTATGAGGACAAGATTATGGATTCTATTGAAGCGAGTTAGTATCATTCACGTTATGATCTTTAACATGACAGCTCCTTGATGATATATTTTTTTTCAAAAGGGGCACAATTATTTATATACTACTTTACTGCATTGTTTCCTGTTGAACATGATATTGATTGATCATCTTAATACCATGCTGGTTCCTCCCTTCCTGGTTATAATCTTCTCTGTCTATAAGAAATAAGATTATGGGTATATTTTTTTTCTATTGACATGTTCAACTTCTTCCACCATCCCTGCTCTTAAGGAGTACTGAGCCTCCCTCTTTTTATCATAAAAATGTGTAATAACAACAAAATTTTGCTCGCATATGGAGGATAGGGGGTCTCATTACGAGCCAGCCTACCATGTTCATAAGGCTGTAACAAAGTGACATTCCCATTATGGCCACCACACCAGGGTTATGATCCATTAGATAACCAACTTATCCTTGGAACAGGAGGTCTCATCACGAGCTGGCCTGATCACTTTTGCTACATCCCAGTGAATGGCAGTGTGGTTATTTGGTTACCACGCCAGCACACTAATCTCTTCTATAGAACAACACTGGAACTCTCCATTTATAAATTGAGGATCTTGGATCATATGGGTTAAAAAGCAACCTGCCGAGGCTATGGACGCCTGCTGGTAGTAGAGGCTCTGCTTATGGTATTGAAGTTATATCTTATTGTCAATTATTATTATAATACCGTTTTCTTATTCTTTCTTTTTATCAGAGAAGTTATTTCCTTAATTTTCCCTGTTTTGAACCTTTACGCACGAGAAATTATTTTCTGATCAATCACATCATTTTTCAGCTAGAATACTGTTAGCAAAGCATATTTTTGGCATAACTTATCATCAATCCAAAGCGTCCTATCTCTTATTCATAACTATCTTTACACACTCTGATCTCATTATAACCATAACTCCCATCGTCCTATCATTGATATGTGTACTCTGCTTCATTTACTACTATATTGTTCATTCCCTTGCCTTACCGTCAGCATAACACCTTTCATAGGCTTTATGGTCATGGAGTCCCTTTTCCAATTGGAGGGGGGAATGTATGCATTATGGGATAGCATGCGATATGATTACTGCACTATGCTATAACTTGTTGATTTATCAAAATATTAGTATTGCATGTATACAAAATTTTTTCTGATTGAAATTTTTGCATGAATCTTAATCTGTTTCTATTCAAAACTAACACAATGGATTCAAGAACATTGTATGCAAAATAGTGATTTGTTTACAGGAGAACAACAAGTATGGGGGGGAACTCTATTCGCAGCATGACCACACTATTCCAACTAACAGAAGCAGCTTGAGCAACTAGCGAACATGAACAATTCTTCAGACATGATGTGCTTGCCTGGATTCCACCTTTTGCATCACTTTCAACACCAACTCATCCTACATTAGCTTCAACAAATGCCAGGCCATACATGTCATTCTATATTTTTCTTTTTGGAGGTAAAAGTTGAGCTAAAATAGCATAATTTTATGATTTATTACGAATTTAGGAGAATTTCATGAAAATCCATTGAACATTATTTATCATCCTTCATTCCACATCTTTATCACTTCCCATTTTTCAGTCGCATATCATCTTTCAGTTTAGAGGAGTGTTGCTTTCATTCATTTCTTTCTTATGACCATGTCATTCATATTCTTTATTATCCATTGCTATTCTTATTCATTCTCAACACCTCCCTTATTCCATGTTGTTTTACACCAAGCATAGAATTCAACAGATGGTTGCAACCACCTCACTTCTTTTTTCTAGCATTGCATGAGGGCATGCTAATTCTTCAGAGAGGAGGAGGAATTACTATGCATGATGGATGTTCTCTATTTTCTTTCTCATTTAAGGCATACAATTTCATTTTTACACAGTGCAGAAATTGATTTCCACATATTTTTAAAACTATGAACTCAATTCTTGTGATTTCTGGAGAACAACGATGTATCATTAAAATACAGAAACCCAGAAAATTTCAAGTTAAATTAGTTCGTAAAATTTCAGAAATCATGCACTCTCACATACAGCCATTTTGTTTATATCTCATGATCTGTGCATCAAAACGATCTGATTTTGGATCATAGAGGCATTCATATACTATAAATTTACTTGCAACATTTCAGCAAAATCTGGTTTGTAATTTTTGGGAAAATCGTTAATGAAGGTTGTTGTCACTTATATCATATTTTGCTGCAACTTCATATGCACATAACTTGAACATCAATGTAAAAATTGTTATGCCTTCATCAAGATTGCTAAAATTGAATATTCATTAACTAAGGAAGAATTCATTTGTTCTATCCATTTCATGAGCTTGGATGAACAAATTTTTTATTGCTTGGTTAACACATGGGTTTTGTCTTTGGGTCACATGAGGACATGCTATATATTCAGTTTTTTGTTGCATGAGGACATGCAATATATTTAGTGTGGGGGTGTGTTGGGCCATTAATATGTCATTATTATTATCACTTTTTAACACCTATTTCATCCATTTCTACTTTTCTTTATCATGTCATTTATCATAATTTATCATATAATTCCATCTTATAATGATTTATGCTCTTATGGAAAAATATTATTTATTCTCCTTTATTTTTAATAAATTGATGATTATGCATGATTTTATCAATGATGGTTTATTAATAAATTGATTGTAACATTACTCATCATTTTTAGCCTCCAAGATAATTTCCAAATTAAAGATTTGATCATTAATTATGCCAACTCAGAAATTCATTGGAATAAGAAGTGACAGTTTTGCAGTTGAGATTCTGGGCAATGAAGAAGAATCTGGAAACTTAGGAACACGGGTTTTGTCTAGAATAGACCAAATTAACTTGATTGAAGAACGGTTTGCTCAAATTCGGCTTGTATTGAGAGAAACACAAGGTTTTTTGAGCATGATTTTCTCAGATTTGCTGTGTGGCCGTTTTCCAAATCTTAGCTGCAAAGCCAAATTTGCCTTGCTCTTATTGAAAGATGGATGAAAATATATTTTCTAGTTGATCAATTTGTTAGAAACAATCCAATTTTGTAATAATGATCATATTGTAATCATCATAGTTATAACTGCTCTCTGCTCTCTATGTATTTAAATCAGAACAGAGATCAGAGAAGGGGAATGATGAATTCAGGGGGAAGGATGGTTGGGAGATGGAGAGATTTCTTGTTGTAATTATATAATTCCTCATCGACTCTCATTGATTAATAGAGATCAACAGTTTGTAAACACTGTTATGCATGATTAAAACAAGAACGTGTTGTTGTTTAACTTCTTAGTTCTGCAGTAGCTCAACGGCATTTCACCGGTGGTTGGGGGCCCGACCCTGGTGGATCGATCCGCTGTTTGTATCTCTACCTTTTCATTATTGTTGTAAGATAGTTCATATTTGCTTTTATTACAGTTTGCAAGTTAATCGGTTTGATGTTTAATTGCTTTGATATCAGTGTGTTATATTAATGAATCTCGTTGCTGTTCTTTTATTTAACAAGAATCTCAACACTGTATAATTTATCTTGTTAATCCCTTAATAGAGCTTTGCTGTTCTATTTCAATTATGGTTTCATTCCACTTGTTGTTCCGTTTGATTGATATTCATTACAAATTGTTGTTCAATAGGATTGGTTATTCGATTCCATTAATTAGAGTTTGCTATTTGGATTTATTAAATAAGATTCATTGTTTAATTCCTTTAATTACAGTTCACTGTCCATTTACTTTGTTGTTCATTTTTGTTGATTAATTTCAAAGAGTTTTCTTTTAGAGAGTTTTCCTAGTTTACTTTCAATAGCAGCTTTAGTTCAATTTCTATTTCCTTTTAATTGCTTTAAAGAAGGACTGTCAACTGTAAAGAATGTTGGTTATTGCTTCTTCATTCCTAGATTGATTGTCTTGTTCCAATTTGATTTCAATTGTACCAATCTCTAGAGGAATGAGTTATTGCTATTGTATCCTCGATTGATAGTTGTTTGAGTGAATGATTTAGTTGCAGAGCATTTGAGTTTCTTTCCATTTCAATTAGATTTCGTTTCCAGCTTTCATTTACTTTTGGATTTTAAGCACTATACTGCAAAACATTACTCTTGAGTAAATAGCCGCCTCAGACTGAGTACGCTCTTGAAATAGAAAGTCGTCCCTGGGTTGACAATTAATGTGAAGATAATTAGGAGTTAAAAGGACACCTTTTTATCGCTCAACATATTGGGCCGTGAATATGACTACTTTTTAACACTTATTTCATCCATTTTTACTCTTCTTTATCATGTAATTTATTATAATTTATTATATAAATCCATTTTATAATGATTTATGCTCTTATGGATGAATATTATTTCTTCTCCTTTATTTTTAATAAATTGATGATTATTATGCATAATTTTATTAATGATATTTTATTAATATATTTTGTAACATCACTCACCATTTTATCTTCCAAGATATTTTTCAGATTATAGATTTGATCTCCAAATCATCATCAAATATTCCAACTCAGAAATTTGCTGGAATAAGAAGTGACAGTTTTACGGTTGAGATTCTGGGCAAATGAAGAAGAATATGGAAAATCCGGAACATGTGTTTTGTCCAGAACGGACCAAATTAACTGTTGTAGAGAACGGTTTGTCCAAATTTGGTTTGTATTGAGAGAAACACAGGGTTCTTTGAGCACGATTTTCTTAGATTCGCTGTGTGGCCATTTTCCAAATCTCAGCTGCAAAGCCAAATTCGCCTTGCTCTTGTTGAAAGATGGACGGAAATATATTTTCTTGTTGATCAATTGGTTAGAAAAAATCCAATATTGTTATGAGAGATCATATTTACTATTTGATTTCTCCTCTTTGTGATTATAAAAGGAGAGCATATATTATGTATTGAGAGATGGATGAGAGATGGAGAGATTTCTTGTTGTAATTATACAATTCCCCATCGACTCTCATTGATTAAACAAAGATTGACTATTTGTAAATGCTGTTATGCATGATTAATACAAGAACGTGTTGTCATTTAACTTCTTAGTTCTGTAGTAGCTCAGTGGCATTTCACCGGTGGTTGAGGACCCGACTCTGGTGGATCGATCTGCTATTTGTATCTCTACCTTTTCATTATCGTTGTGAGATAGTTCATATTTGCTTTTATTACAGTTTGCAAGTTAATCGATTTGTTGTTTAATTGCTTTGATATCAGTGTGTTATATTAACGAATTGTGTTGTTGTTCTTTTATTATTTAACAAGAATCTCAACACTATATAATTTATCCTGTTAATGCCTTAATAGAGCTTCACTGTTCTATTTCAATTATGGTTTCATTCCACTTGTTGTTCCATTCGATTGATATTCATTACAGATTGTTTTTCAATAGGATTGGTTATTCGATTCCATTAATTAGAGTTTGCTATTCAGATTTATTAAATGGGATTCATTGTTTAATTCCTTTAATTATAGTTTGTTGTCCATTTACTTTGCTATTCATTTCTGTTGATTAATTGCAAAGAGTTTGCTTTTAAAGAGTTTTCTTAGTTTACTTTCAATAGTAGCTTTAGTTCAATTTCTATTTCCTTTTAATTTCTTTAAAGCGGGACTGTCAACTATAGAGAACATTGGTTATTGCTTCCTCGTTCCTAGATTGATTGTCTTGTTCCAGTCTGATTTCAATTGTATCAATCTCTAGAGAAATGAGTTATTGCTACTGTATCCTCGATTGATAGTTGTTTGAGTGAATGATTTAGTTCAGAGCATTTCAGTTTCTTGCTGTTCCTATTAGATTTTGTTTCCAACATTCATTTACTTTTGGATTTTAAGCACTATACTGCAAAACATTACTCTTGAATAAATAGCTGCCTCAGACTGAGTACACTCTTGAAATAAAAAATTGTCCCTAGGTTGACAATTAATGTGAAGATAATTAGGAGTTAAAAAGACACCTTTTATCACTCAACATTTTGGCGCCGTTGTTCAAGTTTTTGAAATCAACACAGAGTCTGATTTCTCCACTTTTCTTCCTTACCACTACTAGGTTGGCTCCCACTTTGAATATCTGAGAAGAACTATGATTTTGGTAGCCAGTAACTTCTTTATTTCTTTTTCAATCAAAGGGAGGAGAAAAGGATTTATTGGTCTCAACTTCTGCTTAAGATGGATAGTGTCTTTCTCTAAATGGATTTTATGCTGGATGATCTTTTTGTCATATGTTTTTAGGTCACTATATTCCCAGGCAAAGACATCAAAAAATTGCTTCATTAAGTTGGAATATTCAGCACTTTTGGCAGCAGACAGATGAGTGGACAGATTTATGTATCTGGGCTGATCTGGACTCCCTATATTATGCTTACAGACTGCAGATTGGTATTCTTTTTAGGCAGCCTTATAAGGCACATCATTTTGGTCAAACAACTTTTCTAATGGAACCATACCCTTAGGTATATGATTGCTGGGCAATTGGACAATGCTATCTTTACCAATTCTGTTTCTGAGCTAGGATTGGGGACTTTCTTCCAAGGATTCATTCTCTTGGTCTATTTGCATTTCAAAAAATTTATCAATGACTTGCAGAAACCTATTCACTTCATCATCATCTTCAACGACTTTCCAATGCTGGACATTATCAGACAAGGATGGCCTATATTTCATTTGGACTTCATAAACTAGTCTGGGAGGCATTGGAGGGATAAACATGCTAGCAGATACAACAAGGGAATTGACAAGCTGATTTTTTACTCTGGGGATATATGAGATACAAAAATTGTCAAAAGAATATTTGAGTCTCCATACCTCATCTTTATATGCTTTCAGCCTTGGGTGCTTTGCTTGAAATGTTTTATTCACTTGTCGAATAATAAGATCAACATCTCCAAACACATTTATGTTCCTGATCCCTCTGTCTTTAGCTGCATTAAGGCCCAATATCAGAGCCTCATACTCTACTATATTGTTTGTGACTTGAAAAACTAGCTTAAAAGATAGAGGTGTGCTTTCTTTTTCTTGATATATCAACAACACCCCTGCTCCTGCAGTCTTCGTAGAACATGCTCCATCAAAGAACATCTCACAAACTAGACCTCCTTGCTCTCCCTCGGCCTGATTTGTTGGTTTCTTGATCTGCATTGAGGCTTTCTGGGATTCTTCAATTTGGAGGATACAAGCTCCAAAATCAGTGTCCACGGCATATATGGGATGATTAGAAGGGTTCTTCTTATCACTGATGATGTAGGCCAGTTGTGCTTCTCTGTATAATCTCCTGCTTTCTCTTCCAAAAACTGGGATAGTGGCATAAGATAGATCATTCTATAGTGTCCCACCTAGTCTTTTAATCCATCGTCTAGACATAAGCATGCCAAACTTAGGAGGGACATCTGCTACCACAATGTCCATCATCATACTCTTCATGGGTATCTGAGTTACGGTAATGGCCAGGTCTTTGACTAATCCTAGGCATTTTACCTTCCTTGAATCAAATTAAAATAAGCCATGATATGGTCTAGTAATATCAAGGCCTAACTCTTCCATGATAGCTTTAGGCATCAAATTTTGGTTGGCCCCTGTGTCTAGTAGGCAATTGTGGAGGATCTTGTCATGAATGGTCAAGGAGACATAAAATGATGGAGAATTATTATCAGTAGATTCGATCATGGGGCTAAGCACAACTGCAAGCTTATCATCTTGAAAATTGACTTACTTAGTGGCGGTTTGTGTGGCCTTTAGCTCAAGAGCCTCAAGGATAAGCTTTCTAAAAACTTCACTCTTTACCAGTTCTATTAGAGGCACATATATTTTTAGTTTCTGGACTTCTGACTCAAAACTGAAAGGGGAAGGGGACTTATCAGGACCTCTTACCTCTTGAGCTGGTGCTTTGAGGATGACTGGATCAACTACTGGGTTCTTTTGTATGATATTCTGTGACTTTGTTGGGACAACAACTCTTTGGGTAGGGTTCTCCTTGGCATTGTTTGCTTTTGACCTCAGATTATATCTTTGCTGTTCACCAGTCTATAGAACAACCTCTCTGTCCCACTCTTGACTGATTTGGTCCTGTAGTAATGATTCTTCATCTGTGGCCAATGTCAAAAAGGCAACACTGCCTTTATCTTCCATGCAATGAATTTCATCCTCTTCTTCAAACTGCTCCTCCTCCATGACTACATTTTGGAAATGAGCCTTAACTCTCTGTTCTTCATTTGCTTCTTTACCCCTCTAAATGATTTGTAATTTCTCATTTGCTCTTCTGAATGGATTTGGATTTCTTGGAGAAAATGTGTTTTGAAACCTTGCTTTTCCAGAGCTCTTCTCAACTTTCAACTTACATATCTCAACAGCCAGTGACTCTATCATTTTAGTCATTTTATCTAATTTCGGTTCTAAAGATGAAGCAGAGGAAGAAGAAGCCTCACCTCTTTGCCTTCTTCTATCAGCATGCCTTTGAAGCTTCTCTGCAGCCATAATATTTGATTCCACCTCTAGTGCTGCATCTTGCATGTCAACTAGAGTGGCACATCTTATTTCTCTCAAAAGTAGGAAGAAATTAGAGTTAAAGGCATTAGCATAAGTGAGTTTGGAAAAGGTGGGGGTAGGATTTACTTCAACTGGTATCTTACTATACATACGATTGAATATTTTATTAAAATTAGGCAATGATTCCCCATCTTCCCTCTTCAGGTTTCCAAACTCTGTATGGTAATACAACATATCTTTTCTATCTCCCCATTGCTTCAGGAATGCATCATCCAATGCTTCAATGTCTGCTATGGACCTATGGGGCAATTCTATGAACCACTTTCTAGCCTCTCCATCAAGGCTTTGGACAAACACTCTCATCCACACATCATCTTCATTGATATCTAGGTTATCAGCATAGCTATAAAAAGACTCAAGGTGTTCTTCAGTTGTTACTCCCTCTGTACCAGTGAATTTGGGCATATATTTATGATATTCTCCTGCAGGCATGGCATTCAAAGGAACAGGCAAAACCAGGGGTCCATACCTAGTAGCTATGATTCTTTCCATCTTCGTGGGAGCTTGTTGACATGCCATGACTGGGCTAGGTGGAAGGATACTGGCAGATTGAATGGTAGGAAGTAATGAAATAAATGACAGACACAGAGGAATATGATGGACTGTATGGGAGGCCCTCTTTGGACTGAGATCCAAAGGGGAACTGATTGGACAAGGAGATTTATGAATCTCTGAAGGTATATCTTGACTAATAATGCTAGGTTGTAAATCATCAAACTATATATTCTCAGCTATAACCTTCTTTTTCATAGATGCATACGATTTATTAAGCTTACTTGATCCTGATGCTCCTTTCAGTGAATTTTTCTTCTACTTAGCAATCTTCTCAGGGTCAGGCACTAGGTCAGCTGGTGATTTCTGAGGATTTATCCAGGTATGCCTCACAAACTGAGCCAAAACTGAAATGTGGAGTCGCCACCAGGTAGTTTCTCTAGTAGAGTCGCCATATAGATGATTACAACCAAAAATGTGTCCAAACTTTGTCTATCATCAAAGTTGGAACTGTGTCATTCTCCCAGGGAAGCTGAGCTTCAATCTCCTCTCCTCAGCAATAGCGCCAATCAATGTCACCCAAAGAAACTCTCTTAGGTTGTAGCTCGGAGATGCTTAGGAACATTACAAACTCAACTCAATGTTGGAGATGGAAGAATGGAAGGAATGATGCTTATTTAACCCAGATAACCACTTCTACTTTTCTTGACTCCAGACATGCGTGAACACCCCCAGACTACAAGGCTTTAGACCACCAATTACTCACAGCTTAAGGATTGGGTAAATATGGAGAATACTGACCACACCAGCAGATGCACAGGACCCTGTGATGGCCGGCTGCAACAAGTAAAGAGGTCTGCAAATCTAATTACCTAGTGCATAGATAGGATGAAAGCTCTCTATCACTAAGTGAAAAGGCACCTGATTAACACATTCACTAATACATGCAAGATAAAACACAGAGGTAGGATGACAACTCCTCTAATGCTATACATCAAGAGTTCAAGAAAACTGCATATCAAGCATAGCTTAGAGCAGAAGAATGATGGAAAGTGAGAAATTAACAACAAAAGAAGCTTGTATTAGTTGAAAATGAAGATGAGACATTGCAAGTATCAAAGCAGTTACAGTCTCCATAAGTTGAACCTTACATCAAAACGACAACCATCAACCCTAGTTACATCTGTTTTTTGGGTATATATAGAGTTTCATTAAAAAAACGTTCTGCTATTCTAGACATGGAGGGGTCATAATTGACCGCCGACCGCTTTAACTGTCTGATGGAGTCTTTGGTGCAATTTCCCTACTTCAGTGAACAAATTTGATCTTCTCGGATGCTCTATTGTACTTCTCAGGTAGGTGGAGTGTTGTACGGATGAAATTCCATAACTGTTAAACGCATTTAACTGCTTGAGGCTTGTCCTTTTCCTTCTTGGCCATCCTTCCTATTGAATGCGGTTGTTGAGGAGCTATTGCACCGAGTGCTGGATGCAAGCCACCTTCGTCCTTTCGGGTGTATGGGACATGTCAAGGACGAGGATAGTCGGGACAAATGGAGGAGGAAAATCAACCGTTGGATTGGGCAGATCAACGGCAGACACAGCTTGGCGAGGACTATCGGGAAGGCGAGGTGAAAGATGATCGCAGGCCATTGGATCTCGGGCGGGTAGATACAATGGTCGCCGGGTGCTAAAAATGAACGGAGTTTATTGGGAGGGAAGAGCGAGCTTGAGCGGTAAGTAGTATTGCTTGCATCGCTATCGAGAGTCGGGTGATAATCATACAAGGGTGCGCGATCCCAGTTATCATGCGATGCGTGGCAGCGGGAAACACGGAAACCGTTTTTCATCGCGAGTTAATGTGCGGCTATGTTATGGCAGCGGGGGAAGCGGATGTCGTCAGATCGCGGCGGATGTGATCGGACAGCAAGTATTTAATTGTGTGGTTTTTCATTTGATGTGATAGGGAAATGGTAGATTGGGGGTGGCAGAGAGCAATGGTTAAGGTTACGGCAGGGGTTTTGCGAAGGTATGCAGTTATATGGGTTTTAATGCCCGTGACTTAAGAAAATCATTTGATGTGATTTTAAACAGAAGCAAAGGAGTTAAAGAGGGGAATGGGCGAGGAAATGGAGAAGGGTAAGGATATCCGGTGTAGGCCTTTTCTGAGTAGAACCAAGGACCGAGCTTACTTCTTCTCTTTGAACATCAAAAATAGGTAGCACAGCTAACAGTACAACCCCCTTATTATATTGTTGTTCCCATGTGGTCCCCATATTGTTGTTATTGTCTTGCATAGAAGCCCACTATTGTTATTATCGTGCCCTTATATTATTATTTTTATGTCAGCTTTGATTATATTATGACCCCTTAGACTCCTATATATTGAAAGGAGGCCTTGCCATTTGTATCATCCAAGAATTTTTCATTTGTATAATGTATATGAGGTTTCCCCCTCGAAGAGGATGAATTCTAAGGCATTCATATTTGTTTTCTATATTTTTGTGAGCTGGTTTCATAACATTTCGTATCTTTGGATTCTAGGGTTTCGCTACTCCAAACAGGGCATCGTGGAATTTTCACTATAACGTTTTTGCTACGAATTTTCAAAAGCTAAAAAAAAAACCATTTGAGAAGAAATTGGTCTAAACCTCAGGTCCAAATTGCAGATCTTGCCTCGCTATATTTTCAGAGATATGATCTGAGGAATTTAGGGTTTTTGCAAGCTCCAAAATTTCATCTCAAACAAGCCATCATAAAATTTGTGCTATAATTTTTTGTGTACGCAGTTTCAGACTTTGAAATTAAAACCTATTTGAGTCTAAATCATGGTGAAGCTTAGATCCAAATTTTAGATCTTGACGCACTTCATTTGTGGAGATACAATCTGAGGAAGTTAGGGTTTTTGAAGACTCCCGAATTACATTCTAAACAAGTGACCTTGGGGCAATCATCATAACTTTCTCTCTGAGAATCAGATTGAAATTTCGTAGGAAGTTACAGAAAGAGGACGGACTATAGTTTTCTTTGTATAGTTTTCAGATCCGAAGATCAAAAAGGTGACACGTGGAACTTCATACAAGTTTGCTCTACTAAAACATTATATAATCAGGTCATCTTAAGAGATTCAACATAATGCTTTCTTATAGAATCCAATCATGATCAGACTTCTAGGGCTAGGAAGAGGACTCAAAGGGCTACTGTAGGTCATAATTTCAGAACTTGGAGATATGAAATTACAGATTTATAGTCGTTTCAAGATCGATCTCCTAAAATCAAGAAAAGGTGATATGAGGAAGTTTGATGGAAAGGATCCGTTAAATTGGATACTACAGAGATCTACATGAGGTGAAACTATTACAAAAGGTACGTACTACATCCATATATTTAGAACCGAATCAATTTTTATGGTATGAAGGGCTTTGTTCTCGTAAAGCACTTGTCATGTGGTCAATTTTCATGGAGGAAATGATAGCACATTATGAGGATACAAAGAGAAACACCTTCTTTAGCCAATTCATAAATAAAAAACGAAAGGGTTCAATGGTAGAGAACATTAAGGACTTTCAAAAGTTGAATATAAGGGTAAATGATATTCCAGAGAAGTGAAGGATTGATGTCTTCATAAGGACTTTAAAGGATAACATTCAACATGAGGTTTGTCTTTGTGAACCTGATTCATTGGAGAAGGCATTCAGGTTGGCAAGAAAAATTGAAAGCAAAATTATGGAAACAAGGAATCCCACCACTCATGACTATAATTATGGATATGTTTTTTCTCCTAGCTTTCCACAACCTAAAAGGTTTTCACCACAACGATTGGAAGAAAAAAGATAAAAATGGATTTGTTACAATTGTGATCGAAAATACACTAAAGGTCATAAGTGTACTGAGAAGAAATTATTTTACATAGATTATGGGGAAGAGGAAGAAAAGGATCAAGAATCATCAAAAGAAGAGGATATACACCAAGAACCAACCCCAGAGAAAGAAGAAATGAATCTAACCATATCTTGTAAAGCATTGGCAAGAATTACCACTCCTCAAACTCTCAAGATAGAAGGACATATCAAGAAGAAAAATGTTTAAGAAGTGAAAGATCACGTCGAGAAAGAAGAAATGAATCTGACCATATCTTATAATGCATTGGCCAGAATTATCACTCCTCAAAATATCAAGATAGAAGGAAATGTTCAAGAAGTGAAAGATCACATCGAGCATCAAGAAATGAATCTGACCATATCTTATGCATTGGAATAAATTACCACTCCTCAAACTCTCAAGATAGAAGGACATACCAAGAAGAAAAAGATTCAAGTAGTGAAAGATCACATTGAGCATCAACAAAAAGCTCTCCAACTTTTAAAGGATAACACCCCTTTGGTGAATAATTGAATGAAATAAAAGGAAGATCAACATCACAGTGAAAGAATTTTTGATGTAGGCGATTGGGTATTTTTATGGCTACATCTCAAGCAAGCTATTTATGAGAAGGAAATGTTGACAATACTACATGCACTTAAGAAATGAGGACCTTACCTAATGGGAAGACACTTCAAGGTAAAAATGGATCATGATAGTCTTAAATAATTTTTAGAACAAATATTATATTTAGAAGAATGGAAAAAATGGGTCACAAATATGTTGGGTTATGACTTTGAAATCATCTACAAAAAAGGGAAGCAAAATGTTGTTGCAGATGCACTCTCAAGAAAGAATGAGGATGTGGAAGCATTGTTTTGTGCTATTTCTATTATCCAACTAGATTGGATAAAAAAAGAAAGGGATGACTGAAAGAAGAAAGAAGAAGTGTGGCTACTCATTCAAAAGTTGCAGAAGATCCCAGTTCAAACAATATTTCCAGAACTTGATGAGGAAGGAAAAATCATATTGGAACCTGGAGCAGTCACATAAACAAGAACCTGATAGCTATGAAATCGATCAATTTTAGAGTATCTCATCAAGTGGAAGAACTTACCTACTGAAGATTCCACATGGGAGGACAAGAATTTTATACAGAAGCATCAAGAACTACTCAAGTGTTGAGGACAACACTTTTTGAAGGAGAGGGGCATGTTAGGTCCCTATACTACTAGTGTAACCCCTTATTGTTATTAGTACAACGCCCTTATTATATTGTTGTGCCCATGTAGTCCCCATATTTTTATTATTGTGCCCCATAGAAGCCAACTATTGTTATTATCGTGCCCTTACATTATTATTGTTATGTCGTCTCTGATTATATTATGACCCCTCAGATTCCTATATATAGAAAGGAGGCCTTGTTATTTGTATCATCCAAGAATTGTTCATTTATATAATGTATAGGAGGTTTCCTCGTCGAAGAGGCTAAATTCTAAGGTGTTCATCTTTCTTTTCTATCTTTTTGTGAGCTGGTTTCATAACATTCATAACCTAGATCTAGTTGGATTTTCATTTTTAGTAAAATAAGATCATATCAACTTGGTTAAATTATTAATATATTAAATTTTATATCTCTATTGATTCTAAAATATAAATTATGAGCCCCCGATTAGGGTGCAAGCCAGCATTGATGGGATGTATGAGGCCATGAAGTCAAGTTGTAAGGTCCTCGTCACCCTTTGCATGTAGCCAACACTTGGAGTGGTGGCGGTGACCATGTAGGAGTTAATGCATGTGAGCTATAAGGAGTTAAGGCAAGGTGGAGTGGGAAGAGGCTCAATTTGACAGTGGAGGAGAATAGTTCGCGTGAGGAAGGTCCTTTGGTGGTGAAACGTTGTTTGTGTGTTCACAATCCTAGGGGCTCCATGTTGCCGAAGGAAGACATTCACTACAATCGGGAGCACTCTCTCTTATGTATTCATTATGTACCCTACAAATCCAATTACGATGGAGATGAGTAGGTCAACCTTTATTGATAAGTTACTTGTGTCAAGTTGGCGGGGTGGGTAACGAGTTTGAGAGAAGTCAAAGGCATGGCCTCATCTAGTACATGGGAGGGCTAGCGCCAATTGTAATGCTTGTCCCAGTATCTACGATGTTTCAAATTTGCCTATCTCACATGGCTGAATGGAGGGAGGAGGAAAGTGGGACTCCAATGGGGTTGGTAAAGTGCATATAGGGGGAAATTGTAGAGTTAGACTAAGCCTCCAGTGATAGGGTCCCTGGGTTGGATTCTTGGGGTTGAGTGATAACCAGTTCAAAGATAGGCAAAGGCTTTGGAACTCTAAGGTGCAAGAAAAATTGACCGTGTCCAACCCAGGTCCAAATTCTAGTGCTCAAGATCACAGTAAGGGGTTGCTTTGTAGAGGGTTTAAGGGGAGAGGGACTTAGGCCTGAGCAAATCTTGTAACCCCTTTCAGTCATAGTAAAAATTCCTGGCCAATTAATATAAATTTTGTTGAAAATTGGAACTTTATGATGGGGGATATTATGAATGTGGGTAAAGATCCATATTGTCCAGTCCAACTCTACAAGGGGTAGGGGAAGGCTAGTAATCATCAAGACACCAGCATCCTATGGTTTCATTCAAACTATAATAGATAGTAGAAGGAGGCTCTTACTTGGTTGGTATCCTGTGACTATGTAGTAGGTTGGTTGGAGGGAGAGACCACTAGTTGTGTCAAGCTCCCATCCCGTGGCACAGGAAAAGAGTAAAGTGGAAAGATCAGGGAAGAGATGAAAAATAGATAGCTTAAGGAATAAGTATGGTGTGAGGAAAGGGGGAAAGAAACAATGGAGGTGGGAACAGAGACTGTTGGAGGCAAAGGAAGAGTACCTCGACTTAGGGAAACATGCCTAGTTCTTCAAGCAGGGTGACCGGGACGGGCCGTGGGTGCAAGATGGTAATGAGAATCTTCGATGAAGCTGCTTAGACCTATCATGTCAGCAACTCGAACCCCTTAAAAAATTTAATTGCAGGTTGGGAGTAGGAAATCCGCAAGGCAGAGGAAGAGTTTAAGATGGAGTTGGACGAGTGGCAGGAGGTTGCATCGGATCATAGGTACATGAGGGGGAGAGTAACCTAGTATCAAAAAACTATTCCTCTATTTTGGATGATGAAGAGAATCCTGGCGAAGGCCATAGAACAGTCTCCTCCTGATCAGCGTGCATAGGCCCATCCATAGAAGTATGCAGGCCCTCTGGGAAATTTGGAGAAGACGAAGTTCATGAGGGAATTGGAAAAAATTCAATTCTAGTTACAACAATAAAGCAAAAGACTAAGCCAGATTGAACAACGCATCCCATGAATTCTACTCTCAGAGCTTCCTCGTTCCACTGTGAAGGATCCTACTCCAGTTGACTCTACGGATGAGGATCAGTGACAACATACCCCAACTCTCTTTTTTGAATGTTTTTACATAGTTATAGACTTATTAATAGTTATGTTTATAGTTACCAAGTGCATATGAATTACAAAGAATATTAGGTGTATATGGAATGGTTGGACAAACTTATAATTTTGTGTTTATGGATGGCTTATTTTGCAGATAGGTGGCCAACAAATATGCTTTCCCACCGGGTAGGTTGAGGCCACCTAACTCATGGACATATGGATGTAACCTGTCTCATTTACGAAAATTAATAGAAAGCAACCACAAAGCTTACAAAAAATAAGATCTAAATTGTGATATTATGGGATTCACATAAGGATTTGATTTTTTTTATAGAGGTTCAATCGAGCTTAATAGCTCAATCGAGCTCAATAGCTTGACCAAGCCATATAACACTATTGAGCCCCTAGTTAACCATGTAAATGAATCCATCGAGGGTTTATGAAACCCTCAATCAAGCTATTTTAATTTAAAATTTAAGCATTTGATTGAGCTACTGAAGCCCTTAAAACCACAATTTTAGCACCCCTTCTTCAGATTTCTCTACAACCCTATTTTGTACCCTAGTGGAATTAGAGTAGAATTTTTCCTTAAGTGGCAGATTTGATAATGTTAGATTCCTGAAAGAATCTTATATCAAATAGCATAGGAGTTTGATACTTTCGAATTCATATGATATTTTTCATCTAATTTATTTAAACATAAAACTTCAATTTTTTTTGGACAATTTCAAAGGGGTTGAAAAAATCAATAACATAAAATATACACAATGAAAAAATTTCAAAAAACAACACAATATTTATTTACGAGTACTCTTCAAAAGCGTACTCTAGTTTTTTCAATTTATTTAAACAACTGAAAAGATTCTTATGCGGACATGTGTCTGCAAAATGCAATTGAAATATTACTTTGCCAACCTTGAAAAATCATAAAAAATATAATTTTAGATAAAAAAATAATTTTTTAAAATGAAAAACTTAACTTCATCTTTGTAAATCATCTATATATATATATATATATATATATATATATATATATATATTATACATTTTAGACTAAGTTATGCTACACGAACACACACATACCTCTTAAGATGTGTGAAAATTTGCAAGGACAAGTATGCATTTAATGAAAAATTGAGATATTATATGACACTAATTTTTTTTTGCAAAAAATATCATTAAGACAACTACATAATTCTCCACATATTGCCTTTTTACTCTGAATCAAAATTCACATTACTTATATGAATTTTGAGGGTTTCAATTCGATAAAAGAGGGAAATTTTAAAATTTCATCGCCACATTTTGCCTGAAATTCTAACCCATATTCATGCATTCACCCATATTCTCTTCAACCCCATTCAACATTTATATTCTCTTCATCTTTTTTTACTATTGAATGCACTTTGTTCAATAATTTTCCTTAACAAACCTTCCCTATGTATCATATATTTTTAGAATTCAGTTTTAAATCATGATGCAATATAAAAAATAAAATTTAACTCAACAGTGTAATAAATATGATTTTCTCCTTTTTCTTCACAATTTTAATCATAACTTAAAAACATAAAATAAAAATTAATCTTTAGGAATCTTTTGCACTCACACTTAAGCCTTTGTGTAACTAAACTTTTTATTTTAATATAATGGACATTGCAATTTTTTATATTAGAGATTTTATCACCTATGAATTGTTTACCACATGATTAAGATCTCACAAGATACTTCATATCACTTTGATTTCTTCGACATAGAGATTCCTCCATATATTATTTATTTGTTTTCAAGTACTAGTAGCACAACCAGTTGAGAAAGGGTTCAATTAGTAAGGCGACCTGTGGGGGCAGACATCTAACTTACAGAAAAAAATAAATAAAAAATAAATAAAAATAAATAAATAAAATAAAAATCAAAATAAAAAAATAAAAATATACTATTTATTTGCTGCTCAATTAAGTATAAATTTGAAGTTAAATAAATATTTTGTTACAATAATTATCTTTTTAAAAAATTATTTATTTTATTTATATCATATATATACATATTTAATATAACTATACTAGACATTACAATTTCTCCTCTTTATTTGGTCCCATAAACTAAAGATAGAATAAAATCAGCACAAACACATTTGAATAAACTTTTAACTTTTGTAACAAATGATAGGGCTAATGTTTCATCCAAAATTGTCTATGCACCTATATTTATTTTTCTCCAAGGTTATTTAGTCCATTAATTACTTCCCTTACTTCCATTCACTGTATTAAGATGTGTTCCAATATTATATTTATGAATTTTTTACATCATTCAATAATTATTAACAATTACTTTTTGCATAAGAGGCAGGTACTAAGCAACAACGCTGCATATAATACATGTTTTTAAAATCATCTTGACTTAGTGAATCCACTTGGATAATGCACAATTTTTTTTTTTCAAATTAATTGTAATGGGAATTTGTGTTAGTTTTGAATTTCCAAAATACACTCAAATTCCAATTTCCCTAGCTTTGGATCTTTGAAATTCGTGCACAACTCATGCGCATAACCATACTACTCTCCATGTGAGGTTTGAATTGATTTCAAGTAATGAAATTTCATTATACTACACATATATAAAATTATTAGAAACCTTTATGCTATATAAAATTTTATAATTTAATTACATACGTGCAATAAATCATATTAATATCCATTTTATACGCTGCTTTAGCTTAGCTGCAAGTTTGTATTCTTTAGACCCTAGAGGTACCTAACAGGAGTAGAATTATGCCCCCTTACAGAACATGAGCTGATAATTCCAAGTGGTATCATTTTCCTTGCATAACAATTATGAGTCAACATGCATTCGCTCCCCACTCCTAGTTTAACAATTGAGCTATGACAAGTTTTCTTACTGTTAAGAAATAATATACATTTTTATGTATTATCATCATAGTAAATATGGTTACCATTTTTTTAATAATAATTATGAAAGATTGGAAATGTTAATAGAATCATTAAAGTAATTTAATTATGTAATTTTTTTATTAAAAGTAATTTATAAATTTGGAAAATTATTAGAATTTAATTTTTCATGAAATTATTTATTGAATATAAAATAAGGTATTTTTTTTTTAATTTCAAAATTTCAAAATATCTAAAATTAAATATTTATGTAAATATTATTTATCAAAATAACATAAAATAATATATATATATATATATATATATATATATATATATATATATATATATATATATATATATATATATATATATATATATAGATGTTGATGATGGCGATGATGATGATGATGAGGATGATGATGATGATGTCCATAGAGACAATATAGTCTATCAAACCTTAATAAAAGAAGTGATTAACTGAGGCTATTTAATATTTGATTTCTATGATAAAAAGGAAGGGAGAAAAGAGTTTTGAGATGATTAGAATTTTGTTGACTTAACAAGTCAAGAAGGTTGGTAGTATGGAAAATGTTTTGGAAATGAGAACAAATGTGAGTAAGGGTCAGACAATCCAAGATAAAGTTCTTTTCATATTCAACTCTCTTAGTATCACAAAGGGAGCATATTCTTTCATCCCATGGTATTTTGTAAATATACCAAGGCCTAATTTCACTCTGAATCTCAAGAGAATTAGTTTTAGTGATTACAATGTTCATTTTCTTCTTAGTGTTGGTGAAGACAAAAAGATAATTATGATTAGAAAGAGTGGGGTTGATCACCTCCTTATAATAACTTAGCTTCCTTTTCCTCTCTAGCTTCTTATCATCCCACAACCTATCCTTGTACTCAGAAATAATAGTTTTTTTAATATTATCCGTATTCTCTAC
Organism: Pinus tabuliformis; assembly: GCA_031772625.1. Lineage (NCBI taxonomy): Eukaryota > Viridiplantae > Streptophyta > Pinopsida > Pinales > Pinaceae > Pinus > Pinus tabuliformis. Next base: position 511,097,949 of record CM062809.1, read on the forward strand.
GAAGATCTCCTCTTTATCCCCTAATGGTCGAGCCAGGAATGGGCATCCTTTCGTGAGCCTCGCTTGAGACAAAGGTGGGGGTTTTGATTAGAGTTAGAAGTAAGCTTGGGAAGACTCTTGGCTTCCATGTTGTACAACATCTTCTACATCAGATACCTAAACATAACCATGCTTTCAATGGGGGAAAGGCTAGATTCAATCAAGAGAATAAGGTATCGAGTATTTCCCTTAATCTTGAGGATATAAGTTATAAATTTCTTTTGGATCATCTTAATATTTCTCCATGATTCGCTAGATACAATGTGATCTCGAACATCACATCCATATAAAATAACATGGGTGATTAGAGTCTTGAAGAGGAACTTAATTTTACTCCAAACCCAAAGATCAGTTAACTTGATATTGTTTTTAAGCTCATAGTAAGCTTTCCAACCTCATATAATGGTTTTCTAAATGCTATAGTTCTAGTTGAGCTCATGGTGGATGTCAATACCTAAATATTTGTATGAGGAAACATTTTCTAAGTGATTGTTATGATAACTGAAATTATCATAGTTGATCATTTTGGATTTAATTATCATTACTTTAGTCTTTTTGGTATTAATAGTCATACCCATCTAGTAGTAATAATCATGGAGGATTCTAAGATGCTCGTTGAGAACATCATGGATTCTATTACTCAGATCTACCTAAGTGATCATTAAACTTAACAGAAAGTATTATAACCTTCTCATAAACACTAAACATTGATTGCATTCAATTGAAGAGATTCATCCAATAGATTCACGCATCAATACATCATTATTTCATAAAGACATCATTTCATCACAACTTATATCACAATTATACATAATAGGAGTAAAGAGATAAAACACAGGAATTTCTATAAGAGTCTTCTTTACTGATCTTCAGTGTAGGTTTACAGACTCAAAAATTCCTTGCGCACTCATTTGCAGGGGTCTGCGCACTCAGCTGCGGACACTACTCTAGGCCTATGCGCACTCAGCTACAGAGCCTTTCCCCCTCAGAGGCTTACTTCTCTGAGCTAACACTCTAAGACTCCACTTGTCATACCCATAGAAAAAGATATCTCCTCTATATATCTACCTTAGACTCACTAAGACACACCTATTTATACAATCCCATGATCTGCGGACCATGGGTAGATCTCAAAAACTGACTCAACTTTACATAAATAAGGCTAAAAAGCCTTTTTGATTCTTGACTAGCTACATTCTCCGCGTCTAAAATTTGTGAAGACTTTACATTGTTTTACATCAAAAGTTGGGTGTTTTCCCCAAAACTGACCCAGGGGATGTCATCCCAATAGGCACCCAACACAAAGGTTGTGACTCGCCCTCAAGTCACTCAACTGGTGTGGTGATCTTGCTGTGAATATCCCCCAGCTCTACCTGCACAACTACTACTTCAGCCACGCTCTGCGTGGGTGCCTGCTTCACTTGCTCAACCAGATGCACTGTGGTTGGTCCTTCACCAGCCATCTTGATCTTATTTTGCGTGAGCCACAAGTTCGTCAACTTTTCCTGTATGTTGGTGGAGACTTGGTAGGCTTCTTCCAACCAAGGACCCAACTTGGATTTAAGAAATGCCTCTCTCTTTTGTGCTACATCCACATGTGTGAGGATTTTATTTTTCTCTTGTAACTTGGCGAGGTGCTACGCTATAGCAATTGAGCGCGCCATCACCCTAACCTCATCATATTACTTTTGGAGTTAGTGGATATCTGTACTAAATACTTGCAGATTGGGGTCTTCTTGTAGGGTAGTCACCAACTGCATGGTCTATTTGAACAAAGTTGTGCAGTCCACGATTGTGGCATCCACAGTAGCCATCCCTTCCTTGATGGTGGCTCTACACTGTTCCATGACTTCAAGTGGAGTCGAAGGCTGTGACTTAAGCTCTAGCTATGTGATCTTCATATTGAGTTCAAATTGAACTCATGCCACCTCTACCTTTGCATCGTGGATGCTCATACCGAGTTTTTGGATCCTGGCCTCTAGTTGTGCATCCTTTCGTATGTGCAATTTCAGAACTGTTCTACATGCCTCTACAATCGTGGCTACCATCTGGTCGCTCTACACCTGGATCCTATCCCTTTCTTGTAGGGCCTACGTCTTCTCGGTGAACATTTTCTCATTGTTCACCCTATACTCGCTTATTAAACTATGAGCGTGCTTCTCTTGTGCTCTCAATTCTATTGTTACCCCTCTCTACAGCGCATGAATATACTCATTAGGGAGTGCTACAATACTGAGGGAGATGTTCTTTAGAGTGCTAATGATGATCTTGTCATTGGCTGGTTCCGCACTCAGGGACCCTTCTGGTAGAGCCACTATCCTGAGATCCACTGTCCTGATCAGTTCTAAAACCTGACTTGTCCTTGGGGCCAGGCTCATCTTTGCGGCACCCACTTGTGTTGTGCCTACCCATATCTTGCTGGTCTGAATCTGCAGTTCACGCGAATCCTTCTGAACAGTTCGTAATGATTACAGGTACTATTGCTCAAATTGCTACAACAGTTCGGTGGTGGTGTCATGCACTTTGTCCTCGATGTCATCGAGATCACCCTCTGTCAGCATAATGGGATCCACCTGCATTTTAGCTGACTTGGTCTTCTTTTGGGAACCCCCCCTATTGTTGTTATCTACGTTTTCTTATCCGAAATGGGGTGCTCTACCCTGCATTGCCTCCACCGCCCTGTGCCAACTACTCTTCATCGTCAATTTCGAGTGAAGGGGATTTATTTCTTCGCTCAAAGTCGCGATGTTCCTGCTCAACCTACTCCTTTGCAATGTACTCCTTTTCCATTCGAGCCTTCTCTTCGACCTCCTTCTTTCACTGTGTGGCCAACTTTTGCACCACCTATTTCACTGTATCCTTTTTCTTCTTCTCCGATGAGATCCCCGCGCGTTTGGTGGTACCTGCATCCAAGTCAGACAGAGTGTGACAATCTACCTACCAGCACTAGATCACTTCTTGTATGCCATCATTAGTTACGAGATATGGTAGATCGAACCACTTCTGTTGTGGGTCCTTCCGAGCCCTAATATAAATGTGGTGGAAGTCTGCCTTGAACTCAGTGTATTTAGAAAGCTGTTCATACACGGTTGGGGACAATCGTGGGCACTGGTAGATGGCCATGCAGATGCTCGACTCAATCAATACCCAAAAATTATTCATCTCTGTGACCCACGTGGGATCATTTATGGCCCAGAGAAAGGCGAACTGTATGGCCTCTGGCAATCCTTCCTTCAATGGAGCAAACTGGTTGTCCTCCAACAGCTCCCAAGCAACTAGCATGATGGAGATCAGCAACCACATGTAGTGGAAGGGTTTGATCTCATCTTGGGACTTGCAAAAATTCATGAGGAACTCACTACACAAATACCGCGACTAGTTAAACTACATGCCCTCCATGCATTGTGTAGCTAACAACATCACAGGCACTGAAACCTCGTCTGAGTGACACTTCCTCATAACCTCTCTGGCCTATATTTTAGTGGCAAAATTTACCACGAGATCATTGATGGATGTGATGGAATATTCGCGTGACTTCTTGACAAGCTCGAACTTCTTTTTCATCTTGTCTGCCAAGTCTTTCTCGCTTGTCTTTCCACGAAACTCCTTGGCTAGATTCAAGCCTTCATGTGGTAGGAGCGTAATCCTGTGGATGAGCATGTCTGTGATGGGGATAGGCACGCCAAGCCATAAGCACCCATCGTTCCCCAGAGTGAGAAATTGTTGTATACAGGTGGCATTAATGTTATAGCAATGGTAGTGGGGCACCCACAACAAATTCAACAACTCGAATTTCTCTACTCTGTGGATCTATTGAACTCACTCCAACTTAGTGACACCAGAGTCTTTGTAATACACATGTTTCATATAATTCTTTGTCGCAAGGTGGGGGAACCTCTCATGGTCAGCCAGGTCCCAATCCTCCATCTTTAAAAGGGGAACCCGCGTTAGGCACATACCCTCGAAGGTTATAGTTTCTAGCAACAGGAGCGTGTGAATGAAAAATTTCTCTGAGTCCAGGTCCTCGATGACCTTCACCTTCCCTTTGTGCTGAGGGATATACTGAGACAAATTGGTGATGGGATCCGTGCCCTTAACATATATTTCTTTAGCGCCCTCCTCAACCTTGAAATCTACAACCTTCTTAGGCTGCTTGTCCTTTTTCTATGCCTGGGTAGCAGAATGCTTGCTAGCTGACTCCCGCACTGGCACTGACCTTTTTTTCTTGTCCTTCTTTAGATTTTGGGTCTTAGGCATAGGGGTAGGCTTCAACCTAGGTGACCTCAGTGTCGTAGGCACTGGAGCCGGAGCCTCCATGCTCACAACTTTTGATCCACTCCTTTGGAGGTGACAGTTCCTCTGGTGCTTGCAGTCTCAGCGAGACCTGTTCCTGACATGGTGTTGAAAATGAATTGTCGAGTTAACTCAGGCAATTGATTGAACACAGGGCTCGTGATCAAAGCTTCAAAGAACTAAAGATTCATAAAAAAAAGACATCAAAACCCAAAAATTCTAAGGATGTAAAGTGTTCTCTGCTGGACCGACATGCATATTTTATATGGAATTTTGAATTCAAATTTGACCGTTCCCCAAAAAATCTGTCCATTAACGTTGATTTGGCAGCAGACCTCCAAAGATTTTAGCCTTAAATTCTGCCCACCTGCTCCGCTTAACCTTCTCCTAGCTGTCAAATCATGAACAGTGACTCTAATGGTCAATTGATTATTGTGATGCACGATATCTCCCTCTATACCAAAACTCCCTTTGTGTGACCTCTGTTACTGTGACATTACCTTTCTTCATGCAACCCCTCTATCGCATAGTTCATTAAACTGAGTAGTGTAGTATATAGTCATGCGGTCCCTTGCAGCTACTTGGAGCACTAAGACTGTCATGTTGTCATGTATTCATTGAGCCATATCTCTTGTATAAAGTTTCAGTCAGCTTCCATTTACTCCTCCTCGAAAAGGCTCTCCATTCAGCTCCACGAGCTGAACCACGCCTCCATATGTTATTTCTTTGATGATATATGGCCCAAGCTAGTGCATTTGAAACTTTCCTGGAAACTTAGCGAACTTACTGTCATATAGTAAAACTAAGTCATTTAACTTGAATGTGTGCATCTTGATGTGTCGATCGTGCCAGGATTTTTCACATTCCTTCTAAACCTAGTGATGGAATCCAGTCAAGAACCTGTCCCCTTTGAGCTCCATTAGCTGCGTGAGCCATTCTTCCAAGGCTCCATGGTCCACCATTCCCATGAAAGCTGCTATGTGTAGACTAGGCATGATGTATTTCATAGGCATCACAACCTCTATGCCATAAACCAATCTAAAAGTTGTTTAACCAGTTAACTTCTTGCAAGTATTCTTGTACACCCATAATACTGTTAGTACGTGCATGTCCCAATCATTCCACTGCATGTTGAAAATCTTTGTCAGCGCATTCTCCAATACCTGATTGAAGGCCTTAACTGTTACATTAGCCTGAGGATGATATGTTGTACTTTTTTATGGTAAACCTTGAATTCTTCGATCAGCACACTGATTTTTTCATTGAGGACATGTGTACCGTGATCACTCATCACACTTTTGGGCAACTGAACCTGGTTAACACATACTCAAACAAAAACTTTTCCACTGTGGCCCTTGTACAATCCTTCACAGGCTATGGTTCCACCCATCTAGTCATATATTCTGTCATGGTGATGATATAGAACACACCTGTTTTCTTTCCTGAGGGTTGAATCAGTCCTCCAAAGTCGATTACCCATTTCTCAAATAGCTATAATGATACCTGAGGGTTCAGAGGTAGCTCATCCATTCGCAATGGCCTGCCCATTATCTGACATGCATCACATGCCCTACAATATTCTTTGGTATCCTTATGTAGTGTAGGCCAACACAAACCAGCATGCAAAATCTTCTGTGCTATTGCTTTTATTGAATAATGTCCTCCCACAGCTCCTCCATGAGATTCAGTGAGGATGCTATTTCACTCAAAATTTGGCACATACCGTTGAAGTGTTTCATCTGATCCCATATTATATAAGTGTCCTACAATTATTGAGAAATCGGCCATGCGTACTACCAACTCTTTCTTCTCCTGGCCGGTGTATCCTTCTGGAGTCGTCCCTGCAATAAAAAAGTGGATAATATCTGCAAAGTGGTTATCCGCTATGCACACTGTGAAGAGCTGTGTGTCGGGCAGCCCCTCCTCCAAATTAATAGGCTCCTCCCCTGTTTCAATCCATGACAAATGGTCAAGTCCTGCATCCAACCTTCCTGGCTTCACGATTACCTCAAAGTCATATTCTTGGAACAACAACGGCCATCTGCATATTCCCCCCCAACACAGGCTTATTGACTAGATACTTCAAGGCAGAATTGTTGTAGGGAAAAGTATCCGACTCGGATGACCCTATCCCACTCTAAGGGTGACAGTTCCTTAGCAACAACTGTAAAACAAACTACTTAAGGTTTACTTCTTTATGAAATAAAAAGAGAATGGAGAAAGCACTAACCGTTGCCTTGCGCTTAATGTCGAATCCAAACTCTTCTCTTTGGCCGCTTGCTCCTAGCTCTTTGTTCTTCTGCTCGCCCAGCTACGATGAGATCCTGCAAAATAACAAAGAAGGAAACTACAAGAGGCATGCAATCATAACTGGTTCATGGATTAGTGTAAACCAAACATGCAATCATCACAATATATAATTGAAACAAGAGCACATAGAAGAACCTCAATAGTTTTTATTAATGAAGAAATAAAGGTTCTGAGAGTATTACAACCATTGAAGGCTCCAACCCAGCAACACCTCCCAGCAGAAAGAATTGCTCTTCTTCACCTCTCTCAAACAATCACCCAATAACTCAATAGTGAAACCAACAGCATATCATTACTTTGCACAAAATTCCAGCCTCCTGAGCTCATAGGAGAAAGCTCAATATATAGATGAATTGAGAAAGGATGAGTCAGCTTGCAACTGATGTGTAGCTGCCTTGTGTCCTCTCTCTCTTCAGTTAATCTTTAGTTGATCTTCAGTTCTTGAGTCCGCTTGGAGAACTTTGCTTCCACTTGGAGAAATAGAGCCTCTGACTCATCACAAGGCGAAATACCTGATCCAAGTGTAATTTTTGGAAGATTCCAAAGCAATGACTTACTGTGCCACTTGTCCCTTCTCGCTCAGCGCAGGTGGCCTTTGTCCCACTTGCTTTGCAACGCAGGTACACCATGGAGCAACTGAGTTTCAGCGCAGAAACCTAGTGGAGCACCTGCTTTGATTTCAGGATTGCTTGTTTTTGAGTGTTTTCAGGTGGAGAACTGATCTGAGAGCTGTTGGTTTGCTGACCTTGTTCCTCTAGGGGTAGGAACATCATGTTTAGGGAACTTTGGATCCCTTGGATTATTGACAATTCATGCTTGTTGCTGTAAGGCACAAAATTGTCTATAACAAGAATGATTTGTGTTACTGTGTACATCTTGAAATGTCTACCCAACAGATACTATCTGACATTTTGGAGTGCGTACACCATAGCCAATCCTTCGCGCTCTGTTGTTGAGTAATTATTTTGAGCCTTTGACAACTTTCTGCTCACGAATTCTATAGGGTGATCCATCTCTCCTTCACTAGCCTGTGTCAACACTGCTCCTAACTCAATACAAAAATTATCAACATGCACATGGAATTCCTTCTTTCAATATGGGAAGACCAATATTGGTGCGGTGACCATTTTTTCCTTCAATATATCCAGACTGCGCTGACATTCTTCATCCCAATAGAATGTAGTGTCCTTCTTTATTAGCTTCTCCATGGGTGTGGTAATATGAGCATATGCCTTGATGAACTTTCGGTATTATCCAGTATGGCCTAGCATTGCGTATAGCTGCTTAACACTCCTTGGGGCCTCTAAATTGACTATTACCATGATCATCGTAGGGTCCACCATTAGTCCTTGCTTCCACACCACATGACCCAAAAAAATTCCAAAGGGGACACAAAATAAGCACTTCTTCAGGTTCAACGTGATCTAATACCTTTGGCATGTATCCAACATTAAGCATAGACTGGCTACATGGCACATTACTAACCCAAATAATGTCTAGTCATAAAAATATACTTCCAAGAAGTTGTGAATAAACTCCTTGAATTCCATAATGACTACGCGTGATAATATTGCCGATGCATTCTTAACTCCAAACGACATTATTGTATATTGGAAACAACCCCATTCTGTGGTGAAGGTTGTCTTGCTCCTTTCTTTTGGCATGATATTAATCTGATGGTACCCAGAGAAACCATCAATGAATTAGTCGGCCTCCTGCCCTCAAACATTATCCGGTACCTCATCTGTGAATGGTGTCGGAAAAGGATCATGGACATAGGCATCGTTAAGCTTCCTAAGATCTACTTAAATTTGTATTTCTCTCCTATATCTCTCCTTTGTTTCTTTTCTAGGACCACCATAGGGATTACCTAGTCAGATTCCTCCACAAGCTCAATAATTTCTGCCTCAAGCATCTTGTCAAACTCTTAGTGAACCTTTTCCTTGTATTTGGGATTAAGGCGATAGGGCCTCTACTTAATAGGCTTCACATCTAGCTTCAAGGTAATATTCATCACGCCTATGTCACCTATGATACCTTTTAGGTCTAAAATTTTTGTAGGAAACAAAACCTGATACTTGCGGAGGAACTCAGCAACTTTATCCACCGTGGCATCATCCTAGTAATCCCCAATATTTGCAAATTTTGGCTCTGCTTCCATGCTAATGTTTACTTGCTTAGTTTTTAATGGCGCGGTGATGTCCAAATTTTCTATCTGTGGACCTTCAACCTCATAGTGGCCCTCTACCTATGAAATATTTATATTCCTTAGATCTTCATCATCCCCTTCAGCAGTCATATTATAACATTCCAATGCATCGCACAACTGGGTGCTCCAATCTGGTTGAACTATTTCCAACGGATCTGGCGGAATTTTGAAGATCGTTTCCTTAACCTATTGTAGAGCTTCATCAATGCTTTCGAACCCATCTTTAAAACTAAAGTTCATTAAGAATCCTTCCCTTAATAAATCCCACTCCGTGGTACAATGGCAAAGCTCCATTTCCAGGTAGCAATTCATAGGGATTATATCGAAAGTGTGACAGAATAAATGCACCCATTCTCACTATGGCTTCGTTCCATAAACTTTATTCCATTTTGATAAATGATCATGTGGATCATTCCTCCCATCATATTTCTCAGTCAGCCAAAATTTTAGGTGACCAAATCGCAACCTCATCATTCTCCTATAATCGCACCATTCATCAAAGTTGTATTTGTGCATACCCCACCACAGTGCAAGCATAGCACACAGCACTAAGTCTAGTGCTTGAAAGCAATGGTCCTCAGGTTCTTCTCTTTCAAATGCATCCAAAAAATTATCTACATCAGTTAACCCATCATAATAAGGTAATTTATTTACCTCTGATGACACACAACACAATGATTAGTCATCATGTTGCAACACAGCATAGACACTTCATGCAACCTATTATGCCAATGCTCCAATTCTTCATCTGAGTATGAGGTACAAGATCTTTCATGATGCCACGCAATCCCTTCATCAGCTATTATATTAATCCAGTCTTGGTCTCGCACTATAATTTTATAGATTTGATCTAAATCATCATCACTTTCTTCATACTCATGAACTGGTTTAGTATAGCGCGGTCCTTCTGTAGCGTCCAACAACACTACAATGCAGAGTGATTTCCTTTCAAATGACATCATCCACTTCTTCAAGTTGATGGCCCCATTCATATCGATAGCCCAGTAAATTCCAAGGAGTGCGAGGTATGGATTGTTGTAATCAGTGATTTCTATCACTTCAAAATCAGCCAGCGCGCTCGCACCTTCTATATATATGATGACTCCATGTAGTCGTCCCATAGGGATAATATTTTGTTGGTTCATCATCCTTAGTTGGGTTAGAGACCACTGCAATGCAGGTCTCCCCATTCTCTCCCACGTCTATTTAGCCAAGATGTTCGCATAAAATCCCAAATCCAAAATAACCTAGTCCATCTCATAGTCTCCTATCTGTGTGGTGTGCCTCATCTCGTACCCTGTTCTTGCCTTATGTTTACCAATATTTCAGACTACATGATGTCCCTCAGGAGTATTTTCCTTACCAGCACACTTAGTTATCAACTCTTTTAGCCCTTTCATAGCCTTGCTATCACGCAAAAGTTTCATACAAGTCTCCAAGAATGTGGTAAGCACAGAAGGGTCAACTTCTGTCAGTGTGCTGGTTTCTAGAAGTTTTTCCTGACTCCCTGAGGTAGATGCCTCAACGAAGCTTTTCTTTGCTTCCATAAATGTTTCCTTCACGCGCTCCAAATCAAAACCAATCTCCTTTTCTGGAGCCTTACGGACCCATCCACCCTCTTCAATTTGTTTTCCCTTATCATAACCCATCGCAATTCCACTTCACAGCACAATATTCACATTTGGATCCTCCTCACGGGGTTCAACCCTCATCATTTGTAAGTTTTAAGTAGTTTGTTGAGGTTGCGCTTTCTTCTCCTACATCTTAGCTACCAACATAGGGATTTCTTCTATTTTGTGGTCAAACTAAGTACAATACTGACATGATGGGTGTGCCTGACTTGTACACTCCCGTGCGTAGTGCCCTGGTGTTCCACAATTATAGAAAATTACCTATCCATGTCCTCTACAAGGTGCTCCTCCTCCTCAGCCTCATTTGTGCCCTTGATATCCTCTGCGTGCTCCTCGAGTGCCCTGATTTGGAGGCCAAGTTTCTACTTGCATTTGATACATAGGCATCCTTTCCATCATCAATTCATAGATATGGCAGTGGCGCTCATTGTGGCCCATCGATTTGTAGAAATCACAGAATAATTGATGTGGTGTCTGCATTAACTTTTCCAGCAAATGGAAATTATCTGTTACATGTTTTCCAGCCACCTGACAAATAATGCACTATAACACGGGTCCCGTACTTGGTCCTACTGGAGCTTCCTACCTGAGGGGAATTGATGCCCCCCATGATATAATTTTTGAAGACAGGCCTGTGATCTTTATCATGCCCCCGGTTCTTACACTTGAGGCACCATACCTCTTTGTGCACCTCTGACCTAGCCTCTTTTTCTTTCTTCAAGCTCTGGAATTCCAAGAAGAGTTTCTGCAACTGTGAGTGAATTTGTTGGACTCCCAAAGACGTGTCCTGTATAGGTGTTTCATGCAATCTCGTTGCAATTTCCAGAGCTTCTGCCTGAGTCCCTATATTTTATTGTGATAAATAAATCCTTAGTTGGGGCAGGAGCGAGGGTATAAAGCACTCACGGTGCTGACTATCTGTGAGATGCATATTAGCTTCACGGATCATCCACTTCAATCTTTGATCTAACTCCCTGGGCATTTCAACGACCCTCATCGTGATTTCCTTGAATCCAATTATTGATTGTGAGTTAGACTTAGGCTTACTGAATTCTTTTTTCAAAGCGGCTTGAGTGTCTGCTAATGATGCAAAGAGATTATCAGTGTTGTACTTAATGTACCACGTCAGTGCGTGATCCTATGGGGTGGTAACCAACTGTGCCTTCTTTATTTTATCATCCGTAATCTACTGCGTTGTCCATACAGCCTTCACAACAAACCAAAACTGATTTGCATCCACACTTCCTAAGCCCTTGAAAACTGGCAACTTCATTGTATTCAACATGTTGAATGGCGGTGGTGGTGGTGGTAGTGTGGACGATGTCTACAGTGGAGGTGAATGTGGAGGAGGTGTGGACGGGTGATGTATTCATGGAAAACCCTACATTATCAACTAGATAGCGCTTCGTGGTAATGTCTGTACCGCTCCTTCGTCATCACTTGAGGGAGGCCTAATCAACGAGCTATATTCAGGACCTGTTTTTCCTTGGTTTCTAAAGCTCCATCAACTTCACGTAGATCCAAACATCAAGGCAATGGCATAACCCATTTTTCACACAAGAGCGTCTTAATCCATGTATTCAAAGATCTCAAATACTTACCTTGCAGTCCTTTGAAGAAGGGTTGCTCTGCTTCGTTGTAACTGACTCAGGTATCAACTAAGAATTCTATTAAAAATCCTCCTATAACTTGATCAAGCCAGTGATCAAGAGCACGCATGATCTTATCTTCAGAAGCTTCCAATCTCTACACTAACTTCGAGTTCCAAACATTGGACCATCAGACCTCCACCTTCCTTGGTCGTCTGCCAACTTAGTGATCCACTCATATAGTTCGATCGACAAGGTTTCTGTGTACAAATACTTGTCCAACCATTGCTCTTTTGTCAGGCACAAATTTATGTTTTCTTGTGCCGCGAATTCGTGGATTTTTCTATCCAACCACTTCTCAATTTCCCTTTTGGTTGGATTCCAGTGATGCGACACCACACATCTCTTTATGTAGATCCCGATCTTGACAACGAAACCATTTATTGGCTTAGGTGTTGTTGACCCAGGCTCAATGTTAGTTGCGCTAAACAAATCCATATACTACTGGCCCTCTCTGCATCAACCCACATAGCACAGACTGAAGTCTCAGGTATGGGGGGATGCTGGAACCAAGTTTCCACACCCAAAGATCAGTGTGATGTCCTTTTGTGATCTAGAACTGCCTCCGTGCAAATCTATAAGACCTTAGGGCTTGGCGCTATAATTCCCTTCAATTGGCCCTTAAACCTCCACGAAGGTCTATGACCGTCTTTTGTGGACCTTGAACAAATGAATTAGCTACTTATGCGCACCATAGATTTTCTTTAGATCAATATTTACTCATATCTACCTAAGTGCTCAGTAAACTTAATAGAATGTATTATAACCTTTGCGTAAACACTAAACATTCATTGCATTCAATTAAATATATTCATCCAATATATCCGTGCATCAATACATCATTATTTCATAAAAGCATCATTTCATCACAACTTATATTGCAATTATACATAATAGGAGTAAAGAGATAAAACATAGGAATTTCTATAATAGTCTTCTTTATTGATCTTCAGTATAGGTTTACAGACTCAAAACTTCCCTGTGCACTTGGCTGCAGGGGTCCACGCACTCAGCTACAGATACTACACTAGGCCTCTACGCAGTTAGCTACAGAGCCTTTCCCCCTCGGAGACTTACTTCTCTAAGCTAACTCTCTAAGACTCCACTTGTCATAACCATAGACAATGATATCTCCTCTATATATCTGCCCTAGAGTCACTAAGACACACCTATTTATACAATCCCATGGTCTGCAGACCATGGGTAGATCTTGAAAACCGACTCAAATTTACATAAACAAGGGTAAAAACCCTTTTTGATTCTTGGCTAGCTACGTGCTCCGCATCCACAATTTGCGGAGACTTTACATCGTTTTACATCAAAAATTGGTCTTTTCACCCCAAAACTAACCCAAAGGACCCCATCCCAATAGCTTCTAGCAAGAAAAATGATATCATCATCATAAAGGAGAAGAGTAATGACTATACCAGTGAGTTTCGATTGATCTCATCCTAAAGATTTTAAACACTCCTCTAGCTTATCAATCTAAAAACCAAAAATGGTAGTGGATAGGTTACAACCTTGCTTATCTCAGATATTGCAATTAATATCCTTAGACCAACACTCAGTGGTCTTAATATTAGTAATAACATTCTTGTATAACCTAGTTACAACAACCCTCAGGTTGAGAGGAATCATTATCTCACTGAGCCTTTTCCATAACTTCTCTGGAAGAACAGTGTCGAAAGTTTTTCTATAGTCAACAAAACAACAAAGGAGATCAATTTTACTATTACAAAATTCCTCAACAATGGTGCTCAAAGTGATAAGGTGATTGATATTTGAAATATGCATCCTAAAACTGGCTTCCATTTAGCTATTTTATAATGAATTTCAAGCTAGGTGATGTAGAAATTCCCACTGTAGATCAACAGATTATGCAATATACTAAAGCAAATACAAGATCTACTTCTACAACAAACTTGCGAAAGCTTAATCGAATATGAGAAAGATCAAATAGAACTAATATAACAGATGAAGAGAAATCAATCACACATGAACACAGAAGAATACTCTGGCTAAAAACCCTGATCTTTGTATTATCATACAAGTGGAAATATGTCATGATTACACAAAGCTTTAGCTCACAAGCTATCCAACTCTCAGTACAATCCCTTTGCTGCTCATAGACATTCAAAGGCTTCTCACAAACTTTCTCCTCTACCCTCCAACCATCCTATTTCCTTGCGTAGTTTCTCCTAAGGTCCAATGTTGCCACCTGTGTGAATTGGCCTCTCACACTGCTCACTAAACTCAGAAGTAATTGCACAATCTTAAAGGAGATAATTCCTTCTGCATGGATGAGTTTCCTATATAGGAAAATTCATCCAATTGATAGTACATTGTCCCTTCCTCTGATCTCAACTGGGTCTCTGTCTTAACTAACATGCATGAGTTATTTATGAGCAAATATTAATTATCTGAAGTGCAGCAGTTACATGCATGCATACATTAACTAACTGAACTCACAATTAGTACAAAAAACTATTCGAACTAATCTAACTGGACTTACTTAGTTAACTGAGTTAAATAATTACAACACAAATTACAACTCATCCTTATCTCTTTAACTGATGGATAAATTCCTCAATCAATGGAGAAACTGTTCCATGTCTGCACATAGACTTTATGTTTGATTTTCTACAATTAATTAACTCAAGATCAGTTAATTAATTATTTTACAAATAAATGCTAAGATCAAATTCGAATTTTAATTCTCAATTTTAGTTGAAGGACTAACTAAAATTGGAATCTATCCCAAAATGCTATTTATAGCAATGATACTTTTAGCACTTCCATTTTTCATTCCTTGTTGCTATGTCCAACACTGGTACCTGAAATGTTATTTATAGCAATGCTATTTTTAGCATTTCTTGCTGATATTTCTAACACTCCCTCTCAACAAGAAAGATATTCAACTTGAACCCGATCCTGAACCTTTGCAATGTTTTGCATGCAACACTTGTCCCAAGTGTTGTTGCTCCAGCAACTCTAGAAACGAAAAAATCTCCCAACTGACCTCCCTATTGGGCTAGAAACATCCTCTGATGTTGAAGCTTCCTCTGCTAGTGACAAGTGCTCCCTCTATGACCTCTGAGTTGCTGCAACACTCCATGCATCTCGCACCGTAGCACACCTCTCTATGCCGTCATGCACTGGTACAACACTCTTGTGCCTCTCGCACTATTACAGCTTGCTAGCTCTGCACTATCTTGCGATTCATGCAATATAGCTCTTTCTACTACTCCATCCACATCTATCTCTACCCACTCAGCCAGTCCTACTACTCCTCATTGGGGCTCTTGTACCAAGGTCTAATCAAATAGGTTGGGTACTTCAATGATCCTGCCCCTATTCCAATCTTCTTGGGACTGTCACTCCACATCGCCCCACCTCCTACATGGAGGTATGGATGCATGTGCTCCCTCTGCCCACCTGTCTCGAAATTTTCCCCTACTGGAAGTCTCTACATGAGTGGATCCCTCCACTCAATCTCCTCTTGACTTCTCTAGTTGTCGCTACTCCACAACCTCTTGAAGCTGCTTCACCAATTGTGGCTCCTCCGTAATTGTCTGAGACTTCTTCTAGCACTGCATGTTGAGAGGTAATTTACTCTCCCTCTCAACCACCAAGTATCCAACAGTTTCTTTGCTCCTCAAGGCTTTGCATGCATCTTTAACCTCAAGAGCATATAGGTTCTTGACTCATGAACAGATCTACTTCACCTATCTCACGGTGATGTGTCTAAGGAAAACCTTTCCCTTAATAAAGACTACATCATAGCCTTTGTCTTCTAGCATTGCGACGGATACCAAGTTTTTCTTCAATCCTGACACATACTTCACATCATTCAAGGTAATGTGAGATCCATGCTCCCTCTAAAAAACAACTCTGCCTACTCTTAAGACACTATACTTTTCATCATTACCCATCGCTACGAGTATCTGGAGATCTTTCTCCTCCAAGGTACTGAACAAACTCTTATTGTCGATCATGTGGAATGAAGCTCCACTATTAAGAAACCAACCACATCCCATTATGGATGAAACCATACATGTGAAGAGGGTAAAATCCAACTCGAACTATGAGGCCAATGCCTCACCTTCAGATCCTTCCTTGGATCCCATTTATATTTCTTCAATGGACAATTTGTTGAAAAATGGCCCACCTCATGACAATGAAAGCATCGCACTTTCGATTTGTCAAACTTCTTCCCACCATGGGAAGAAATCGATTTGGGATGAGAAACCTTCTCCTTCCCATTCTTTGCCTTACTCGCTAAGGCACAATTTTCTTCATCCTCCTTGGATGAAGAACCATCTCTGGTGCTTCTTCTCATCTCCTCCTGCATCAGATCTGACCGAAGTCATTCCCAATCTGGTAGTTTCTCTCTTACATTAATCGAGTCTTGGTAGCTATGCCAGCGCTTAGGAAGACCAAGGAGAGAAAGTCTCACCATGTCATCATCAGCTATCATGATCCCTACACTTCCAAGCTCATCCCTTTAGGTGGTGAGCTTGTTTAGATATGTAGAGATCGTATGTCCCTTTTCACACTTGATTTTTCGAAGCTTGTCTTTCAGTGCCATCTTCCTCTAATTGTTGTTGTTTTGATATAGATCTTTCAATGTTTTCCACATTGAAAATGGTGTCTCCTTCCCATGGAGACTTGAGACTATATGGTCTCAAACTCCCTCCAGAAGGATTCTCCTTGCTATAGCCACACATTTCTTCCATTTTGCCAATTTTGTAGCATCAACCACTACCGGCTTGAGGATTTCTTGATCAATGAAGTCCTTTAGACCGTTATACTCTAATACTACTTCCATGCAATCCTTCCAGGCTATATAATTCGAGCTGCCATCAAGGGCATACTCGAGCCTTAAACCGTTGAACGCCATTGGTGAAATTGAGATGTGATAAGAAGATTTCTATATTCAAGAACCTCAAACTTCAAACTTCTCCCTTATTGTATATTGTTCTTTGCTTTGATCACCTTTGCTCTGATATCATATAGAAATTCACATTGTAGATCAACAGATTATGCAATATACTAAAGAAAAATACAAGATCTACTTCTACAACAAACTTGCAGAAGCTTAATCGAATATGAGCAAGATCAAGTAGAACACATATAACAGATGAAGAGAAATCAATCACACATGAACACAGAAGAATACTCTGGGGAAAGCCTCAGCTAAGAACCCCAATCTCTGTATTATCATACAAGTGGAAATATGTCTGGATTACACAAAGTTTTAGCTCACAAGCTATCGAGCTCTTATTAAAATCCCTCTGCTGCTCATAGACAGTCAAAGGCTTCTCACAAACCTTCTCCTCTATACTCCAAGCCTCATATTTCCTTATGCAGTTTCTCCTGGGGTCCAATGCTACCACCTATGTGAATTGGCCTCTCACACTGCTCACTAAACTCAGAAGTAACTGTGCAATCCTGAAGGAGATAATTCCTTCTCCATGGGTGAGTTTCCTATATAGGAAAATTCCTCCAACTGATAGTACACTGTCCCTTCCTCTAATCTCAATTGGATCTCTATCTAAACTGACATGCATGAGTTATTTATGAGAGAATATTCAGTTATCTGAAGTGCAGTAGTTACATGCATGCATGCATTAACTAACTAAACTCACAATTAGTTCAACAAACTATTTGAACTAATCTAACTAGAATTAACTTAGTTAGCTGAGCTAACTAATTACAACTCATCCTTAGCTCTTTAACTGATGGATAAATTCCTCAATCAATGGAGAAACTGTTGCATGTCTTCACATAGACTCCATGTTTGATTTTCTACAACTAATTAACTGAAGATGAATTAATTAATTATTTTACAAACAACTGCTAAGATCAAATTCAAATTTTACTTCTCAATTTCAGTTCAGAGACTAAGTAAAATTGGAATATATTCCGAAATGCTATTTATAGCAATGCTATTTCTAGCACTTCCATTTTTCATTCCTTATTGCTCTGTCCAACACTGGTACCTAAAATGTTATTTTTAGCATTTCTTATTCCTATTTCCAACAGGTGGTAATCTTCTTTTCCAAAATGAGCCCATACAATTTGGATAAAATGTGGCTAAACATGATAATCCTGTAGTTAAAGGGAATATTTTTATCCCCCACTTTTAAACATATGCACAATAAGAATTTTTGTTCAAGGCTTAGGGAATCCATGTTTTACTACCAATTGAGGAGTTTGTGTATAGGATGGATCAGGATAGACCTTCCCATTTTGAAAACGTCATCTTGGCAACCTACAATATCGCTAGCTTTCCCATTCACGAGCTTCTTAATCCAAAACTCCACGACTTCCAAAGAAAAGATATCTTCCTATATAGGAGTGTTTACGACATTTCTCATGGTGTCTGGAGAGTCATAAATAATCTTAAGATAGATATCCCATTCCTTTAAGGGGATCAAGTTATCTTTGTTTACTTTATGAACACGAATATTCCTCTAGAACTTTCTAGGCTCAGCTTTATAGAGGTGAAGGAGGTACTCTTTCCTCTTATGTATATAGTATCATTTCTTTATTTTGATAAGAGTGGTGACAAACTTATTTTTTCAAGCTCAAAATTTTTGTTAGGAGCATCTCTAATTGCTTTCCTGGCAAGCTTGCAATCCTTAGCATACTAAGGGTGGGAAGTTCTATTATTCTTTTTATATGATACCTTAGTAGAGAATTTATTAATGGTAGTGGAGAGGATTGTGGTAACATTTTGCTAGGTGTGATCAATGCTATCATTATATGTTAAGAGATATAAATTCCTTGTTAAATCTTTTAGGAAGGGATCTATTTTAGTTCTATCAAAACGAGTGTTCTTTTGACTCTCACCATTCTCTTGCATGTGAAAAGTGTGTATATCTAGGTTTAGGGTTAAGGATATATGTATGTGCTCATAATCAGGTTTGTGGTCATCTAGGAGGTCCAGATTAACAATATGATCGAGAACCTAGGTATCAAATACTGCATGGTCCACAACACCATTACCAAGGCCATGTATACAAGTCATGTGGCCTAATGTAGGCCACTTATTAATCATGTTATAGATAACCATGTCTTGGGAACATCAAAGTTTGATAAGATTTGTACCAAATAGGTTCTTAGTTAAGTCTTGAACATTTACTTTGAATTTACTAGCTAATTCCTAATCTTCATCAAGCCATAGGGAGTTAAGGTTAGTGTTATTAATTAATAAAGTATCTTGGTTAGTAGCGGTTCTAGTATTGAAGTCCCTAAGTAAAAGGATGTTGCCTTCCTTCCTTAGAATGTGAATGTCCTTTCCTAAGGTAATGAAGGGGTGGTTCTTTTCCACAAATTTTTTCCTATAGGAGGAAGTGTTATAAGAGTAGAATAATAAATTGCAAGAAAAAACTTATTCATGTTAGAGTCAGAAATTTCAATCCAAATGTAGTGATTGAGGGGGTCAATTGTATGAAGTCTAATCTAGGAAGAAATAGTATTTTTAAATAGTAGGCTATACCACCAAAGCCTTTATGAGAGGATTTACTTTTTCAAGTAGACCAAAAAATGAATCCATCTATGTGGGAGACGCTAGATTCATCATACTCCCAGATTTCAACTGAAATAATAAGATCAATATGACCTGGAATCTAACTTAACGTATGAGCGTTATGCCATGGAAAACCATGTGAGTCCTAGAAGAGGATCCAAAGTGTTCAAAATTCCTATATATCACTTTTACCTTGGACTTTATCTTTAATAATAGCTTTCCTATTTCTAAAGATTGTCCATTTTCCTTTCTTTCTTGCTTCTGTTACCTTTTGGAAATATTTCCTTAGTTCAAATTGATCTTCTAGAATAAGAACTTCATTTATAAATATTCCTGACCTTTTTATAGTTTTGGATTTACTAAGTATATCTAATTTGTAGTTGTTTGTGCTTACCTTAATACAAATTAGTTAATGTTTATGCTCAAAAATATTTCCCACCCTTTTTTCTTTAGTTAAATAATTTGTTTGAATTTGTGAGTTAGATTTCAATTGTTATCTTATTATTTCTAACATGTCCTTATCATTTTTCTCTTTTATACCAACACTATTTTATTTAAAGAAAAAATCTTCCAGGATAAATCAGATCAATGTCTTAGGATTGACGAGTTTCGAACCCATACTTAGGTTCATCATCAGGTAAAAAATGGAATCATGAATACCAAAAGCCTCCATTATGAGATTTTATCCCTGCATCAAAGGGACATGACCAACATCGATATTTTTCCTGATGACGAACCTCAATAAGGGTTCAAAACATGTCAATCCTAAAACATTCATGTGATTTATCCGAAAGCTTTTTTCTTTAATCATGAATCACCTAAGCCTCCATTCTGAGATTGTATCCCTACATGGAAGGGACATAGCCAACGCCCATATTTTCCCTAATGATGAACCTCAGTAGAGTTTCGAAACACGTTGATCCTAAAACATTGATGTGATTTATCCAAAAGAGTTTTGCTTTAATCATGAATCGCAAAAGCCTCCATTCTAGGATTTTATCGTTGCATGGAAGGGACATCACCAACATCCATCTTTTTTTCTGATGATGAACCTCAGTAGGGGTTTGAAACGCGTTGATGCTAACACATTAATGTAATGTACCCGATTTTTTTTCCTTTAATCATAAATCAAAAAAACCTCCATTCTAAAAATTATTTTATTTATTGATAAATCAAATTATTTATATATAAATATAAATCAGAGAATACAATTTAAATATAAAAAAATAATTTCTATTTAAAGACAATTAAGAAAAAATACGTTAAATAAATATGAAGGTAAATATTACGCAAAATCTTTCCTGAGGTTTATGTGAGAGATTAAATAATATATATAGTTTTATTTGTTTTTCAACATATTATTATGATTGGAAGAACTAATCATTTATTTTTGAATTAACAATTATTAGATAGTGGAAAGAAATGGTCGGAAGAGTTTTGGAAAATGGTGAGAAGTTAATAATTTCATTTTAGCCCGAAGGTTAGGAAAAATGGAAGAAAATATTTGTAAAGCTTGAATGTAAAAAAAAAAAAAAAAAAAATTGGATACGAGGTTGCAAGATAAAATATTTTGTGACGTTTTCGTATATTGCAGCTAAGGAGAGCCAATTATTTTGCCAGGGATAATGCGTTCTAGTTAGGATACACTAATCAATCCATAGAATATTAATTTCACACATAATTCTTAAATTGGTGTTGACGTAAGATGTTGTATTAGTGTTGTATGTGAGTTTATAGTTTATGTTATTATGGTTGATATTATGTGAATAAAAGAAATGTTTGGTTGTCAAAGAATTTGTACGCAATGAAATTAATTGAGTTATGCATGTATATATCTTACCGAGGTCAAGACATGAATGTTTTGGAGGAGTGAACTTTGAAGGAGGGAAACATGGTATTTTTCATCCTGACATGAATGCCAATTTGTTAAAAATAATTTTTGTGTTTTCGTTGAAATTTATTAGGCATTTCTTTGTATTATTATATTTTAGTTTTATTTTATTTTTATAAAACACATGAAGTCTTGACCTAATTTATTATTATATGAGGAATCTTTCATAATTGTTGATTCAATTATTTATCAAGCATTTATTTAATTTGAACTTCTAAAATTCCCCAGTAATTGTATTAATAGTGGATTTCAATTGTAAATTTCTTGACACTTATGACTTAAATCACCTAATGGTAGGGAATCCACTTCTACACCCATAAAGGGGTGTTCTTTTAGTGTTTTATTTATATCATTTATAGAGTGCATTATGAGAGGTAAATCTATTTGTGGTGGTGACAATGTTGACTTTAAAGACCCCAATTTAGCATCAATCAACCCCAATTTCTACACATCCTAACCATACTTCTTTTGCATTATATCATCAAGGGTCATAAGTTAATATTCATGTCACATTACAAAAATAGATCCATCCCCCCACCACACCCACACACACATACACACATATATGTGCATAGGTGTATGTTTTCTTTTACATTCACTAGGAACAACCATTTCACTTACAGGCAAGGTGACTATGGGTGAAGGAGGTCAAATAGAAATCACAACTCAATTCTTTTCCTCCAAGTACCACATTATGTCTTTTACTTCATCAAATATTCTTAACATTGCATTAAGACTCTCTAGCACATGCATATATAAATTTTCCCTACTTTCACGTGCATACCTAATTGTTTAATATTTTTCCATATATACTAATTTCCTTATTATACTATAATTTCAATACCAGTCATGAATTGATTTCCCTTCTCCTGAGCTCTTAGCATAATACTCAGGGTGGCATTTTCCCTTAATTATATGGGATCATTAGCATGATTAAATGCACAATAAGGATAAGAAACTATGCATTACACATATAGTGCACGTCACCTATTATGTTTGTATGAACTGTGGGTTTATAATTAAGGTTGAGAGCAAGAAGAGGATAACATTTATTACTATAATCATAGATCCCATCACCTTTTCCCATCATTGTCAAAGAAGTGTCAAAATTCTACATTTTATTTACTTATAATATAGTAACTTAAATAAGATTCTATTTCAAAAAGAAAAAAAATAGCATAATTACATTTCTAAATGGAATGCATGGCTTGACTTATAATTAAGTTAGGAAAATTCTTACGAACATCAGCTACCTCTAAGCCAAGAACTAGAAGACCTTAAACACATTTTGAAGAGGTAAGTTATACAATATGAGAACCCCTTTGAAGGAGAGAGAGAAACATATCAATATACCATAGTTGCTAAAAAATAATAATAATATATTTTTCGATTTCCTACAGAGAAACTAATGGAGAAGAAAATATGAAGAATATCAAACCATGAACACTACCTCATTTCTATGGGTTTCATACTAAGGATCTTGACACTTTCTTGTTTGAGTTTTCAATTGTGTGAAATACTTGTGATTATATAACTGATGAAAAAAATATTAAAATATTTCCCTTCACATTAAGGAGTTCATTGTTAAGATGGATTATGAGCTTGGAAGGTGATGACATCTCCAACTGGGGCCAAATGAAGAAAACCTTTAGTAACAGATACAAAGAGTGTTAGAGAGCTAGAGGTAGATGAGATTAAATATTTAATACGAAACAAAGGGAAAATGAATCTCTACAATACTACAAGGAAAGGTTTCAATTTAGCTAAAAGAGAACACACAATTGCATAAGAAGGCACCATCACAATGACTGTCCACTCAATACTATAGAAATATGTTACCTTTCTGAAGAGGATCACCTAGCTAGCAAATATCTCTCATTTCCAAGACTCAAGGTGATGTACCAAGGAGTATAAGACTATATGGAGTCAATATGCTTCAAAAATCAAAGGAGACAAGTAGCATCGAGGCTATTCCATTAAGGTATGAACTATAACCCTACATACCATTTTAATGGACATAATCCATAATTTCAACGCAAGCCTTGGTTTAAGCCTAGTCCACCTCCTTGGATTATGCCTAATCAATGGTTGTATAAAAATAACCCCATCGCTCCACCTTAACAACAATTCCCAATACCAATATCCTCAATTGACAATTTTTTGCAAGGAATGGGGGCCCTAGTGGCTCTATAGTTGTTTCACTCAATGAACCCCTGACATATCACGTGCATTCATGGAATACTAAAAAATACCCTTTATTTGGCTATGTATTGGAAAATACTTGTAAAAATCACATTATTTAACCCCCTACCAATACGAACCTAATACACATTCCCAATTTAAAAACCACCTAATTTCACTAGATATTGCAGATATCCATTTTTTCATTAACATTTTTTATACCCCTTTATATTTTTTCATTAACTTTAAGCTCCATTTCGTATACTTTCCAATATGAAAACCATTTACCCCCTATTATATGCTCAATATTTTATGTCATGTTTTTCATCAATATATATCTCTCAATATGAATGAAAATCATACGGTATTTCTCCCCTAGTGAAGGCCCCATGAGTGGCTCATCCGCTAGATTTGATGCCTCCTCATCCTCAACGAAAACCTAAAAAACACCACTCCTGCAAAATATCCTCAACCTCTTCCGCAATCTACTCATAATCCTAATAACAAATAAGGTTAATATATTTACAATAATGAGACTGCATACCGAATGCATTCCCTAGAAGCCTAAGAGATTGGGTTTAGATTATGGAAGGTACTATAATATCCTCCTAGTCCTTCACTGATCAAATATCTAAAAAAAGAAATAAAGTAACATGTTCACTAATAAACTCCAAAAGTTCCACCCTATCTCGAAAGCTTGACCTCAAAGACGAATTACACATCTAAAGAAAATGAGTTTTTAGAAGAAATTTTAATACATTGTGTGTCAAAATTACTCTTTTGTAGGATATTAAGGATATTCCCATATATAATAAGTTCACTAATGAAGAATGTATTAGGATTATTTTGAGAAATAATAAGGATTCCCCTACCATAAATTTCATAGGACATGTAACAAAACATATGCTTGGGAGGCTGATTGTCCCCAAGTATTTGGATTCACACAACCTTGCGGTAAATTTCCATATAAACCAATTATATCCTTATTGGAATAAAATATACCATTAATGTAATGATCAAGAAGACAATTCTAAAGCCCAATCTCTAAGATTCTATAAGGAAAACCACTATAGTACTTCATTTTTCTGCTACATCAATAGTGAAACATGATGGAATGATAGTTTATGTCATGGTCTATAGGATTAATGGTAATATCCCTTTGATTTATGAGTACTTAAAACAAAATACAAATCTAATTTTTATCCTTTCATTATAGAGAGACCTTGTCTAGAAACAACAAATATCTACATCATTTGTAGAGTTACTAATATGACAGTAACTAATGGGAAATTCCAAAAACAACTCATGCTTTAACCCTGAATCAACCATTCTCCAAAGAAAAGTTTCCCATTTGGGTCAAAGAGGATGAAGAACCTAATATCACATTACTTACCAGATTTCCACAATTGAAAAATACCTAAGAGGTAGTTTTATGAAGATGCTCCCATTTCCAATATTCTACAAAATCAGTGTCGCGCGATCATGCAAATAAGTGGCTTCGATGGTGAAAAAAAATATGAAAATTCCACCAGTGGAGGAGAATAATTTATGGGAAGAAGTAGTCATTATAAATCTAAAAAAGTTGTCACCAAATTATAGAAATATTCCAATATAAAACATTGGAAATAAGCACCACCCTTACTATGGATCAAGAGAAAATTTTAACTCATGTCTTAAAAAAACATGGTGCAACATTTTCATGGGATTATAGCGATTTGAAGGGAATCCACCTCTCCATGTGTACTCACCATATTTACATCAAATAATACTATAAACCAATTAAACAAACCATGAGAATAATGAATTGTGTAATAAGGGATATTGTCAGGGAACAATGGAAAAAATTGTTATGTCGGGTTCATGTATCCAATTTCTCACATGAGGGGGTATCACCCTTAGTTATTGTCGCTAAAAGTAATAGTAAATGGAGACAATGTACACTATAGGGAACTTAGAGATCTATGATTTCCATATTTATTCATATTGTTAGAAAGTTCAGGAGGAGAACTGTTTAATGGATTCATAAAGCCACTAGAAAGGATTATTTTAGCTTTCCCTTTATTGAACAAGTTCTGGATGTCCTTTCTAGGAACAAATATTTTTCATTCATGGATAGGTTTAATGGATAAAATGAGATACAAATAGGTCTAAAATTCCAAGATAAAACTACATTCACCTACCCCTAGGGTACATTTTACTACAATGTCTTATGCTTTCTTTATGAAATGCTCTTGCCACTATCCAAAGGGCTATATTGAGCATATTTTTAGACTTTTTACATGATAATATAGATATCTACATGGATGTTCTCACACTTTATGGTAAATCCTTCTAGGAAGATTTGGCCAATGATGTTGATAAAGTCCTTTAAAGGCGTAAAGAAATGTATATTTCCCTTAGTCATGAAACATGATATTTACTTATGAATTAAGTGAATTTTTTAGGACATCATATATCTTTAAGAGGAATTGAAGTGGACTTGAGAAAACTGAACATGATAAAACATCTTTCCATTCCTTAAAAAAAAGGATGTTAGAAATTTCATTGGACAAATAAGATACTATAGGTGATTTATCAAATATTTTTATAAAATTGCTTCTCCCTTGTTTCCCCTACAAGAAAAAGAGATATATTTCTCTTGGAAATCTCAAAGCCAAGCCTCTGATTTCATCAACAAAAGCCTCAAATCGGTACCTATCCTACAAGGACCTAATTGGAACCTACCCTCCCATATCCATACTGATGCTTGAGAAAGAGCATCAAGAATAGTGGTTGACATAAAATATGATAAACTTCCTTGTGTAATATATTTTTTTAGAAACAAATTGACCAACATATAGCTAAATGACACAATTAGTAAAAAAATGTTCATTCCCTTAACACGTTTAGGAACTATGTTAGTAGATGCTAATGTTTTGTGCACATAGTTCATGCTTGTATAAAATACATAATAAGTAAACCTAATATGAAAGGAATAATTTTAAAATGGATTTTGTTATTATTGAATTTTTATCTAACCATTGTTGACAAACTAGAATAGAAAATATTGGTGTAGATTTTTTGTCAAGACTAGCTATTTCTATAGATGAAAAAAAATTAGTTGAAAACATCTTTTCAATCTGCATACATTCTGCATGGTTTCTTGAAAAGGCTATATATTTGACAATAAGGATTTTCCCTTCACATTTTTATTATAAGGAAATGTTCAAACTTGTGAGACAAAGTGCACCATACACTTGGAATGCAAGATATTTATTTAATCTTGGATAGATGAGACCTTAGGGATATTTGCGAGGGGGGATGAGGTCGTTAACACTCCCACGAATGCCATGATAGATCATTTGGAGGAAAATATGCTAAAAAGATGACAACCATCAAATTTTTTATGGATATATACTTTTGGCTAAACCTCTGCAAAGATGCCTTCAAATACACTTCTTATTATGATGAATGTCAAAGGATTGGGAAACCCACTAGAAGAAGTGGGATACCACTTTATCCTCATGTGTCATGGAACACTTTAATAGAGTGGATATGGACTTCATAGGTCCTAAATACCCCCCTTCAGCACAAAAGAAAAATATATTAGTGTGCACATACTACTTAAGAAAATCACCTAAAGTCAAGGTAGTTAAGGTACTATCTATCTTGTAGAAAATTGTCAAGTTCTTGAGAGAAAATATCTTTTAGAAGTTTGGATTACCAAAGGAGATAGTTAATGATCAAGGTACTCAACTCACTTCAAATTTCATTCAACAAATCATGAAGGAGCACCACATCTAGCACATGAAATATACTTCTTACAACCCATGTGATAATGGACATGTTGAAGTAACTAATTGGGAGTTGGAGAATACACTCATAGAGACAGTCAGTTCAAGAAAAAGACATTCATCAAATAGATTGATAAAGGAATCATGAGAATATAAAACAACATGCTAGATCACCATAGTGTTTACCCTCTATGAATTGGTATATGGAAATAAATCAATGCTTCTCATTAAGTTTGAATTTACTACTTTTAGGATAGCTTCCAAGTTGGACATAGATTTGATAAATTCATGGGAAGAATAAAAGCACTAGCTCACTGCATTGGATGACGAAAGGATGGAAGTGTTTTCCACACAAAGACCATATAGATACAAATAAAAATATGGCATGAATAATATATCAAGGATAGGATTTTCAAGAAATCATATTTCCCATTGATATATGATTCTAAATTCAAGGATTCCACATAGTTGATAAATGTTTTGATAATGGCCTAGTAAAAATCAGAAACATATATAAGTTTTGAACAAATTGTTGTCATTGATATCAAAGGGATTATATATTAATATTGTATGTAAGTATTCGAATCTTTTAAAAATGGGTTTCCTGTGAATAAGGAGACGCCAAAATAAAAAGTGAATTGATATGAGAGGCCATGAAAGCATATTGGACATTGTTATACGGTTCTAAATTAAAGGATTATACATAGTTCATAAATGTTGTGATAATGACCTAGTAAAAATTAGAAACATAGATGAATTTTGAGTAAATGGTTGTCATTGATGTCAAGGGAGAATATTATTCATATTATATGTAAGTATTCAAGTAAGTAAAAAATGGGTTTCTTGTGTAGAAGGTGAAGTCAAAATAAAAAGTGAATTTATATGAAAAGGGTGTAAAGTAAATTTACATAAAGAAGTGAGAAAGTGAAATGGTTGTTTCAAAGGCATGGTTTAGGGAGTTCATGGTATTTTCCCATGGTATTTCAAAAAGTGAAATGAAAGGGGAATTAATTAATTAATTGATTTATGTGTTTTTTTCCAATGAAAATGTCGTTGAGAATGAGTCATCTTGGAATTTTCATTATAAATATTTTTGTTGGATGTTTTAAATAATAAAAATTTGAGAACATTTAGGAGAGATAAAGGGGAACATCATGTTGACATTTTATATTTTAGTTTGCTATTATTTTGGATACACAAGCAAGGATGTTAGGGTTTGTGATTTATCCTGAAATCTGTTTCAAACGAGCCATCTTAGGCTTTTTGCTATAGCTCCTTTTCTATGATGTTTTAGACCATCAAATGCTATGGTTTGTTTTCTGTGATGTTCCAGACAATCAAATTTGGAGTAGATAGGGAAGACATTATAACGCATGTGCGGTAAAAATTCCATATTCTAGTTCACTATAATTTCAAAGACATAGATTGCAGAAGTTAGTGTTTGTGAATGGTCCAAAAATCAATTTTGAGTGATCTTTGAAATTTTGCTATAGTTTATGATGGACCTCAAAATTAACATCTTTTTACATCCTCTTTTTATTTTTCTTACTTTCTTTGCACTTACCTAAGACTTCCTATTAGTCCATTTGGCAGAAAGTGTTTTCCATTTCATTCGTTAGTATTTTACATGAATTTGTAATTAATCATTGGAAAAATATCATTTTTATATTTATATTTGAGTTAATATGTAAGGGTGAAGTGTTAGAAATGTTGTTTTGTAGGTTGTAATGTTGTCATTGCATCGTTTAATAAATGTGGTCAATGCAATGATTACCTTTGTTAGTCTTAGTAAAAGAGGAATCTTCTTGGAAAGTATTAGTCCTTTCATTGATTTCTTCCAGTTTGATTTATTTCTTCACTGTGTGGTTTTATCTACCTATGTTGGGGATTAGAGTGATACGCTTCCTAATTCCACTAGGTAGAAGTGTGATATATCAATTTTGCAAGTGTATTTATTTTATTTCTATCATGTGTGTTTATTTTTTTGTCGATGATTAAAAGTTGCAAGGGAAACCCATCCTTTTTTGCAAGTGTGTTTACATTCCTAAATCCATGTTTACTTTATTTCAAGTGTGTTTAGTATCTTGTAGGAACGTTTATTTTCCTACAAGTGTGTTTTCTTTCCTGCAAGCATGTTTAATTTCCTACAAGTGTGTTTACTTTCCTACAAGTAGGTTTAGTGACTTTACTTTTGAATTTGTATAACATTTCCAAGCTTGCGAAATTCCAATACTACATCTACAAAAGTAATAATTGATACTACAATGTAACAACCTCTGGTTAAAAGTTTAGGTAATAGATAATGATAAAGGTAAAAAATAAGACCAAAGTCATGGGAAACATATTCCAAGCTGGATGTTGGGAAAAGCACTATAGTGGGTATCACCTTCGGTTTATTAATGGCTAAGGAAATTGGTAAAGGCATTGGAAAAGGAAAAGAGGCTTTAATTGGCATTTATTTAAGGAAATAAAGGAAAATAGGAGAAAAGCAAGGTGAAGAGACACAAATTTTCATGAGAGGGAAA
Organism: Pinus tabuliformis; assembly: GCA_031772625.1. NCBI lineage: Eukaryota > Viridiplantae > Streptophyta > Pinopsida > Pinales > Pinaceae > Pinus > Pinus tabuliformis. The sequence goes on from CM062809.1 coordinate 511,127,984, forward strand.
TTGGAAGGAAAGATAAGGAAAAGGCAAAAAATAGAGGCCTCAATGATAAAAAGGCTTAAGGGGGTCAATTCACATATTTTTTCGAGTTTGGATTTGGAATTAGTTTCAGAGAGAGAGAGAAGAGCACCAAGAGGAGAAATAATGCAAGCAAAGGAAGGAAAAGGACGAGAAAGGAAAGAAAGGAGAAGGTTAGATCAATAACTTCAATAGGAGGATTTTGTCAGTAATAGGTTACATGTGTGATTTCCTAGCTGAGGTGTGAGTGCATGGTACATGAATTTATTTATTTGGTTCATTTGTTTTCATAAGCATGGGTTTTTCCATGTTTGCCAGGGGTTTTAGCCTTTCCTTGCTATTGCCTGCAAGGCCATGGTGTGTTGGAATTCATTTCTGGTTGAAATTTGGATTTTCATAAGCTTTTGGATCTGGGTGAGGTGGTCTTAGGAAAATTCCCAAGGGTTGAGGGTGGAGATGGTTTTCTTTGAGAATCCCTTGATATGTGAGTGGATACAGGAAAAATCCTCAAGGTATGGTGAAGGAATTTTGAGGCATCCAAGATTGGTTTGGTTTTGTAATCTCTTGACTGATTTTGACGAGATCGTGGTGGTTTGAGGGTTGAGGTCATTTAAACTCTAGATTCCCTTGGTTGTTTATGTGTTGTTTCATCCCATGAGAGCCCACATTGATGCTTGGAATATGGCACAGGGGTGATTTGTTGAAAGAAAGATTTCGTTGAGCTCAATCCATGGTCGGGTGGTACGTGAAAGTCCCTAACTTGGTTGGATTTTTCATAAGTCAATAAGAGCTATTTTCCTATTGTGATTTATGAGCATTTGTACTTTTTATTATTTTTCTTTTGATGGTTGTTCTGTCATCGTTAATATTCTAGTTATGTGATGGTTATAAGCATGGTTCTATAACATGTTCTAACTATGGTTCTTATTATGCTTTGATTAATTAATGCATGGTTGATGAATGCATGGGATAAAAAGTGTTTTTGTAGAGACTTGAGAGAACATTAAACTTCTCAGTGATTTTCAGCTAGATTACAAATATTTACACCAAGATATGCATTCATGACCTATAGCTTACTTGTTTACCATGTGTTTGACGAAATGTCTAGTATGTTCTAGTAAGTCTACATCAAGTTTCTAATTCAATTTTGAATGATTAGCATTGTCATTATGAGAAATATGATTCTAGAAAGTTATAAGAAGTTATGGGCAATGGTTTGGAGACTAGCTTACAAAAGTGGCTTAGGTCTCGGGACTGCATGCTCTGAACTAGAGATTTGGGGTTATAACTTCTTAGATAAAGGCTTATGAGAGTGATTGAAGGATCATAACCACATGTAGGCAGTGTAAAGCATGAAAATATAAGATTAGGTATCTGAAAAGGGTTTCATCTTAGGACTTGGTCACCTGGGGTGGTTGTTCAGCCTCTGAGTGAATTGTATTCCTTATAGGATGTCAATATGTTGTCAATTCGTAGGCCCCACTTCCTTAAATGGAACTAGAACATCAGGTAAGGCCATAGTTGTGCCCTGCTTCACATTTACTAGAAGGCCTTGGAAAAGCAGGTAAATGTTAGGTTGCATTGTTACAAATTGGTATTAGAGCTTCTAAGTTCAAAGACTTGGTCTAGATGAGCGGGATGTGATTGTTACGAATGCATGTTAGTTGTATGCATGCATTATAGTGGCTACGGTTTTCATGTGTGTAGTTGGTGTTACAGTTTGAGTTACCATGCATTATGATTGAGATGATGTGGGTTGGTTGATATGTTGGTGTAATTCTCTCTCTCTCTCTCTCTCTCTCTCTCTCTCTATATATATATATATATATATATATATATATATATATATATATATATATATCATGCTAATCCGGACTGATTTTTGCAGGCGAGATAGCTTCCATTGAACTTCACTAAGGTATGTTTGATTATGTTTATATTCGGTTTATCTGACATGGTATGTTTGTAGGAGATAGAGGATTAGAGATGAAAAGCAGAATGGTAGATTATAGATCATGTAACTCTCCTTATAGTTTAGTTGAGCATCAAGGAGAAGAGTATTCTCCTGACATATTAGATACCTGGATAATTCTGAAGGAAAGAATTAGAATTTCCCAAGTAGACAATGACAGGATAATTTAGTCATAGGAAAGGATTGTTGGGGCTAAGGAAAAGAAAGCCGAGGTCAATGCAATCATCCTTCAAATATTCTCATATTTATTGAGACATGGATAGACAAGGATCAATTATGGATGGGAGCATAGGAGAAATGGGGAATGTGGTAGCACGTCTCCAGGAGGACAGAGGTTGGAGAGGGATGACACCATCAAAAGTGGCAGATAGATGGATACACCTAATAGGAGAGGTAGTGGTTATGGGTTCTATTTTAGTTCTAGCTCATATAGGCATCATGGTAATCATTATTATCATCCTTACTGGAGGATTAAGAGGGGATACTTACCACATGAATTCAAGAAATACAAGCCTCCTATATTTGATGGAGAGTTGAAGAAACCAAAATATGTAGAACCATGGTTTCTTGGGATGAAGAAGTTCTTCAAACTGCATGATTATTCAGAGAACATGAAGGCTAGGATAGCTATCTCCAGTCTCAAGGGAAAAACAAAAATTTGGTGGGAAGATGTGAAGTGTGTCAGAGGTATCAAGATAGAGGAGTTGAGTTGGCATGAAATCAAGGGACTTGTTAGAAAGAAGTATTTGTGAGAGAGTTACTATGATGGTAAGGTTAAGGAGTCCTATGAGTTGAAGATAGGATCTAGGACAGATGAATGATATACAAATAAATTTATGGATTTTTTGAGGTATGTTCTTTACCTCAAGTATGAGAAGATGAAGGTTCGAAGGTTCATAAGTGGGTTTCCATTAACATTCAAGGAGTGAATTGAGTATGATGAGCCTCAACCATTAGAGGAAGTCATCGAGAAGTGGAAGCACTATTATGAGCAATTGAAGCAGAAGACTAAGCCTAAGTGTGAATGGAAATGAAATGAAAAGACTAAAGGAAAATGGCCTCTAAAGTGGGAAAGATCTTGGGATGAAGGTGAGAAAGAAAATGTGGCTCCTTACAAGGAGTTCAGTGCAACCGAGAAGGGACATGGATCTCAACCTAGAGAGTAGCAAAATAAAGGTAGTGGCAGGGAACCATTGGAGTGTTGGATATGTAGAAAACATCATCATAAGAATGTTTGTCCGTTATATCAAACTGGAAGACCTTAGATCTACAATTCTTAGAAGGCATAGACAGTTGGGGATGTTGGTAAAAGAATTCCTCATATTTATGCAACATTTTAAAAAGAACAGGTGCATCACCAGACATCCATTATTGAGATAGAAGGTAAGCTCTGTGATAATTTTTTTTACATTTTGATTAATCGTAGATCTACTTATAGTTATGTTAATCCAAACCAGGTGGATAAGTGCAGATGGAGTAAAGAAGTGCATGTAGAGTCTTGATTGGAGTAGTTAGCTATAAGGACCAAGAAAAGAGTTCATCATTCGGTGAGAGCTTGTGCATTTTAGTTGAATGATATGCCTACGTCAACACATCTAACTGTGCTTCCTTTGAGTTCGTACATTATTCTTTTAGGTATGGATTGGTTGTACCATCACAAGACTAAGGTAGATTGTTAAAAGAAGGCTATTGAGGGCTTAGATGATGATGGAGAGAGGAGAATCCTGCAAGGTAAGAATAAGCCTACATTAGTGAGAATGGTTACAAAAATCCAAGCTAAGCATAGTTGCAGAAAGGGATGTGTATTATTTGTAGTGCATGTTTCTAGTGACAAAGGGAAGGATGTTGAAGTATTGAAGAGGTATCCAATTTTATGATAATTTCAAGATGTATTTCTAGCAGCAATTTCAGAGTTACTTCCTCATAGGGAAGTGGTATTTTCTATTGTGTTGATGCCAGGAGCAACAGTAGCATCTAGGGCATCTTACATCATGAGAACTTTGGAATTTTTGGAATTAAAGTTGTAGCTTAAGGAAATGATTGATAAGGGATACATTAGGCCAAGCGTGCCACCTTAGGGTGCACTCATGTTGTATGTGAAGAAGAAGGATGGTACTCTCAAGATGTGTATTGATTACAGGTAGTTGAACAAGGTGACTATCAAGAACATGTACCCATTTTCGCGGATTGATGACTTGTTTGATCAATTGAAGGGAGTAGTAATGTTCCCAAATATTGATATGAGATCAGTATATCATCGGGTACGCATAAAAGAATAGGACATCTACAAAAACACATTTCATACCAAGTATGAGCATTATGAGTTTGTAGTAGTTCCTTTTGGTCTTACTAGTGCTCCAACTACTTTCATATTTTTGATGGATAATGTGTTATGTCCTTATTTGGATGAGTTTGTGATAGTTTTCATTGATGACATATTGATAAATTCCAAGAATGAGGAAGAGAAAGAAGAACACCTGGCAGTAATATTGAGATTACTAAGAGAGCATCAATTGTATGCCAAGATTAGCAGGTGCAATTTATTTCATACAAAAGTTCATTACTTGGGACATGTTGTTTCCAAGGAAAGTATAGCAGTGGACCCATAAAATTTTAGAGCTATCATGGAGTGGGAAACTCTTAGGAATGTGGATTAGGTCAGATAATTCATGGTACTAGCAAGTTATTACAGGAGGTTCATTAGGAACTTCTCATGGATTTTCTATCCTATTACATCTTTGCAGAGAAAATGAAAAAAGTTTGATGGACCGAGGAGTGTGCAGTTAGTTTTCAACAATTGAAGAATTTTCTTACAAATTCTCTAGTATTGAAGAATGAATATCCTGAAAAGGAGTTTGTGGTATATACATATTCTTACAATAGTGGACTTGGTGGAGTCTTGATGCAAGAAGGATATACGGTATGCTATTATTCCAGGTAGTTGAATGGGTACGAGAACAATTATGTGACTCACGATATTGAGTTGGAAGTTATCACTCATGCCTTGAAGATGTGGAGACATTACCTTGTTGGCATGCAATATATTTTGACAAGTAATCACAGTGGATTGAGGTATCCTTTTGACCAACCTAATTTGAATGTCAAGAAATCTAGATGGTTAGCTACTCTCAGCGAGTTTGATTTTGAGATAAGGTACATCAAGGGAAAGGAGAACAGGGCTGAAAATGCTCTTAGTAGAAGAGTGTAGGTGAATCAAAGTGAAAAAATGAGTTATTATGGGACATATTTTTAGGAGCGTATCTTGTAGGTAGGACAAAATGATGATAGGTATCAACAATTGAGTACGAAGTTACAATAGCAGGGTGAAGGTGATAGGGATGGGAAGTATCATCTCATTGTGTATGGCTTGGTCAAATTAAGGAACAATATTTATGTACTAGATGATAGTGAGCTCAAGAACCTTATCTTGAGGGAGTTCCATGTCAACTTGTATTCGAGTCACCCAGGATATCAAAAGACATCGATAGTAGTCATGAAGTACTATCATTGGCCGAACATGAATAAAGAGGTGGTTCAGTTTGTTGCGTGATGTTTGGACTATGAACAAATGTGAAAAGAGTGTAAACATCTAGGTGGTTTATTGCAGTCGATTCCAAATCAAGAGTGGAAATGGGAGGCCATTCCCATGGACTTCATTATAGGTTTGCCAAAGACATTGAAGTAGCATGATTCCATCATGGTTGTTGTTGACAGGTTAAGTAAGGCAGCTTATTTCATTATAGCTAAGTCGACAAATTCATCTAATGAGGTAGCTCATATTTTCATCAAGGAGACAATGAGATTACATGGCATTCCGAAGAATATCATATCAGACAAAGGTTCTAAGTTCACTTCTAGGTTTTCAAAGGATTATTTTGCAGGCTTGGAGACAAATTTGGCTTTTAGTACAACTTATCGTCTATAGACTGATGGACAGATAATGAGGGTTAATAGAATTCTTGAGGACATGTTGAGAATGTATGTTATGCATCAACAGTGGAAGTAGGAAGATTATCTTCCAATGGTAGAGTTTTCTTATAATAATGGGCATCAGGATTCCCTAAAGATGAGTCTGTCTGAGGAACTTTATGGGTAAAGTTGTAATACTCCCATCAGTTGGAGTGATCTAGTGAACAAAAAATTGATTTGACTAAACATGTTGGCATAGAAGGAACATGAAATTAAGAGTTATGAAGATCAACACAGGGAATTTTAGGAGTTTCAAGTTGGGGAGCATGTGTACTTGTGCATCAAGCCCAAGAGAAGACATTTGAGGACTGGGTCATGTGCCAAGTTGGCACCTTGGTATTGCGGGACTTTTTAGATCCTTACAGGGATTGGACCAGTTGCCTATAGACTTGCACTTCCTCTAACAATGAAATTCCATGACGTTTTCCATGTTTTATTTCTTAAGAGATATGTCTAGGACATTGATCATGTGATTCATTGGGCTATGTTGCATGTATAACCAGAGGGAGAATTATAACTAGAATATCAATTCATATTGCAATGAAAAGAACTCATTCTCTGGAATCAAGCAATATAGCAACTTAAATTGTAGTGGAATCACTTTGGGCCCAATGAAGCTACATGGGGGATGGCAGTTTAGATACAAGCTTTGTATCCTTGATTATTTTTTGGTTAAAGAAACTGTATTTTAGTATATGTACATGTATATATGGATGTTGTTGTAGATACCACAATTTGTTGTGTTATAAAGCTCCAATAAGCGGTATGATTGTCATGTTTGTCATGTTGATCATGGTTCACAATAGTTGTTCATTGTAAGTACTAAATCGAGCCATGTGATAAAGATCCATAGGAAATATTTTTTGTTTTAGTTGTTTTTGATGATAGGTTTCATAGAACACTGAGGATGGTGTTCCCCTAAGGGAGACAGGTTTGTAACAACCCTGGATTAAAAGATCATGTAACAATGGTTAATAAAGGAAAAATAATAAGATTAAGGTCATGGGACATATATTCCAAGCTGAAAGTTGGGAAAAGAAATACAGTGGGCATCAGTTTCGGTTTATTAATGACTAAGGAAATTAGAAAAGCCATTTACTAAGGAAAAGAGGCATTAATTGGCATTTATTTATGAAAATATGAGAAAAAGAAGGTGAAGAGACACATATTTGCATGAGGGAAATTTGAAGGAAAATTAAGGAAAATGAAGAGAATAGGGCCTTGAATGATAAAAGGGCTTCTGAGGATCACTTCATATCCTTTTTTTTAGTTAGGATTTGGAATTAGTTTTAGAGAGAGAGAAGAACACCAACAGGGGAAAGAAAACAAGAAAAGCAAGGAGAAGTATGTGAAAGGAAAGTAAGTGGAAGGTTGGATTAACAACTTGAATAGGAGGATTTTTCAAGTAACATGTTGCATGTGTGATTTCCTAGCTAACGTGTGAATGCATGGTACATGAATTTTTTTACTTGGTTCATTTATTGTCATTGGCATGGGTTTTGTCGGGTTTGACAATGGTTTCAACCTTGCCTTTCCATTTCCTCGATAACCATGGTGTGATGGGATTCATTTTTGGTTGAGCTTTGGATTGCCAAAAGGTTTTGGATATGAGTGAGGTGGTCTCAGGAAAATTCCCAAAGGTTGGCGGTGGAGACGGTTTTCTTCGGGAAGCCCTCGATGTGTGCGTGGATATAGGAAAATTCCTCTAGGGATGGTGAAGGAATTCTGAGGCATCCATGATTGTTTTTTTTTTATGATCTCTTGAATGGTTTTGGCGTGATCACGGTAGTTTGAGGGTGGAGGTGGTTTAGCCTCTAGATCTACTTGGTTGTTTATGTCTTGGTTCATCCCATGAGATGCCACATTCATGCTTGGAATAGTGCATGGGGAAGATTGGCTGAAATAAATATTTGGTTCAACTCAATCTATGGTTAGTTGGTACATGGAAGTCCCTTACCTGGTTGGATTTTTCATAAGCTAATAAGATTTAGTTTCCTCTTGTGATTTATGAGCATTTGTACTTGCTATTATGTTATTTTAATGGTTGTTATGTCATGGTTAATATTTTGGTTATATGTTGGTTATAAGAATGGTTTTATAACATATTTTAGTTATGCATCTTGTTATGATTTCATTAGTTGATGCATGGTTGATGAATGCATGGGATAATAAGTGTTGTTATATCTACATGAAAGGGCATTAGACCTTCACGTTGATTTTCAATTAAAGTACGAATATTTACACTCAAATATGTATTCATGACCTGTAGCTTACATGTTTACGATGCATTAGAAGAAATTCTTAGTATGTTCTAGTCAGTCTAGGTAAAGTTTCTGATTCAAGTTTGAATGATTAGGATGTTTGTTATGATAAATATGATTCTGGAAATTTACAGGAAGTTTTGGGAAGTGGTCTGGAGATTATCTTAGAAAAGTGGCTCAATTCCTTAGACCACATGTTTTGAACTGGATATTTGGGGTCATAGCTACATGGATCAAGGCTTGTGAGTGGAGTTGGAGGTTCAAAACCACATGCAAGTAGTGTCAAGGGTACATTTATAAGCTTATGTCACGAAAAAAGGGTTCCAACTCAGGGTTTGATCACCTGGGGTGGTTGTTCAGCCTGTGAGTGACCTGTAGTCCCTGTAGGATGTTAGTATATGGTTAGTTTGTAGGCCCCACTTCCTTAAATAGAAATAAGAGGTTGGGTTATGTCATAGTGGTGCTTCACTTCACATGTACCTAGAGGGCTTGTAACAAGAGGTAAATGTGGGGTGGCATTGTTACATAAAACCATAAAACAAACTAATGAAAGAAAAGGTGAGATATGCATATAGAGTGCACAATGGCTTGCAATTAACATACAAGCCCTGGTTTGAAAATTAAATGTACACTCATCCCATTTCCATTCTGAGCAGTGAGAGAGGTAATTACGAGTCCCATGATTTTTGGTACCATTGTTGGAGAATTACCAAAAGAACCCTTTTGTCTCTTCCATTGGTTTGAATTCAATATTTCTGCATACATTAAATATTGTCTTTTTTTTGTTGTTTTTAGAGCACAAGATATAGATCACTTAGATACATTAATTTTGTTTCTAATTTTTTTTTTTGGTGTAGTAAGAGCATCCCATAGAATTAACCTTTATTTTGCAGGAAGCTTAGAATGATGAAAAAAAACATTGATGAATGCAAATGAGCCAAGGACATTTCAATGCCTTAAAGCTTGAATTTCAATTCATTATCAAGGTATGTGATGAAATATTGATTTCATGGATTTAGTAGCTTTGTTCCATTGTTCCTTTCTCCATCCACTAACTTATGATTCTTTTCTGCAATACACTTAGCCTCTTGGTTTTTCGAAAAATTTATGCTAAATTATTGATGTTATCTTCAAGAAATTAGTGATTGGAAATAACACTTGAGTTTATTTGGTAAAATATAGTTAAATATCTCATCTCCTTCATTTTCTTGATAAAATACTATTATAGCATTGAATTGGTATATCTTCTATCTAGACCATTCTTTTATAGAACTTGAGAGAGCCATGGTTGGGTTCCTAGTATCTTGGCAAATGGGAATGTGTCCATAGAATGAATAAATGTCTAGTTCTTACATCAAGGTTGGTGTTTTTCTTAGATTACATAGGTTCCTAGTCAACTTAGACCAATCTGTTAGTGTTTGGCCTAAAGGCACAATTGGTTCCTAGATGGTATATTTATCCTAATCATAGCCTTTCAAGGGAATATAAGAGCATCATCATTTGATAGATATGATCCAAGATCTCTCCATATAATTTCATGTTTTGATTTTCCAAAATTGTTTATTGCTGAATGACTATTTCTTTGTGAATGTATTATTGACATTTATAAATCCCATATCGAGACAATTCTCCTAGAGAAACAGAAAATGAAGTGGTTTCATACCAATAGATGGGAATGTATCCATCAGATTACCAATAGTTCATTTGTATTTGATGTTTGGCCCTGGATTATGATTGATTTCCATTTGATTTACACAGGTGTTTTTCCTCAAGGAACAATTGGTTCCTATCTAGTATGTTTCTTTAAATCACAATATTACAACTATAGGATAGGGGAATCATCATTCCAAAATCAAATTCTATACTTTTGTTGTAACTCCTAGAGACAGCCCTTAGGTTGAGGAGAGACCAATTCTTAGGAAATATTGATGAATGTCTTAAAGATTTGTTGGAAATTCACATCACACTCATTGTTTAACATTTCAAGAGAAAATCCATTCATAACCTTCCTTAATAGGAGGAATGCAAAAAATTGGTGCAAACTATTACTCACAAAAGCATCAACATTAGATCTGCAGTGACTAACATCACATGAACTTGTATTTTTTAGTCGTTATAGTATATTTGGTAGAAGACTATAGCAAGAAGGAAAATTGATACACAGGGCTTAATTTTAAGAATCAGATGCATTAGCATTCAAAGTGAAATAGTTGGAATAAAGAATTGAATGGAATGAAAAGACACATGGAGCACATTTTAAGGATTAACTTTCATATCAATACAGGCACCTTTCATCAGCATTAGACTAAGATGAATCCATAAATCCATGAAAACACTTCCAGCAACTACTATTACATGTAATCTGAGAAGAATAATAAAGACATATGGAACAAATACAAAAGGAGCACATACTATAGATTCAGATGAGCCGGAATCACCAAAAATTTGTATTAATCTTCCATAGAGTATACATTTCATTTGACAGTAAAATAAAATTTCTCTCTTGGAAAACCCAAAATTATGAACCCTTGGTTCAATCTCATAAAACTATTTTTATAGGGCCTCAGAGGGAGATCCAGTTACAAAATATTCATTTTTGATTTCATTATAATGGAAAATCATAACAAAACCTTAGCATGCTCAATGGCACAATTGTACTAACCGAAACCCTAACTGACTGGATGAAAATAAAATATTTACATAAATAGGAAATAAAAAGTGTCATAATCAACACGATTTGCAATATCACTGGTCACGATAGGTAGTTTGTGGAGGCTGCATAGATGGTTCAATGATTTGGAGAATGGGAGGGTTGATGAACTATTCACATCTTTGCCATAGTGTTGGCACTGGTAGAGGAGCTCAGAAGAACCACTGATATGAAATCTTGAGGTTGGTCAGACCTGTGTAGTTCAGTCTAGGGAAAAACAAGGTTTTGACCATCCCCAATAGCTGAAAGTCCCTCTTCAGATAGGTTATCATAGTATTACCCTTCCAAGTAATAATATTCTCATGATAAGCATCTACTTTTCTTTTGGACTCCACTGGTCTTTGGGTGTATTTTTCCCACTGGATCATCACTCCCCCAAAGTCCCAACAGCTAGGAAAATGTGCTCCAAAAATCTTGTCAAAATCAGTGTTGAAGACAGCCACATTCTTTGATACCACCTCTTGGTACTCCTCAAATTTGAACCTAGCTTCCTCCAGTTAGAAAACCTTGGAAATCTCCATTATAACATTTCCTCTGTCCACCATATCTATGGGCCTCACCTAAATCAGTGACCTCTCATTCATAAACCGAATGAACCTTTTGGAAATCTGGGAGTTATTTTCTCCCTATTCTTTGGCTAACAAGATGAAGCCTTCATAATACTTGATAATGATCCTCTGCTCATCCATTAAGGTTATATACTCCTAGTGGTTCCTTACCTCTTCAATGATCTCATCCAGACTAGTTGCTTGGCTTGCAATATGGACATGTTTCCTTTCATATTTTCCTTTAGATAAGAGATCTCCTGGTATGTTTACTATAGATTCTTACCAAATGATTTCAGCATTTTTCCTCGCAGTTTCTAGCTTCTTCTCTTTTTGCATTAGGATTTTCTAGGAAGCATCTAGATTGTTCTGGATCCTTTTAACACCCCTGAAATCTGGAGCTCAGTGAGGGTCTTAGTGAGCTATTCAATTGGGTTTTGAGCATATTTAGGCACTATCACTTCACATATATGTGAATCTATTCTCTTTTTCATCTCTTCTTCCTACCACTTCAGGGCTATTATTTCATTGTTCCCGTCAATGAGCTCTTTGACCAGTATATCCTTCTCTTATTCTGCCTGTGAAAGCTCCTTGGATTGGACATGCTCACTACCTCGCATATTTATCTTATGCCTTAAGTCCTATATTTCTATTTGGGAGCTTTGAAGGAGAGCTTAAAAAGCATTTTTATCTTCTAGATTCACTCCTAGCTTCACGAATTGCTCCTTGAAGCTCTCATTATGCATATGAATAGTTGTTGAGTTGGCTGTCATTATGCATATGAAGAGTCATTGAGTTGGATCTCTCTTGCTTCAAACTGGTTGTAGCCTTTTCCAGTAGCTTCTTGGCCTTGCTAATGGTAATTGCATTTCTGTTGAGCTTGATATGAAATATCTCTCCAACCTTCTTGTGGAAATTTATCTTCTCTGGCAAGGGAATGCTTGTTATGTCTAGTGAAACATCCAAGGATTTAAACTGAGAACCTGAAGGAAAAGTCTATGCCAATGGTTGCTAATGTGAAAAATTCATCTCACTTCTCTCTAAATCCATAGCAACAAATAGTTTGGTCTGGTATGGAACTGAGTGAGATGCCATTTTCTACTACATATCATATCTCACCTTCTCTTTTGTTTCTTCAATGGCCTTTCTAGTAGGCCAACTTGATCCAGTCCCAGTTTCACTTCCTTTTGCAGCTAAGAAAACTACCTCTGAAGAGGATGAGGAAATAACCTGTGATGGATCCTCCAAAGTCACTTAGAAAGTTGGATGATATGGCCTTGTCTCCACTATCCTAGTTTCAAGTTCCTCTTCTTCTGTCTCTTGGTTATTTTCCTTCGTAGTTGCATGTACATCGTCCATGTTTATATCTCGAGTCTGGTCCATGATCCTCTTTTTCTTTTTTTCCTTAGCTAATGGAGGCTTGGTCTCCATTTCTATATCCATAGGCTATGAATCAAAATTATATTTCCATTCAATTTTAGTCCTATACTCATGTTCATAGGTAAAATATTTTATCTTCTCTCTACTTTGACGAACGACACCATGAGGGTCATAATGCCAAACATCTCCTAACCCAAAATTCATTTTCTTCACTAATGATTTAAATTCCTTAAAGGCATTCATAGAGTTGATAATAAAATGCCCCATATGTTTTTCCAATTTGAACATATGCCCCTTCTTTGCAGGTACAAAGTGGAGTTGGTATGCATTGAGACTCTTCCTGATGAATTCTAGGGAAAATATATTCATAGGAATGAACACAGGTAGATGGTAAGGGGGAAGTTGACTGCCACAAAACCTGATCTCGGTGTGATCCTCAAAAAGCTTCCAACCCCTATTCTGATGTATTTGATGAGATGGAGAAGCTCTCATTGCTGGGGGAGAACTCTCGGGGGAGAAAAACCATGGATAATCTTATATGAGATTTCTATATAAGTTGATATGAATTGAGAGTAACCACTAACAACAATGCTCCAATTAAAACAAAATTCCTTTTCTTGTTTCCATCCACCAAGATGAGGCTCAAGCATTGAAACTCATCCACATGGGTATAAACAAATAGGTATAACAACGAAGAATAGTACCTGAAATAAGATGTTGTGGAAAATGGTGTAGCTAAAACCTTATGGCCTCAGCTAGGTAGGATGGAATATGAAATCAGTGGCCAAGCTACATCATTTGTCTTAAAAACCCCAAGGTGGATTTGTTGGCTATGCTGGCATCATCATCCCCCCAGTATATGGGAAAATAGGAATAAGATGAGTTGGATAGGCTCAGAAAAAATATGGTGATAGGGAAGTTTTCAACTATTGTTAGGGCTTGTAGGCTAGTGGCCAAGACCATCTCCAGAAAGTAATGTTGTTCATTGGCTAAGAGGGTTGAATGATGATACACTAGGGTGACATGAGTAGACTAATAGGGTTCTAGAGAACTAGGGTAAACCAGGGATTTTTGGATTAGCTCTGGGGCTACTTCGAGAATTTTTACCCTAGAGGAGGAAACAAAGTAGTTTTTCTCATTGATGTATGCTTCGGCCAACAAAGAGAAGAATTCTAGAAAATGGTTCATAGTGGGTGAGATTTGGTAGTATAGGCTGAATTCAATTTCCCAGAATGTGTCCTCCCCCCTGACATGGTTGCCATATAGGTAAAAACATAAGTCATCCAAGTCATATGAACAAGCCGAGTTAGCTACTTGAGCCTTTGTATCGATGAGGTGTTCAACTCTAGAAGAGGTTTTGACCTATCAGACCTTTGGGATTTGGTGGGATTCTTTCTTCATTTTATGAATTCCTGAATGAATTTACATATGTACATGCGTTATTGGATTACCTGGATGTCATGGAGAGGTTAGAAAATGATGTTGGGAGGAGGTACTCAGTCGACAAAGCTTGAACGACGTTCTGGATAGGTGTGTGGCAAGAGAGCGATGCAATGGTGGAAAACGTTTGAAAATGGTGAGGCATGAATGTTTTATAAATGGCACGGGGGAATGGTCGACTGACAAAGGAGTGACATCATGGAGGGGACACATGGCAGGGTGTGGTTGGGTGATGGCAGGGATAGGTGGATAGGAGCAGGAGCAGGTGGAGTTATCATTTCTGTCGAATCAATGCTCACTTGAAAAGTTGTCTGCCAGTCGATACCCACTCCCACCATCCTCTAGCGGGCCAGATAATGAGAGGCTATACCCCATGCTCCCTCCCCCCCACCCGCTGCAATGAATTTGGATCGCTAGATCCAGATCTGAAGATTTGTTCTAGGGGGGTGCTTGTTTAACGTTTGAGCAATTTACCCCCCCGAAATGCTTCCTAGGGATGTAGGGCCGGGATAGATGATGATCCACTCAAGAGATGCTTAATGTTTAATCAATGACACACGCTTGTGTACAAATTTCTTCTCTGCCCTATTGTTCTTTGTTAATAGGCGTTCAGTGAGTGACTTATGTGCTTTTAAACCTTCCGACACATCTCTAGGCCTTAATTGTGCCCCCCATAGTTGGTTTAGTTGTTCTGTGACTTAGGAGGCTCTACCAATGACCCATGAGTTTCTTTAAAAGGAATTTTCAATCTAAAACCTTGGTTGATCTGTTCTATCAACTCTTTCAAAATGATGATGAAGAACAACAACATTGGCTCCAACTAGGGACAATGTATTGGATACAATGCACTGAGAACCTGCAGATTAGTGCCTTATCCATTGGGCATGGAGTCGTTTTATTCAGACTTTCATGAAACAAAAATAGAAATAGAAAACAAAGAGGAGTGATGTTTAATTAAAACTGGCTCACCGGTATTTACAGTGAATAAAAGTGGACCCTTTCAGTGCTAGAAGTAAATCTTGAGAAACTACCCATTCACAGGCAGCCCAAGCACTTCTCCTTCTAGATTCTCTAGTAGGAAGGTGTTGTTCCCTTTTTCCTCAGCAATCCTGAAAGGTCTAAACCAAAGGGGATCAAATTTTCCATGCTTTCCTTTATCTTCCCTCTTGACATCCCATCTCAGTACTAAGTCTCCTAGTTGTAGATATTTGTCTTTTTCCTTTCTGTTAAACAAGGACTTCATTTTTTTCTTAATAATAGATTAGATTATGATTCACTTGTTCCCTTCTCTCTTGAAGTTCCACCAATTGATTTATCCTTCTAGTCAAATAATTTGGCTCTTCCTCAATGTCTTGCAAGATTTTAGCCATTGGAATAGCTAGCTGTATAGGAAAAATTGTTTCCTTTCCATAAACCAACTCAAAAGGGGATTTTCTAGTAGCTCTCTTGGTGGTAACCCTATTGGCCCATAAGGAAAATTTTAGCTGTGAGTCTCAGTTCCTTTGATTTTCTGATACTGTTTTATTTAGAATCCTTACCAAGGTTTTATTTGAGGATTCAGCCAATCCATTTCCCTATGGGTAATAGGTGGTGGAGTGGCCTACCACAATGTTATACTTTTGACAGAAATATATAAATTTTGTAGAGTTGAACGCCCGAGAATTGTGGGTGACAAATTTATTGGGGCGGCCCAATATGGAAAGGATGTTTTCCTCCATGAACTTAATAACTACCACATCAATTGCATTCCTGGCTGGGGCAACTTCTACCCACTTATTAAAGTAATCAGTAAGCTTGAGTATCCACTTGTGCTGACCGTTGGAAAATTGGTGTTTCTCCTAAATGAAGTCTAACCTCCACTATCTAAAAGGTTCCTCAACAAAAACAAGGATTAGAAGAAAAGATGGTAATTTTAGTTTTTCAACAAAATTTTGGAACTTCTCACAGGCCCGAACGTAAGTATGTACCTCACCAAACAGTTTGGGCCAATAAAAACTTGCTTTAAGGATCTTGTGTGTTGTAGCCCTCCAACTATAATGTCCTCCACATACACAATTATGAAATTCATCCATTACTTTGTGGATTTCTTCCTCAACCAAACACAAAAGCAAAATCCCCATAGGATCCTTCTAATACAATTG
This sequence comes from Pinus tabuliformis, assembly GCA_031772625.1. NCBI lineage: Eukaryota > Viridiplantae > Streptophyta > Pinopsida > Pinales > Pinaceae > Pinus > Pinus tabuliformis. Next base: position 511,144,417 of record CM062809.1, read on the forward strand.
CCCATTCAGAGCCCTGTATTTAATTTTATCAAAATTCACTGGGAACCTCAGAAAAAGAAGATAATGAAAAATATTTTTATACTAGTGAGACACAACATATTTCATTTGGGTTCTCTACACTGAAGTTTCAATTTCTTGTTGTTGATCCAAATTTCCATTTTATCTGTCTCCTCCTTCCAATATATTTATGCCCAATGCTAGAAATTTGCTTCAGATAGAATTTTAGCTAGCCCCTGCCCCTTGATGAGCTTGGTAGGCTTGATATCCATGTCATACTCCTAAATTTTAGAAATCCATTTGCCTCTTTTCCCATCACTGTCACCTTGAACTAGAATGTATTTTACTGCAGCTGTAGGAACATAAGAAATTATGTTTGATTGCAAGACAAATTATGAAATACTTCAAGGCTTTGACAAAGGCATAAGCCTTCTTCTCCAAAATTTTATACTTTAGCTCAACATCTCGTAGCGCCTGAATAAAGAATGATATTTGTTTCTCATGCCCCTCACTATTTTTCTATAGTAAGGCAAGAACCACTATATGAGAAGAAGCAAAAGAAAAAATGAGAAATCATTTTTGATAATCTGGTCTAACTAACACCGGAGATTTTACAAAATCCCTTTTAATTTTGGAGAATGATTCACGAGACTCAAAATTCCATTTCACTTCTTTATCTTTCTTCAACATCTTTGTGATTTCTTTGCCTATTTCAACATATTTAGGTATGAATCTCCTTAAAAATTTGATTCTACCCACGAAAACCTAAATCTCCTTCTTATTCTTGATAATGGGATGTTGTTGATGACTTCCACCCTGTTGGGATAAATCTTCACCACCTCCTTTTCCACTATGTACCCTAACAACTTTCCTTCACATAGAGTGAAATACAATTTTTTAGGATTCAAGTATAGGCCATATTTTCTACATTTCTCATAAATGATATGAAAATGTTTGATGTGTTCCTCATCTATTTTTGAAAATACAATGATATCATCCAATTAAATTACTACAAAATTGTCTTGTTCTCCCACAAAATCTATATCCATGGCTCTCTGGAAGGTGGCCCCTGCATTTATGAGGCCAAAAGGAATTCTAGCATACATAAATGTTTCCCAAGGGGTTGTAAAAGAAGTTTTCTTTTGATCTTCAAGATGCAAAAGTACCTGATTGTACACATAAAATCCATCCATCATAGACATACAGGAAGATCCTACCACCTTCTACAAAATGTAATCCATTTTAGGTAAAGGATAATTTTCCTTTAAAGAGGTTTTGTTGAGATTCCTAAAGTCCACACATAGCCTTATTTATCCATTCTTTTTTCTGATAGGGACTAGGTTTGCTACCCAGTTTGAATATCTCAAAGGTACAATTATTTTGGCCTGGAGCAACTTCCTTACCTCCTTTTTAATAGATGGGAACAATAGAGGGTTAATCTGACTAAGTTTCTACTTATATGCCCATCAAAAGGATATTATGTTGAATAATAGTAGTGTCAAATGTTTTTAAATCATCATAAGACCAAGCAAACACATCCATATAATTTTTGAAAATGTTTAGGTATATCTGCTTGTACTTATGAAGAACTCCCTTTACTAACTTGATTATCCAAGGATCTTTTTTTGAACCAATGTTGTATTCTTCCACTTGCTCTTCGATTTCTTGCTCAGTTAGCTTGGTATCCACATCATTTGAGTGGAAAAATCTTTCTAAGGGAACCAAACCCTTGCAAATAGTTTTAGTCTTTAGCTGTAAAATATTGTCTCCTGCAATGGTTTCTTCCCAACTGGTTAGTTGTTCATCTGTCACTCTCTCTTCTTCCTAGTGATTTACTGAATTTGAGAACTATCCTATAAATTCCATGAAGCATTTGATTTTCTCCTCGTGTTCAAAAAACCTACCAATGTTTGACATTATCTGGTATTGATGGTCTATATCTAACTTCAAATTCATATCTGAGAAGTGGATTTTGAGGAGATTTAAAGTTGTTGGAAGTTATAGCCAAGAAATCAACCATCTGATTTCTTTCTCTGGAAAAGAGCTAGATATTGAAGGCTAAGAAAAAATTATCAATTAAATCCCAGACCTCATTTCAGTAAGCCTTTAATATTGGATGTTTGGTTTGGCATTGATTTCTAATCCATTTCACTACTAGCTCTGAATCTCCAAATATAGCTAAGCACCCAATATTAATATTTCTAGAAAATTGCAGACCATTAGGGGAATTTTGAGGTCTTAAATGGGCCTCATGAAATTATAAAATAATAGTGGAAATAATAAAATAAGATTAGATTACATCATCAAATTTTAGAGGGAAAAAAAGAAAAAAAAACTACTTTTTCAACTCATATTTTCAACTTATCTCCCTATAGGTTTCCTTTAATTTTGAGCAGGAACACTTGTTGGATGCAGAATTTTATTCCTCATCCAAGGAGTACCCATGATGCATACTTTTGATCGGCCCTGCTACACAAAAAATGAGAAATACATGACAAACATGATTGCAATCACACTTTTTCATGTATTTCTCATTTTTCGTTTAGCAGGGTCGATCGAAAGTATGGAATATGGGTACTCCTTGGACAAGGAATTAAATTTTTGCATCCAACAGGTACTCATACACGAAATTCGAGTAAACCGTTAGGGAGATAAGTTGAAAAAGTAGTTTTATAATTTTATTATTTTTTAATCTTTTTACTTTTTTACTCCAAAAATGGTGAATCATCCCCCATGGTTGACATCATCCTCTTGAATCTTATTGGTTCTTATAAAGTTTATCTTGGTTGTACATTTTTCTTAGGAGGCCCATTTTAGACCTCAAAAATTCTCTAATTCCTACCAGCAAGGCTTCATATTCAATAACATTGTTAGTGGCTTCAAACTCCAACTTGAAGGAGAGAGGGATCAAGCTACCTTTTGGGGACACCAAAAACACACTTGCCCCATTTCCTTCCTTGGAATAAGCACCATCAAAGTATAACTTCCACACTTTATCACATTCCAGTAGTTGTTGATTTAGATGGACTAAAGATTCCACTTATGTTTCCTCTAGGATTAACTCATTTTCCTCTAACAACCAACAAGAGAACTCTTTCTCTTTACCATACACAAGGGAATTAGTAGAACAATCAACTTTTGCAACTATCTTTACAAACCTTGGTTCTTTGTGAAGTCGTATTTCTTCTCCACCAAACTCTAGGACGGTAGCATATATTAAATCTAATCTAACGGATCCTCTAATCATTAGACCCCCATGACCTGTACAAGAGCATACTAAACCTTGCAGGGATATCAACCACTACAATATCCATTACCACACTTTTTGCAGGGATCTGGGATAAATTGACAACCAAATATTTAATCATCCCTAGACATTTTACTCTTTTGGAATCAAAAGAATATAGATCTTTGTATGGCCTTGTAATTTGTAATCCCAATTGCTCCATAACAGACAATGGCATCAAATTGTGAGAAGCTCCTGAGTCAAGCATGCAATTGTGTAATAAAAGCTCATGGACTACAAAAGTAACATAAAAAGGGGCAGTGGAAGAGTCTTGTTCCTCAACATGAGGTCCAAATACAACCATGGTTCTTTCTTCATGGAGGTTCAGACTATCATGCGAAGGAGATATGGTGGATGGACACATAAACTAAGACACCTGAGATTTATAATTAGGTTGTTTCAATAGTTTAGTGAAACAGACATATATTTTTACCTTTAACTCTTTTTGAAGAATAAAAGCAGAAGAGCTCTTATTAGCTATGACAACATCAACAAGCTCTTTCTCTTTCTCATAGTCTGGTTTGTATGATAAAGGCAACTACCCTGTCTTAGAGACCTTTGACTTGTGGATAACGGAAATAGAAGGTTCTTTCTTTTTGGGTAAGGCTTGGTCTATAGGCTTCTTTCTTTTCTCTACTAATTTTGGGAGGATTTGAGGGAGAGGATTCCTCATTTTAATCTTGTATTCTAGATCTTTTCCTAGAATATCTAAGATCATATTTCATGTGCATTTGTGCTTGCATGAAATGAACAAGCTACTTACAATACTTGTTAATATTACCACCATCTAGTGGTGCATCCAAATAATACCCTCCTTCCTCATGTGCTTTAGCTTCATATTCCTCATCAGAAAAAGGGGAAAATTGATTTTTTTCTGAACTTCCATAGTTTCCTCTTCATACTCCTTTGGATCATCGTCTAAGTATAGTGGAGGTTGAATGTGATCTTGTTGCTCGTTTCTTTCCCTCTGCAAAAGATGCAATGGAGGTCTCCTATACTGAGGATTGTAACATCGGTTAGGAGCTGGTTGCTTTTGTCGAGGAGGGTTTTTGTTTTCTAACTCAAATTTCAACAGTTTGTTAGACATGTTTCTTATCATTTTATTCATTTCCTCAAGTTTATGCTCTTGAGTTTCCTTTCCCTGGTTTGAGGAATTGGCTTCCTCCTTTCCTCTTCTCCTATCTCCATGATCAACTCTACTTTTCCACTTCCTAGTAGAGGTAAAATTTTCCTCAACTTCTAAAGAATCTATTTGGATCTGGTCCAAGGAGTGAGACTTCCTTTCTCTAAGAGTGAAACCAAAATCTGGCTCAAAATCCCCAACAAAAACCACTTTAGCAGCAACCTGTGGAGGTTTGATTTCAACAAGAAGACTATTATACAATTTTTTAAACCTCTTTATGAATTCAGACACATCTTCATTATGTTTTTTCTTCATGGCATTAAATTCAGTGAGGATGTACCCATGGTCCCTATTCTCTCCCCATTTTTCCATGAAAGAATTCTACAGCTCTTCCCAAGTAGTGATTGAAGCATTAGGTAGGGATTTAAACCATTTTTTGGCTTCTCCATATAGAGACTAGAAAAAAATTCTTAACACCACATCTAGGTGTTCCACATTAAGGTTCTCAGCAAATGCACAAAAAATTTCTATATGCCTTTGTGCTAAAATGTCATTTTCTCCTGTGAATCTTGGCAAGAGCTTAAGATAGTCTTGTGGCATACCATTTAAGGGTTATGGCAAGTCCAATGGAGCATACTTGTTTAGGAGAAATCTTGGGACAACCATATTGAGAAAGGGAGGTGGTAGGAGGTTTATTATAGGTCCTTTCAGAGGGGTTATCTGAGTGGTAGCTGACTAGATCTAGATTGGGAAGCTATTCACACTTTGTGTGGGATTATTTATAAGAATATCTTTGACATCTTTAGTTTGAGGGGAGGGATGAAATGAGAATGAAGGTGAACTAATAGAGGCTTATTCATTTTTTATTCTTGAGAACAATGTGTTGAATGGTAGACCACTTTCTTGAGGGTACTCCAAAAATCTAGAGGGAAAATCTGAACAGTTTATCACAGCCTTTTGAGAGTTGGAAGACGATACTTCTAGAAATAGGTCATATGAATAAGAGTGATAGGGGCCTTTTCCTTCTAGATACACCTAGAAATTATCCTTGCAGGGTTAGATACATGAGGAGTTTCTTATTGTGAAGCATCTGAGTGGGTGTGTATCCTTTTAAAACCCAGGGTGGTCAGAATGGAATTTAGATAGTGGAGTCGCCAAGGTGAGAGATATTCAACCCACACCCCTTTCTGCTGACCTTGCAAAAGGGTGTATAAATGTCATACCCAGGTAATATACTATGATTCATCCCCAACAATCATGCTAGAAGATGTTGTAGCACCTAGAGATAACCCCTGGGCTGAGGAGAGACCAATGCCTAGGACATCTTGATGAGTCTCTTAAAGATTTTCTGGAAATTCACATCGCACTCAGTGTTTAACATTTAAAGAGAAATTCGATTCATAAAATTCCTTATAAAGAGGAGGAATACAAAATCCTGACGTAAACTATTACTCACAAAAGCATTAACATTATATCTGCAACAACCAACATCACATGAACTTGTAGTTTTTAGTCATTATAATATATTTTGTAAAACACTGTAGCAAGAAGGAAAATCAATACACAAGGCTTAATTTTAAGAATTCGATGCATCAAAATTCAGAGTGAAATAGTTGGAATAGAGAATTGAATGGAATGCACAGACACATGGAGTGCATTTTAAGGATTAGCTTTCATATCAATATATGCACCTTTCATCATCATTACACTAAGATGAATCCATAAATCCATGAAAACACTTCCAACAACTACTATTACATGTAATCTGAGAAGAATAATAAAGACATATGGAACAAAAACAGAAGGAGAACATAATATAGATTCAGATGAGCCAGAATCTCTATAAATTTGTATTAATTATTCTACAGAGCATACATTTCATTTGGCAGTAAAACAAAAAATCTCTCTTGGACAACCCAAAATTCTAAACACTTGGTTCTGTCTCATAAAATTGTTTTTATAGTGCCTAAGAGGGAGATCCTGTTACAAAATATTCCTTCTTGATTTCATAACAATGGAAAATCCTAACAAAACCTCATCATGCTCCATGACACGACTATACTAATTGAAACCCTAACTGATTTGCTAGAAATAAAATATTTACATAAATAGTAAGCAAACATTGTCATAATTGACTAGAGCTCCAATATCAATGGTCATGATAAGCAGGGTGCAGAGGCTGCATAGATGGTTTTATGTTTTGGAGCATTGGAGGGTTGACAAAATCCTAACATCTTTTCCACAGTGCTCACACTGGCAGAGGAGCTCAGAATAATCGTTGATATGAAATCTTGAGGTTGGTCAAACATGTGTAGTTTAATTTAGGGAGAAACAATGTTTTGGCCATCCCTAGTAGCTAGAAGTCCCTCTGCATATAGTTTACCATATACTTAACCTTCAGAGTAGCAGTCTTCTCATGAGAAGAGTCTAGTTTGATTTTGACCTCCACTAGTATTTGGTTGTATTCTTTCCACTAGATCAACACTCCCTTAAAGTCCCTACAGCTGAGCAAACCTACTCTAACAATCTTTTCAAACTCGGTGTTGAAGGAAACCACATTATTTGATACCACCTCTAAGTACTCTTCATCTTTGAACCTAGCTTCTTGCGTTCGGACAACATTGAGAATCTCCATGATAGAATTTACTCTATCTACCACATCTATGGGCCTTAGTTCACTAAGTAACCTCTCATTCACAAACTAGATGAACGTTTTGGAAATATGGAAGTTGTTTTCTCCCTCTTCTTTGGCTGACAATATGAAGCCTTCATAATCCTTGATAATGATCCTTTACTCATCTATTAAGGTTATATACGCCCAGTGGTTTCTTACCTCTTTAATGATCGTATCGCAAACTAGCTGCTTGTCTTGCAGTAGGGATATGTTTCCTTTTAGCATTTCTTTTAGACCAATGATCTCCTAGTTTGTTACCTGTAGATTCTTACCAGTGATTTATGCATTTGTCCTAGCAGTGTCCAGTTGCTTCTCTTTCTCTGTTAGGATATTTTGGGAAACACCTAGATTTTTCCGCACCCTTTTAAGCTCCCCCTCAGAAAGATGGACCTTATTGAGGGTCTTAGTGAGGTATTCAGTTGGTTTTTCAGGATCTTCAAGTACTATCACTACACGTATATGTGAATCTATTCTCTTTTGTATCTATTCTTCCTACAGCTTGAGGGCCACTATTTCATTGTTCCTGTCAATGAGCTCTTTGGCCAATATATCCTTCTCTTCTTCTACCTGTGCAAGCTCCTTGGATTGGACATGCTCACTACCTAACATCTTTAGCTTATGCCTCAACTCCTAGATTTTTTTTGGGAGCTTTGAAGGAGAGATTCAAAATAATTTTTATCTTCTGGATTCACTCCTAACTTCATTACCAACTCCTTGAAGCTCTCATTCTACATATGTTGAGCCCTTAAGTTGGCTCTCTCTTGTTTCAACCTGGCTGCAGCCTTTTCCAACAACTTCTCTCCCTTTTTGAAGGTCATTGCATTTCAGTTGAGCTTTCTATACAACATCTCTCCAACTTGCCTATGGAAATTTATCTTGTCTAGCGGGGGAATGCTTGTTAAGTCCAGTCAAACATCCAAGGCTTTAAATTGAGAACCTGAAGGAAAAGGCTATGCTAATGGATGATGAAGTGAAAAATTAATCTAATTTCTTTCTAAATCCATAGAAACCAACAGTATGGTCTGGTATGGAACTAAGTGAGATTTCGCTTTCTGCTACATCTCCTCTCTCACCTTCTTATTTCTTTCTTTAATGGCCTTTCTAGTAGGCCAACTTGATCCAATAGTAGTCTCACTTCCTTTTTCACCTAAGACAACTACCTCTGAAGAGGATGAGGCAGTAGCCTATGATGGATCCTCCAAGGTCACTTGGAAACCTAGTTGATATATCCTTGTCTCCACTAGCCTAGTTTCAAGTTCCTCTTCTTTTGTCTCTTGGGTCTTTTCCTTCTTAGCTGCATGTACATCCTCCATCTCTATATCTCCAGTCTGGTCCACGATCCTCTTTTGTGCTTTGTCCTTAACTAATTGAGGGCTGGTCTCTATTTCTATATCCATAGGAAACGAATCAAGATTAGCTTTCCATTCAATTTCAGGCCTATACTCATGTTCATAGGTCGAAGCTTTGATCTTCTCCCTCCTTTGAGAAATGACACCATGAGGGTCATAATGCCAAACATCTCCTAGCTCAAAATTCATTTTCTTCAGTAATGATTGAACTTCCTTGGAGGCCTATCTGGGCTTAAAAACAAAAGGCCCCATGGGTTTTGCCAATTTACACATATGTCCATTCTTTGCAAGGATAAAGTGGAGATAGTACACATTGAGACACTGCCTGATAAATTCTAGAACAAATATCCTCATAGGAATGAACACAGGTAGATGGTAAGGGGGAAGTTCACAGCCATAAACCCTGATCTTAGTGTGATCCTCAAAAAATTACCAGTACCCTGGTGTCTTTGGTGAGCTGGAGAGGATCTCTTTGTTGGGGGTGATCTCTTGGGGGAGAAAAATCATGGATAATCTTATATTAGATGGCCATATAAGTTGATATGAAATGAGAGTAACCATCAACATTTGGCCTCTTTCTAACATCAATGTCCCAGTTAAAGACAAATTTCCTCTGCTTATTTCCATCCACCAAGTTGGGGCTCAGGAACTCAAACTCATGCACATGGGTATAAATGAACAGGTCGAACAATAAAGAATAGTACCTCAAATAAGATGTGGTGGAAAAATGGTGCAGTTGAAACCTTATGGCTTCAGCTAAGTAGCCTGGAATATCAAACAGGTTGCTAGGATATATCATTGATCTTAAAAATCCCAAGGTGGACTTGTTGGCTATGTTGGAATCATCATCCCCCAGCAGATGGGAAATTAGGGATAGGATGGGTTGGATAGGCTTAGTCAAGACGATGATAGGGAAGCAGTTAACTATGGGTAGGGCTTGTAGGCCAGGGGCCAAGACCATTTACAAGAAAGACTATTGTTAATTGGATGGGAGGGTTGAGTAATGATACATTAGGGTGACATGAGTAAATTACTGGGGTTCCAGAGAACGAAGGTAAACCATGAATTTTTTGATCAGGCCTGGGGTTACTTTGAGGATTTTGGCCCCATAGGAGGAAACACAATATTTTTCTTTTCGATGTATACTACGGACAACCAGGAGATGAATTTTGGAAAATGGTGCACAGTGGGTGTGATTTGGTAGTATAGGATAGAGTCAACTACTCGGAATGGGTCCTATGCCCCTGACATGGTTTCCATATAGGTCATAACAAAGGTCAACCAGGTAATATGCACAAGTTGGGTCAGCTACTTGAGCCTCTATATCCATGAGGGGTTCAACGCTGGAAGAGGTTTTTTGCTATTGGGAATTTGTGGTCTAGGGGGATTCTTTCTTCATTTTACAAATTCTTGAATGAATTTATAGGTGTACAAGAGTGATTGGATTAACTGATTGTCATTAAGAGGGTAGAAAATGATGTCAGGAGGAGGTAATTAGTTAGAAAAGCTTGAGCAATGTTCTGGACAGGCTGCTGGTGGGAGAGTGATGCAACGATGAAAAAAGTTTGAAAATGGTGAGGTGGAAAGGTTTTATAAATTGTGTGGTGGAAACAGTCAGCTAACCAGGCGAGTGACATCATGGAGGGGACATGTGGTTGGGTGTGATTAGGTGATGGCAGGGACAAGTGGATAGGAGTGGGGGTGAGTGGAGTTACCATTACTGTCGAATCAATGCTCGCCAATTGGTCTAGGTGGCAGTTGGTCCCCACTCCCACCATCCTCTAGTGGGTCAGATAGCAGGAGGCTGAACACCGTGCTCTACCCCCGAAATGAGTTTGTACCACTGGATCTAGATTTGAAGATTTGTTTTGGGGGGGTTCTTGTTTAACGCCCGGACATGTTACCCCTCGAAATTCCTATGGTGGGTGTCTGGGCAAGGATGGATGCCGATCTACCCATGAGATGCTATATGTTTAACTGACCATACGTGTATGTGTAAAAATTTCCTCTCTTCACTTTTTTCTTTGCTGATAGGGGTCCAGTGAGCGCATCTATATTATTAAACCTTCTGACACATCTCTAGGCACTAATAGTGGTCCCAATAGCTAGTTTAGTTGTTTTATGACTTAGGAGTCTATACCAATGACTCAGAAGATTCTTTAAAAGACATTTTGGATCTAAAACCTTTAGTCTAATCTATCAACTCTTTGAAAATGATGATGAAGAGCAACGGCAACTTGCATGAAAAATTAAGCCAAAACTTTTCTACAACATTATTTCTTTTCAAATTGCCTAAAAATAGAGTTCAACAACATCATATTCAAAGTACTTTGGAACTTTCTAGACTCTCACGATGCTTATGATGGAATAAAATTGAAAGAATCTCATTTATACCTTCTCATTACTAACATACCATATTTTGAACGGAAAAGAAAAAAATTGTTGATGAAAGTGTCTAGCATGTTGGCTTGACAAACATACTAAAATAGAGTTGTGATAGTCTGAGTTTGATAATACATATGGTAATGTTCTTAAGACCTGTTTCTACTTGAAACAACCCTGGGAATGTAGTTTCTAATCCAATTTCAATGTTTGAATATGGATATCAAACAAAAAGGCTATGGTCAAAACACTCGCTCAATGTCAAATAAGAAATTCTAAAATAGAGTTTGGACAATCATTTTTTATATGGATAAATGGTTAGTTCTTTCATAATTATTTATCTTGTATATTATCCTATGAAACTAGTTTACGACACTATTTTAGAACTTCACTTAAATAGTATGTGAGAAATTTATGCTTGAAATACTAACTTCCTATCCTATCTCTGCACTATTTAAAACACTATTTCCTAGTTTGTTCACTTGCATATTCGACTCATAAAATATTATTATCCTTAGAATTACTCCTATTGGATATGAAAACATGAATACTATTTCATCTCTAATTCTAACTAGATCAATCATACCTCAAATGGAAAATTTACACCTAAATTAGTGATAGTTGGTCTACTACAGAGAACAAAAAAACTCTGTCATATAGGTTGTCCCACAACATGTTCAACACATTGTTTCATGTAATTTTGAAACTGTGTTTCTATTTGAGATACATTAATGAACCTACTTTCAATCTCAATTGAAATAATTTCAATACATCAATAAAAAAATGTTACATCTAACATAGTAACTATTTGTCTATGCAAGAATTTAAAACAACTCAGTTATATAGGTTGTTCCTAAGAAAATTCGAAATATCATCTCATGAAATCCTCAAAACCTATTTCTATTGAATATATCCATTTTAATATAATTTAATTCGTATTTGGATTCACTTTAATTAGACATCAAATGATGAATTTATTAGAAAAACACCACTAGATAGTTTAGCTAGTGAACACCTAGTAGGTAAAAAATTAAATTTCTTTTTTTTTTTAATTTCTTTGGATATATCTTATTTAGTATTATTTATGAATTTTTATCATATTTATTGGGTGAATAAGTTATTATCTTTATAACTATTTACATAGCTTGATAATACATAGAGGGGGCGAGGGTGAATCAATATTGTACTAGTGGATCAACTTTTTCAACTTTTGCCCCCTATTTATAAACATTAAATGATGAATTGATTACAAACGTAATATAAACAAATTGAATATAACACATGAGATCATAAGAGAAGCAATACATGTGGAAAAGTAAAATATATCTACCATAAAAACATCAAGGCATATAAGACATCATCAAACACATAGGGACACCAAATGTTAGGTGAAAACCCTTATGGGAGAAAAAACACCATATGATTTTCTTGGTTCTTTTTCTTATTAGTAAATTCTTCTTTACATAATCATTTACATGCCATCACTAGTGTGAAAGGCCCAACCTGTGATGCACAGAAGAAATTGCTCAATCTAGGAGACTACCTAATAGAATCCACCACTTCCAACTATACATAAGCCCCAACCTCCAATACTTTCTCCTACCACCACCAGAGGGAAGAAACCACTCTCAATTTCTTAGGACATAACCTGAAGGAAGGCACCACTTCCTAAATCAACAAGCCATTACTTATTGGCAAGCCACCACTTTCCCATCGAAGGCCCCAACCTTCAAATCCTTATGGAAGACCTTTCGTTCATTTCAAAACTTGGCCCACAAAAATCAACTCAATCAAACATAAGCCTAATTTCATCATATTTTTAGAATGGACCCACTTAGTCTTCTTTTCTCAATTGAATACAAAATCTGTCATAGAAAATCAACTCATAACAAACACTAGCACTAATCCTTTCCCATACTCAACAACATTATAACTAGTAGCATTAGCATGCCCTCTTAGCTCATACAATCAAATCTTCCCTCACACACATCAAACAAACATATAATAGAAGCCAACTCTCTATCACACTCAACACATGCCTTTTCTATATATAGTATAAAACCCTAGAGAACCAATACAGGCACATGCTCATAATTTTCTTTACATAACAACAATATATATGACATGAGTACCATCCAATACTATGACTAAAATCAGAGCAATAGATTCACTCATATTGACACTCTCAGTCATCATTACATGGCCTCAAGGTAAGATAAAATATATGAATATAAATCTATGCAGTATGGAATACACAACCATATCTTCAACATTTTTTGTAATACATGTATGTCCACACCATAAACATCTAGCACTAGAAAACTAAAGTAAACTATACCTCTGATCACACACTAGCATTATCTCTGCTTCATTATGTAGACCATCACTCTAGTACTAGCACATAGCTAATCTCCATATGCACATTCTTAGAGCCTAGATTTACCTCAGGTTGAAAAGGTAAGATTCTAGGTCCACATCAAACCACGCTCAGCCTCGTAGCTAGACCTATGAGGACACGAGAGGGCTCCCTCCTGGTCAATATCAACAAAATATAATCAATGGGATCTGAGATGACTGAAATATCTTCTAATTTTAGGCTAGGTATGAAGTGCAATGATTTGATTTGATTTTTGGGGGTTTTTTGTTGGAAAAAGGGAAAGGCAAATTTGGATCCGGGGATGAGGCCAAATTTTTGCAGAGTTCCGGTTGGGGCAAGGTAGGCAATAGTTTTTATGCTTTAAATTAAATGAATGGATGGAAAAGACCGCTGAGGAGCTAAAGAGGGCAAGAGGCTACAAGAATCCTCTTCAGACTGAAGAAAACATTGAACATTAAACAAAAATAGAAGGCAGAGCACAACAAGCTAATGAATTCTACCTTTGTTACTCAATTTGTTTAATTTCAGAAGCAAAGAGAAGGGAAATGGCATACATAAAACATCAATGAACTTATAATTACATGAAGAAAAACACCATCAAAACATAAAGCCACAAGGATCCCAACAAGTGCTGCAAAACCTTGGTCTTTCCTTTGCCAAAATGTAGAAATCAGATGTACAATGGAGTCCAAGCAATCCCAGGCGTCCAACCATGCTAATGACTAAAAAACAACATAATATAGACAAACATAGCCAACCCTTGCCTCTAGGGTTCGAGCTCATGATTTTAGGAGCTGATCCAACTGATTCTAAACTGAGAACTAGAAAGTAGGCAAGATAATAGCATGCCTCTAAAAACAAGGGTAATGATTCATTCAGTTTGAAACAACCTCTAAACTAATGAATCTACCTCTACAGGTGAAAATAAAACATATTTACATCATAATCCATCAATTTTCATCAAATTACATTATAAATTTTCCATTAGGAAAGTGAAAAAGTCAAACTAGGCGAAACTGGGCTAAAAACAGAGCAAAACTTGGTCAAATTGGCAATTTTTCCTCTATGCGTAGCGCCTGATTCTCTATGCATAGTGCCTATTTGGAACCACTTTTGGAGGCCTTTCCGATGTCCAAATGAGCTCCAGGTGTACTTGCTAGAAAGGCCTACCCGTCTAATTTCCAACCTAGTTGGAATTTTTTAATTTGGCCTTCATTTACCCTTCCAAATGTCCATTCTCCCAACACTGCTTCCTATGTGTCAAAATAGGGGCAGTGAGGTCATTTTTGAGTGTCTTTTGACCCTTCAGGGCCCAAAACCTACCAAAATTTCTTGGCCATAGGTAGACAAGTGTAATTTTGCATGCCAAATCCAAAAATGCAAAGTTTTTGTGATTTAAAGCCCTCTAGCAAAAGCGAGCGCCACGTGGCGCGACGCATAGGGAGGAAAACTCTGTTTTTTGTGCCAAAAATTTTCAAAAATACAAAAATTGCTCCAAATTTCTTGAAATTTGGGCTGAGTCATCTTTATCAAGTGCTATGATGGGCCAAGGAAGCCTCAACCAAGATTTGAAGTCCTTCATCCTCCTTTCGCCTCTTTGATGCTCTCTTTAGCTTTGCTTTCAAATTCCTGATTCTTGCTTAACACACCAAGTTTCGGGAAAAGTAATGATATGAAAAGCTTCTAAGCATATTCTTCTCAATTATTGCCTTCTTCAGCTTCCTCTCCAAGTGGATATTGACTCTCTCGAGCCATGAATCCTTATCGGCATTGATCTCTTGCTCCAAGGAAGTGAATTCTATCCTCCTCCTTCGAGCACCTTGGCGGTTTTGCTGAATGTTCTGTAACTCCATCACCACCTGCTAATCCTCAAGTTTCTTTTTCCTTTGCTCCAAATACTTTATAGTCCACTGGGATCTATCCAAGTTGGTGGACAAGGCATCAATGTCCACCTGCTGCTCCCGAATGATCTCTCTAAGTTTTTCCCTTGGTGGGCCCATGTCAGTATCATCACCCTCAATGAGGATGAAATCACTCTCTCGCTCACCTGATGGTCCTTCCTCCTATAGAGGCCTCTTGCCTCGGTCCTGAACCTGCTGTGCTAATGGACGAAGCGAGGTCCCTTCCACCCCGGGTGGAGGTAACACTCGCTTCGCTGCTGCAAACAACCGTCTAGTGCCTCTCTGATAAGAGATGAACACCAGCACACTAGCAGTCTCACGGCCCTCATACTGATGAGAAGGTCCACCTCTCTCATGCTTAACCTCTGATGGTTCCTGTGAAGCTCTGAAAAACTCACGTGAGATGAAGTCATCCCAGGTGATGCCCTGTAATCCAAGCTGATGAAGAACCACAACCTTGATGAGAGCAAAATGATAAACACTGTTAAGCTACTGCTGAGGGGTCTTGTGTTGCACAAGGATGGTCATCCTTTCTATGTTTCGGCATATGAAATAATAAATGTTTATCATCTGTACCCGAGTGAAATGCATCAGCAGCCTGTTGTGATAAGCATACAAGTGGGAGAACTGGCCGTCACAGGTGAAATACTTCATGATGAGTTTCATTAAAGTAGCATACTCATCCTTGAGAAACTGAAAAGGGAAAACTCTCCTAAGTTGCCTCAGAAAGCCAAGTTTGATGTATGGTTCATAGTGTTGCCGGTCAATCTTCTGTCTCTTATTCCATGGTTCTCCAATGTTTGGTATGCCAGTCGCCAATGAAATGGTTTCTGGTGTTAATGTGAAAGTAACACCAGAAAGAGTGGCTTGATCACCATGCAAATGCAACACAAATAAGCGGGCTAACTCACGATGATACTAAATATGAGAAACCTTCTCACAAAATTCATAGCATGATTGATGCTGGAAACAAAACATGGCAAGAGGATAGGCCTACAACTCGGTAAGAGTGGTGGGTTCTTCTCTGATATGTTTGCCACCTCTATGATGCCTTCGGGGTGCATGTCCCTCCATGGGTGAATCACTTTGGGTCTCCTCTTCATAATCATATGAAGGATCTGATGCCATAACTGCTGGTGAACAAACTGCCTTGAAGAAATAGGTGCTGATATGTCAAACTGTGTTTGGACTGCCTTTGAAGATTGTTTGACCTCTACTACCAAGGGAAAATAGTGAAACAAGGGACTGTTAGGAGAGGGAAAAATAATGGGAAATTTGGGATTGTTGGGATAGAGTTAGCTAGGGAAAAAAGGGTTGTTATGGGAGCTTTTGTATAGGATTAGGGTTTAAGATTTTATAATAGGAAATTTGGGAGAGGGAACTTGGGATAGGGGATTGAACTTAGGGAACCATGAAACAGGGAAAAATGGGGTAAGGGAATGATGGAGGGAAGATGAATTGGTAGCAAAATAGATTTTCAAAACCCTAGGGAGCAATTTTTGTTTGAGGAATTTGAAATAATGGGGTTTGATTGTTTTTAAACACTCACCACATCACCATCATAACATCAACACCAAACTTGGATAAACAACAGAGGTGAAGCTCAGCCTACCTGGAACAAGGTGAACTCGTGTGATTTTGGCGATTGGAGGTCGTTCTGGTGATTTTCAGGTCCTCTGACTGTATGCACCATGTAGCATACCCAGTGCGCCGCGCCCCACCAATGCGCCATGCCCGTGCAAAAATACACTGTGTTCTGAAGCCCAGTGCACCGCGCCTCACCAGTGCACCGCGCCTCTTGCTCAGTGCACCGCGCCGGTCTTCTTACAAAGATTTTCGCCCAATGCTCACACTCACTCACGCAATTTGCTCTTTCTTGCTTCTCTTTTGCAAATGAGCTTATCACATGAAGAAATCACTTATAAACAAAGAGCTTTTGAAATCTTGGCTTATGAAACCCACTTTTATAATGTTTTTTATTCAACTTCATTTTACAAACTCTGTTTTTGGACATTTTTCACTACTTTTTCACTTTGTGATCAATTTAATGACCTGAGCTTACTTGTTTTTGCAAGTGTTGGAGATTCTAGGCTAAGGAAAGAAACCAAGGTGCAGATGAATGAATTTACAATGAGGAAAACAAAAACTTTCCTGATTTTGTACAGTAAATGCTAAATACTCTGTTTTTTCCTCAAAACAAAGTTTTGAGGAAAAACACATTTGCGAACACTTGACGATGAAATTTATTGATGTTGAAACATCCTCATGGCCTACAGGAAATTATTGAACACTCTAACACATTTTTTGATGAAACCTTAATAAAACCCTAGACCTAAGTGACCATGAAACCCTAAAGACAAATTTTGCAATTTTCAATATAAAAAGACTGTATATGTTTTTTTTTTTAAATGAACACACATGAGCCAGCAGGTAGATAACATGAAGGGAATGAATGAAAAGGTCCTTCTGTCAGATTATGGAACGCCCCTAATGGAATGCGGATGAATGAACTGTATGAGACACCTAAACAATGAAATGCAATAAGAGAAATGATCTCTGACGGAGGGATGTAAAGGCGGACTCTAACATTGGCTCTAATGGGGATGGTAGCTCTTGGGAGGTGCCAAGAACGGTAGATCTTTGGGAGAGATAGACAGTGCCTTTGTCGATTGGGCTATGGAGTCCATTATTTTGACAAATTAACACAAGACTCTTGACTTATTTATTGACTGAAACTTGACTGAAACTGACTCAATTATGAAACCGAAATGACTGAAAAACTGACTCGACAAACTGAACCCAAAACTGAAATCTTTCTTTAGAATTATAGCCTTCACTTCGGGCCCCAGACTGAAGAAAAGATCACAGCACACACTTGCAATGAAACTGAAATAAAATGGTATTTACAGTGACAATGTAACAGCAGAAACAAATCATAAATGATACTACTTGAGCAGCCGACCATTGACCAGCCCTCCTAGACAATCTTCCCCGTTCATCTCCTTCAGAAGAAAGGCATTCTAACCCCGATACACTGCAATATTAAAGGGACCTTTCCAGAGGTTTTCAAACTTACCGTGCTTTTCCTTTTCCTCATTCCTTGCATCCCACTTCAGCACCATGTCATCCAACTAAAATTTGTCCGCCTTTGCTTTTTTGTCATAAATTTTCTTAATTCTCTCCTACAACTTGAACGTGTTTTGAAAAACTTCTTCTCGTGTCTGCTGCAAATGTATCATTTGATTTGTTCTTCTCTGCATAGGATCATCTTCACTACCAGCCTCCTGAAGAAGTTTGACTATCAGAGCTGCGAGAGAGGTAGGAAACACTGTATTAACTCCATAAACTAGCTCAAAGGGGGACATACCAATGGATTTCTTCTGACTCACTCGGTCTGCCCAAAGTGCATTAACTAACTTCTTATGCCAATTTTTCTTGTTTATTTCCAACAAATTTTTAATGATATTGACCAAAGATTTGTTGGAAGACTCTGCCAATCCATTGCCTTGTGGATGATAAGCAGTTGAGTGCCCCAAAGTAATGTGATACTTATGACAAAACTCAACCATCCTTTTTGATTTGAAAGTTGTTGCGTTATCAGTGATTAACTTATTTGGGAAACAAAAACGAGACAAAATGTTATTCTCAAGGAATGAAATTATTACCGCATCCATAGCTTGTCTGGTGGGAATTGCTTCGATCCATTTCATGAAATAATCTGTCGCCATGAGGATCCATCTATGCTGACCTGAAGAAGCATGATGAATTTCACCAATGAAATCCAACCCCCATTGCTCAAAAGGGGCACTCACCTCAGTGGGCTTAAGCAACAAAGGCTGTAATTTCTGCCTTCCTTCAAAAATCTGACAGTTATGACATCTCTTGACAGTATTATACACATCAGCAAACAATGTCGGCCAATAGTATCCCACTCTCAGAATTTTATTTGCCGTTGTCTTCCAAAAAATATGACCACCACAATCTCCTTTATGGAAATCCTCCATGACCTGCTTTGCTTCTTCTTCCACCAAACAATTCAACAAAACACCACCGGGATCTTTCCAATAAAGTGCAGAATTCAAAACACAAAACTTAGCAGCCTTTAACTTGAGAGTTCTAGCTTTATTTCTAGCCATACCGGGTGGTGGTGACAAATTCTGAAGCACATATATGATATCTGAATACCATGGAGAAGGAACAAATATTTTAGATACCTGAATTGACGAACCTTCCTCATTCTCATCGGACATAGCAGCAATCAGATTTATGTCTAAGACATGCAAGTTCGATTCAACCATTAACTTTGCCAATCCCTGCCCTTTGACAAGCTTTGTGGGCTTTATTTCCACATCATACTCCAGTAAAGTTGCAATCCACTTGCCTCATCTTCCTTCTGGATCTGTTTGTACCAAAATATCTTTGACAGCAGCGTTAGGAACATAAGCCAAAATATGATAATGCAGAATATATACCTGAAAATCTTTCAATGCTTTTACAAGTGCAAGGGCTTGCTTCTCAATGATGTTTTACTTCAAGGCAGCATCTCTTATAGTTCAGCTAAAGAAAGCAATTGGTCTTTCGTGCTCATCTTTTTTCTACATTAATACAGCTGCCATAGTATGCTCTGAAGCAAATGAAAACAATATAAAATCCTGAGTGTAATCCGGGCTGATTAGAACCGGAGCTGAAGAAAGAGCCAATTTTACTAGATTGAAAGATTTTATAGCCTCTTCGGTCCACTTCACTTGGCTGTCCTTCTTAAGCATGTTTGTAATCTCTCTTAGCTGTTCAATGAGATTAGGCACAAAGCAGCGTAAAAAATTCATCTTACCATTAAAAGATTGTATCTCCTTCTTGTTCCGGGGAAGGTCAATTTGCTGAATCACCTCTACACATGCTGGATCAATATGAATGCCATATTTTGAGATAATGTGTCCAAGTAGTTTGCCCTCATCCATGGCAAACAAGCTCTTCTTCGGATTCAGTGACACACCATATTTTCTGCACTTTTGAAAGACAATTTTCAAATGATACATGTGTTCTTCATCTGAATTGGAAAACACCGTCAAATCATCAAGGTACACAACCAAAAAGACATCCTTCTCATTTGCAAAAGCCATATCCATTGCCGCTGAAATGTGGCACCTGCGTTCTTCAAATCGAAAGGAATTTTAGCGTAATGAAAAGTCCCCCATGGAGTGGTGAACATTTTTTTTTCTCGGTCATCTTCATGGACCAAAATTTGGTTATATCCCGAATAACCATTGAGAAGTGACATACGAGATGCTCCAACTACTCGCTGAAGTATGTGATCCATTTTTGGCAACGGATAATTGTCCTTCAATGAAACTTTATTGAGATTCCTAAAATCAATGCACAAATGAATCTCACCTATCTTCTTTCGTACGGGCACCAAATTAGAGATCCAATCAGAAAATCTGATGGGAACGATGATTCTTGATCTGTACAACCTGTTTGCCTCCTTCTCAATTGATGGCAGTAGTTTTGGATTTAGCCTTCTCAACTTCTGTCTGAAAGGTTTCTGATTAGGCTTAATAGGAATCGTGTGCTGAATTATATTGGTATCATATGTATTCAAGTCAGAATAGTCCCAAGAAAACACATTAGCAAAGGATGACAACAAACTGATATATTTGGCCTTTACCTTTTGTGGCAATGCTTTGGACAACTTTACCATCTTTGGATTTTCAGCTGTTCCAATATTCACCTCTTCAACTCCCTTCTCTGTTGGCTGCAATGTTGGTTTGCGGGCTACGTCATCATGATCAAAGAGTTCTTCTAAAGGTATCAAGCCTTTAGGAATAATATTATCCTTAAGTTGCAACACTTCCATTTGATTGATCTGCACATCATCTTTACCATCATCATGTTCTACATCAATTGAGGTATCTTTAAACTTACCTTTGTTTTGCAGAAAATCATTAATCTCCTCGTCATCTTGGAAAACTTGCCAATATCTCTGATTGTCCGGGACAGTCGGACGATGTTTCACATGGATTTCAAATTTATTACTTGAGTTCATAGGAATCTTCAAATTACTCACTGCCTTAGCAAGTGCATCTACAATGCTATTTTGAATGCGAGGCACACACGTCAAGGTATAATCTGAAAACAACTTCAAGATATATAGAATAGCATTCTGGTATGCTCGCATCCATGGATGCTTTGCTTGATATTTCCCTTTGACTTGCTTAATCACCAATTCGAAGTCACCATATATAGCAATCCTCTTAGCATTCAGCTTTCTTAGAATTTTTAGGCCAGCAATCAAAGCTTCGTACTCAGCCTCATTGTTTGAACAATCAAAAGCTAGCTTGTAAGAACATACCCGCACATTACTAGGCACTTTGTTCGGAGCAAACAAAGGACTGCGTACCCAAATACCAATTCCAGCACCATCATTTCCCACTTCTCCATCGAAATTCATGGTCCACAAACCTTCTTCCTCTTCTTCTAAGTGTTGAAACTCTGTTTGTTGTGTTTTTTCTGCTTGCTATCCATTATCTTTATCTGATTGCCGAATGGTATTTTCCTGTCCTTGTATTTCTTTCTTCAAAACTTCTTTGAAATTCTCTGTTATTTCTGAAATATCATCTGCTACAACTAACTGACTATCAATATCATTGAAACTATCTACGTACAAAACAAAAGACTCTAAATCTGTATGTACATAATTAATCGGATGATTAATCGGTTTCTCCTTGCTTGTAATCATGTATTTCATTTTTTTTTCCCGATAGAGTTTTCTCATTTGGCCAAACATAGGAATCGTTGCATAGGAGAAATCTAGTTGTAACATCCCTCGCAATTTTTCTCCCCAGGACCTGGAAAGAAGCATTCCAAATCTAGGAGCAATGTCTGCCACAACAACATCCATCAAAACATTCTTCGTTGGAATCTGATCTAAAATTACAACCAAGTCTTTAATGACACCAATACACCTCACCCTGCTAGAATCAAATGAATAAAGGTCATGATATTTCCTAGTGTTGTCCAAACCCAACTTCTCCATCATGGCATTCGACATAAGATTGTGAGAAGTGCCGGAGTCAAACATAGCATTATGCAACACATACTCATGCAATCTCATACTGATATAAAAAGGGGCACATCACTTTCTGGAGACTCACCATTTAATGCTGGTCCAAAAATTAGTTCAGGTTGATCATCTTCCACACTCACCATATCAGACATTGGGTCAAAATTCAAAATTTTAGAGACTTGACCTCTATAACTGTTGTTCCTCATTAGTTCAGTCAAGGGAATGGATACCTTCAATTTAGAAATTTCATTTTCTAAACTAAAAGAAAAAGTCTTTTCTACCTCTTTGGCTGGAACATCTTTTCTTTCAGCTTTATCTTTTGATACAATTGGCTGATTTACTCTTTCATTTGCTGGTGGAGACTTGCTAGTAGTAGGATCAGCAATTTCTTTTCCTTTCTTTGGTACAACAGGTGGCTCATTCTTAGATGCTGGAACTTCTTTTCTTTTCTGGATTGGATTGATGGGGACATTTCTGTTTCTAAGTGAATACTGACGTTGCTTGGCAGACAAAGAATTCATATAACATCTTTGATACTCATTCGACTCTTCTTCAAGAGCTATGTCATTTGCCAAGATAAAATCTGCATCCTTCTGTACAGCTGAATTTTCTGAATACTCATCATCTTCAGCAATAAAGGTGGGCAAATCATCAGGAGTAAAGAAGTGATTTTCTTCTCCCATTACATTGTCTTCATCACTAGATTCGGGACCAACAAAATTCTGTTGAAGAGGTGTCTTTACTTGCTGTTGTTGTGATGTCGGTTCTTGTGCTCGCTGCTCACATTGTTTGATCCTGAATTGTGGCTGCTGTTGGCCATGGAAATTGGGATTCTAAATCTTTGGTTCAGGCTTATCAAGTATTAATCTTTCAATCATCTTTTCTACCTTGCGGAGCACTTGGTCTAACGTAGAAGCTTCTTCCTTTATTGAGAATTTCTTCTCGGCTTTCAATCTAGCTCTCTTGTCATTAAAATTTGCCTCAACACTAACAACAATTTTCTGCATTTCTTCTAAGGTAGCCGGATCTCTCTCTCTTAATTGATAAGCCATGTCTGGATCAAAACCATCTCGGAACTTAAGCGAAGCTAACTTTCTAGATGGCCTTAAATCATCAGGAATTGCATTATAAACCGCATTGAATCTAATACAGTAGTCTTGCACGGACCCACCGACATTCCGCTTGATCTTGGCATATTTAGAAGTGATTTGAAGAGGATCTTTCTTTACTTCCCAACGATCCAAGAACTATCTTTGAAGCTCTTCTAATGTGGGAATACTTCTAGCTGCCAAAGCTCTGAACCATTTCCTTACCTCACCGCCGAAAGTTTGCACGAATAATCTCATTATCACGTTTTCTACATCAATCTCATGAGGATTGAAGAAATCCGTCATTCTGTCTACATGTTGCTGAGCTGTAGTACCATGAGGAGTGCCATCAAACAAAGGAATTTTACTTTGATAATCTGCAGGCATGTTATCCAAAACTTGAGGCAGCGCGAGAGGTGCAAAATGAGTAGCCATTGCTCTTGGTGGATTTGCAATCGGTCTTGGTGATGTTGGGGGAGTGGGTGCAGCTGATGTGTGAGGTGTATGAGGAGGTGTATGCGGAGGTGAAACAATCTTGGGTATTTTAGGAGTAGAAGGAGTAGATGGAGGCGATACGACTGCATATTTTTTATCAGAAATAGTAGGCTGCAGGGGAAGGGTAGGAATGAAAGGAGGTTTGGTGGGAATTCTTGAACTAGATGCAATTGCAGATGACCCAAGGGTTGCAGAAGCAGTCTCTAAGAAATCAGCAATATTAGAAGCCGTAATTGAAGTCTGGAGCTGGTTCAAAATGTAATCATCAATGGATTTATTAGCCCTCTCAGTTTCAAGATTTCAAACAAACTCAGGATTTAAAGCAGTGGAAGCGACAGCGCTTTCAGATTTGGTTTCAAACAAAGACAACTCAAACTGCTCATCAAATTCTTGATCCTCAAGATACTCAAAACCAAAATGACATGACTGAGCTTTGAACACGGGAATGATAGAACTTCCTTGGTGAACAATTCTTGGAATAATATTGGGATTTTCGTAAACAGGAGGGGGATCAAGATCCAGATTTGCTCTGGTATGTCTTCTGGAAGCCAGTCTGTTATTATTTTAAGAAATCAAAGGGACATAAACAACTTGTTCAGCCTATCAAATTCTAAACTTATCATCCAAAAGCTTAGAATTCTCAGATATACTGGGGTGATCTGTAAGTTAGATACTCTGTTTATAAGACTAGACCGGAGATTGACTGAAGTAGCATTTATCTACTTGTGCTAATGAAAAGAAAAAGCATTTCGAAGGCTACCTGGCTAATCTTCAGGCTCCGTCTGTAGTTTATAAAATGAAGAATACCAACAAACAAAAGATTAATTCCCCAGTATGGTCACCATTATGTTAGAACCTAGATTTACCTCAGGTTGAAAAGGTAAGATTCTAGGTCCACATCAAACCACGCTCAACCTCGTAGCTAGCTCTACGAGCACAGGAGAGGGCTCTCTCCTGGTCAATCTCAGCAAAAGATAATCAATGGGATCTGAGATGACTAAAATATCTTCTAATTTTAGGCTAGGTATGAAGTGCAAGGATTTGATTTGATTTTTGGGGGTTTTTTGTTGGAAAAAGGGAAAGGCAAATTTGGGTCCGGGGATGAGGCCAAATTTTTGCAGAGTTCCGGTTGGGGCAAGGTAGGCAGTAGTTTTGATGCTTTAAATTAAATGAATGGATGGAAAAGACTGTTGAGGAGCTGAAGAGGGCAAGAGGCTGCAAGAATCCTCTTCATACTGAAGAAAACATTGAACATTAAACAAAACTAGAAGGCAAAGCACAACAAGTTAATGAATTCCACCTTTGTCACTCAATTTGTTTAATTTCAGAAGCAGAGAGAAGGGAAATGGCATACATAAAACATCAATGAACTTAAAATTACATGAAGAAAAACACCATCAAAACATAGAGCCACAAGGATCCAAACAAGTGCTGCAAAACCCTGGTCTTTCCTTTGCCAAAATGCAGAAATTAGATGTACAATGGAGTCCAAGCAATCCCAAGCATCCAACCATGCTAATGACTGAAAAACAACATAATATAGACAAACATAGCTCACCCTTGGCTCTAGGAGTTGAGCTCATGAGTTTAGGAGCTGATCCAACTAATTCTAAACTGAGAACTAGAAACTAGGCAAGATAACAACATCCCTCTAAAAACAAGGGAACTGATTCATTCAGTTTGAAAGAACCTATAAACTGATGAATCTACCTCCACAGGTGAAAATCAAATATATTTACATCATAATCCATAAATTTTCATCTAATTACACCATAAATTTTCCATTAAGAAAGTGAAAAAGTCAAACTAGGCAAAACTCAGTGAAAAACAGAGCAAAACTTGGTCAAACTGGCAATTTTTCCTCTATGCATAGCGCCTGATTCTCTATGCCTAGCGCCTGTTTGGACCCACTTTTGTAGGCCTTCCCGATGTCCAAATCAGCTCCAGGTGTGCTTTTTGGAAAGGTCTACCTGTCTACCTTCTAACACAGGTGGAATGTTTCAATTTGGCCTCCATTTCCCCTCCAAAAGTCCATTCTCCAAACACTACTTCCTGTGTGTCAAAATAGGGGCAGTGAGGTCATTTTTGAGTGTTTTTTTGACCTTTTGAGGGCCCAAAACCTGCCCAAATTTCTTGGCCATAGGTAGACAAGTGTAATTTTGCATGCCAAATCCAAAATTGCAAAGTTTAGGTGATTTAGAGCCCCCTGGAAAAAGCGAGCGCCATGTGGCACGACGCATAGGGAGGAAAACTCTGTTTTT
This sequence comes from Pinus tabuliformis, assembly GCA_031772625.1. Taxonomy (NCBI): domain Eukaryota; kingdom Viridiplantae; phylum Streptophyta; class Pinopsida; order Pinales; family Pinaceae; genus Pinus; species Pinus tabuliformis. The sequence continues at coordinate 511,170,413 of CM062809.1, forward strand.
TGTGCCAAAAATTTTCAAAAATACAAAAAATGCTCCAAATTTCTTGACATTTGGGCTCAGTCATCTTTATCAAGTTCTGTGATGGGCCAAGGAAGCCTCAGCCAAGATTTGAAGTCCTTCATCCTCTTTTCGCCTCTTTGATGCTCTCTTTAGCTTTGCTTTCAAATTCTTGATTCTTGCTTGGCACACCAAGTTTCGGGACAAGTAATGATATGACAAGTTTCTAAGCATATTATTCTCATTTATTGCCTTCTCCAGCTTCCTCTCCAAGTGGATATTGACTCTCTCGAGCCATGACTCCCTATCGGCATTGATCTCTTGCTCCAAGGAAGTGAATTCCATCCTCCTCCTTCGGGCACTTTGGCGGTTTTGCCGAATGTTCTGTAACTCCATCACCACCTGCTGATCCTCAAGCTACTTGTTCCTCTGCTCCAAATACTGTATAGTCCATTGGGCTCTATCCAAGTTGGTGGACAAGGCATCAATGTCCGCCTGCTGCTCCTGAATGATCTCTCTAAGTTTTGCACTCGGTGGGCCCATGTCAGTATCATCACCCTCAATGAGGATGAAATCAGTCTCTCGCTCACCTGATGGTCCTTCCTCCTGCAGAGGCCTCTTGCCTTGGTCCTGAACCTACTGTGTTGATGGAGGAAGCGAGGCCCCTTCCACCCCAGGTGGAGATAACACTCGCTTCGCTGCTACAAACAACCGTCTAGTGCCTCTCTGATAAGAGATGAACACCGGCACACTAGCGGTCTCATGGCCCTCATACTGATGAGAAGGTCCACCTGTCTCATGCTTAACCTCTGATGGTCCTTGTGAAGCTCTGAAAAGCTCATGTGAGATGAAGTCATCCCAAGTGATGCCCTGTAATCCAAGCTGATGAAGAACCACAATCTTGATGAGAGAAAAATGATAAACACTGTTAAGTTGCTGCTGAGGGGTCTTGTGCTGCACAAGGGTGGTCATCCTTTCTATGTTTTGGCATATGAAATAAGGAATTTTCATCATCCATACCCGAGTGAAATGCATCAGCAGCCTGATGTGATAAGAATACAAGCGGGAGAACCGGCCGTCACAGGTGAAATACTTCATGATGAGTTTCATTAAAGTAGCATACTCATCCTTGAGAAACCCAAAAGGAAAAACTCTCCTAAGCTTCCTCAGAAAACCAGGTTTGATGTATGGTTCATAGTGTTGCCGGTCAATCTTCTATCTCTTATTCCATGTTTCTCCAATGTTTGGTATGCCGGTTGCCAATGAAATGGTTTCTAGTGTTAATGTGAAAGTAACACCAGAAAGAGTGGCTTGATCACCATGCAAATGCAACACAAATAAGCGAGCCAACTCACGATGATACTGAATATGAGAAACCTTCTCACAAAATTCATAGCATGGCTGATGCTGGAAACAAAACATGGCAAGAGGACAGGCTTGCAACTTGGTAAGAGTGGTGGGTTCTTCTTTGATATGTCTACCACCTCTATGATGCCTCCAGGTGCATGTTCCTCCATGGGTGAATCACTTTGGGTCTCCTCTTCATAATCATATGAAGGATCTGATGCCATAATTGCTGGTGAACAAACTTCCTTGAAGAAATGGGTGCTGATATGTCAAACTGTGTTTGGACTGCCTTTGAAGATTGTTTGACCACTGCTACCAAGGGAAAATAGTGAAACAAGGGACTGTTAGGAGAGGGAAAAATAATGGGAAATTTGGGATTGTTGGGACAGAGTTAGCTAGGGAAAAAAGGGCTGTTATGGGAGTTTTTCTATAGGATTAGGGTTTAAGATTTTATAATAGGAAATTTGGGAGAGGGAACTTGGGATACGGGATTGAACTTAGGGAACCATGAAACAGGGAAAAATGGGGTAAGGGAATGATGGAGGGAAGATGAATTGGTAGCAAAATAGATTTTCAAAACCCTAGGCAGCAATTTTTGTTTGAGGAATTTGAAATAATAGGGTTTGATTGTTTTTAAACACTCACCACCTCACCATCATAACATCAACACCAAACTTGGATAAACAGCAGAGGTGGAGCTCAACCTACTTGGAACAAGGTGAACTCGTGCAATTTTGGTGATTGGAGGTCGTTCTAGTGATTTTCGAGTCCTCTGACTGTATGCACCGCACAGCATACCCAGTGTGCTACGCCCCACCAATGCACCATGCCCGTGCAAAAATACACTGTATTCTGAAGCCCAGTGCACCATGCCTCACCAGTGCACCGCGCCTCCTGCTCAGTGCGCCGCGCCGGTCTTCTTACAAAGATTTTCGCCCAATGCTCACACTCACTCACCAAATTTGCTCTTTCTTGCTTCTCATTTGCAAATGAGCTTATCACATGAAGGAATCACTTATAAACAAAGAGCTTTTGAAATCTTGTCTTATGAAACCCACTTTTATAATGTTTTGTATTCAACTTCATTTTACAAACTCTGTTTTTGGACATTTTTCACTGCTTTTTCACTTTGTGATGAATTTAATGACCTGAGCTTGCTTGTTTTTCCAGGTGTTAGAGCTTCTAGGGTAAGGAAAGAAACCAGGGTGCAGATGAATGAATTTACAATGAGGAAAACAAAAACTTTCCTGATTTTGTACAGTAAATGTTAAATACTCTATTTTTTCCTCAAAACAGAGTTTTGAGCAAAAACACATTTGCGAACACTTGGTGATGAAATTTATTAATGTTGAAACATCCTCATGGCCTGCTGGAAATTATTGAACACTTTGACACATTTTTTGACGAAACCCTAATAAAGCCCTAGACCTAAGTGACCATGAAACCCTAAAGACAACTTTTGCAATTTTCAAGATAAAACGACTGCATATGTTTTTGTTTTTAAATGAACACACATGAGCCAGCAAGTAGATAACATGAAGGGAATGAATGGAAAGGCCCTTCCGTCATATTATGGCATTCCCCTAATGGAATGCAGATGAATGAACTGTATGAGACACCTAAACAATGAAATGCAATAAGAGAAATGATATCTGACGGAGGGATGTAAAGACCGAGTCTAACGCACATCAACCACTAGATTTCACTACATACTCATTCCAAAACACATCACTTAACATATGCCCATCACATAAACATTAGAGTTGCCATCATACATTTCTTTTCCTATCATCATGCACTAATTTGTCAATAAACTAAGCTTGCACTTTTCATTTAGTTTTGATTGCATCTAGTGACAAATCCATACCCATGCTCAATTTCACTCTACCATCTACCTCAAATTTTAAACATAGCTAAATAAATGATTGATTATTCATTCACCTTGATATAAATCACACATCATCCTGGTATAAACACCAGGGAACAACCACATTATAATTTACCTCAGGCTGATAATGTGGATCATTGTAAAAAAAAGAAAAAATTGATCTACAACATTGTGTATATAGCTTATTCTCTAACAACCAATTGGAGTGGATCAAGCCACAATGAACACTAACAAAAAAATAAAGGCATAAATAGGTTCACACCCTTGCAAACAAAATCATTGTCATTGTATTATACTAAATCAAACAATGCAATAAGAGCTCAGAAAAATTACCACATCAATTCATTAAAATGTTCAATTATTTCCTGATGGAGACTTGATCAATAAACCATCATGGACCAAATCATCATAACCCAGAGTCAATCGCTTGAAGAAACCATGGGAAATTTGATCCATTAGGTTGAGGTATTTTTCTTTAACATCCTACAAGCATTGTCATTGTCACATAATGGGCAATCTGGGAATATTTTTACAAACACACCATTGCAAGAGTGTGACATTAAGACCAGTGCCATTGGGATGTAGTTGCAAGCCTGTAACAATCCTATAAAGCTTGGAAAATAATCTCTCCAACCCATATATGCTTCCAACTTCAAGCCACCCACATTCACCTTTCTCAACATCTATACATCTCATCCAAAACTCTGTCAAACACCAAATCTTCATGCAACCTCTACTTGCTCTGGTTGACATAAATTCCCATCTAACAAACTTTATTTTTGACATCAATCTAAACACCATGATCCCAACAATATCCCCCTTTCTCATTGATGGAAACCTTTAGCCACACCACAAAACTGATGCTCTTTCCAGTACTGGTTAGCTGGTCTCATTCTAACTCTAGTAGTTGGCTCACTCTCGCCCTTTAACATTAATGACAAAGGGTGACCAATCCTTGCTAAATACAACATCATGGAATTGATTAAACTCTTCTTATACCAATTATTATTTGATGAAATATTATCAACTGCAACCCCTACAAGATATTCATTAAAAGCCAAGAAATTTGTTGCTTACACTAGTATCTCCATAACTAAGAGACATCAATAACAACTAGGTGACACCATGACCTTCTTCTTACTAAACATACTCCCCCCGAACATATACTAGGGTCTACAATTAACTTCTCTAGGATGCAATTAACTCCTCCAAGCTAGTATTATTATGTTAATCCTCTTCAAACCCATACCTCCTTGCAACATGCAAGAGGTTACACAAACTAGACCAAGGACTCACAAAGAACCATGACAATTGATAATAATGTAGTAGTACATGGATTAATTTGATACTACATGGCTTAATAAATAACATACATGGTTGCATCAATGCCAAGACATGATTGAAATAGATGCATTCCAAATGAATCTTGCTCCTAAACATGACCCATACTAAGGTTACTCAACCATATTGACAAATAATGATTATGAATAAGTACAATAAGGATGATTCACATGCCTTCTCACTTATGAATACAATATATGTATTTTCTACAAGAAAATGAGTGAAAGTAAAGTGAAAATGACATAAACCCTTGAAACCATAGATGCATGCAAAACCCCCTTGATCTCATGTAACTTCTCACCTTCTTCGCTAATAATGTAGAAATAATTGTGCATTTGCACTCTAGATCACGCCTTGTTGTTGCTACAACTTGTCTTAATACATTCTTCATGCTTCCATGTGTTGAGAATTGGGTAGGGAAAAGAATAATTCAAATTCTCTTACATGGTAACTGCTTTTGTTATATATTTAATTATTATATTTGTTCATCATTGTTGAAGTGTTCAATACATAAAACAACTATCAAAACAATATCATCAGTGACACAATAGTTAGGCTCCAAGCCAGGGCTAAAACCTCTCCCTCTTGGAGAGGAAAACCCGAAAGCAATTCTTCTTATGTATTTTCAATTGACAAGTACCATTACCAAGACACTGACCCTTGACTTCAGTATGCCTTCAAAACCTTGTCACTTTCCTTTGTTACCCTTCTCGGCCTCTCCTAATTTGATCCTTCTTTTCTGCACTATATTGTACTTGTTCCTTCGACTATGCTTAGAGAAACTCGGTCTCTATTTCAGTAGCCCTAAACAAGGTACTCTTTCTTGAATCTCTTCAATATATTGTCAATACTTTTCTGTACCCTTTAAGTTACACCTTGAATCCAAGGTTGAGCTCTATAAGTGCCTTAGCTCTTTAGTATCGGATCACAGTTCCCTTCTTGAGTAGATTCCTCCTTTGCATTCCTATCTTTAGACTTAGCTCAGAAAGAAATTCCTTTCTTCGCAGTTTTTCACAGAACTGAACTCGGTGGATGAGAACCAAAACAATGGTATATTTATCCTTCTCTCCTTCTTTGTATTCCTCTTATGTTTCATTCTTTTTTTGGTCCTGTTAGCCTTGTTGGCAAAAGGCCCACAAATGGATCCATATAGGCTCTTAGAGTCTCCAAATTTTCTTAAAAACATGTCAATGAGTCCATTAATGGGCTTGAAATCTTCAATTTTTGCTCAAAGATCATCCAATGGTCAAAATCCATGCAAGAGGAGAACCGTTGGAAGCGCAGAAATACACTATCAGGAGGCTAAAATGCTTAAAAACCCATGAAAAATCCACAAAAAGAGGCTTTAATAGTCAAGGCACAACAACCATTAGATCTGGCCAATCAACGACCCAGATCTAAGCAGCTAATCACAATTGGCGCTATCGCAGAGGGGATAGCCTAAAGGCGGGTGCATGACACCATCGACCAGCGATCCCTGATGATCGGATTGGAAGGTCGCATCAGTGGTCGCGGCAGTGGAGAACATATGTTATGTTATATAAAGGCCGGGGAGTTGAGTGATAGCGATTGTGATTTAACGCATCGCTATGTCGCATCGGCAATATACCATGGGAGGGGCCTATTTACATATATACTGGTGTGACTCGATAACCGGACCTAATTGTTATATAGATAAGAATGCATAAAAATTCAAGTCCGTAGGTTGGCCATTTTCAATATATTTTGTTGTTTAAATGAAATACAAAGGAATACATAACAATGTTGATACCGATAAAGCCTAGACCCGAAAGGATTTGGGAATGATATTATATAATATTTCAGGTCTGGGGAAAGCCATATATTTTAATGTTTTTATGTATTTTCGTTAGTTCAACGAAATACAAAGGGAATGGGCCAAATGCGAATTGCGATAGCAACAAGGCCGGACCCAATGGGTTTTAGATTTAAGATATATACTGTTTCAGGTTCGCCAAAGCCGATTTTACGTGTTTTTTAGTGTTTTTCGTGGAGTTCTAAATACCAAGAAGACACACAAGAGCAGGCTTTTACAAATTGCGATGACGACAAGGGCAGACCCGAGAGAAGAATAAACCATTTTTGAAGACCTTTGAAGTCCGAAAAGGACAGAGAAGGGTGGGATTTCTCAGTGATGGCTGTGTTTTCTATTTATAACAAAAATATACATTGTTTTCAACAGAGGTCCACCATAGGGCAACACTATTCTGCTATAATAGAAGCATTCATTGTTAAAACATTGAAGGGGCCATAGCGTGTGTAGCTCCTCCCCAAACAAAAATAAAGGCTGAAAAGAAGCACAGTGCATCAATAGCCCAACACAGCCACATCAACAAACATTATGGAGCATCTCTGGCACAGGAGAACCTCCCAGATAGCGCAACAAGCTACCAAAATATCTGAAAGCGGTTACTCTGCTATCAGAAGTAGAAAACTCTGATCCCATGCTTGCCTAGAGGGCATCAAATCATTTAACAATGCATATCAGGCAGATTAAGACTCTGAGCCTCTTAGAGCTCAGGAGCATTGTAAACAGGGTATAAATAGCTAAAACTAAGATGTAATAGAGGTTCAACTCTTGGATATTTTTCCTCCTCTATTCATTCAAGCTTCTCATCTTCATTTTAGCAATATAAGTTTCTTTTTCCATTATATGTTCAATGTCCATTCTCTTTGTTGTTCTATGCTTTCACTTGAATAGTTTTTTAATGTTTTCTGTGTGTCTAAGGCCAAATAACTATCATCTTATCTCTTCTTTGATATATTAGATTTGCAAGCTTCTTTGCTGCTTGTAACTAGCCATCCATATGTGGTCATATATGCATCTGCCAGTATAGTCAGTATTCTCTTTTGCTGCCTGTAGCTAGCCATTGATGTATGTTTATATATGCAATCTATTGGTATAGTCAGTATTCTCCATCTATCCATTGAATTTATAACTTATTGAGCATTAGTGGTCTAAAGCCTTGTATTGGTGAGAGCGTTCATGCATGCATTGAGTGAAAACAGAGCTGAAATGGTTATCTAACTTGATCCAAACCATCATTTATTCCAATAGCTCAGAGAAAAATATTGAAGATTATATGTTACCAGGCATCTCCGAGCTACAACCAGGAGAGTTTCTTGGAGTGATAACAGGTCCTTCAATAGCACTGTAATCATAGAACACATTTGAACTTCATGGTTCCAAATGATGCCATAGTCCATTTATATATAGAGACAATCTTATTGCTTCTAGGCTGACATGGCCTTTTGCTAGGAAGTTGACTTGAACAAGTGTGTAGGATGACATGAATAACGTCGGATCTTCAACGTGTATTGAGTGATCTTCAAGGATCAATATGACAAGGTTTTGAGGCATACTTTTACATCAATAATTCTTCCTTTGAGTGTAACATCACTTCATATACATGACCTCTTTAATTATATTTATGAGAAGACGAAAAATTCCTAAAGACATCAAGAAGGAGTCTTTGACCTATAATAAAAACTCCTTGCTCATGAAAGCCATGAGATAAGTATTACAAAAATATATTTTATTATCTTTGTCTTCTTCATTACATAAATTCATAATTACAAGTCATTATGAAGATCGAACCTAGTTACATTCTACAACATTCCCTCAACTAGGGAGGTATTCATAATGGTACTTGGTCATTCTCAATCTTAAGAGACCCCATAAGAATAATCATATTGGTAATCCATCTGTATAGCATCATAGTAACCAAAAAATTTCCCCAGCATGTTCTTGAGTGACAACTCTATCTCTCATTACATCATAGCACAATTTTGGTGAGACCAATGACTATAGACACCTTCATTATTATATCTCAAGGTACATATGCACTCGGGTGTTCAATGAGTATGACCTTCTAGGACTATTCTTATATTGGGTTCCTAGCCATCAAGCAATATCGTTCCTCTTTCCTACTCTTATCTTGGATTCCCTACACATCCTCAAAGAGCATCAGATGCCAGATGGTTACCCAATCCTGCATTCTTTCTTCCCAACTGAAGACAAGAATGTTTTGTCTATCTCTCCCTCTCAACTCAGGAAGATATGCCTATTCCTGTAAAGTAATGTACCCAAGCTCCCCTGATCAAGGACTTGTCAAAGCTCCCTCTTAACTAGGGACTTCCCAGAGCTCCCTCTTAACTAGGGACTCTCCTTTTCATCAACATCTTCTTCTTCATGTGTCCTTAAGTTGCTTGATCAATTTCTTTCCTTGATGTCATGAAATTCAGTCGAGCTTCTTCCTTGTAGGGCATTAGCAATTGATCACTTTCCTTCTTGGTTTGTCTTGTCATACCTTTCTTCATGGAAAGTGGCCTTCTTGGTGCATATATAGAACCTTATTTATATGGCTACTTCCTTCTCATCATGCTTCTTTCAGGAATTTCAATCCATCACATGAATGATAGTTGTAATTGCACTTACAACTCTTGTTCTAGTAGCCCTGCATGAATTCATCTAGATATTATTCAAGAAATCAAAACATAACATTAAATCAAATAGTACCTTACGACATGGCTATTCACCATGACATCTTCCTGTAGTGATACACATCCTGCATACATGGTGACACATCTCCCAAAGATATCCTTTGTCAAGGGTCTCCATCTTTTTTCATATTCTCATTAGAGCCTTCATATCTTTCCCAAGTATTTCCTCATCAAATCTTATTGGTCTTTTGGATGTTGATTTCCTTTATCATGGTTTCATATCTCACGATACATTCCTCTTACACATTCCATTCCTAGGAGCTTACACTCAGATTTCCTTAATTGTAGTCAACCACCTCATACTTCATATGAGGACATATTATGTTGATTTCATCTAGTGTGACTCATGCCTTTCTGCATCTTCTTAGAGGAGGAGATTTCCTTTCTTCGATCATGCTTCTCAAGATAGAAGTAGTGATCCATGTTACCTACAACCATATGACATGACATTATAATATTAAAAATAGGCATACATACCTCATTTATCTTTAGGTCATCTAGGCCTCTTTCAACAACTTCCTTGAATGAAGTGTCTTCAACCCCTTAATCCACTTCATCTATTGTGTCATCATACTATCATCCATGAATTCCACAAGTTGGAGTTCATGATGAAACACTTTATTCCTCTCTAGATTAGTGAACCCTATGATGAGAATTCCATCAGAGAATATTGAGGATATTGCATATCCCCATCTGGAAGATGTTTCCTTTTTGAATTGATGTACAATGAGCCTTGTCCTAGATGACTTCATCCTTTCCTTCAATGTCCAATGTGGTTCCCAAGACCTATATTCTTCATGTTTGAATGCCATGGATTTTGATCCTTCTGTCCTTCATGATTCCCATGGTGATGTCACGAGATCTTGATTCTAATGCTTCCATGATTCCACGATGCATATTATTATTTATCATGGTCATATCGATAACAAAATATTTAGGAGCTTATGATAAGACCCTTTTGTGAGGGCCACCATCTCAATCATAGTAGGGATTTGTTACTCCCTCTTTCTTTGGCCCTTTTCTTTATCTTCCTCCATATTTCTAGTGATATGAGCTTTCTATAACTGTTATGTCTTGTTTGAGGACCAAACTTCCCTTTCCTTTCTGAAAATGTTTGAGTACCTTAACCTTCAACACTTTTTCCATCAACTTTTATTTTTATATCTATCGTGGAGACCACAAGTCTTCGAATGAGGTAGCTTTAGTGCATTTAAGAAAAATTATGATTACCTTCTTATCATCTCTCCCAGATGTTCCAATTGAGATATTATAAAGATATCCATTCATTCTTTGATACTTTCAATTTTGTGTAGATAATGTCTAAGTGATATGACCTTCTTTATTGCATTTTCCGAGAATATATCTTCTAGCATTTCATATATCTCTTTGATGTCTCCTCTGCTACATAGGGATGAGAGGACCTTTGACTGATTTCATAAGAATCCTATGAGTCCCTTGATCTTTTTCCATTCATTCGAACAATGCTTTACCTTCAGAGACTTTTCCATAGATATCAATGACTTCTCCTTCGAGGACTATATATATCCTCCTTTCTTATGCAAGGAATTTCTATCACCCAACCAATTTATAGATATCATTGCAAACACGAAGTCATTTAACCAAACTTGATTATAAAATGAAAGATACTTACTTGGAAAGTGAAGATAAAATATTCACCTTCATGCTTCCTTGAATTATCTTCTTTACTAGGTAAGGATGAGATCATTGCTTGATTTGATTGATGAAATAAAAATTCCTTAGCACCACTGAAATCAAACTTTCTTTGAGAGCTTCTTATACTATCATAGCGTATCATCACTTGAGCCTTTTTTTCTTCAAGATACTTTGACTCCTTTCATATCTAGTTCTTGTGATTATTGATATACTTGAGATGGCACTGTATTTCTATCACACAAGTGGAATATGGAACCTTGTAGCATTCTATAGAAGTTAGCAGCATCGTGTAGACATTGATCATCACTTTATAGCACTGAGACCTGGCACTGCTTGCCCAGGATAGAGGTGTTGTTATAGTAGATCAACATTGAGATACTTTTCTTGAGGAGGCCCGAGGATATTTGTCCTAGTTGCAACATTTCTCCAAATTGTGACTGAGGTAATCTGAGATTGAGATCAAGTATGAGTTATCAAGCTGAGGAAGAGTGTGGTCACCATCAAAAATTTAGCATGAAGTATGTTGAGACTGTGTTAATGAGATACCGAACATTACACTTTTCTATAACTGTAATATAGTCTGAATTCTATTCTTAGTACCATTCACTGAAGTATGCCACTGTGATCCACACTTACCACTGAATTGAAGATTCCTGTGGCATATCACTGTGGTATCAACTATATTTGCACCATACTTCGTCATGTGACTTGAACCGAGAGGGTGACAGAAATCCGAAGTTAGTTATTGTGATATGTATGTTGAGATCACAACTTCAAAGATACATCAAGCTGTTTTGAGATAATTCCATTTTGAAGACTTGTTCCCTTAGATTAGATTCCCTTCTTGGAGTGTCACTATAACTGAATTCCCTTGACTGAACCATAGCTCTTGGTCCATGTTGAGAATTGGATAGGGAAAAGATTAATTCAAATTATCTTAGATGATAACTTTTTGTATTATATATTTACTTATTATATTTGTTCATCATTGTTGTAGTGTTCAATATATAAAACAACTATCAAAACAATAACATCATTGACACAATAGTTAGGCTCCTGTTGATGCCCCGAAAATCGTTGCAACAACATTGGTGAAACCACCCAGTCCGGACCTTAGTACAGCTCCTTTTCCGTTTGGAATAGTGGCTCCGACTGGGGATAATGGGACCAGTTTCCCAAAAATTATAAGTAAACGGGATGGATGAGTGACTTATGGAATAAGATAGCGATAAGCGAACAACTAAAACTATCGGCGAAATATACTAACTATAATCTAATCCCGGGACTTATCAATTTTCAAAGCGTAGCGTTTGATAATCTGTGCTTCAAGGCAGGCATATAGATGATTCTAACGCTAAAACATAGATGTTTAAATCATTCAAGATTGCTCTGCATAATTAGTTATGCAGAGCGATAACAACGAATTACTACACTTTGTCATTCATATCATTGATACATGCATGATTAAAAGAAAAGGCATATCACAAAACATCCAATAGTGGAATGCAATGGAGATTTGCTGTTACAGCGCATACATATATTCAATAATAGCAAAAATAATAACACAGCAACTCATATAAGAGGAATGAACACAGATGCAGATAAAAGTACCATGTAAGCTGTTTATCACTCCAGTATATTAATCGCTACGTCGCAGTCCTTCCTTCAACTCAGAAAGCATTCCAAACAAGAGACAATAGTGCGCAATTACATAAAACAGATTTCCCGTTAAATTAAGAACCATTGGTCGAGTTTCACAAAAGAATATAGGCTGAAGCACAGTAGTGCAAACTTCAGCCTTTAAGTCTATTACAAAATTTTACGACCCTTTCTAAAAACATGAAAGGGTCTATAAATACTAAGCTAATCTAAATATCTAAGAAACCGAAAAGCTATTAAATTGGCATCAATTAATATTTCTCCCATTTTCCTTGGCGATCTGGCAGTCGGCGGCAATGATTCATCAAGTAGGCTCTTTGCCTTTAAACCTGAGCTGACATATCACCAGCGTTGGCTCTACTTCCGGTGGTTTGTTGAGGCACGAACTCAGCTGGGCACCATATGTGGCATCTTGAATATCGGGGATTATGCATCCGAGAGCATCTGTTAAACACTTGAGGGTCGACCTTTGTGTGTGTGGCTTGATCAGAAAGAGCCAATATGCCTCGGAAGTCAAAGTATTTACTCCAGCGATTAACCTTCCCTTTTCCTCCAAGTCATGATAACTTGTTTGCTCAATCATGTTTGTTGTTGTTATGCTTCCAGGTGTGCACTGGGAGATCATGTTTGCCAAGTAGAGTGTATTGTTGACTAAATCAACCATATTGCTGGCAATTAATTTACATCTTGAAGCAGCCCTTTGCCCTTTCATCACTTGAGTGTGCCATTCTGTGAAGAGTATGTCCTTGTATGTCTCATGGATTCTGGGCAAGTTCGTTGCTTTTCCCACGTCAGAATCTTGCCAATCAAGATAGCCGACTATGGTTTCTTCGGCTTGATCTAGCTCATTTCTGGCCTTCTCTACCTGCTGACACACTGATGTAGTTAGCTCGCATAATGGTTCTGCCTCAGTGAGTTGTTGGCACAGGAGCCTAATCTGAGATATTAATGCACTATTTATCTAAGATGCCTCGGCTCTGAAATCCTCCACTTTCTGGGTTCCCTTGATGTCTTCGAGCTGCGCTAATAGTTGAGCTATTTGCTCGTCTTTTGATTTCATCATCAGTTCATTCGCTGTTCTCAACTGTGCCAATGCCTCCGACAATTCTTTCTGCTTCTGGATTGTGCTTTGGTCGATCCTCTGCTTTTCGGTCTGCAGTTGCTGGGTTAATAAATTGTTTGCTTGCTGTTGTGCCAGCAACTGTTCTTCTGCTTGCGCTGCCTTGTGCTTCGCCTCGGTCACTTCTGCCTGTAATGCAAAAATTTCCTGGTCCTTAGTCTTCAATAGAAGACTTACCTCCGATGCCTTATCAATAGTCGCTGCAGAATAAGCCCTTGCATACTGTGACAACTTTGTTAGATCATTGGAGGGGTCCAATTCCTCCTTCCATACTAGATTGCCCGTGACTGTTTGCTCAGGAAAGATAGAAGGTTGATCAAGCTTTCGTCTCTTCCTTGATCGCTTAACAACTACTCTATGCCTTGGGCTATAGAAAACATCCAGGGGAGGAATATCTTCCGCCTGGAGAACAATTTGATCGGAAGGGTCCTTAGTAATTACCTCAACATCCTTTGAAATGGGTGGGCCACTGGTTCCGCTTAGAACCTGAGAAGAAGTGATATCTGGTGTATCGCTTGTTTTAGAGGTGTATGTATCCTTGGAGACCTCCGTTCCTCTGATAATGGAATCGAATTGCTTCCATTGTTTAAGCAATTCGGGATCAATGGAGGTCTGTTTATGTTGCTCTGTCTGGCATTTGCTCCGCTCTTTTTCTTGTTCTAACCTCTGCTGCTCCTCTAGTTCTTTTCTCTGCTGCTCTTCTTGTTCTTTCTTTTGTTTCTCTTCCTGTTCTTTCTTTTGTTTCTCTTCCTGTTCCCTTTTCTGCCTATCTGCCAATTCCTTTTTCTGCCTATCTGCCAGTTCCTTTTTCTGCCTATCTGCCAGTTCTTTCTTTTGTTTCTCCTCTTCTTCCCTCTTCCGCTATTCCTCTATCTCTTTCTGCTTTCTCTGTTCTTGATCCTTCTGCGCTTTCTGCTGTTTTTCTATCTGCTCTTTCTTCTGCTTCTCTACTTGCTCTTTTCTTTGCTTTTCTGCCTGCATCTTCTTTTGCCTCTCCTCCTGTTGCTTCTTTTGTTCTTTTGTTGTAACAGGAGGTTGGCTCGTCTGTTGCCGACCAGGCTCGCTTGAAGAAGACGCTGGGGTTGTTGACAATAAATCTAGAGGCAGAGTTTGCAACCTCTACTCTCTAAGTTTATTGAACTCAGTTAACTTCTCATCATTGTATTTCATTCTAGCAAGCTCTTTGGCATGGCCTATTGTTTCGGAGGCGACGAACAGGTCATCAAACACATCTTCTTGATGGTCAATCTTTGTCAGTTTGGCCTGTTCTAAGGCAGTGTAAGCAGTTTTCTTTGGATCATAGAGTCTGTTTGGGATAGTGGGCAGGGATAAAGCTTGCATCTTTGTTGCTTCCTTTTCTGCATGCTTGGGATCATGCAGAGTAAAAACACCAATTCTCAAGGGAAAAGAGGGCCAGCCCCTCTTCTTTTCTTTCTTGAGAGTTTGTGTAACACTCTCGGCCATAATCTGGTAGGAGATTTCTCGGGCTAACAATTTGTCTGGAACATATAAAGGGAGAACATGCGGCTTGGCTTGACTCTCGAAAACCCTAACATAGGTAAAATTCTCTTCTCCGAACCAACTTGCTACAGCTGGTAAGTCGAAGGAAGCCAGATAGGAGATTTTGGGAATGGGCCTATCAAAAATGGAATAATGAATGGGAACCATAAAACCATTGCAAATTTGATACAAATGGTCCTTGTAAGAGGACTTCCACAATTTCTAGTGGTATAAATGAATGGGTGAGGGGTCTTGGGCGGTCCACCTCCAACCGAGGATGGGAAACTCAGAATTAAAACATAATGTATCCATAATGTAAGCACTATAATAAAATGGTGAGATTTTCCTTTCGGTGACTACGGAATTGGCTCTAAAGTCACGAACAGCTACGGCCAACTTATCAGAGAGAATGGTGGCCCAATCCATGATTATACTATTAACAGCTGCTTCCATTAAGGGAACCATATCTATGTCAAAATTAGCCGAGTCGTGTAATCCCCATAGCCTACACATCATAATCCCCGCATAGCAATAGGGAGAAGCCAAAGAATCAACTGAGCACTTACCAGAGGTTTCGTGCTTGTGTTTGGCTGGATTCTGCCTCCAATCCCGAATGGGCTCGGATTGCACTTCATTGTCGGCTGCAAATTTCTCCACGAAAGCTTTGTTGTAGATTTTCTCCGGCTCGGGCAAATGATACATTTGCCTTAGATGCTCTGGCTTGAACGACCCGAAAATCCTCCCATCCCTTGTGATAAACGTTCTGTCGTGGATTGGGATTTCCTCAATTTCCCATCGCACTACATCAGTGTAGGGAAGAATTTGTTCTCTGGCCGCTATCCTGTGAAGGAAAGAGTCGGCCAAGTCTTTAAGAGTAGCATCGGACTTCCTTAACACGTCCACACTAGCTTCCGTCACTGTTACTTCTGGTTGCTCGGCCTCTAATAGATTATAAGTGCCCTGCCATGTAGTCCTAGTAAGACCAGTGCATGTAGTGTCTGAAATTAAGCCTTTCTTCTTATCTGAGGCAGCTTGTCCTGCAACAGATGTAGCCGCGGAACCCGCAGTCCTTTTGGATTTCTTCCCCATCTTGCTCAAGCTTCTCTCGACAGATGAATTCTACACAAATGCAAGAGAAATCGTAACAAAGAAATATAACAATGACAATCCATAGCGGGAAAGATATATCATTTGAAGCGTGCTGAGATTAATTCTCAAAAGTGGCTGCGGATCCAATCACTGGGAAGATATTGCAGATGCATTAATGGTCGTTTAAGGCCTGCTACTCATTAAATGATTATTACACCGTTATCCGGCTGAATGACCCCCTTAAGCGTGCAATAGATATTTTGGCGGTTGAGCGCAGGTGTTCGTTAATCGAAGGGGCAAGGTTTTAAATACAAATACATCACCTTATCCCTGCATTTAACGGCTTTTTTGAAATTCGCGCTTTATCAATCGGATAACAATATAACTTTTAGATCCTTACGTGATGACTTTTCGGGAACGCCGATCGCCGATAACAGATATCGCATCGCTTCGGGGAATAAATGTTATACAATCATAAGCAAAGGATCCTGCCGATCGCCGATTGCGACATCGCATCGGACTAGCGCAAGAGGGTGCATATAAAGTGATTCCCCGACTTCCCGATCGCCGATATCACATCGCATCGGGGGTAGGACCTGGGCGCCTTATTAGGGTACATGGGGTGCTGCCGACTGCCGATTGCGAAATCGCATCGGGTCGGAGCTTATAACTTAAAGCGTTTTTACCACATGAGGCACCGCCGATAGCCGATCGCCGATATCGCGTCGCGTCGGGGCTTAGGTTATGCGCGTTTATAAGGTGTGCATGGAATATCGCCGATCGCCGATAGCGATATCGCATCGGCGGAGATCAAGATACCACTTCAATGTGTTTCTCATGTCATTGCGATATGCGATCTTGCGATCGCTTTATCGCAATAACAAAAGATTGTTTTATTATTGGAACACAATTATTCAAAAGGCTTAAATACATAAACTCATTTGATTATAAGGCCTTTTTGAATCAACAAAAGATTTTGATGCCAATCAAACTTTAAAAGGGACCCATTCCATATGTTAACATCTGTGAATAAAAATGATATGAAATGGGGGGTTGTTGTAGAGCACAACAGCTCCAAGCCAGGGATAAAACATCTACTTCTTGGAGAGGAAAACACAAAAGCAATTCTTCTTAGGTATTTTCAATTGAGAAGTACCATTACCAAGACAATGACCCTTGACATCACTATGGCTTCAAAACCTTGTCACTTTCCTTTGTTACCCTTCTCAACCTCTCCTAATTCGATCTGCATTGTACTACACTTGTTCCTTTGACTATGCTTAGAGAAACTCGGTCTCTATTTTGGTAGCCCTAAACAAGGTACTCTTTCTTGGCTTTCTTCAATATACTATCAATACTTTTCTACACCCTTTAAGTTACACCTTGAATCCAAGGCTGAGCTCTATAAGTGCCTCAACTCTTTAGAATTAGACCAAAGTTCCCTTCTTGAGTAGATTCCTCCTTTGCATTCCTGTCTTTGGAATTAGCTCAGAAATAAATTCCTTTCTTCGCACTTTTTCATAGAACTGAACTCGGTGGATGAGAACCAAAACAGTGGTATCTTTATCCTTCTTTCCTTCGTTGTCTTCCTCTTCTATTTTGTTCTTTCTATGGTCCTTCACTAACACTGTAATCACAAAACTTATCCAAACTTCATGGTTCCAAATGATGTCGTTGTCCATTTATATATATAAACAATGTTACTGCTTCTAGTCCGACATGACCTTTTGCTAGGAATCTGACTTGAACAAGTGATTAGGATGACATGAATAAGGTAGGATCTTCAATGTGTATTGATACATATTCAAGGAGAAATATGAGAAGGTTTTGAGGCATAATTTCACATCAATAATTCATCCTTTGAGTGTAACATCCCTTCATATACATCACTTATTTAATTATATTTATGACAAGATGACAAATCCCTAAAGAAATCAAGAATAAATATTTGACATATAATAAAAATTCCTTGCTCATGAAACCCATGAGACAATTATTACAAAAATACATTTTATTATCTTTGTCTTCTTCACTACATAAATTCATAATTACAAGTCATTATGAAGACTGAACCTAGTGACATTCAACAACACCATGTTGTTTCCATACATTCCCTCTATGACCAAACACTCTTACGCAATATTTCTTGTGAATAAATCTCAGATCCATGGACTGCAATGCCAGGGGATTTAATTCTTATATAAAAAATATGAAGAGGAAGAGACTTTCTGTTAGGCCCCTATACTACACCAGACTTCACAAAAACCTTTATTGTGGAATGTGATGCTTCAGGAAAGGGAATTGGTGTTGTTTTAATGCAAGATGAAAGACCCATTGCTTTTGAAATTCGTCCAATCAAGGGAAAGTTTTTACACAAAGCTATTTATGAGAAGGAAATGTTGGCAATACTCCATGCACTTAAGAAATGGCGACGTTACCTAATGGGAAGGCACTTCAAGGTAAAAACAGATCATGATAGCCGTAAATACTTTTTAGAACAAATATTATCTTCTGAAGAGCAACAAAAGTGGGTCACAAAGATGTTGGTTATGAATTTGAAATCATCTACAAAAAAGGGAAGCAAAATGTGGTCACAGATGCACTCTCAAGAAAGGATGAGGATGTGGAAGCATTGTTGTGCACCATTTCTATTATCCAACTAGATTGGATAAACGAATCAAGGGATGAATGGAAGAAGGACGAAGAAGTATGGCCACTTATTCAAAAGTTGCAAAAGATCCTAATTCAAACAATATTGCCAGAAATTGAACAGGAAGGAAAAATCATATTGGAACCTAGAGCAGTCGCAGAAACAAGAACCTGACAGCTACGAAATCGATCAATTTCAGAGTATCTCATCAAGTGGAAGAACTTACCCGATGAATATTCCACATGGGAGGACAATAATTTTATACAGAAGCATCAAGAACTACTCAAGCGTTGAGGACAACGCTTTTTGAAGGAGAGGGGCATGTTAGGCCCCTATACTACTAGTGTAACCCCTTATTGTTATTAGTACAACCCACTTATTATATTGATGTACCCATGTAGTGCCCATATTGTTACTATTGTGCCACATAGAATCCAACTATTGTTATTATTGTGCCCTTACATTATTATTGTTATGTCGGCTCTGATTATGTTATGACCCCTTAGACTCCTATATATAGAAAGGAGGTCTTTTCATTTGTATCATCCAAGAATTGTTCATTTGTGTAATGTAAAGGAGGTTTCCCCCTCAAAGAGGCTGAATTATAAGGCATTGATCTCTCTTTTCTATATTTTTGTGAGTTTGTTTCATAACACTTTCTTCGATTTATTGCTTTTTCTCACCCTTCCTTTCAACATGTACATGTTGTTTGGAGTGTTGATTACTTCAGAAATTACTATCTTGGACCCTTCTATCTAGATGCAACAATATTTAGAATTGAATATCACTTCCTTTCTTGCATCTACCATCTCAATCACACTATAAATATTATGCTTCAATCATTCTACAAAAAACACATTGACTTCATTGTTCTTCATGTCATGAAGCTTAGTCTTTCCTTTTCCCAACACCTTAGAAGGTTTATTGTTTCAAGGAATGACATGGCCATATTTGGTCTTCCTCGAGGATAAGAAACTTCTCTTGTACACTGACATATGATGGGAGCAACCACTATCTATATATCATCGATCATCAACATCAAATTTGCATAAGGAAATGCCATATTTTACGTGTTTGTCCCCCTTCTTCTTCCATACTATAATAGGATTCTTTCTAATGTAAACATTCTTCTTTCGTTTTCTACTAGGAATAGACTAGATTTGTTTCTCCTTTTGGCTATTTTTCTTTCAGAATATGAGTCGCTTGTAGTCACTGTAGGGTGACTTAATTGTATTCTAAATCCCTGTCATTTAATTTTTCAACCCAAGGGTTTCGTAAATTTAGAAGCAGACCAAAATATATGGGACCTCAAATGAAACTATTGCAGAAAGATTGTTTAGAATGGAAATTCATATTACAAATAAGTTCTAAGTTTTAAAGAAACTAAAAAGTGTCTAATTCAAGATGTAGTAAGAGAAGGAAGAGGCTCATAACTTAGGAGGTCCTGGTTGTCCTTCCTCATAGTATTCTCCTCAAGAAGAGAAAGTAAAGAGAAATAGTTTGTGATGTGTAGAAAGCAAGAGAAGAGGCTCCTAACTTAGGATGTCCTATTTGTCCTTCCTCATAGTTCTACTCCAACAACATTACCATTGCATCAAATCATAAACTGGAATTCAAGAAACAATTTAAGAAATGAAAAAGGATGATTTTTAGTTGTGATTCATAATTTGATAGAAAGAGAAATTAACTTAAATCCTTGGTTGTCCTTTCGTACACAAATTATATTTAGATTGGTATGGGATCCTTCCATTCCTCAATGAGCACACATGAAAAAACTATCACACCATAAGAATCAAACAACACTCATACCTCATAATTTCAGATAAAATGATATTATTCATGCTGAATGAACAATAATAAATCTGATGCTAATCAATAACTAATAATTGTTGGCTTCCTTTGAAGGACGCTCCTATTATTTATACATGAATTAGGAATATCTTCTTAATAAATGTAAATCCCTTAAATATCTACTAGATCCATACTTGTCTCAACTTATCCATAAATACTAGATACAAATCCCATGACACATCAAGATCTCCATGATCTTTCTCCTTGGAATATGGTCCACCTTTTGAGTTGAAATTCGAATTTGTGCTTGGTAGGCTAAGTAATATCCTTCTAGAACCTCCAAATAAGCCTACACATGTCACAAAACTCATAACACACATATACATAAATGAAAACATGTTAATTTCCTAGTTTTTAAACATAAATTCACTTAAAAATACATAAAATAAATAAGTTTGGAAAATGATTATTCTAACCTATATGATCATGAAGATGATTACTTGATGTAGGGTTTTAGGCTAGATAATTATGAAATGAGGGCCAAATAGTTATGAAATGATGGAAATATGGATGAAGATGGAAGACAATTTTGAGACTCAACATACCCCCCAACTGAAGTTGTTTCATGTACTCATGCAACTATTGCATTGATTCATTTATCCATAAGTTGATATTTTTGAAATTCTTTTCTTCTTTATGATATTTTGCTTGTGTAGATTCTCTGCGAACTTTGCGTTGTCATATTGTCTTTTGAAAATTATAATATATTTGATTGCAACATATAATTTTTATTGTTGGTTCTTGTGTGACAACCAAAATTTTTGAGCATTGGTTGTTGTGTTGCATCAAAGTACATGAAAACACTGATAATTAGAAAAGCTCATATTCTTTTGGAATCATACTACAACAAAAGTTGATTGGGAAGAATATGCGAGTTGGAATGAAATGAAAATGTGTGATGATGTATGAAATATGAATATGAATTTATGTCCCTTCCCCCTAACTAAAGGTGTTTTTTTAGTTTATGGAAATATGAGAAAGGGAGTGAGGAATTTTTCAAAATTACTATTTTATCATTTTAAGGAATTGCATGACTAAAAATTAGAAAACAGCATACCTCCACTTGCCCTCAATGTGGATGATTTGAGTTTACTAAAGAGTGTGGCTGCTGATGCTGGATCATGGAGTATATAAAAAAAGGAATTTGTTCTGCTTCTTTGTTCTCTTTTTGTTGATGACAAGATTTTGATCTTTACTAATGTTGTTACAAATTGATTCCTACTGCAAACTACTGAAATGATGTAGTCTTCAATCGTTACAAAACCCGATGGTACAGTTCTAGTCATGCAAATAAATGTGTTGATGTCCAACATGAAGAGAAGTCACTGGATTATCGACCATTAATGAACATCGTTAACCAATGGGAGGAAAAATCACCATTAATGTCAACGAGTGTTAAGGTACCTATGCACATCTTGCGAAGTGCCAATAGATGAGTTGATGTCGAGCCACTTGCAAGATCCAACGATCAAGGGACATTGATGTATTGCCATGATTGTTAGTGAAAGAACTTGTCATTAATGCATACAAGTGTCAAGGTACTAATAAGGACTGTAGCCTTGAACCTAGATAATGTGTTGATGTTGAGAGGCCAAAGCTTGTTAGAAGGGAGGAATTAGTGAATCCTCCATCATCTAACGCGAGAAAAAAATCAATAATTTTTGAAGACCTATGGTTGAAAATTTTTTCACTGGATCAAGGTGTATTTGAAGAAAATAAAAAGGGAAATGAAATGATTCATCTTCGTAGGGGAGCTGAATGGTTTTATTCTTGGATTACATATTAGTGAAAGCGAGGCAGGAGAGTATAATGACTGTGAAGGAAAATGAAATGAAGATTTTATTGACTGAATGAGTAGGAATGTGATAGTAAAACTGGTATCTGAGAAGCTTTCAAATGGTGTGACGGATCTGATTTGACATTCTTTATCCAAAATCATGTGCTCATGCTTGTTGCTTTGATCATGTTCTTTTTGAAAGAAATGTGGTCTTTGAGAGACACTGTTTTGCTTATGGTCATCTGTTTATCTTCCCGAAACCTGCAAAAACTTAGTACTTTTTCTACAATGAAATGTAAGTTTATCAAGAGAGAGAGGTGATCAGTCTCTCTTCATCTCATATATACAAAAAAAAACACAGAAATAGTGATAATAAAACAAATTCTAGAGACAATTCAAGAAAAATGTAATGCACTTTTACTTGTCTCTTACCAATTTTAATCCTTAAACATATTATCCATATAGTTAATGCTTCGACAATAGATCATAAATCAATTTTGCATAAACTATTGAATTGTGTCAATTTTGCAGCTACCAAAAACATAGATTGTTGCACTGCATTGCTATTTTACAACCTACAATTAGGACTCAAATGGTGGTTCTTTATTTTTTTTAATCACAGTTGGGTTTTTAATATTTTCAGTGTTTTTATGAAAGTTAAATCTTGTAACTTTATTTTTCCTCTTTATTTAGTGCTCCACCCTTTTACATGATCTTGTAAATCAAGAAAGTGGTCAAAAATAAAAATTATTGGATCAGATTAAAACTAGCTCCAAACTGTAGATCTCGTCATTCTGAATCCAATGCACTTCATTTCACTGAAATCTAACATTTTATGAGAAAGTTATGGCTATTTGAAGTTTTTATGAAAAATGGCAAAAATGATGAGGGGTGCCACGTGGTAGCACCTGAGGATACCACGTGGTAGTGTGTGACAGGGGCGTGCTGACATATCATAGTGGTGACTGGACAGTGATGACAAGGTAGAGTGGTGACTGGGCAATGATGATGTGGCATAATGGTGATTGGACAGTGATGACGTGGAAAGTTGACTGTGAAAGTTGATTGTACCTTATTGGCCAATGTGAGGTTGACACTTGTCGCTTGTTGGTTGGTTGACACATGGAAAATTTTTATTGGGCAATGTGTGGTTAAGATGGGCTAATGAGGAAGTGCCACGTGGACCAACCATTGGTTGCCATGTGGCACCCTCGTGGTGGCCAAAATTACCATGAAGGTCAAAATTTCCTTTGCAAGAATTGAACCTACAACCTCATGCCTACAACCTAAGCAACTTTACCAATTGTGCTACAATGTTTCATGTGCAATGAAACCAAAAATTTAATATTTAACTTTAAAGGGCACATTTTGTGGAAAGGGGTCGGGGCTAAGCCCTAGCCCCGGTCGTATAACCCTCCATATGACCATGGGCGTGGATTTTTGTGGTCATTTTAACCATCTGAAAAAATTCACCAACTAGTTGGCAAGGCCATATTCTCACATCATTCCTAATTTCTATGTGCATCGACCAGGTTTGGGTCAATTTCTGGGCTCATTAACAACATAATTGGGTAAAAACTTAAAATAATCATATCTTTCCAATTTTTTAACTAAATGAGGTGCAAAAAGAGTGAAAATGAGGGTTTCCGATAGTGCTGCATCCATTGGAGGTATTAGTTTTTATGTTTGAGGTTTCCAAAGGTTTGTAATTGTACTTTTGATTGTGAATTTAGATTTCTTTTCCAATTTTTATTGCAAAATTCTAAAACTAACTTTGTTCAATTGTCTTTTCTGATCTTCCAAATCGCAGAGAGTGCAAGAAGAGAGCATACTCAACAATATTGAAGATTTTTATTCAATTGGAATGTGAAATTTAAAAGGAAAAACACATGGATTTGATTTCTAAATTCAGATTGTGGCTATCAAAACTATATTTATTCTCCTCTTTTCTTAAATTTTCCTTCTCTTTCTTCATCCTCCTGCAAAATATTAGTGAGCTGGGTGGATATTATTGCACCACTAATAAAATAGAATTGCAATTGAAATGAAAACATCACAAAAACTTGTTTTTATTTGTTAGTCCTATCCTATTGAAAAAGAAATGAAACATTCTCTTAAGTATAAGAGAATTTCCAATGCATCCATTTGTGTAACAAGATCATGAGTAAACTCATATCCAAGTTTGAAAAATAAACCCTATTGAATTATGGGACATGATTATGAAGATTTGATATTAAAAATTGTAGCCTAATGACTAATTGAGACCAAATTTGAATGTCATCTTTAGGTTTTTGATCTTCTTCAACTATCATAGCATAAAGCTCTTCAGATCTTGATGTTGCAATTGGATTTTTATTGTGTTTTTTTCTTAGTGAATGTTTTGTTTTATTTCTATGTTTTCTATATGAAAATGCAAAATAAACTTAAATTAAAATGCATTTAACCCTAAATGAAAATGACCCTAAATGAAAAATGGTTCCTAAACAATCCTCCTAACTAGCTTACATCTAATTTTGCTTCCCTGAAAACGACACCAAAATGTAGGGAGATTTAATTGTATGCTAAATCCTTGTCATTTAATTTGTCAACCCAGGGGTTTCATAAACATAGAAGAAAACCAAAATATATGGGACCTTCGATGAAACTGTTGTAGAAAGTTTGTTTAGAATGGAAATTCATATTACAAATAAGTTCTACGTTTTAAAGAAACTAAAAACTCTTTGATTCAAGATGCAGTAAGTGAAGGAATAAGCTCCTAACTTCAGAGGTCTTGGTTATCCTTCCCCACAATACTGTCCTCAAGAAGAGAAACTAAAGAGAAACAACTTGTGATCTGTAGAAAGCAAGAGAAGAGGTTCCTAACTTAGGAGGTCCTAGTTGTCCTTCCTCATAGTTCTACTCCAACAACATTACCATTGCATCAAACCATAAACTGGAATTCAAGAAACAATTTAAAAAATGCAAAAGGATGATTTTTACTTGTGATTCATAATTTGATAGAAAGAGAATTTAACTTAAATACTTGGTTGTCCATTCGTACGCAAATTAGATTTTAAACCAAAATCATCGAAAAATCATACATAAATCATAACACATTTAAGTAATTTAATTGTAAAACCAAAGGGGGGTAAAGTATGTATGCCTTCATAGACTTAGCAGTCAAATCACTGCATGTAGGTGGGTTGCTTGTCCCACAAACAAGTGGGTCTCATACACCAATTTGGTGTTTGGCTTGGTTGTGACCTTAAAAATGGATATTATTATTATTATTATTAAAACTGAAACAAGTAACACTGAATCAAAACTATGATAATTTATACAAAATTTAACCAAAGTGTACTTAGCTTGGTATGGGGATCCTTCCATTCCTCAATGAGCACACATGAACAACTATCACACCTTAAGAATCAAACAAAACTCATAACTCATAATTTTGGAGAAAATGATATTATTCATGCTGAATGAACTATCATAATCTGATGCTAATGAATAACTTATAACTGTTGGCTTCCTTTGAAGGATGCTCCTCTTCTTTATACATGAATTAGGGATATCTTCTCAAGAAATGTATCTACTAGATCCATAGTTGTCTCAACTTATCCCTAAATACTAGATTAAAATCCCATGACACATCAAGATCTCCATGATCTTTCTCCTTGGCATATGGTCCACCTTTTCAGTTGAAATTCGAATTTGTGCTTGGGAGCCCAATTAAGATCCTTCTGGAACCTCCAAATAAGCCTACACATGTCACAAAACTCATAACACACACACACACACATAAATAAATGAAACCATGTTAATATCCTAGTTTTTACTCATAAATTCACTTAAAAATACATAAAATAAATAACTTTGGAAAATGATTATTCTAACCTATATGATCATGAAGATGATTACTTGATGTAGGGTTTTAGGCTATATAATTATGAAATGAGGGCTAAATGGTTATGAAATGATAGAAATAGGGATGAAGATGGAAGAAAATTTTGAGACTCAACAATCTCTATCCATTTGACCAAGGTTGTCACAAGAATAGAACCTCACATGACCAAGATATGAGGCAAGGGGGTCATATATTTTGATGCTCACATCAAATTTATACCTCACATTGATCATGATTTTGCTCGAACTGGATCTGCAATTGACCACCTTGTGGACAAACAATTTACAACCAATAAAATGAACATTAAATGAAGTTGTATACCTAAAGGATGTTTTTCTCGTTAGCTCCCCATATTGTTGTATACTTTTCTAGTTGGATCTGAACATTATGCTTCTACAACTGGTTGCAACATGTCTAAAGTTATGACAAATGTAGCACTCATTCTCATCCATAAAAGGAGTAAATGGATTTCTAACTATCCTTTGAAATTGGTCAGATATTCCATAATATTCTCTTGGAGTGAATGGTCTTCTATTCATAGGTTATCCTTTAGGTTCTCTTCTTGACTACTACTAGATCTGCTACCTCCTTCCTCTTTTTCTTCTCATCTTCATGTCGTTATCTTCTACAAGAACCTTAGGTGTTGCATCATTGCTTGCATGTGTTTGTGTGCTAGATTCTCCCTTCTAAAAGCCGAGTCCATATATGTTCAACTGAGATCTTTCACTACTAAGATGTTTTCCACGACCTTGGTTCTCTTCTCGTACTTCAGATGACCATCCTTATATTCTAGTTTCTTCCTCATAGAGACAATATGATCATCATGCTCTTCAACTTGGCCCTCTCTCTCTTTTATCTAGCTACCATTTACATCTTCAACTCCTTTTCTTCTTCAATCTAGCTCTTCAAATTGATAATTTATTCTTTAAGCCTAACCTCCTTGGCATCAAACATCTGTAATATTTTTTCTTGATCTTAACACACTATCATTAGCTTGCTTACTTCAGCAAAAATCTTATCTATTACAATCATATATTACTCAAGTTCAAGTTTAAGAACCATTGTATCATCTTCATTTTGACTAATTAGATCCAAATGGATATCATCTCAACTATCCAATGCATAAATAAAAGATAATTCATCAACATTTTTAGCTTCAAATCTACCTTGTTGTAATGTGCTTGGTTCTCGATTTTCTAATTTATCCTCTCATTGACCAACTACTGAACATACACTAGGGGGATTTATATCTTTAGGCTAACCTTCTTTCTTCTGCGATCAATTCTTCTTTTTCATATTTTTAATCTTATTTTCTCCATTGATGTAATACATATTTCCTCCATAGAACACCTAAAATTTGTCCCATATGTATTTTGTAGATGTTAGATCCACTATTCTCTCCATATTTACATTGTGAACATTGTCATAGATCAAACATTTCACTTGAGAATTTTGTCGCATCACTTTAGGTAGGATAATATCTTGGCAACAACCTTTGCACACCAGCTTCCAAATGTTAGATCCATAATATAATCATTAAGATTTCACCATTTCTTTCCATACTTAGAAGTTTGTAGCACTGAGAAGTGATACACCCTAATGATCCATCTGAAAAATAAATAGATAAAAAAATCAAATCAATTCAAATAAAAAATAAAAACATTATTGAATATTCCTTCCAGAGGTCAAGCTAGAGTTGAAAACACCCTCTCTGATACCAATTGTTGGGATCTTGAAAATACTAGGGGGGTGGGGGGTGGGAATCAATACATATTGTTGGATCAACGTTGTCAACTTTTTCAACTTTTTACCCTTCCTTTACAAACACTAAATCATCCACTCAGTAGTGGCACAATATAAACATATATGAATATAACACATGAGATCATAAGAGTAGCAATACATGTGCACAAGTAAACCATAAAGAGCATATAAACATCGAGGCGCATAATAAATCATCAAACAGATAGGGACATAAGATGTTAGGTGGAAATCCTTATGGGAGAAAAAACCCCATACACTTGTCTTTGTTTTTCTTCTTATTAGTAAATTCTTCTTTATATCACCATCAACTGGCCACCACTAGTGTGCAAGCCTTGAATTGCGATGTATTCATGAAACAACTTGCTCCAGACCACTCTCTGACGAAATCCACCACTTCCAACTATACTCAAGCCCCAATCCGTTGGAGTCCCCAACCTCTAATAGTTTCTCTACCCACCACTAAATGAAAGCCACCACTCCCAATTTTTCAGGCCAAAACCCGAAGGAAGCCACAACTCATTGAATTAGCGAGCCTATACTTGCTGGCAAGCCACCACTTACCTGCTAAAGGCCCCAACCTTGAAATCATTATGGAACACCTTTCATTCATTTTCAAATTGGGCCCACGAACATCAACTCAATCAATTATAGGCCTTGTTTCAACCTGTTTTCATATTTGACCCATTTATTCTCCTTCACTCAATTTTCCCTCAAACAATTAGCTCATAACAAACACAAGCACCAATCCTTTCTCATACTAACCAACATTTTGACTAGCAACATCATCTTACTTTCTGACCTCATACAATCAAACCTACCCTCACAAACATCAAATAGACATATCCTAACAACCAACTCTCTTCTAGACTCTACAAAGGCCTCCTCTAGATATAATATCAAACCTTGTAACACTAATACAACAAAATGCTCATAATTTTCTTTACATAACAACAAGTTACATGACATCAATACTATCCAAAACTCTGATTCGACTATGAACAATAATCTCACTCATACTGACACTTTCACTCAACATTATATGGCCTCAACAAAAGATACCATATATGCATAGAAATCCTTACAATATGGAATAATCTACTATATCTTCAAAATTGTCTACAATGCAATTATGTCAGCACCAAAAACCTAAAGTATTGTTTTCCCTTGATCAAAAGTGAGATGTTTGTGCTAGGAAGAAGCTACAAGAAATTGACCTTGAGGTAAGCAAATAATAATGGACACATACAAAAAAAATGTACATTAATTATGTAATTAAAGAAAATATGGACAAATGTGCATCCAAAACTATGAATATGAGTTTAATGAAGTTGTTTAATAGAAGAAATTTTTTATATTATGTTTACCAATTTGAATCATGGGTTACATTACACTTGTGCATCGTAAAGTTTTTGGAAGAAGCTATGGATTTTACCAAAAAAATAATTGGCATTGAAAATGGATAAAAATAAAAGGAATAATGACGTATGGCCTGGATGGAGGTTGACATTTTTCTTAATGGAGGATTGGTTAACGAACTAGAAATTTCTCTAAATGGGCTACCCAGGATGCAAAGAGTGGAGTATTGGAAAATCCTATTTAGATACCACGGATTCGATAAGGTTGGACATATAAAGAAATATTTCCCTATCCAATGGTATAGAATCATCCCTTAGGAATCCTTTGGGTTCAAAAAAGTTCCAATGTGCATGGATGATGTTGAGCCAAGTTTCTATGGCTCTCAACTTCTGCATGTATAACATATTGATACTATTTCTGATAAGAAATTTGGCATTGTAATTCATACAAGTAGTTGTTCTCCCCATTCTTCCCCTCATTCCATTGTGATTCATTATCTTCCACCCAAAAACTTCCCCCTCCACCACTCTAGATTATCACTTATGTCTCATAGTATCCCTTCTCATAATGGCATATCTAATTCCATAGTTTCTATGGTTCCCCCCTCCTCCTACAACTCCTTTTCCCCACTGTGAGAGAAATATGCCCCCTTCCCTAGCCCTCCACTCCCATCTTCAAATGGATAAAATGAATTAAATGTTGCATCCCATGAAATCCCATAAAGAGGTCCCTCCAATTAGTGGACTTTTTTTGGACCCACCGCTCCAAAACTTTGTATGCAAAAAATCCAATTTGTAGAAGGCACATGAGAAGGAGAAAATGAAACTTTGGAAAGAAAAGTAAGTATCCATTTCATTGGCCCTTACAGTATGTGATGCCCATATTGATGCCATCCCATGAACATCATTTCTTCCAATGCTAGGGGTATTGCGGACTCCCGCACAAATCTTGCCTTGAAAAGACTTCTAGGGTCTATAGAACTAGATATAATCCTAATTCATCAAACCACATGCTCAATCCATAAGGCCCAAATGTTTTTTGAAGGCATGCTAAAAAATTGGTCCTTCTATAACCTTTCTTTGGATGATTTGCTCTGGGGTCTACATTAGTAGTTGAGGCCTGGAATGCAAGGCCATTTTTGCGCTCCCTATCCCTTGGCCATATTGGTGAAGTTACATTACAAAGATAGTTCTTTCCCCTTTCAATTTTTTAATATATTTGGACCTTATGTTGGTCAAATACTTTATTGGGAAGATCTAATTTCAACATAGCATTTTGAGGATCAGAATACTATCATTGGAGACGATCTAAAATTTACCATTTCAGTTTAGGAGGTATGGGGTCCAAGCCCCTGAATTGATCCTGATAATTAATACAACTCAAAATTATTATTACAACACCATCCAATGGATATTGAACCAATCAAGCTCACTCTAACATGGATGAAAGGATGACAAGGATAAAGTGAGGTTTCCAAGACATTGGGCAGAATCATTGTTTCGTAACACTTAATGAGCTAAGGGTGGTGTTTCAACTATACTATGATTGCTATCCAGTGGGATTTCTAATCATTGTCCCATTCTCTTAAGGTGTGATCTGCTGGAGGGAAATAGAGAGATTCCTTTTCATTTTAATCTCACTTGGTTGGAGCATGAGGATTATTAGGCATTTATGATCAGTTCATCGAGATATTTGCAACTCTCGATATTTGTCCCTTTCTTGAAACAACTAGAAAATAACCATTTATTAGATAGGATTCCAAAGAATGAGTAAGGATTATGAAGCCAGGAAGCATGCTGGACAAATGGAGATGGAAGTTGTAATTACATGTTTTTATTCTTCTTTTTTTCTAACTAAAATTACTCTATTAACATGAAAGGGGTAAAATTACATCTAGACCATAGTCAAAAACATCTGCCCTGTAGGAGCGGCAGAGAAAATCAGAGACATTGTCCATGACAGAGAGCTTAGCTGTGAACTAGAATTCAAATCCCACGTAGGGGAGAAAGTATTGACCTTCTTACTGTGCTTGCAAAAATTCAAAGAAACATGCAGATTGAACCATATCTTGCAGGTGTGGATCCATTTATCTGCATGAACCAAAAAAAGCCCGATATTATGGGCCGCATTACAAGTGACATAAGCAACAGAGAGAGATCTACACA
The DNA here is from genome assembly GCA_031772625.1 of Pinus tabuliformis. Taxonomy (NCBI): domain Eukaryota; kingdom Viridiplantae; phylum Streptophyta; class Pinopsida; order Pinales; family Pinaceae; genus Pinus; species Pinus tabuliformis. The sequence continues at coordinate 511,201,998 of CM062809.1, forward strand.
TCTGGACGCTCTTGCAAAATTCTAAACCGACTGAACTCAGGAAGTTCCCTAGCATGACCCGCTTCAGATTCATCACTGGCGCGAGCAGCAGCAACATTCGAAGGACCAAGAGCTGCCATTTCCATCACCACGTCCGAGGCAAAGTGAATTGGAATCTCCAAAACCTGCATAGTGAGAGGATTCGGCACAGAGACAAAGGCAGGGCCCTCTTGTTGGGCACTAGACTCGTCCACCTCCTAGGCTTCTTCATGAAAGATCACTGAGATATGGGCCGTTATCCTTGGACGATTCTAAGTGCAATTGAAAGAGAATATCACAAAGCTAAAAGAGGGAGACGACGATGAGTCTGGAGGGTAGTGGCTGGGGAGATGGACGTGCCTTCTCCCACTGCGAGTGTGGGGGTAGTGGCTGGTAGTAAGGTAGCTAGAGAGGGATGGAGAAGTGGAGGTCATGCTGGAGGGCGCACACCGAGGAGTTCCCCTACGACTCCTCATCCTATGGCGAAGATGGGGCATCAAAAAGACCGCAACAACTCTATTAAAACAGGACCGCTCACCCACCGCCACCGAGCTTAGGCTAATTAAAAGAGCATCCGAACGAGGGCAGGAGACCTCCAGAAGACACTGGGGAAGAAACGGGGGCGGCTTCTCAGGATTGCCTGAGCAGAACCAGACCCACAGGGCGACAGACCAAGACAGACTATAACCAGACCAAAGCACCAGCAACTCCAGAACATTCCCATAACTGAACCTGTATTTATCATACTCCATCCTGCCTCGAATGGCACCCATCATAACTGCTGCATTGAATAGAGCCGAGGCATCACTCAGTCCAGAGCGTGCGAAGGCAGTAAGGAAATCGGTGGACAGGCTGTGCGGATCAAAGCCGCCTGAAGTGAAACCAATGCACCCAGTGATCCCCGAATGCCAAGGTTTAATATGCATCAGTTGATAATCCATGTGGTACAGGGCAGGCAGGTGTCATCTCACCTCACCCCACCCCTGTCCCATCACTTGTTCCAGCTTGCTAGACACCCGCATCCGGGGTAGCTGCATCCTTTTGGACCAGGATTTTGCATTCTTGTTCTTGTTCATGATTCTGAATTATGTCTAGAGCTCCAGTGAGAAGAGAATGCCCATTTTCCACTCCCAGGTTGGCCAGTAGATCCGCGACCCTGTTGCCTTCCCGTTTGACATGATTGAATATGATTGCTTGGTTGGTGTTGAGCGTTTTTTCTATAGCATCCAGTCTGGCTTCAAGTCTCCAGCTATTGGCTATTTTATGTGCATGAGCTCCATTGAGCAACTGGTTGGCCAAGTTGATGAGGATTAGGGAGTCCCCTTCTATCTCCAGAGGCTGTAGACCATGTTGCTGGGAGAGGATTAGTCCTTGCCATAAACCCTCCAGCTCAGCTGAGTTATTCGTATCCCATCCAATGTTTCCGAGGTAAATCAGGAGAGGAGAGCCCTTATGATCTCTGAAAATGCCACCGAATCCTGCTTTGCTGGGATTACCCTTAGAAGCTCCATCAAAGTTGAGCTTGAATCTATGCCTTGGAGGGGGGGTCCATATGTGGTTTCTGATATTCATGCTTTCTGAAGGCTTGCAAGTGGGAACTCCGCGAGGGAGTTGGATGTTCCAATTTTCCCATATGGCTGCCTCATTTGCCAGCGTGGGAAAGTCATCCAGAAGCCATGAATTAAGTGCCAAGGTCTCTTTCAGATTGCGACAGAAGTTGTCCCAAATGATTTCTAAAGGAGTGCTTTGGTCTTTGAAAATATGCTTGTTCCTTTCTTTCCATATTGTCCATAGGAGGAGGCCGGGTATTATTCTCCATAAATGGTTGAGAAGTGTGCTTTTATAAGGGCTTTGGTGCCAAAGGCGAATGGAGTTGATAATATCCTCGGACCCTCTGCATTTTCTTTGGCATCGAAAACTGGCCTTCTCCCATAGATGGTTGGCCAGAGAGCAAGAGTCCAGGAGATGTTGAAGCGTTTCCTCCTGAGAATGACAGTTGGGACAAATGGAGGGCCCCTGAATGTTTCTCTTCCTTAGATTGTCCCAAGTTAATATCTTTCGGTGCCCAGTGAGCCAGAGAAATAAGGATACTTTGGGCCAGGTTCCCGGAGCCCAGATTCTTCCCCAGATAGGATCCATGGGCATTGAATCTTGGCAGCTAACTTTGTAGGCCTCTTTGGTGGTGAAGGATCCTCTTGGGGTATATCCCCATCTCAAGATATCTTTGCCTTCGGAATATCTGATTCGACATTTTTGGAGCTCACTTTCCAAGATTTCTTTTATCTGGTTGTCTGCATTTCTGATAAGCCTGTCGGTTTGCTTCCATTTTCTGTATCCTTGTTCTATCTCCGGAGTCCACTGTTGCTCGACTGATTCCTTTTGTTTCTCCTCCCATTCTTGGCACGGAAGCTGGCTGAGGATGTTGTTAAGCTTTGGAAGCTGATTCCAGGCGTCCGTCCAGAATCGGGCAGTGCGGCCATTTCTTATTTCCCAGAAACTGTGTTGTTGGATCAGCAAGAAATGTTGTCTAGCCGCATTCCAAATTAACGATCCTTTTTCAGAAGGAGTGAACCTAATAAGCTCCTCCGTTGGTCTGTGATTGGCGTATTTGGCCATCCATATGGCTGCCCAAGGCTTGTTGGGCGCTGAGAGCCATTGCCACCAAATTTTGGCGCCCATGATTTCATTACTATGATAAGGGTCTCGCAGACCAATGCCCCCTTTTTCCTTTGGCTTGCATGCTGTAGTCCATTTGACAAGGGCCCATTTGCGATTTGTACCATAAGCTCCCCAAAGAAAGTTGCGCTGAAGATCTCTGATTCTTTTAAGGACCCATTTAGGCGCTGCCAAGATTGAGAAGAGATAGAGGGGCATTGCCTGAAGCACTGCTTTGATTAGCACTAATCTACTGGCTATGTTCAGGGATCTGTGAGTCCACAAAGTGAGACGAGTTTCAAGTTTCTCAAGGAGCATACGCCAGGAGGCATGCTTGATAGCAGAGTCGATAAGAGGGGTGCCCAGGTACTTGGAAGGCAGGGAGGCTATGGAGAAGCCTAGAATGCAGGCGATAGCATGTTGGGTAATAGGAGGGGTGTGAAAAAAGAAAATCTGCGATTTGGCTTTATTTATGTTTGTTCCTGAAGCATCAGAGAAGTCCTTCAGGAGGGATTTAAATATGGAGGCTTCCTGGACAGAAGGGTACCCAAAAAGCATGTTGTCATCAACGAATTGTTGGTGAGTAATGGCTGGAGAATTGTGAATGGAGATTCCTTTGAGCTACTGGGATAGCAGTGCTTGCTTGATATGACGACCCAGCCCTTCCGCCATTAGCACGAAAAGGAAAGGGGATAGAGGATCCCCTTGCCTGATGCCTCTGGAGGGACTGAATGGTCGAGAGGGAATGCCATTTATGAGGATAGAGAAGAAGGTAGTGGAAATTAAACTCTGGATCCAGCGAACCCACATTGGTGAAAAACCAAAGGCATGTAACATTTTTTGTATGTAAGTCCAACTTAACTTATCAAAAGCTTTGGAAAGGTCGATCTTGAGAATCATACCTGCCTGTTTGGAGTTCTTGAGGGAGTGTATGATTTCATGAGTCAGGATGATGCCGTCCAGAATTTGACGTCCTTCAACGTAACCGGATTGTTCTGGCGATATGAGCAGGGGCAGAAGCGGCTTCAACCTGTTGGCAATGACTTTGGATATAACCTTGTATATGACGTTGCAAAGAGCGATTGGGTGATATTTGTCCGGAGTGAGGGAACTATCTTCTTTGGGAATGAGGGCGATAAAAGTTGAATTGAGCGAGGGCAGCAGCCAATGTAAAGTGCGTGATTCCTCCACCACTTGCCACACTTCCTCTTTTATGAGCTCCCAGAAAGAGTGGAAGAAAGTAGTGGTGAAGCCGTCTAGACTAGGTGCTTTTCCTTCCTTAAGCTGATTCATGGCCAGATCCACCTCCTGAGGCGCAACAGGCTGAAGAAGAAGTTGGTTGTGCTCTTCTGTGATTATTTTTGGCACATTTTGAGTGATCTTTTCTATAGCAGGTCGTCTGTCAATTTGGGGTTCTTGTAAGACCTCCTGGAAGTGATTAATGAATTCCTGTTCAATCTCTGTATGGTTTTCCACTCTTTCCCCTCCTTGCTTTTGAATAAAGGAGATGGTATTGTGCATTCTTCTTTGAATAGTAGTTCTGTGGAAGAATTTAGTGTTTCTTTCGCCCTCTTTTAGCCATCTAATCCTAGATTTCTGCTTCCAGAGTATTTCTTCCTGCTTTCTCCTCTCCTCCAGTTGATTGTGAATGTGCCTTTCCCATTCCAAAGTCCCTTCCTTGTGTCCTTCTGTGATTATCTGTTGCTGGAGATCTCTCATTTCTTTGTTTAGTTCTTGTTGAGCCTGAAAGATGTTGCCAAAAGTCTCTTTATTCCAGCGTTTGATTTGGGCTTTCAGAAATTTGAGTTTCTGTTGAAACTGGAACATTTTTTATCCTTCTGGTGCATGGAAGTTGGTCCAATTGGATCTGATGAAGTCGTTAAAGGTGGGATGCGAGAGCCAAAAAGCTTCAAATCTGAATGGACATCTGGTTGAGTCTCCTGGCCGTTGCCATTGTAGAGAGATAGGCCAATGGTCGGATCTAGAGTATGGAAGTATAGATGCTGAGAGGTCGCCGCCTAGATGCACTGCGTTGTCCAAGATGAGGAATCTATCAAGTTTTGAAGCAATTTGTTGCCGCCCCGCCCGGCGATTGCTCCATGTGTGCATTCCATTGGAGGTTTGCATATCTATTAGCATATTGTTGTGGATAAAATCTTTGAAGTGGTCATTTTCTTGTTCCAACCTAGCTCGACCTCCCCTCTTTTCCTCTAACTTTGTGATCATATTGAAGTTGCCTCCAGTGATCCATAGAGGATGGTATCTATTGAAGTTAAGTGCTTCGATGGTGTCTAGAAGAGCGATTTTGTTGGCTGCTTCCTGTGGAAAATAAACATTTGTGAGATGACCGTGAATGTTGGTGCTGATTATATGGAACGTTGCCTGTATAATGTGATGGGAGGCATGGAAGTTTGAAAGCGTTATTGCTTGTGTATTCCAGGCAATTGCCAAGCCTCCAGATGCACTTGATGCATCCACTGCAACCGAGTGACAACCTGGCCAAGCTTTTGAAAGGATGTTTCCCAGAGTGTTGTTGTTGCATTTTGTTTCCTGCATAAAGAATATCTGGGGTTGTTCCTGCTTTATCATATTTTTAATCATTCTGAGTTTCCCGGGGCTATTGAGCCCTCTTATGTTCCATGAAGTGAGCTTCATGATTCACTGTTAGTGGTGGGCTTGTAATACTTTGTCAATTTAGCATATCTGCCTGAGTCAACCAGGATTTTCCCTATGGCAATAGTTCATTGGAGATCTGTCTTTCTTCCGCGTTTTTTGGAGTCTTTCGGAAGGAGGCAGCCATCCCATTGACTTCCCGGCTGTATTCCCAGTTGTTGTTGCTGATAGGCTCTGGATATTATAACTTCTAGAGTACTGAGCTGATGCGCCTAGATCTTATCATATTCCTTCTTTCTGCATACTTGTTCCAGCTCAAAAATGTCTAGACCACCCAAATCTATGCTTTCCGGTTCTTCATCCATGTGTTGCACTTGACTGCTTTCCTCTGTGATGAGAGCCAAGTGCATGGTTTAGCTTTGGGGACCGTCAACATCCATTTCATTGGACTTCCCTTTAGGGTTTTTTGTAGAAACTTTGGGAGTCCCACTGAGGATTTTTGGAGACATGGGATTGGGAGAGGAGGCTGAAGGAGGGATCAGGGGGGATGGGATGATCGGCTGAGGGATTGGCACAGAGTTCATGGGTGGGTCTTCCGAAGTTTTTGCAAGAACCTAAACGCTGTTGCTCGTGGAAGGGATGGAGGCAGCATCCTGTTGGGGTTTTTTCCCAGAGGAAGGTTTTTTGTGCGATCTTTTATGGCTTGCTACCTTAGTGAAGCCTTCATGGTCTACCTTGCCTGAGGGATCAGAGTCTTGGGGTTTCGCATTGATAGGACAATCACTAAACAGATGCCCAAGGGCATGGAACTTGCAACAACGAAATGGAACATGTTCAAAATCTAAGGGTTGAATCCATTCATAGTCATCATGGAAGAGACTTACCGATTCTAGTAGGGCTTGGTCCAGGTGCATGAAGACATATATGCGTGCGTAGGAGGCGTATCTACTCATCTTTGTTTCTTCAGCAATTTTGACGAACTCTCCTAGCCCCTTCCCTATGTCTCTGAGAGATTCTTTATCCCAGTATTCCGTTGGGAGAGAATACAGCCTCATCCATACTGGCGCCCAACTGAGATCCTCCTTGTCAGGGTTGAATCACTCTCTCCATGCTCTTAAATACAGACCAGCAGAGTTGAAGAAGTAGGGACCTTCGTCCATTACCCTATTTTGATCTTCGATGCAGATAAAAATCACCGTGAAAAACCCTTTTGGGCCTAGCTACAGGGTAACATGTCCTTTCAGTTTCCATTTGGTTGAGATCCATCCTTGCAAGGCTTTTTCCATTGGCTAGAATCCAATGAATTTTCCAATGAGTGCATGGTCCTTCATGTATTGGATCCGACCATTGATTCTGTGGCTGGGGAGTTCTATTTTGGGTCTTTCAGCAGCTACAGGTCTACATGTCAATGAGGTAAACTTTGGCATTTCCTATTGCTTGGACTTTCCTTCTTGCTCTTCATTGTTTCTATCAGGTTGCTCAGAGGAATCTTTTGTCGTTTCCTGCATCTGAGGGTCCCTGTTGTCCATTTTATCCTATTCAGGCCCCGGAGGCTCGTTCGTATTCATCTCTTGAGTATCGCTTTCAAAAAAAGGGGCAAGCATTGAAACCCCTCCTGAGGGAAAGCTATTGTGGTGCAGAGAATAGTAGCAGGTTGTTGTCACGGAGTGGTGTAAAGACGTTGAGAGGAGGCAGCGATAAGACCAGGTTGCGTCGTTGCAGAGCCGCACCCCCCGGGGTGAATCTATATTTTTTTATTCTTATCTGGGCTCCAACACTCCCTTTGTTGATTCATTGACCTTGTTAAAAGCCCTAGAGGAGGATAGACATTCAATATTCTTGGAGGAAGAAGAACACTGAAGATTCAAAAGAAAATCCATCTGACATGCTTCATGTGACAATAATACTATATTTTCCCAATTTTTTTCGAATGCAAGGATGGAAAATTAATATGACTTGGCAAAACTATGATTCAAATGGATACATGATTCACGCTTTTGAGGATAAAGTAGGAAAATGGGTCCATTACTAACAATATTTTCTTTAATGCCCACAAGGAATCCCTATTCAACAAATTATATAAGTGTTGCAAAAATTTCCAAATACAATTTCGGAGGGTATGAATTCTACTTTACTAGAAGAAGTATTTGAATCGGAAATTCTAGTTGGAATAAAATCGATGTAAAAGTCAAAGATCCCTACACCCGACAGTTTCTTTGTGGATTTCTTTCTAGGTTTCCATGACAATCAAAGAGGACTTAATGATGGAAATAAAATATTATCAAAGTACTAGTAAAGCATTGGGTTCATTCAATACTTCTTGTCTATGTCTAATTCAAAATCAAAGGAGAGTATTCCATTTTATGACAACAAATGAATTTCCTGTAGTAATTTGATTTATAATATGATATCAAAAAAAAAATACATGTGAATTACAGATGATACTCAATACTTTCATATCAGAGAAGCAATTTGGTTTTCTTTGAAATAGAAGCTTGTATGATGTTGCGGAATTGGCTGAGGACATTTTCATTCAATAATGACATCAAATCTAAAAGAATCCATTTTAAAATTGGATCCCTCTAAGGCATATGATAGGGTGGATTGGACATTCTGGAATTGGTCCTCATCCAAATGGGGTTTTCCTTACAACTAGTTAATCAGATCATCAGATGTCTACAATCAACCTAATCTTTTGCATTGATAAATGGTGTTCCATCAAATTTCTTCCAAGGCTTAAGTGGGCTTCATCAGGGGTGTCTCCTATCTTTCATATTATTTCATATAATTGTAGAATATTTTAGCTAGCTCATTGATCTCTATATATCTAGGAACAATTTTCATGGTGTTAATGCGTCGCCTAAGGTGGAAGTTTCCCACCTTATTTTTGTTGATGGCATATTATCTTGTATTGTAAGAGAAATCAAATTATTCAATTCACTTAACTGCTCCATTGATCTATTATGCAGGATCATCAAAATGGGAATTAATTAAAAAAAAATGCATTATGTATAATAACCTCTCAAATGAAAACACAATATAATCGAGGGATTATTTTCCTTTCCCTGTTAAAGTTCTAGGTGCACGCTTGAAGTATCTTGGGTTATTCATAAAACCAAATATGTACTAGTTAGTTGACTAGGTGTTGATGGTGAAAAATATTAAGAAGCATATTTCCTTTTCGTAAAACTAATATATTTTGTGGGAGGCCACCTGGTTCTGATTAAATCTATCCTAGAAAACATTCCTATGAAATTTAAGTCTATAGAGGTGATACCAAAATTCATCCTCTCAATGATAAGGAAATTGGTTGTCATTTTTGGTGGTCAAGAGACATAAAAAGGAAAGGATTTCCCTTGGTTAAATGGTCTAATATTTCTACCCTAAAGGATATTTGGGGTTTGGGTTTAAAGAATATCCACCCCTTTGCAACAACTTTGGCTAGTAAAAATTTATGGAGACTGTGATTAGAAAACATTTTATGTTTAAGGAATTGTAGGTTAAGTATTTTTCTATAAAATTAATGGTTTACTAGTACAATATTCCTAACAAATCTACCAAAGGATCCGTTGTATGGAAGGAACTAGTCAAGCTAACATCTTTGTTGGAGAAATGGTTAGCATAACACATTGGCTATGGGTGCATGCTTATGATTGGGGATGACCTATGCTATGGTGTTGGGGATAATTTTCTACTATCTGTTGGGTATGTGTTATATTCTTTTGTGCATGGGTTTTTCACATGGTTTTGGGCATGATGGTTTTCTTCCCATGGTATTTTGTACATCCTTTCAAACGAACTATGGTTATGTTCTAATACAGGGTTAAGGAAATGGAGTTTATGAATGCTTTGGCATGTATATATATGTATTGTAACATTAAAAGGAATATGATGGAAAATCAATATGCTAGTTCCAGTTTTTGGATCCAGGGAAAAATCTCGGTGTATAATATTTGTACAGGGTTAAAACCTACACTATCCCCTCCACTTTGGGATGCTTTGAGTTGGATGTATATAATTGTATTGCTGGATGAAAAGGCACAACATCCAAAAACTAGGGTCATGTATGGGTGTATACCTTTGATGTCTCTAGACCTATCTAGGCTAATAACAAATGAAATAGACAAGTATTTGAAGCTACTAGTTGAAAATTATATATATATCATAGGTGGAGTTCAAGATATGATTGCTTGGTCCAAAATGTGCATATAGGCGATTACAAAAAAAATCTCTAGTACCAAACCTTGTTTGAGGATAATTTTAGTGATTGAATATTCTGGTGGTGGAAGGTTATTTGGGGAATCCTAACTCCTTTAAAAGCAAAAGTTACTAATTTTATGGTATTGAATTGAAATTTGTTTACATGAGATAATTTGGTTGAGCATGGGTGATCTGGTTTGAATCATTATGTGTTGTGTAGTGAATAAGAAGAAACCCACATGCACTTATTCATGAAATGCAACTATATATTTGAGGTGCATGAGATCTTGTGGTATTTATTCAAGCCTAAGGCATGGTAGGTTGGTTCAATGCTCTATGATGCTTTTGGGGCCTTGTGTATAGATATGCGAGTGCTCTCCTCTAATGGCTTATCATGTTCATTAATATCTTTCATTTGGTGAGATAGCAACCTTTTAGTTTCTAAAGTAATTTAGCTACCTCTAGAGGCATGTGCTGCTAAGGTGGTTGCTCTAGCATGGGAATATAAATTATGAGCAAAATCCTAATAAGCAACAAATCTAATCATGCTAATATTTTATTTTGACATGCCATGGGGTTATTTTGACGAAGCTATTCAAGGCCACCCCCATAAATATGGTTTTGGGGTGGTCCTATATATTAGTCACACACATTTCATGTATTGTTGTTATGTGCCAAGAGGAGGGTCCAACAATAAGGCAAAGTTTATACCTCTTTAGTTCCTGTTGACACTAGTGAAGAAGAAAGGATTATCCATATTACATGTTTTGGGGGACGCCAAGTTAGTTATTGGTTGTGGTGATCATAGAGAAAACCTATCCAACATTGGACTCAAGACTCTACTTCACAAAAAAAATGTTGTGGATACTTTTGAACAAATTTCTTTTTTGTCCAATTCTTAAAGAGTTAAATGTGAAAGAAAATAGACTCTCAAATGAAGCCCTCACCTTCCCATTTTGATATACTAGGTTTTATGAGTGTGATATGGGGGTTGAGATGGAGCAATGGAGACTCTCTTATTATAAAAACCTTCCTTTCTTTCTCCTTTCTGTTATTTGACTTTGTAGAGGGAGGTGACACTTAAGAATCTTGTGCAAAATGATACAAAAATCCTATGTAGCTAGCAACCTTTAGAAGTAGCATGAGATATTGTATACAAACAATTTTAAATGGATTTTGATCCCCAAATCTTCAAATGATGGATATATATATTTATATATTATTTTCCTCATCAAAATATATTGAATTTTTTCTTTGATATATATATATATATATATATAGATAGATAGATATAAGAATATGTGTAATTACTTCAATTCTTAATATAAAATTAGTATGTGCAATTAAAAAAATATTAATATTTACAAAAATATTGGAATGACTTATAAATAAAATATTTCTATGCTCATATTAAGTCAAATATTTATATTAACTATGTACATATTAGATATGGTTAAACAAAACTATGTATGCACTATGTAAATCAATTTAAAAAGAATAAATTACTTTGGTTAAAACATTTCAACTAGTCTCACTATGATACGTTTTCACCATTTTCCATTTGTATTTTTAGGTCAATTTTGTCTAAAATACAGAAAAACTTTTATCAAATTAAGTGTTTATATATATCTATATATATATATATATATATATAATATATATATATATATATATATATATATATAATATATATATATATATATATATCTATATATATATATATATATATATATATATATATATATATATATAGAACTAGTGTAGATCTATCTTAACCATTGATTTATCAAGCACCGAAAAACATCAAATCTTTCAAGGTGCAAACCTTATTTTAAGTTTATCACTTTAAATAAGGTTTACACTTGAAGAGATTTTATCCCTCTATGTGCTTGTTATATTTATGGTTAACATGAATCTATATTGATATAATATCAAAATACTTCTACCATGGTTTATCAGATTGGAAACCAAACCAATGGAAAAAAATAATATCCTTTATCTTAAATGTCCATGTACTAACTGGATACATATAAAAATATCTAATTACCAAGACATAATTATGAAATACATTATGTCACAATATTGTTAACTTAGAGGTGAAGTAGAAAAAACCATAAGTTGACTGAAGCCATCAAGAGGAAGTGGAAATATCAAGTGTTTCTAGAATTGTTGCACTAACTAGAAGTGTAGGATTCGATTTATTATCGAGCTATGTGTGATTGCAAGCTAATTAGTCATGTTCTTCCACCTCTAGAGAATTTAATATAAATTTATATTAATATAACACAATTGATTTTTTTAAGTCTTAAAATAATAACATAAAAGGTTATTCTACACATCTAAAGGAAAATAATTATTTATAAATTTAAATTATTAAAAATAAAATTAATTAATTAATTAATTAAAAATAATATTAAATTATTAATTCCCTGGATGGGGTTTTAACCATGCAATATGGTAAAGGGTGAAAACCACCATCTTTCTTGATCATTCAACCATGGGACATGGTAGCTCGTCCCTCTAGATGTCATTAAAGTCCTAGTTTGGAGTGAGATACATAATAATCCCAATGCCATGTTTACACATCCCACTCTCATTAGCCACACGCTAGTCTAATCATCATTGCCTAGATTTCCATCTCTCGGCTCAATTTCCCAAGACTCTCTCATGTGAATGTATAGCCACAATAGTTTAAAAAAAATGGTATTAATAAATATTTCTCTTGCTACTCAATTTCGTTACTCTTGCTACCATTTTGACCTAAACAACATCTCAACCAAACTCCCACAAAGTGTAGAAATTTTTGAATAATTTAACACATATTCACAAAGATTATCCTGATCATACAATTATAAGCGGAACATGTATAATACATAATCTCCTCTACGTTGATCATCAATTTACAGAAGCATAAACATTCACAGGCGCACATAGAAGCATCAATCAAACTCATTAACACAGTATGTATCCTGGGGAAAGCATCTCGCTAAAAGCCCCAACTATCTGTATATTATATTGATTGAATCATGTAACATTACAAAGCATAATACTTCTCACAAGTATCTCCACCTGTTACACACAATACAGCTCAGATCTGATCTCCAAATCTATTCCACTTCTTGCCTGCCTCCACTGCTCAATACCTGCTTAAGAACTGATGAGAATGGCTTCCCAAACTCGTATTTCACCTGCAAAATAGTCACTCACACTTTGTTGGACATGAGCACAAGCTATAATGTGGGAAAATACGTGAGCAAACTCATTGGCATACTCAATCCCTTGATTGTGCAAGATCTGGTGCACAACTATAGTCACAACTGATAGCAATCTGATTCTCTACCACCTGTCCCTGTTGAACTGAACATGCATTGACATGCAACTGAGTTAACTGATGTATTCTATAGTTGTATTATGAGTTAATAACTTGTGAATTAATTAATAACTAATTCACCCAACTCATCTCTAGTCTATTGATCAGTTAGACTAAATACAACCAGTTTAACAAAGCTAAACTGAACACAACTCCATCAACTGCACCTCCAGTCCACTAAACTCAACTCACTTGAGTTCTAACTGAAGTCCTGCATGCAAATATTAGTCATACCATAGGTAACCACGTATTTCCCTCTGGGATCTGCATGTACCACATCCGTAGCTCATCCTGAAGTGCTCCAAGAGAATAAGATCAAGTTTATAGTCCAAATATTATTATGAGACAATAATATTTGACTTTTCTATTTTTGACAGCCAGTCTAAAAATAGACTTTGATCACTCACACTGTGATCATTCACACTTTGATCAAAAATAGAAGTCCATCTATTTTTCCCAACTTGACCAATCATCCATAAACAACAACCTGCAATCCATAGACATGATCCATATGTCTAAAAATAGACATAGTCTAAAAATAGACTTGCGCCAAAAATAGCCTGCGGGCCCACTTAGTGAAGGCGACTCTTTTCACTAAGCTCCATCATCTTGTTGCACTCTCAACAAGCATTTCTTGTTGCACACTTTTCAACACTCCCTCTCAACAAGAAAGGCTTCCTCTCAAACCCGATCCTGTAACTCTGGAATGTTCTCCATGCAACACATCTGGCCGGTCCACATGCTCTGTCATCAAAGTCTTTGACTGCTATTGCCTCTGTCGACTGAAACTCTGCATCTCTGTGCTCTTCAGTATCTGACTGCTCTAGCCTCTGTCACTTTGATCTCTGACTGCATCCGTGCTGCTGCTGGTTCTATCTCCCAGCATTGCATCCGCACTGCGCCTCCCAACTGACCTCCCTGTTGGGATAGAAACACCCTCTGATGCTGAAGCTCTACCTGCTGCTGACAAGTGCTCCCTCTCTGACATCTGCGCTACTGCAACATCTCCATGCATCTCGCACCATTGCACACCTCTCTGTGCCACCTAGCAATGTGCAAAACACTTGTGCCTCTCGCATTGCTACAGCCTGCTAGCTATGTGCTGTCCTAGGATTCCCTGCACTGTCACTCTCTCTACCACTCCATCCACATCTGTCTCTACCCAATCAGTCAGTTCCTGCTACTACACATCTGGGGCTCCCGTAGCAAGGTCTCATCCAAGAGGTTGGGTACCTCAAGGATCCTGCCCCTCCTACTTGGGACGATCAATCCACATCACCCCACCTCCTACCTGGAGGTATGCCTGCATGCGATCCTTCATCCCATCTGGCTCGAAGTTTCCCCCTACTGGAGGTCTTTGGATGAGTAGATGTCTCTACTCGATCTCCTCTTAGCTTCCCCTGTTGTGGCTCCTCCACAATCTCCTGAAGCTGCTGCACCAATCGTGGCTTCTCCACAATCGTCTGAGACTTCTTATGGCTTTGCATGTTGAGAGGTAATATACGCTCCCTCTCAAACACCAAGTCTCCATCAGTTGCCTCACTGCTCAAGGCTTTGCATGCATCTTGAACCTCAAGAGCATACAGGTTCTTGACCCATGAACCAATCTGCTTCACCTGTCTAGTGATGATGTGTCTAAGGAAAACCTTTCCCTCACTAAAGACCACATCATAGCCTCTGTCTTCCAACATCGCAATCGACACCAAGTTTCTCTTCAGTCCTGGTACATACTTGACATCGGTCAAGGTAAGGCGAGCTCCATGCTCCCTCTGAAAAATAACCGTGCCTACACCTGAGACACTATACTTCTCATCATTACCCATCCCTATGAGTATCTGGAGATCTTTCTCCTCCAAAGTACTGAAAAATCATATTATCATGTATTGTATTGTAATTTATGTAGGTCACCATCCAGTTCGAAACTTTTGATCCTCATGATAAAGCATTTCACCCGACATGAACATTTACGACCTCATGCTTTAGGGGGCAACTGTTATAGACATATTTGGGCACATCAACCCCAAACTCATATGTCGATGATATTAGGTCTCATCAAACCCTAAAAGAGTTGTTTTATACCCTAAAGAAGCTTAGTCATCTGAATGCCTCATTCCCCAAAAGTTCCATCTCAAAAATCATCCAGAAAGTGCCTAAACTGAACCATATCTGAAAGCCCTGTGTTAGGGTGAGATGCATCTCACTTGCTACACTGTCTAAGTGAGATGCATCATAGTTTGGCCCTTTAGTAAGTGTGATGGGTGAGGTTGGACAAAATTTCGGGACAGTTTGTGAGTTGGTTGCTCATGGAATCTTCTAGAAACTTCTCTTGTGCCACTTGCCTCTTTGAATTCGCCCAAGGATGACCAAGGGAACTAGGAAACCATCTCCAATTCCCCTCCCTTGTGAAACTAATTTCAACAAATGGAATGGCATTCATCATCCTCCATTGATGACTCACCCTCTTTCAATCATCTATAAAAGGGACTCCCATCCAAGAGATCAGGAGGCTGAATTATTCTGAGTTGTAAGGAAGTGCTGCTAGTTTTAGTATTGAGGTGAGAGAACTGTGTCATTGTTGGTGTGTTCTTGTTGATTCATGAGGCGAGGAAGGCTTGAAGCTCGGAGGATGGCGTTAGATCAGACTTCTTATGGGTTGTAATTCTCCATGATATCAATAAAGTTCTTCAAGATTTTTCCCAATTGATTGTGTTAATTGTAAATGCATTCATTTGTTTATCATATTTCTGATTCTATGATGCTTATGCTGTGATGGATCATTATGCTTTGACAGGTCTTTGTTTCTGTAGCTGTGCAGGTACTCTCCAAGCATGTTATGTATGGGGAGGAGTTACAGGATTAGCCAAAGGAGAGGGAGATCAAGCGAGGATTCAAGTGAAAGTTACAGATTGGATTTTCATAATCTCTTTCTTATCTATTACTCATAGGAAAGATATTGAATTTCTTTAAACTGTTGTTTCTAAGTTATCTACCAAACCTAGAGGGTTAGTCGTTCGACAAGACACTAATTTTCCCAGAAACAGTTGGGCTAGAGGAATGATGGAGAATTCAACCAATCAATTGAGAGTGGTGAAAAGGAAGGTTGGCTTGCTAGCAAGATTAGCTCCACAAAGTTGATTTTTACCCTTTAAATCAAAGATGACACTTTTTTGTGGCTGGGGAAGACACTTTTTACAAGACTATCTCTATGAAGTCACAAAGTTGGCCAATTACAGTTTTGAAAAAACTATACATCAAACAACAATCTATTCACTCATGCAGGTCCTCCATTCGCTTTAGTTGGTTCTTCTTCATACTCCCTCATATTTGTATCCTTGTTAGGTACTATTCTCCTCCTCACCGTCTAGTTCTGTTTCCTCATCTATTTATTTTATAATGCTATCTATATGGTGTTTAATTTTTAAAGTGCAATAGATACAAGCATAATATTTCTGAAAATAGATAATTATTTCTAATGATGTTTATGTTCTCTTAATTTTTCTAGTATATCATTAAGCAATTATACTTCATAAATTCAACCATATAAAACTATTAGAACAATAGAGATCACAATGCACAAAGAGAGCACAATATTTACCCTAGGAAAACCCACCAAGAAAAACCTTCCAATATGATCTAGCAACTTTCCTTCTTGTTCTTCCCTAGGTTGAACTTCAGCCTCCTAGAAACTATCAAAATCCCATAATTTTTCCCCCTGCAACTAATAAGAGATTTAGGTCCCTATAACTGCAACTACCCAAAAAAAGATAGGAACTGGAGAGAGAGAGTCCTTCAACTCATGCGAGCAAGAATCATAGAGACAGAAATAGATGAACTTCATCCTCCTTTTCATGCTCCTTTTCCTTCTTTCCCTTCTCGTGAATACCCAAAATATTCTTGATGATGGAGACAAAATTGTTTCCTTGTTGAGTAGGTTGAATGTATATATATAGTGTTCTACTAGGCCAAATGGGCATGTCCTTTCCCTGGGCTGACTTTCCTTGGAGGGAGTTCAACTTGACAAACTTTGGAGCAAAAAATTAAATTTCAAAATTCAAATTTTCTTCTTTTCAAAAAGTCCAAATGGGCGTGACTCAAAAATATATTTTTATTTTGACTCTAGCATGACAAACATGTTTTACAATAAACAATACAAATACATCAAGCACCCAAATATACATTATGAATAACGACCATAGTTATAACATTTAATACTCCCACCTTAATAGGGAGGTATTCATAATGATTGTCATATGTGTTCTCAAATTGTCAAATTTATCTATGAAAATGTTATAAAAAAATAATCAACGTCTTATTAGCATATTTGAAATCAACATCATCTCTTCAGAATATTTGACATCATCCTAATCTCATCAACATCTCTAACAAAAATCATTAGTGTTATCATCAATATCAACAAAAACTTGTTGCCACAAGTGGTCCATACCATTGACCCATAATCCTAGTTGGTATTCCTGACACATTGTACAACATTTAGCATCAACTTGTGAAAATTCCTCAATCCCAGAAATTCCTACTACAACACTGATGTTATTTCTTCTACTTATTAGATTTACATGAACAAGTTATTTGCAGTTTCCTATGAAAATAATCAAAATACAACACTACAACATACACTATTTAAATAATATGCCGAAACAAGAAATTGAACAATAGAGAAAGATACAACACAAACGACAAAGTTGTTTTTGGACAATCATCCCCAAAAAACCCAATGTGGGAAAATCAATGTAACAAATATGAGGGTTTTTATTATTAAGCTAGATTATTTCTGAATACAACTACTGGATGCCTTTTCGAAAATCCAATTACAGAGAATATCACTCAGCATAAGAAATAAGTGAGATTACCTCACTCTACACTACTAGTCCTGGCTAATTCAGAAGTTGAACCAATGAGTTCCTCGGCTACTTCTGCGCTGCTCCTGTTGGGCCCGCGTTAGCCTCTAAGGCCCTGCATCACCTTTTCTAGAGATTGATTCTCTTATCAGGAGCTGATTCCATCCCTCCTAGCTCAGAAATGTGAGCCTCCCAACAAATATCCTACTTTTGTGTGAAGGCTCTACGTTGCTCTCCCTGCGGCCTGTGTGAGCCCTTTCTAGCTCTGTGTCACCCTCTATAGCCTTTGCGTTGTCTCTTTTATGTGTCTGTCTGCCTCTCTTCTAAGTATCCTTAGCTTCAGAGAAGATCCTCCAGCCAAAACTCCCTATGCCCCTCTCTGCATGTTCACTACAAATCACTGCGATTCCTCTAGTTTCAGCAATTCAATCTGACTCATCAACTCTCCGTGTGTTTTCCAAATGACCATCAAGCCTCCTTAAATAATATTCTTGATGAAATTTAACAAACCATATTAGAAGCTAATCAATGGATAAGATCATTTCTGCTTGATCCTCATCTTCTTCTATAAGTTACACCCACAGTTCAATTAATACCCATTAATTATTTTATTTTCCTAAGTTTAGGCTTAGGGTACCATTAAAAATAATTAATTATTTTAATAAAAATGTCTCCAGTGGAATTTCCCAAAACACGTTCTGGGTTATTTGGAATACACGTGCCCAAGCCTCCCTATGAAATTTGAGGCTTATACAACATTCGACACTACCAGAAATCAACACTCCCTCTTAGTGAGGAATGTGCTCTAGCAATGTCTGCTACTGAAGCATCACATTGACTTCATAACATCGTACTTTGCATTGTTGATGTCTGACATGATTTCCACCAACTACTTTTCAAATGTTTCATTTGTACTATTGCTGACCTTGCCACCGCCAACACTACATTTGTACTCCAACTCCCTCTAAATTTCTGCATCTGTGCTGATGCTGGCATTTCCACGGCCAGTTGCCCTTGCACTGCAAACTACTACTAATATTGCATCAACAACGGAAAAATATCCCAAATTGAACAAGTGTTTAGAATAGATGCATCTCGATGCTGAAGGTTTGACTGCTGATAGTCCTATGCATTTCCTATGAATCCACTACGTTGTTGTTGTTACTGCACTGTGACTCCCTGCACTGTTGGAACTCTGCACTATGCTACTCAGACTTGGAATTTTAGCCACTGCATCTATGGCTTAACAATCCTCTACACCATATGACACTTATTCCATCATGCCACTACTAATCTGGGCTCCCACAGTAAGGAATTAATCTGACAGATGGAATCCTCAAGGATCCTTCCCATCTATATCTCTTTTGAACTACAACTCTAAATCATCTCACTTCCCTCCTGGAGGTATCTTAGCTATCATGGAAAAAGCCTCCTTCTTGATATTTGTGGATGTAGCCTTCGGATCATGCTTCTCATCTTTTTACTTCTTTTTGAAAGGACATTTTGTTGCATAGTGACCCATTTCAGTATACCTTAAGCATTTGATCTTTGAGACGTCCTTCTTCTGCTTCCACTGCTCCTATTGCCCCTTGGATACAACAGACGCATTCTCATCCTTCTCCTTGGGCTTCAACCCATTGCTAATACCTCCATAAAGCTTACACTTGAGCAAGTATCTCCTCAACTCCTCTTGCTTAAGAGTTGCCCACATCTCATCCCAATTTGGTAAAGTGGTCGTGACGAGGATACTTTGGACAAAGAATTTCCACTCATCTAAGACACAATTGAGGGCCAGTCTAAGCAATAAGGACCCTTGAGGTGTAGACCCCATATCTGGTAACTTTTCCTAGGTCTCCTTAGGCTTTGTGAGGAACGGATGTGTGTGCTCCCCCTTCTGCATCTATGCAGATCTCAGTTTTTTCTCTACATAGATCTTTCGCTGCTCGAAAGCTCCTTGATATAGTGTTTCCAAGGCATCCCACATCACCTTAGTAATCCCTCTTCTAGTGATGTGACAAACCAAATGATCATTTACTTCATCCAGGATCATCCTCTTTGCCTTCACCAAATCTTCTTCGTACTTCTTCAACGAATCTTGATCTGTAGGCACAACCACCACGCTGTCAACATAGGTATTGAGAGAATTCTCGTCGCAAAGGAATGACATTCTTGCCTTCCAGATGACATAGTTGGATGCTCCATCCAACCTATCCTAATCTCTCAGCCCATTGGTTTCCATCTCTGCCATGAAAATATCGAACTTCTCCTCTCTGCTTCCTATTGTTGCTGCTCAGCCAATAAGAAAACAAACTTCTTGGCGGGAAGTCTACTGAGGAAAAATTCCCTCATTGTGCTTCTCTTCTTGCTTCTGACATATTTCTACCTAACAAATAAGCCTACAGAAAAACTGCATCCCACCAACTCTTCCTCATGTTGAGGCTTATCGCTT
Source organism: Pinus tabuliformis (assembly GCA_031772625.1). Taxonomy (NCBI): domain Eukaryota; kingdom Viridiplantae; phylum Streptophyta; class Pinopsida; order Pinales; family Pinaceae; genus Pinus; species Pinus tabuliformis. The sequence continues at coordinate 511,222,159 of CM062809.1, forward strand.
CTCCCTTTTCCATGATAATATTTTGATCTAGAAGCCCTTCTCTATGTCGACTCACTAAGCGAGAGACTGCCTTGAAATTCATACCTCCTAGTTTGGACTGCACAAACACCTCTAGGGATTTGAGTTTCTTCCTCCTACAACTATTTCAATCTCCTTTTCTACTCAACACTGGGTTCTCTGACACTCTTCTTCTTTCTTCATGGAACTGCTCTGATATCATGTGAAAATTCCTCAAACTTGGGAATTCCTACTGCAACAATGATGATATTTCTTCTACTTGTTAGATTTACATGAATAAGTTATTTGAATTCTCCTATGAAAAACATCGAAATACATACATTGTAGCCTACACCATTTAAATAATATACTAAAACAAGAAACTAAACAATACAGAAAGATACAACACAAATGACACAATTGTTTTTAGACAAACATTCCTGGAAAAACCCAATGTGGGAAAACTGGTGCAATAGATCAAAGGGTTTTTATTATTAATCTGAATTATTTATGAATAAAACTACTGGATGCCTTTTCTGTAATCCAATTACATAGAATATCACTTGGTAGAATAGATTAGTGAGATTACCTCACTCTACACTACAAGTCTCGGCCAATATGATAGTTGAACCAACAAGTTCCCTAGCTACTTCTGCACTGCTCATGCTGGGCCTGCATCAGCCTCTAAGGCCCCGCGTCACCTCTGATGGAGATCAATTTTCTTATCAGGAGCTGACTCCAGCCCTCTCAGCTTAGAAACATCGGCCTCCCGGTAAATCTCAGACTTCTGCGTGAAGGCTTTGCATTGCTCTGCGTGGGGCTTGCGTGAGCCCTTCCTGGCTCTGTGTCACCCACTCAGGCCTATGTGTTGCCTCTTCTATGTGTCTCTCTACCTCTCTGCTGAGTATTCTTGGCTTCGAAGATGATCCTCTAGCCAAAAATCTCTCTGCCCCTCTCTACGTGATCATTACAAATCATTGCGTTGCCTCTAGCTTCAACAATTCAATCTAACTGATCAACTCTTTGTATGTCTTCCAAATGACCCTCAAGCCTCCTTAAATAATATTCTTGTTAACATTCAATGAACCAGATTAGAAGTTAATCAATGGCTAAGATCATTTCTACTTCATCCTCACCTTCTTCTAGAAGTTACACCCACAATTAGATTAATACCCATTAATTATTTGCATTTTCCAAGTTTCGACTTAGGGTCCTATAAAAAATAATTTATTATTTTAACAAATCTGTCTCCAGGTGGAATTTCCTAAAATGGTCTTTGGGTTCTTTGGAATACATGTGCCTAAGCCTCCCTGCAAAATTGGAGGCTGAGAGCACATTCGATTCTACCAGAAATAAAAACAACTAGTCATCATAACTATGGTCAGTACTCATGACCTAGACTAGCCTTGGCTCACCATCCTAGTCAATTTCATTGAATTGTGGTGAAACATCAATGGCTACTCTCTACCTGACAAACTAGGCTTGATGATAAATGAGCTCGTCATACAAACTGAAGAGATTGAGCTTGATGGTTAAAGTCACACACTCAACTGAGTGTCCTAGGCTTCTAGGACTATTCTCTTCAACTGGTCAACATCATTGACATAGGGAGAACACTTTTCCTCTGCTCGACCATTCTCCCCAACTAGTCAACAACTTTCACATAGGGAGAATGATTATTCATGATGTTAACATATCAACACTCCATCTCAACTAGAGGGGTAATATCCATATTCCCTAGGTCATTAGTGGATATGTAATCAATCCTTACTACTCTCTTGTACATCTTGTCATGGATGGCATGGTACTTGATATCGATGTGCTTCGACCCCTCATGCAGCATGATATTCTCTGAAATATTTATACAACTTTGATTGTCACAATATATCATGATGGGTTCCATCTCCAAGATGAATAATCGTGAAAAAAACATCAAAAGCCACAGTCATCTAGTACAATCTTCAATTTTAAAATATAATCTACTTCTAGGGTGTTGAGTGTGACATATTTGTGTTTCCTCCTTATCCAAGATATCATAGTGAACCCCAAACTGAAGCATAATCCTAAAGTACTATTCATGTCATCTACACTCCCTACTTAGTCAGAATCTGCATATCCCTATATTAGTATCTCATTGTTTGAGACATATCTCAAAGCATAATTTACAATACCACATAGATATCTCAAAATGTTTTTTTATTGCAATCTAATGCTCATGTCTCAGTTCCACCTGGAACTAGATCAATGTGTTCACTGAAAAGAAAATGTATGGACTAGTATTAAGTAAATAAATCAACAAGCAAATCAACCACCATTACATGGATGGATTTACTAGGTTGGACTCAGAGTCTCTCAACTTCTTGAAATCAGTCACCATGGGAGTTACCCTGGATTTATAGTCTATCATGCCAAATTTCTGAAGGATCTCAATGACATAATTTCCTTGACCAAAGAAGATTTCACTTGGCTTCTGCCATACTTCTAGTACCAAATAATAATTCATCATTCCAAGAAACTTCATGAAAAACATACAGGCCAACTACCTCTTACATTTAATAATAAGATACTCAACACCTTAAAAGGTGTATGTTTAACTGCTCCTTCACATGCACATAGCCCTGGTGCGACCCGAGTCTCTACCTCCTTCGCCATGGCCCCTCTTCTTTTGCCTCCTCCACCAAAGATCCTTGCATTCAGGTAGCTGATTCACTCCAGCAATAAACGCCCAGCAAGGGAAACTCAGCGCAAGTTTGTAAAGAAACTTGACAACATCCCCACAGTTGCCATACTCATTGAATACTCTTGCAGATCTGCTATGAACTTAGCTAAAAGAGGGCTCATCAGACAATTTACAGGTCTATAGCCTTTCCCCAAGGTGGTAGAGGCATGGCTACAGAGGAACTAGTGACCATTAGTAAAGGAAGGCATCAAAATTTTTCTGGTTGGTAAGGGTTTCTTTGTCTTTGTTTTTGATTCGATAGAAGACATAAATCTCATTTTTAGGAATGGACCATATTTCATGGGACCTCAGGGTCTGTATTTAAACTCATGGTCACCAAACTTCGATCCGACACAAGATGTGCTATCAGCAGTTCCAGTATGGGTGTGCCTCCCACATCTACCACTACATTGCTGGAACCCGAAGTCACTAGAATCGATTGGTAACACACTTGGAAAATACATAAACCGAGTAGAGAGAAGGGATCAATACTCATGTGCAAGAATATGTGTCAAAGTTGACTTGGAAATAGGGTTACCTGAAGCCATAAAGTTAACAATAAGAAACTGGTCTTATATCCAAGAGTTAGACTATGAGAAACTACCATTCAAATGCAAACATTGCCATGAATACAGACATTTTGCAAGATATTGCAAAAAGAAGGCAGACAAAGATCTAGAGAAGTCGAAAGGAGAAAAATGGACCCAAGTGTAGAAAGTAGTCCTGACCAAGGCGAGTAACAAGAATGAAGGGAAAGAGGTATAGTTAGAATCTGGAGATCCCTTAACAGGAAAGGAACAAGTAGAAGGAAGAGGAGAACAACCAAGGACAACAGCCTCAATAAACCCATTCGAAACCCTCAACACATCAATAAAAATTCCAAAATTAGTGATAGAGGATATTTAACACCAACCTCCTCCACTCGAAGTAGAAAAGGATAACATAGAAGTAACCCAGCTTGACTCCCCAGCAGGAACCTCTTCCTCACCTACCTATGTAGAAATGACAAGGAAAAACCTCTGGAAACCTCTGAGTCATCGGAAGATGAGACATTCGAGAGACCCTCGAAAAGAGTTGGTAGGAAATCTCATAAGGAAGCCAGGGAAGAAGAAGCGATGAGGCAAAAAATGAAAGGTAGCCAATCCACCATTGGAATGTCTATCGGGAGAAATACCAGAGCAAGGTCCCCTAAGCGGGGTCCAACTCAATCCACCCCCGTCAAATAATGAGACTAATCTCTTGGAATTGCAGAGGCTTGGGGAACCTTGCAAAAGCTGAAGCAGTTAAAGACCTTATGAAATTACAAACTCCCGAGATCCTCATGTTGCAAGGGACAAAGATTGAGGGGGAAACCATTCTTGAGATCAACAAATTAAAATGGAAAAAAAATGCAGGAAAGGCCATTAGTGTAAGAGGTTCCTCTGGTGGCCTAGCAACATTGTGGCCAGAGGACAAGTTTCAGTTAGAAATTTCCGTTGAGAACCAACACTGGATTTACACTAAACTCCAGCACCTATCTAGTAAGCTCACCATCTCTCTCTTCAACCTTTATGTTCCAGTCCTCCTTACTGAGAAGAAAGAATGCTGGCAGAACTTGTCTGATTTCTTAGACATTTACTCCCCTTAGAATATAATAGTGGCTTGAGATCTCAACCTCGTCTTTAATAAAAAAGAAAAGAAAGGTGGCAATAGTGGTAGGGACCAAATTCTTCCACTCGTAGAGGAGCTAACACTTCATTGGGATCTTCTTGACTTCAAACCAAAGAAAGGTCTTTACACCTAGACAAACAATAGAGCTGGGGCAGATCATATCTCTGCTCGCCTAGATCGATTCCTAGCACAGAGCTCTTTGTTGCTAGGAAAAAGGCTAATCTCCTTGAAAATTCTACCAAAGCTGGCCTCAGACCACAGACCTATCCTCTTACAGCTAGAAGAGGAAGAAAATTTGGGCCCTATCCCTTTTAGATTCAACCTGCTTTGGTCAAGGAAAGAAGGGTTCATGGAAATTGTTATGGGGGCATGGTCCACATCTATGACAGGATCTCCGAGCTTCATGTGGGAGCAGAAACTGAAAGAAACAAAGAGAGCTTTGAAAAAATGGATTAAAGAACCCTCAAAATCTCCTACCAGCAATAGAAAGGAGATAGTTCAGTTTTTATCAGAACTGCAAATGGATTTGGAAATTAAGGAGATCTCTTCATTAGATGTAGAAAAAGAACAAGCTACCCAAATCAAATCATTTCATGCCTTCAACCAAGAAGAAGAGTTTTGGAGGCTTAAGTCTCGTAGCTTGTGGCTAAAAGCTGGAGACCGAAACACCTCTTTCTTCCACAGGCAATATAGAGCTCGTCTATCCCAAAATCATATCTCTGAAATCACTTCTTCAGATGGGACTGTTCTAAAAGGTCAAGAACAACTAAAATAGGCAACAAATGATCATTTCCAGAATCTTTATAAAGAGGATGGGAATGGCAATGACGAAGTCATCTCTAAATTTCTCTCTCACATTCCATATTTGGTAAGCAAGGAGGAAAACACTGGTCTCTTGGAACCTTTCTCCGAGGAAGAAATATGCAAAGTAATTTGGCCATGGAGCTAGACAAGGCACCAAGACCTGATAGCTTGTCAATTCATTTTTATAGAATCTATTGGGACATAATAAAAACTGATTTACTGAGGATTATTAATGCTTTTCACCAAAAATATAAAGTGGTAGGCAGTACTAATTATACCTTTCTTGCATTAATTCCAAAAGAAGTGAATCCGAGCACTTTCGACAGGTTTAGGCCAATCTCACTCTGCAATGCATCATACAAAATCCTGACAAAATTGTTGGCAAAAAGAATCAATCCATTGCTTCGTAAAATAATTTCTCCCACCCAAGGTGGCTTTGTCAAAGGGATACATATCTTGGACAATGTAATCTAGGTTCAAGAAGTCATACACTCCAGTTATCTTCGGAAGGAGCAAGGTATGCTCATAAAGCTAGACATGGCAAACGCATTCGACCGGGTAAATCTTTCTTTCCTACACAAATCCCTCCTTTATTTTGGTTTCAACTCTAACTTTGTCAATTTTATTAAAGCTTGTACTGAGAAGCCATGGATAGCTCCGTTAGTTAATGGCAGGCCAGTAAACTATTTCCAAGCCTCGACGGGAATAAGGCAAGGCTGCCCTCTTTCCCCTTTCTTGTACATCCTGATGGCTGACTCGTTAAGTAGAAAACTAACAGTTGAAAAGAAAGCATGGACATATCCAAGAGTCAGGCTGATGAAAGCGCTAGAGCCTCTCAACCATGCATTATTTGCACATGACTCTCTTGTTTTGGGTGGAGCCTGCATCAAAATAGCCAAAGTTTACGGTGGAATTCTTCAAAAATTCTACAACATATTAGGAGCACTTATAAATAAAAGGAAAGGTGCAATATACGAGTGGAATGTGGATCAACATGCAATCTAGAGAATAACCGTCTCCTTAGGCTTTTGGGTTTCAATTCTTGAATTAAAATAAAATATCTCGGGCTACCAATAACCCTGGGCTCTAACAAATCTTCACTATGGAAAGAGGTAATAAGAAAAATTAAGTCTAATATTGTAGCTTGGGGAGGGCAATGGCTCACCAACACTGGCAAACTCATCCTTATTAAATTTGTTTTATCCTCCCTTCCAATTTATCAGGCTTCCTTTCTTTTGGCTCCAAAGAAGATCACGAACTAGATCTCCAAACTGATCAGGGATTTTCTGTGGAGAGGAGGAAGAGGAAATCAAAGAAAATTTCACTTAGTGAACTGGGACACAGTAAAATGCCCCATCTCTAAAGGAGGCCTGCAGATAAGAGACCCAGGCCTTGCCAATTTGGCTCTTGGAGGAAAAATCCTTTGGACCCTCTTCTCAAACAGCAAACACCCTGTCAGTCAGGTTATAAAGAAAAAATATCTAAATGGCTCCACGCTAAGAAACATTAAGATAGATAACAACATCAAAGGGATGATGATATGGCAGCTCTGCCATCGTGGGATCGATTTCTTCCAAAAGAAATTGTATCGTATCCCTAGAAATGGAAAAAAAATGATGTTGTGGCAAGACAGTATAATGGGACAGTTGCCGCTTGGCAATTATGCAGCAATCAAAGAAATCAGGAACTGGCTCATGCAGCAAGGAATTCTCACCCTGGCAGACATTTCAACATGGGACGACTTTGGAAACTGGAGAAACTGGGATATTCCTCAAGCACCTGAGCAGCTGTACATTCAAAAGAGACTCTTGGAAGAATATTTAATGGGCCTGGCACTAGTACACTTGTGTTGGATGGATAAATGGGGATGGGGAAAGGCTGGAACCTACAAAGAAATGCATGGATATGCCTCCCTTCAAGCACAACAAGCTCCGAGCCACACTGCATCTTTGTGGAAACAGGTCTGGGACCCTCTCGGTCTCCCAAAAATAAACTTCTTCACTTGGGTTTTAATGCATGGGAAAGTGCTAACTAGTGACAATCTGAGTAAAAGAGGAATTCACAGGCCACATTGGTGTTCCCTTTGCTACAAAACCCAGGAAACCATGGAGCATGTGTTCATGGATTTCTCATTTGATCAAGAAGTTTGGGACTGCATCCGTCAAGGCCTCCATATCTATGCCGTGTCACAAGTCACAGTAGTCACTCTTTTTAGCACCTGGAGAATGCGATATCCCCACATGACCCAAAGAAAGACAACATGGAACAAAATCTGGAAAGAATTACCTAAATACGTCTGCTGGAAAATATGGCTTGCCAGAAATGATCAGATCTTCAACAACATTCTGAATTCCCCTTTGAAGGTGGCAGCAAAAGCAAAAGCACTACTCCTAGAGACTATGGCCAATCACTCCTCTCAAAATGATAACTCGCTTCTCCCTAAAGAAAAGAAATGGCTAGGATCAAATATATTTCGAGATAGGATAAAGGACATCAGTTGCCCCAGTAAAACTCTTGTTTGGAGATTATGAGAAACAGACACAGATTTTCAAGCTTGGTGGAGGAAACAGGGTAAAACAACAATCTTTTTTTATGGTGCCTCCAAAGGAAATCCAGGGACAATAGGAGCAGGCAGAGTGATCTACTCCTTGCATGGTATCCGAGAAGATAGCTTCAGCTAGGGTCTAAGATAGAGAACAAACAACCAGGCAGAAATCCTTGGGCTATTAAAACCCCGTCAGATAGCATGTTAAAAAGGGAATAAGGAAATACAAGTCTTCAGGGACTTAGAAATTTTGATAAATATATTAAATTTGGAGGACCACTTTAGCAATACAGCACTTAACAAGACACTTCAAAGACTGAGATACGTGCTTAAAGATTTCTCCTCCTACCTTCCTTTGCATATTCTATGTGGCTCAAATAAGGAAGTAGATGCAAAAGCAAACCCGGCATGCCTCCTGCCACAAGGAGATTTTTGCAAGAATGATGAAGAATGAACATGGATCCCGATCCCATAATCTAGAATATATCTACAGCTTTGTAAGGAAAGGATAGCTGAAACTAAAATTACTTCTAAATATTGTAATGATGGTTGTTTTGGTTTTGGCCCAACCGGTTTTAAATAATTAATATAACTGTTATAGTTTTAAAAAAAAATGGTCATCAACATGTAGAAACAAAATAACAAGTGCATTCTTCAAAACCTTGAAATATAGGTTTGGATCAACATCACTCTTAGAGAACTCAAATCTCACCAGGTAGTTATCAATTCAAGCATACCAAGATCTTGGAGCTTGCTTGAGTCCTTACAAGGTGTTTTTCAGATTGCAAATATGAGACTCCTTCCCATGCACCTCAAAACCTTGAGGCTACTCTATGTACACCTCTTCCTCAATTAAACCATTGAGGAATGTGTTGGGTCCCTATAATACTAGTGATTACCCCATTAATATTGTAGTTGTACCCCTTATTAATATTGGTGTGCCCCTATTGTCCCCATATTGTTATTACTGTGCCCCATAGAATCCCTCTATTGTTATTTTTGTGGCTTTATATTATTATTGTTAGGTCGGCTGGGTTATATTGTGACTCCTTAGACTCCTATATATAGAAAGGAGGTTTTGTCATTTGAATCTTCGAAGAATTGTTCATTTATGTAATGTAAAGGAGGTTGCCTCCTCGAAGAGACTGAATTATAAGGCGTTGATCTATCCTTTCTATCTTTTCTTGAGCTAGTTTCATAACACTACAAGCATTCCCATGCACCTCTGGAATGCACATTCCTCACTGCTCTGGAATGCACATTCTATAGGCCTTTGATGATTCATTGTAACCAACAAATATTCCCTTCTTTCTTTAAGCTTCTATCTCCTTCCTCATATCCTTAGGAACATGGATGTAAATTGGGTATCCAAATATTCTCAAATCCCCAACATTTGGCTTTTGTTCAGTGAATACTTCTTAAGGAGTCATATCATCCTGAAGTTGATGATGAGTTCTATTTTGAATGTATACAATTGTTATTGATGCTTCTCCCTATAAGAACATAGGAAAATCTTGATCATGCATCATAGCCTTTATATATTCTTCAGTGGAGATGTTATTTCTTTTAGCCACTTCATTTTATTGAGGATTATAACGGAGAATTAGGTCCCTCTTAACATCAACTTCTTAATAGAAGAAAATAGGTTGTTTTTAAGTGTATTCTCCCTCATTTTCAGATCTTAATATTATTACTTGTCAAGCTCTCTACTTCAGCCCTAAACTCTTGAAACTTGGTGAAGTCTTCATCCTTAGTATTCATGAGATACAATCACGTCTTATGAGAGAAGTCATCAATAAAAGTTACGTACTATAGAAAACCTCCAATTGATATTACTAACATAGGACCACGTACATCACAATGAATTAGCTCCAATATTTCTTTGGATCTACTATCATTTCTTGGAAATGAATTCTTGGTATTCTTTCCAAGTGCACAACCTTTATATACACCTTCATGTTCTGTCTATAATTTAGAAACACCTGAAACCAATTGATTCAAAGTAGGAAATGCTTTATAGTGAAGGTTACCATATCTCTTGTGCCATATTTCACATGGATTGATTAAAACATTTACTAAAGCTTGAGTTGGTTGATCCAAGAGTCTATAAAATATTATGTTGAGGGAAATTAATTACCTATCATTTAATTGTCAACCCGGGGATTTCGTAAAACTTGCGAAACATACATGCATTGTATATGCTAGAAATTAACTTCCAATTTAGATCAATCTAACTACGAAACCAAATAATGACAAACCAAATTCACCTATTCTAATTCAACAATCAACTCAAAAGAAATTATAGTACAATTATAGTATAATGCGTGGAATTGAAATATTACTCTTTAAAGCTTGCAGGAATTGAAAAACACACCACTCTTTCAAAAATGAAAGCAAAAACAATCATTCTTAACCTCTAACACAGGAAAAGATATGAAAGAATATAAAAACAATTTCTCTTAACTTCTAGGTATAAGGCAAATAAAAACAATCACTCTTAATCTCTGACACATGAAAATATATGAAAGAAATAAATCTTAATCTATGAAAGCAATAAATCATAATCTATGAAAACAATAAATCTCACACATTGTAGGTGGCCAATCCAAAAGCATGAGAGATGGCAAGTTGAGAGGTTCCCAGTGCAAGCATTACCAATCAAGGTGAACATCACTTATGAGCATGGTGCTAAATCTAAATTCCATTCATAAGTAATATTAACTCTCCACCTGAATATCTCCAACTTTACACATGCCTTTGAAAGGAGAAGGCTATCCTATTTATACAAAAATATAAGAAGCTACCTCATTAATGGAGGTCCATTATTCTCTCCCTAGATCCCTAGAAAATCTCATAGAGTTACAACTCAAATAGGTAATGATGAGACACATATCCTCTTTGACCTTTATCCAAATCTTCTTCCATATATTGAAGGGAATTCGAATTTGAGCATTGGAGGCCACATAAGGGTGCCCTGGAAGCTTCCAAATGACCTACACATGTCATAACTGAAGCCACTTTTAAGTACTAGAATGTATATGTCTTTTTTCTAAGTTTTAACCATTTAATTCACTTATAATACTAGAAATCATTATCTTTTGGAAAACACATAGGTAACCCATATAATTATGAAAATGTAGGCTAATGAAATATTATATGGCTATGGAGTTGCGACATGTGAGTGAAATGGTGGTGATAAAGGTGAAAGTGGATGATATTTTGAATACATTTTGGAGGCTCTACATACCCCCCAACTGATGTTACTGCATGTCCTCATGCAATCTATTGCATTTCTCAATCATGATTTTCTTTTGAATGAGCTCGGCTTATATCAATTGTCCTTAAACTTTGAATTTGACAATTTCATCTCTTTCCGCAAGGTATTTCTTATCATACATTGAATTGCAACATATGGTTGGTTCTTGTGTGACAAGAAAATTTTAATTGGTATTGGTTCTTGTGTTTCAATACCTTGTTCCTTTTGGTTGCAGTATGATTCATTGAACATATTTAAGAATGCATCTTTGAATTAGCCATATAATATGCTCATCATTTAGCCATTTATTTGCAAATCACATAACTTTCAAACCATAATGCAATCATAATTGATTAGGACAAGTATGTTAGGATGAAATGAAGTGATATAGATGTGATAATAAATGGATTTCCCTTTCCCCCCACACCCCCCACCCCCAACTAAAGGTGTTTACTTTTTTTTTTCAAATGAGAAAGGAAATATGTTGAAGTATTTTCCAAAAATTATAATATCAGTATTCAAGGAATTCTATGGTTAAAATCTGGAAAAGAACATACCTTTACTTACCTAGGAAGTGGACAAACTGTGCATATGTAGAGAAGTTATAACTATTGTTGGATCATGGAATAGAATGTAGAATTTCATCTTCTTCTTGGTTGCATAAATGGTGGATGAGGTGGTGAAAGTGGAGTCTTTATTTCTTCTTCTAAATCTGTTGTATCTACTACAAAATGCTGAAATGATGTAGTCTTCAACTGCTACAAAACCCGATGGTATAATTCTAGTCATGCGAATGAATGTGTTGCTGTCTAGCATGCAGAGAAGTCAATGGATTACTAACCATTAATGAATGCCGTTAACCAATGCGAGGAAAACTCACCATTAATGTCAACGAGTGCCAAGGTACCTAATTACATCTTGCAAAGTGTGAATAGATGAGATGATGTCGAGCCACTTGCAAGATCTAATGATCAAGGGACATTGATGTATTCCCATGATTGTTAGTGATAGAACTTGTCATTGATGCATACAAGCCTCAAGGTACTAATAAGGACTCTAGCCTTGAACCTAGATAATGTGCTGATGTTGATAGGCCAAGACTTGTTAGAAGGGAGGCCTTAATGGATCCTCCATCATCTTACACGAGTATGAAATGATAATTTTGGAAGGACTATGAATGAAAAATTTTGTAGTGGATCAAGGTGTATTTAATGGAAAGGAAAATGACAAGAGGGTAAACAAGCGAACAAAAAGAAAAAGGACAAATCAGCATGTAAGTGAGTTGAATGTCCTTATGAATGGAATTTATGGAAAATGTAAATGGAAAATGTGGAGGAAACGTGCGACTCTTTGGAAGGACAATGGTGATGACGATGCTTAGCAAAAACACTTGGATAGTTTGTGAGTTTGGAGAGGAAAAATGATGGCATTTATGGATGATAGAAATGGATTTAATTGGTTCATGTCTCTCGAAATTGGTCATAGAAAACCAATCGTACACAAATTGGCATCCTTCAATTCTCTGATTGTCCTAGAACCTAAAAATAAACATGGCACTAACATTGCAATAAAACGTAAGTGTGTTCAAAGAGAGGTGATCAATTTCTTTTTGATATATACGAAAAATTTGCATAATTAACAGGTTCATGACGTGTCTTTGTTTCAAATCGTTGGTCCAATTTCACAATCGCGATAATAAATTCAATTTCTAAAAAAAACAATTTCCTCAATTTATGTTTGAATCATAGCATTTCATAAAGATAAAGAAATATTATTTGTGAATGCTTAATGATTCCTGCAAAACAATCCCCAATAAAAAATTCATGAATCAATCTTGCAGATAAAGTGCCTTCATAGTTCTTCTTCTTTTGTGCATCATGGTTGGAAACATAATCATTAGACAAAACCAATAAATTTTGATCACGATTTTCTAATTAGAATGCATTCTTGACAAGTAGATCATTGAGTTAAATACATAGCTGCAGAATTGTTTTCCAGTGGTAGAATTGTGGTTTAGCTGCAAAATTGTGGTTGAGCTATAGAATTGTGCAGTTTCTGTAGCTAAAATTTTGAACAAACACTTAAGTACACACAACTATACATTTTTGTTATGAACAAATAACTAGTCCAATCTTGATATTGATCAATACTTCTTCCAGAAAAATTAGCGAATACAATTTTCTTATTTATTTTATTTATGTTTATTTATATTTTATATATATATATATATATATATATATATATATATATATATATATATATATATATATATATATATATATATATATATATATATATATATATATATATATATATATATATATATATCTTTTTTGACAGGTGTGTTTGAGTGGATCATCACAACAATCTTTTTCTCAATTTTCTAGATATTTCGCATCAAAAAATTTTGACAATTTTCCATGTCATTTTTCTTAAAAAAAAAAAACAAAAAACACAATCTTAAAATTAACGAAATATTTACAAAACTAAAAAAAAAAATTGTACATAAAATAAAAACATAACATGAAAAATATATCTACAGACTAAAATTTATATACAAACAAATTTAAGAAACAAATCCTATAACATAAATGTAGAATCTAAAATTTAACATATTAAAACATAACATACATAACAAAAAAAAACATAACATTAAAATATATACTAAAAGAAAACATAACATTATACATTAAACATTAAAACACAAAAAAATGTAACATATAACATAAATATCATATAACATTTTAAAAAAATAAAAAATACAACGTAACAAAAAAAATATAACACAACAACGTAATAAAAAGAAAACGAAATTGCCATGAAAATCGTTTTATCGAAGTCATAGTGGAAAATTTTCACTCCTAGGTTAAAACTAATGCCGAAGTGATTGACATAAAGTCCAATAGGGCCAATGGCTCTCTTGCCTCCACCCTCTGGTCGATTAATGGGAACAAGAGTAGTTTTATATCTATGTCCACTCTCCAACTTGCTTTCTAACTTAATGGATCTGAATGAAACCGAGCTCGAAGGAATCTGGACACTGCTAAATCCCTCAATGAAATTCTTTGCAGAAGCCATAGATTTAGAAAAGCTAGCTTCAGCTGCAGTAGGAGCCATTGCTGGAGCGATATAAGGTACCCTAGAAGGCTCTTGAGTACTGATATTAAGATCCCTCATTTCAGAAGCTAGAACAGATGAAGGAACATTAGACATATGTCCTTGATGCGAAGGTCCTTGGGGTTGATCCATTCTCAACAATCTCGATCCTCGCTACACTTGACAACAAAACCATGATGTGTATAAAGAATTGAGCCACCAACATATGAGTACCTCCATGGCAGATCTACCTCCTGTAGATCAGGAAAATCAGATCAGGGTTGCAACTGTTGTCTATGTATTAATTGAAAACCGTTTTTTTCTCACGTAGTTTCCCAAGTAAGCCTCTATAGAACCCCTAATATCTCCCAATCAATTACAAATTTGAGAAAATCATTCTTGGGTTTTATAACTGACCCTGTTCTGAGAAAAACCTATGTTTTAGGCATTTTCAATTCATTTTCATTTGACTGGAAATTGTGTTATAAAATGACTTGTTGAAACTGCTACGCATTTCTCGCAAATGCTCAGGTAACTGCTACATCTTTGAATTAAATGATGGTTATTCCTTCTCATGCAAGAAAATTGCCAATCTCAAGATGCTTTGAAGCACAAAGCTCGGCTAACATTTTAGAGGTATTTAATCTTAGCATCAAGATCTCTCTCTTTTACCTCAAATTCCTTGGTAACAGTTTCCAATTCACCCTCAATAAACTGCAATTTCTCACGGAGTTTAGCCACCTCTTTTAAATCCTGAGAAGGTGATGTGTGTTCCACTTTACTCATTGACATTCAAAAATATTTCTGCTCAACATTGGATAAAGCATCTGCCTTTAGTTGTAGCTCTTCCTTAAGTAATTTTACTTTTCTTTGAGACTCCTCTCTTTCCTCCCGTAGATCCTGAAGCTTGCGTTGAAATTGGCTATTTTGCCTTTTAAGTCTCATTGACTCATTTTTCTATCCAGTTTCATAAGCAATTGATGCTTCCTTCGTATTGATTATTTTGATGACACTGGGGATTCTTCAAGAGAGCATCATGGAGAAAATAATCACAACTCACCAGTAGCAGAATTGTCTCGGAGAGTTCCTAAGGAATGGCCATGAGATACCTCGCAGCGTCGTTGGCTTGTCACATTAGCAATCACAGGAATTGCCATAATTATAGGATCATTTGTTTTTCAAAGATGCAATCCTAATCAACAACAATAATATGTATTTTTACTGTATATGCTTATGCTTAATGTGAGTTATTTTGTTCTTACAGATGTGAGGTGAAATAAAATTCCATGCCAATCATGCAGTATGGTTAAGCAGATATCGCAGATCATGAAGCTACAAGTTCCAATCCGAAGAATTAGGTATCAATTGAGATTTATGGATTTAGTTACTCAATGTCAATTCAAGAATTAAGTGAATGAAGGTATGCACAAGTGGAGAGTATTGGAGATCAATTATGAGATTTCCAGAAGATCAAATTCACCACAGCTTTTTCGCCAAATATGCAGCCATTCAAGCAAGATTTTTTTTATTTTTTATATATATTTTTTATTATGATGGATTTTTGAATTTGGATTCCAAGCTAACGCAATTTTTTTTCTTTGCAGGTCGCATGAGAGCCAGTTATCAATTTGTCAATTTGTCAATTCTCTAAAAAAAATTGATAATTTTTATTAAAAAAAAATTACATTTTCCTTATTCAAAAATATGAAGAATTCTTTTATTTATTTTTATTAAAAATCTAACATGATTTTTTTATTTTCTTAATTATTTAAAATCAAAACATGAATTTTTTTATTGAAAATATTTGTGATGTTAATGAAAAAAATGCAAGAAAATAAATAAAAATCTAAATATTTTAAAGTCTAATTTAAAAAAAAAAATGCAATTAAGAACTTAAAAAAAAAATGCAATCAAGCTTGATTTTATTTTTCCTATCTTATCTACTTGAAAGAAAAAAATTTCTTTATTTTTTAAATATATGAATATTTCCAATGGAGCCATTTACGGATTAGACTATCTAAAATGTAGCTGATTGTGTATGAGGACATGAGAAATTGTTTTAACCTTTATATATGCCACAACGATCTCTTGAAGAACAGATGAATGTCATGGCGCAATCATGTTTCGACACCATTGCTTAGTGTAGTCCTTGTGCTCCAAAGAATGTTTGATCTACATTCTATATCCTTTCTCCATAAATGGTTAATATTTATTATATATATATATATATATATATATATATATATATATATATATATATATATATATATATATATATATATATATATATATATATATATATATATATATATATATATATATATATATATATATATATATATATATATATATTTATATATATATATATATATATATATATATATATATTATATAAAATGACATGCAACTAAATGATTTATGCATCTACATGCTTTAATCGTGCATCTAGAAAAGAACTAAAAAATGAAATCTAGACTGAAAGCTAGTTCTTATGCACACTTCCCAACAACGACGTCAAAATGTTGAGGCAAATTAATTACCTACCATTTAATTGTCAACCGGGGGTTTCGTAAAACTTGTGAAGAATGCGTGCAGTATATATGCTAGAAATTAACTTCCAATTTAGATCAATCTAACTACGAAACCAAATAACGACAAATGAAATTCACCTATTCTAATTCAAGAATCAACTCAAAAGAATTATAGTACAATTATAATACAGCACGCGGAATTGAAATCTTAATCTTTAAATCTTGCAGGGATTGAAAAGCACACTACTCTTTCAAAAATGAAAGCAAAAACAATCATTCTTAACCTGTCACACAGGAAAAGATATGAAAGCAAATAAAAACAAAATATCTTAACTTGTAAGTAGAAAGAAAATAAAAACAATCACTCTTAACCTCTCACACAAGAAAAGATATGAAAGCAAATAAAAACAATTGCTCTTAACTTCTAGGAGAAAGCAAGTAAAAATAATCACTCTTAACCTCTCACATACGAAAAGATATGAAAGAAATAAATCTTATTCTATGAGGGCAATAAATTTTAATCTACGAAAACAATAAATCTCACACATTTTAGGTGGCCAATCCAAAAGCATGAGAGATGGCAAGTTGAGAGGCTCCTAGTGCAAGCATTACCAATCAAGGTGAACATCACTCATGAGCATGGTGCTAAATCTAAATTCCATTCATAAGTAATCTTAACTTTCCACTTGAGTATCTCCAACTTTACACATGCCCTTGAAAGGGTAAGGCTCTCTTATTTATACAAAAATATAAGAAGTTACCTCATTAATGGAGGTCCATTATTCTCCCCCTAGATCCCTAGAAAATATCATAGAGTTACAACTCAAATAGGTAATGATGAGACACCTATCCTCATTGACCTTTATCCAAATATTTCTCCATGTCTTGAAGGGAATTCGAATTTGAGCATTGGATGCCACATAAGGGTGCCTTGGAAGCTTCCAAATGATCTACACATGTCATGAAACTTAAGCCATTTTTAATTATTAGCAAGTATATATCATTTTTCTAAGTTTTAACCATTTAATTCACTTATAATACTAGAAATCATTGTCTTTTGTAAAACACAAAGGTAACCCATATAATTATGAAAATGGAGGCTAATGAAATATTATATGGCTATGGAGTTGTGACACATGAGTGAAATGGTGGTGATAAAGGTGAAAGTGGATGATATTATGAATACATTTTGGAGGCTCTACATATTCCATCAAAAATTCCAATAACTCTAGCATCATCTATACTAGAGCCCTTGGGCCATACAAGTACTTTTCCAACAAAAAATTAGACGCTATCTCCTTTATATTCCAAACAAGAAATAGATACTAAATTCTTTCACAAACCTAGCACATATAGTACATTGTTGAGATAAACCCTTTTACCAAATTCCATCTCAATGTATGTCTTCCTAATTCCTTTGACAACATAGTTGTGGTTGTCTCCAAGTTTTACCCTTTCTTCTAATCTTCTTTCCATTATGCTAGTGTTATTTCCATGATATCCTATCATATGTATTGAAGCAACAATCTCTACCAGCCACATACCATAATAATCTACAATAGAACACCTGTTAGAGTAGAAAATAAAAGAACTGTTTGTCACCTTTAGATTTCTTTGGATGTTCATCAATGTCTGTTGCAGAAGCAGGTTTTTTTCCTTTTCTATTTCTATTATTCTCTCCTTCAAGACATGCGACAAAAATAAAATTTAACCTTTGAAATATCCTTACTTTTTTGAGAAGGAAGCCTTCCATTTGGTTTCTTATTTTGGAAGTTGTTGAAGGCTCGAAAGTCTCTGCCTCAACATTGGGGAAAACCACCTGATCGGGAACTTAGCAAAGCTCCTTTTTCATTTGGAATGGTGGCTCTGACTAGGTTTATGGGACCAATTTCCCTCAATAAAAGATATAAGAGTGGATGATATATATAAGTGTGGGGATGATTATGTAAATGAAACTAAGAAATAGAAATATATAGACTTTAAATATCTATCTTGGGAAAGCTTTCTCTATATATGTGACTTATAAATATCTCACATTAAACATGACAATATAGATCATCAAGTCTTTTGTGAGGTTAAAACGAATAAAGATATCTAATTTAATTAAATAGTTAACTAAATTAGTTTTTGAAACACATCGCATATATCAGATATCATTCTTCATTGATATACTTAAAACATTTAAATTAAACACATCAATAGTGATAAATCTTAATTTCTTGTAAAAACATTTATGATAAACACAAATACAGTAACCATTCAAATCATAAACAAAGTAATAGTATACAGATAGTAGTACTCGATAAAAGTTAACCCTGATCATAAGTGAAATAGTAGTGGTTCCCCTTTCTATTAAGATCTCTTAAAGCTACAATATTATGAACCACACACTTACTTGCAAAAATTCAGAACCCCTTCTTTATAACAATAAAGGAAATTTATATTTTTTAATAAAATTAAAAACGTAGAAAATTTCCACAAAATACTCGAGAGGTTTTAACAAGCAACACTTAAAATATGATACAAAGATAATAATAGAGTGCAATTGCAAAAACTTGACTATGAACGAGATGAAGGTTGTTCTTCCGTTCATTGTCGAAGCTCACATATATTTATCATTCACTTTAATTCAGGTGGATAATGAGGTTGTATGCACATCCGTGTAGTGAATAACACATCATTGATTACTGGAAGAAGATGAGTGGCTATGTTTGAGAGACACCTCAACTTCATCCACTGACTATGCAGAACTGGCATGCAAAGAGAAATACAAGGATAAGAGGAAACTTTCTAACTGAAGAATTACTCTGAGCGAATAACCAATTTCATATGAATCTATGTCTTTTATGAGAAAATCTTATGATATTGTTTCGCAATAATGAAACCATTAATAACTTTGATGACATAAATTCGTTACATTTGGCCAGTAAAATGTAAAACATGGATTCGTACGGGCTTTGGTACACATCAGCATATTGGAGGACTTTATCGAAGAAATATTATGGTTGTATTGTTGAAACATGCGATATTCTCATCCTCAGATATACTTTTAGAGTGTAACGACTAAAAATATAGGCGGAAAGAGGTATCGCGATCCTATATCAAAGGTTTGGTAACGAAAGTGTGAAAGGATAACAACAAATTAGAAAGTCTCGATATGAGAGTTGCGATATGAATAGTGGGAGGTTTATCAGAGATCAAAGGTTTAGGGATATCAAAGGTCGGTGATCGGAGGATATTAGAGGATTGGAACTTTGTGACTATTGTAGTACTGGCAATGTTGTATATCGGAGGCTAAGCGAGAAGGGATATCAGAGGATCATGAGATCACAATATCAGAGATTAGTGATATTATGTTTAAAAAATTCGATATTCGGAAGCTCCGATAAATGCTACATGGAAATGTTGTGGGGTCAGAGCTTATTATTATATTCATGAAAAGGTGTTTTGTTACTTTTAAGCTTAAAACACATGAAAACTTTAATCGGGGAAAGTCTAATCACAACTTTTCTTAAGAGTACATGTTACCATATTTGAAATACCCCAATAAAGTTATGTCGATAAGTTATTTTCAAGAAAAGCCAATATTTGTGAATATGCGCCATGGACCTAAGCTCTGATATAAAGGTTCTGATAAGGGAGATTTCTCATTTTAGTAAAGTTTTTTGGAAAAATGAAACTAATATTATCTTATTTTATTGAAACTTAAAGGATTTTATCCTAAATTTAAAAGATTCCCCATTATTTATTAATTCGACTATTAATTTTAATGCGGGGTTGTTGAGTAGTACAACAATTAGTGACATACTCAGCAAAATAGTTATCTTTGTTAAAAATAAATGAAATTTTAATAAAAAGGGCTGATCATTTTTTGAATTATCTCATAACCTATTTATTGATGAAAATATTTATTACCTTTCTTGGTCATTTAATCAGTTATAAACATAAAGTGAACAAATATATAAGCTTAGCTTTTAGGATAGAATTATCTATCACTAGCAGATCCACTACTGCTAGCAGGTGTCTATAGCTTCAATAGGGTTACCATTTAACCAAAGATATACCAATATCCCATCCACTGATAGTAATATTCTTAGAGGTATTTGATCTTTTCCTTTAGAATTTTATGTTTTAGCTTACTTGAAAGTCATTGTCCTGGCTTGGTAACCAACCCTTCACAGGTTATAATGATAATGAACAAGTCAGTTCATGGTTGGACCTCTTGTCTCATATTTATATCACCATAATCCATTATCCTCATTTGGTTACTAGTGTTGATAATGTCAATATCATTGGTTTCCCATGGTCATGGTAAGTCTGCTCACAATGAGACCTCTTATCTCTTAAGATTTATATATTTTTGAATTACATTCTAATTTTTTTTTCATTAGTGGATGGGGAGGTATATTCACTCCTTAAGAGTAGTGGATGACAATTGAAGCCAAAATATGCTAAAAGTCCAAAATAATCTTTACTTTTTAAAGAAAAATTGTTCATGACCAATCATAGGATAACTAGACTTTGTAAAGTTTTCAAGTTATGAAACATTTACAATTTAATGGAGATAAGGATTTCATAGCTTTTTAATAGATGAAATACTAAACTTCAAAGTTATAATCATATTTCTAAGATCTCTTCTCTAATCATTCAAATTTCAGGTAAATGATGAGAGACTCCAATGTGAAGGCAAAAGTACATTACCTAACATTACCAGGATTAATTACAGAAGCATAGGTATCCTTAAGAAACATATTTTTTTCAAAACTAGCCCATTAACAAAAAGTGCATCCCTATTTCCTTGTAGATCTTGGAGGAAGAAGGTTGATGGGCCTAGTTTGTCAACTATCTGAAATGGGCCTCGCCATAATCTATGAAGCTTAGTGTGTTTACCATTTTCTTTGCGAGCTTTGTCCCATTTCAGAACTCGATCACCAATTTGAAAATTTTTATTATTAACTCAACTTGCATCAAAAGAAGATTTAACCAATTGTTGATGATGAGCATGGACTTGTCTAGATTTATCTATTTTTTCCTCTAGCATAAGAATTTGGGACATTCTTAATTGTAAAGAAGAAGAAGGTTTTTCTTCAATGGATTACACTAGGGCTAGTAATGGAATAGCTATATTAGGAGGTAGAATATCTTATTTTCCATATATTAATTAGAAAGTAGAAGTAACTATAGAGACCTTCTGAGTGATTTTGTCAATCCATAAAGCAAAAACTAGAGCTTTGTGTCAATTTATTTAATTTTGGTCAACTATTCTTTTGACTATTCTGATGAGATTTTTATTACTAGATTCTGCTAAGTCATTTCCTTGAGGGTAATACTTTGTAGACTTCTTAAGTTTAAAATCTATTTTAAGAGTAAATTCAGTAATGGTATTTCTTGAAAAAAAGATGCGTTATAAAAAAAAGGGCATGGGGAATACCAAATCTGGTAACAATAAATTGATCAATAAATTCAATAAGTTTTTCAGAATTGGCCACCTTGAGGGGTATTTCTTCCACCCATTTGGTGAAATGGTTGTTAGTTGTCAAGATGTATTTATGTTTCTTGGAAGAGTTGGGAACAATCTCACCTATTATGTCCAGTCCCCATTTTTCAAAAGGTTGTTCAATGTTAACTAGTTGTAAAGGTAATGCTTGTTTCTTCTATCTTCTTGAAGTAGCTTGGTAGACTTTACATTTTCTAGGCATGATTGTCCCTGAATAAATTCAGCGAATAGTATCCTGCATGCATAATTTTATGAGTAGTGGTGTCTCCACCACAATGTTCACCAACTAGTCCATCATGTCGCTCCCGTAAGACCTTTTAAGCTTCAAACTTTTCTATACATCTCAGCAAAATATAATCATAATTTCTTTTAAATTAGACATCATTGACAAGATGATATTTATTAGATTTAAGTCTAAGATCTCTTTTCTTTTTGTAATTGTGTTCTAATGGATCATAACCATTTTTCAAGTAAAAAGATAGATCAACATATTGAGATTCAATGTTGATGGGACATACCTCTGTAATTTGGACATTATTACTTGAATCATCATCAATTGAACTGTCATAAGCTCCAGTAATTAACCTGCAAAAACCTTGATCCCTTACTATTTTAGCTGGTTTGATGTCTAGGTCATATTGTTGTAGGGCAGTAACCCAATTTTCTCTTTTCTCTCCCAATTCTTTCTGGATAAGTAATTTTCTAACAACATGGAAAGGATTAATTACTTTTTTATGTGTTTTTAGAAGGAAAGGCCTGAAATGTTTAATGGATTTAAATATTGCAAAGGCTTTCTTCTCAACCTCTGAATAATTTAGCTCGACTCCCTCTAAATTGGAACTTCAATTTGTTGCTCATTAGGTTGAGTCAAGACTGCTACATAGGATTGTTCAGATGCAAAAGTATAAAGAATGAATTACTTGTGTTAGTGTCATTATTTGCATCCTCCAATCAGTGATCAAAAATTCTATTTTCACACCATTTTAAGGGTCCCACTCAGAAATTTTTTATCATTCCACTAGGTCATGCAAAAAAATAAGTCACTGACAGTAGTCCTAGTCTAAAAACATCACTCTTCCCTAAATGTGATTACTTGCTGGCATAGTTTCATATCTTGTTGGTTGTACATCATCCATAGAGTTATCTTTATCATGCCATTTGTATCACTCATGAGATCATTATGTCATCTTGAAATTCAGTCCTTCAAGGTCTCATTAGGTCTTATTATGTTTTTTCAAGGTTTCATTAGGTCATTAGGGTTGTCAAGATTCCATTCCATTGCATAGGACCAGTGAGTAATGGGTGATGAAATAACATCCATTCACCATGTGAAGATGATTTGTAAAGAGAAATGCTTATTTCATTATGTAATTTTATGTCTTTCAAATGTAATAATTTCACCATCCCAAGCTATTAGCTCGGTGTTCCAAAGATTCCAGACCATCAAAAGATCAATTTGTCAATAGTCAAGTGAAAGGGTAAAGTTTCAAGGGGTTAAGTGCATGCCGAAGGGAGTTGTCTTTTCCCAAGGGTGACCAAATCATCACCTTCCACAAACACTAAACCCTAATTTCCTCACACATTGAGCTAAGGTTGGCTATGGAAACAAAGACTTATGAGTATATGAGGAATAAGGGAGGTCATTTCAGCAAGTATGAGGCCATCCCAACTCATACACATCATGTCTCCATCATTTTTCAATAACACATTCCAAGGGACAAATCATTTGCCATACATAGGGCCGGTGTTTCTTCAAACTTTGTTTTAGACCAAACATGGATGAATTTGGCAAACCTAAGAGAGGCTTTTGTCCACAGTAGGCCAATTATGAAAAACCTCCTTCAATTTTTACACAAGTGTCATGGTTTTATAGAAATGTCAAAAATACAGTTGCTACAAGAGAGTTGCTGCACTTCTACAGTGACTTTGGGAAAATCAATTTTTCTTCTAGCTAGATTGTCCAAATGACTTTCTTGATGAGTCAAATGATAACTAGAGAGAAATATATTTCCAATGAGCTATCATGATCTCAATTTGGAGTTGAGGAAGACCTCCAAAAGTTTCCTGCAAGAGAACACTTCATTTTTTCACCCTCATTCTGCACTTTTTGACCAGTCTTGGGAGAATTGAATTTTCAGGGGCTATAATTGATCATTTTCAATGCTTGATAGGTCCATTATTTAGCCAAGAGAGAGAAATTTCCAAGGAGTTATCATGGGCTCAATTTTGACAACATGAAGTTAGTTAAAATCAACATGCAAGTTGGAGGGCACATTTAACTGGGTTGCTGCACGTTTGACTGGGTCGTTGCGCGTTTGCCAGGGATTCCAGTGCAATTTATAATGAGGCTACACTCATGTAGCTGAAGGGCATGTTTTCCTGAGTCACTGCGCATTTGCCTAGAAGGAGCATAACAAGCCAGAATGTCCTCCATCGCCACCAAGTTTCGAAATTGGTCATCACACACTTTAGTAAATGAGGTAGGTGGAAAAATATATTCACTCCTTCCCTCCATTGTTGATCTACATAGGGTTTCATAGGTGTTTGTTGTCATTTCTAAAATCAAACCCTAGTAACAGATTTTCACAATCCCACCTATTCAGCATGGCCAAGAGGCACCTTCATCCTCTCATCCATCCACCTCCATTCCTCCACCTCAGTCCATACATCATTCATCTTCATCTAATGAGTCAGCCACACCATCACCTCCATCATCACCATTTCATGTAGCCATTAATTCACGCAATAGAGATGATGACAATGATGAGGAACATGATGAGCATGATGGCAGTGAGGGACATGATGTACACACTGAGCATGGTCAAAGTAGTATACCACAGAGGAACAGTTTGCAGCCATTTGCTTTCACCTATCAAAGGGGAAAGAGGTAGGTGTTTACCCCATGGAAAGTGGGAGGGGCCTTGCCTTCATCATCAACATTACAGGTTAAAGGAAAAGAGAAAATGGTGGAGGAAGCAAAGGTCAAACAGCAGCATGAAAAACATGACACTAAAAAGGAGTTTCTCCTTGTGAACACAGATGATGAGGAGAAAGAAAAAATCACTCAGGCTGCCTTGAAAGCAAAGGATACCAAAATCAGGGAGCTTGAGACCAGTTTACAAAGGACCAAATATATCATCTCCTTTTATGAGCAAAAGAATAAGCAGCTAGAGGTCAAGCAGGAACTGATGCAAACCAAGTACATCAAGGCAAAGAGGGAGGCTGAGAAGGCCAAATTTAAGCTTGATGAGGCTTATGAAGATTATGGAGAGCCGGATGATGAACAGGGATAGAGAAAAAGACCAAGAACAAGAGGATTAAAGAGAGCCTTAGAGCTTGAAAGGCAAAAGGAGGTAGAATTAGAGGAGCAACTCACTTTAAATGAGCAATTGGTCAAGGACATAGCTAAGAACAAAGAGTCCTGGCTTGAGAATGTGACCACAAACTTAGAGACCCTCTTGGACAAAGTAAACAGAGATGTTGAGATACAAATGAAGATGGCCAAGTAATATGCACGAGGGAACCAAGTGGAAAGGAGCAAGCTCAAAAGAGCTCATGAGAAAATTGATAAATTGACTGAGCAAGAGGAGAGGAGGAGACTTTAAATAGTTTCTTAGGCATCCCTAGATGCCTCTAACCTTTGATTAGTCATAAAAACACATTTTTGGGCATGTCAAACCATTTTTGAGCTTAAATGAAATTGTTGTGTTTATCAGTTTAGTTTTTGCATAGTCATGGAGGGCAAACGCGTAGTGCCTTCGGCGCTGTGATCTTTTTTGAGACATCCAATCAGCAAGAAGTCAATATTTTTGGGTTTCTAGTGATGATTACATACACCCTGTACATTTTCTTAGCATTTGGATGAAAACTGGTTGGTCAAAAGGTAAAAAAAAACCCAAAAAATGACCTTTCTTCCCTCTTTTTGGCCTAGGCGTTGAGCAGTGTTGGGAGATTTGGTTTTTGACTTGGCAAATGACACCCAAATTTAGATATTCAAGTTGTTTTGGAAAGTAGATAAGCAGAGATTTCCAACAAGCTATTGTAGGCCCAATTTGGACATTGAGAAAGCCTCCAAAAGTGCAGCTGAAGTTGAAGGGTGTGCCGGCACTCGGCGCTATGCGCTAGCACTTGGCACTGCGTATTTGACACTTTGCCCAACATTTTGCAGATTCGACCCATTTTTCACTTCTACCATGATAGATGATGTTTTCACCCTTGTAATTGATAAGTTGAATGTTATTATGATGCTTCTAGAGCTTACTAGGGTATATTCATTAGGTAAAACAAATTTATGAGCTGAAATGTATCAATTTGTTTGGATTAGGGATGAGTTACTTTGACCACCCTATTTTCTTGTTAGCAGTTCATATTTTTTGGAAAGGACTCCTCCTCTCATGGATTCGACTCCTTGAGCTTAGGATGAGTTGTTTGGGGTCTATATGATGCTTTTCCTTAGTGATTGTAGTGGTTGGACTCAGTGGGATGCTTATGTTTTGATTAGATATCATTTTGTATCAGTTACAGTAGGAGATTAATAAAAAATTGCAGCTATTTCTTTGGGATCCATGTGGTATGATGCTTAGTTCAGTTTTTTTTTTATTCATGCGTTAGAATGTATTGTTGACTCCATTTCATCATTTCATTGCCATTATGTGAATGTATATCTTTTATACATATCTTTTATGCTCTCTTTTGGCTAAACAGTTCATAGTCTGTGTTTTCTTCAGTTTAGGAAGAATCCATATCTTTTATGCTCTTCTTTGGGTAGACATTTCACAATCTGTGTTTTCTTTAGTTTAGGAAGAATCCATGTGGTTTACATGATCTTTCTAGCTCCTCGCATGTCTTTTCACCTCATCCATCAAACCCTAAGGTTTTGATCATTGTGCCTACCTTGCCCCATCGAACACCCTGTAGTTTTGACCTAATTTCCTTGCCCTAACTATTTGGCTCCTCCTGATCCAGCAAAACCCTTAAAAAATCAAATCAAACCTTGTGCTTCTATACCTAGCCTAATATCAATTTCTTGATCCAGTCATTTTGGCTGAGATCCTTATGGAGAGAGCCCTCTCCTGGCCTAGTAGGGCTAGCTACTTGGCTAAGCGTGGTTTGTGGTTACCTTGGCATTCCCTTTCTTCAGCTTGAGGTTCAATCCAGGTGCTAACAACTTGGAAAAATTAGGGGTTGATAATGAAGGGGCATCAATGATTGCCTGCTTTATTGACTCAATTTTTTTTCTTTCGATTAGCCCCCATTTCAAAATTGAGTTCTTCTTAGTCATAGCCTGCAAAGGGAGTACAATTTGAGAGAAGTCTGGAACAAATCTTTTTACAAAATTAATCTATCCAAGGAAGGATTGCATGGATTTTTTGTTTTGTGGTAAGGGTATTTCAGATATCGCCTTAATTCTATCTGGATCTATGTAGATTCCTTTTTTAGACACTTTAAAGCCTAGAAGTTTTCCTTCGTCAAGAGCAAAAATGACTTTTTAGGATTTAGAGAGATTCCAAACTTTCGACATCTTTCAAAGATCTATTTTAACTCATGTATATGATTACTTCTTATTTTAGAATAAAATGTAATGTCATCTAAATACACTACAACTATATCATAGATCAGATCTCTAAAAGTGATATCCATCGCTCTTTGGAAAGTAGCTCCAACATTAATCACTCCAAAAGGAATTCTTTGATAAGCATAGGTCCCCGACTTAGTCCTGAGTGTGGTTTTCAGCCTGTCATCTGGATGTACAAGAATATGATTGTAACCTAAAAAGCCATCTAAGAAAGACATTAGTTCATAACCAACAACATATTGTAAAATTGTTCCACTGGGGGAAAAGGAAAGTTATGCTTTTCACAGGCTTTGTTTAAATTTCTAAAACATATAGAAATACAAATATCTCCATTTTTCTTTTTAACTGGCACAAGGTTTGAAACCCACTCGAAATGTCTGAATGGAAAAATGATTTTAGCTTTAAGAAGCTTATTAACATAGTTATTGATCAAATGGGAACTATTACCTCAAAATGGGTACTTGACCCCAAAAACCCCAAAAAAACATGCAAAAACAATCCAAAAATAAAAAGTGTTGATTCTGCATGACCATTTTTTTTCAGAGTAAATTTTCAATATTTTTAAAAATAACAGTAAAAAACAATAAAAGCCATTTTGTTTCATGCAAAAAACACCTTGAAATCTAAAAGTGTTGATGTTGGAATAACGTCGTTTTTCAGGGTACGTTTTCAGCTTTTTTTAATAATGATGTTAAAAATAAAATATCATGACTCTGAAAAACTTTAAATTTCTAACAATTTTCAAGCATGCCATTAAAGATAAAATATCACGTCTTTGAAAATCCTTAAAATTACAACTATTTATAAACATGAAATTAAATTTAAAATATCAGTTCTTTGAAAAACCTTAAAATTCCAACAATTTTCCGGCATGGTTCTAAGAAAAAATACTTATAATTGTTTTCAACCATAGCATTAAAGATAAAATATCATGACTTAGAAAAACATTAAAGTCTTGACAACTTTTCAACCATGTAATTAAAACCAAAGATTATGACTACAGAACAATCTTAAGTTTTTAAAATATTTCAAGCATGACATTATGGAAAAAATTTATGACTGAAAAAAATTTAAAAATGAACACCTGAATGAACGAGTTATTATACCAAGAGTAATTTTAAAAAAAATGCTAAATGTATAGCGATTTCAAAATCTTGGCCTAAGACAACTTGATACAATGCAAAAAGAATTTAAAAATCAACTATCAAATTGACATGTAGTGTAGGTGAGGTCAGCCCATTGTAATGAATACTTAAAGGCCAACCATGAAATTAACACATTGTGGGGGAGACTCAATTCATTATAACAAAAAATTTAAAATCAACTATCAAATTGCACATAATGAGATTGGGTTACTATTGAAGCATCGACACTGACACTACTATATATATATATATATGAAAGATACCTAAGAAACCAAAAATTCAAATATTGAATAAATTTGTGTTTTTTAAATAATAACAAGTAATAAAATATAAAAAACATGACCAAAAAATCAAATATAAAATATATATATATAAATGACATAATATATATATTATATATATATATATATATATATATATATATATATATATATATATAATATATATATATAAAATACAAAAAAAACTAATCATACCATGTAAAATTTATAAAAAAAAAGAAAAATAAAACCAGTAAAATAAAATAAAAATAAAAAATAAGAAAACTAGAAAAAAGGTAAAAACATAAAATAAAACAATAAAAATTAAATTAAATTTCCTCGGCCATCCTGCAGCCCAATCGGCCAGGGGTGGCAAGGGGACAATTCATGACAAAAAATAAATCAAATATAAAAAATATATGTAATTTTTAAAAAAAAGAAGAAGAATAAAACCATAGAAAACTAAAAAAAAAAAAAAATCTAAATTAACATGTAAAAATGAAAAATTTAAATAAAAATAAAGAAATAAAATAAAACAAAACAAAATTAATATATATATATATATATATATATATATATATATATATATATATATATATATATATATAATTTAAGAAAAAAAATTAAAAAAAAAAAGTAAACCTTTTTTCTTTTTTAAGTTAAAAGAAAAATAAAAATAAAAATAAAAAACAATTAAATTTAAAAACAAAAATTTAAAAATATTTAAATTAGAAAATTATATATATATATATATATATATATATATATATATATTAATTAAAGAGAAAAAAATTGCCCTCCTCCCTCGGCCCAAACCCACCACTGCCCTCCCTCACCCCCAATCCACTGCCACCCTCTCCTACCTACCCCACACCAGGCCCCACTCCCCTCCTCACCCCATTCCCCCTCTCCCTCCCTTTCTCCTCCCCTCCCCACCCCTCCTTCGCTCCCCCACCACCCACTCCCTCCCCCCATCCCTCCCCATGTGGCCCTCCCTCCCACTTGGGCCCCAACCAATGGTCAAAGAGTCGCTGGCTGGGGGCTTAGGCAGGCAGGGAAGGCCACGTGGGTAGGGGAGGTGGGGGGGAGGGTTGCATGGGGAGGGGAGCAGGGGGAAGGGAAGTTGAGCGGAGGGGGCAGAGGGCCGTGTGGGGAGGGGAGTGAGGGTAGGCAAGGGGAGGGGAGGAGAGGGAGGGAGGAGTGCGTTGGGGTGGGGAGCAGAGGCATGCAAGGAGGGGTGGGGCTAAGGTGGAGAGCTGAGGGAGGAGGCAATTTTTTTTAGTTTTTTTTTTTTTAATGATTCTTTTTTAATTTTTAATTTTTTTTCAATGTATTTCTAATTTTTTTTTTTGAATTTAAATATTAGATTTTTTTTTGGTTAATTTAAATTTTTTATTTATTTTAATGATTTTTTTTTTTTTTAATTATAATTTTTTTTTTTTTTTTTTCAATTTTTTTTTATTTTCTTCTAATTTTATTTTATGTTATTTGTAGATTATTATAATTTTAATTG
Source organism: Pinus tabuliformis (assembly GCA_031772625.1). NCBI lineage: Eukaryota > Viridiplantae > Streptophyta > Pinopsida > Pinales > Pinaceae > Pinus > Pinus tabuliformis. Next base: position 511,252,747 of record CM062809.1, read on the forward strand.
AAAAAAGAAAATCTTTAATTTTTAATTTAAAAAAAAAAAAAAAAAAAATCCTAAATTTTTCATTTAAAATTTTTTTATTCCCAAATTTTTATTTAATTTAAATAATTTTTTTTTGTTATTTTTTTTTCCTCTACTTTTTTTTGGTAATTATTTTAATTTTTTTTAATGATGTTTTTATTTTTTTATTTGTTTTTTTAACTTTAAAAAAAAATAGTTTTTTTTTTTTGTTTAGTTTGTTTTTCTTTAAATTGTATATATATTTTTTTGAAAAATATCAATTTTTTATTTACTTTTTGATATTTATTTATTTTTATTATTTTCCCGTTAATTTCTTATTCATTTTTTTTTTTTTTTTAGAAGTTGATTTTGGTAGTTGTTTTTATACTTTTATAGGTTTTTTGTGTTTTTTTTCTTTTTATATATTTTTTTGTATTTGATTTTTTTTGTCATGTTTTTTCTTTTTATTTTTATGTTTTACTACGAGCATGAAAATCACCAACATTTAAGAAACATTATCCACACTTAATACATTAGAAAATTTAAAGTTTAAAAAATAAGCCCTCTAAACAAAAAGGGTTGATGCTCATCAACACTTTTCAAAATCGAGATGAAAATCACTAACAAAAAAAAATGCTCGCACTTGATACAACAAGAAATTTAAAGTGTCAAAAATAAGCCCTCTAAAAAAATGTGTTGATGCTGCATGAACACTTTTCAAAATCAGCATGAAAATCACTAACATTTAAAAAAATTGTTCATACATGATACATAAAAAAATTAAAGTGCCAAAAATATGCTCCAAAAAAAAAAGGTGTATTCTGAATCACCATTTTTCAAAATCGAGTGATTTTTTGCTACATAAAAAAAACGGGTACTAGTTAATTTTCTGGTTTGATCGGTAACTATGTTTATTCAGTTCAGCTTTAATCTAAGCTTCCAAGTTAGGGTATATTTTCCTAAGCTCTTGTTGAATTGGCTTGACATTTGGAAGCATAGGAATATTGTGTTAAATGATGGATGTGTCATAGGTTTTCAGATCATCATAATTCCATGCAAATATATCCTTGCATCTTTTCAATGAATGAATGAAAGCAAATCTTTCATCTGATGAAAGTCCAAGGCCCAAATTGATGTTTAGAGGCTTATGATCAGATCGTATGTTAACAAATTCGAATCTAAGAGTTGAACTTTGAAGCTTGCAATTAGTTACGTTTTTTAACCTATATTTTAGATCATATACATATTCTAATTTCACTACAATTTTGGGTAAATAATTTTCCTCAAAAGATTTATTCAACTACTTTTCATGTTCATCTTCATCGATAATGAGTGTATGACCCTTCAGATGTCATAAAACTCAAGATGTCATTTTCATCATTAAACACTCGCTAATTAGTAATGTTGTCTTGAATGGAGGAGCGAAAAACTAATTCAATAGAAAATCTATTTGGACTAAAATCTTCAGGTGGAATGAGTTTGGAGGCAACTTTTTTTACGATGTCGACACTAGCATTTTCTATTTTTGTGGTAGGAGCTATGTTGAATGCAATGAAATGAGATGTGAGTCCTTGAATCAAAGATTGATAATGCTTAAGGTGACTAGAAACATAATCGATGTTGTTTCTGACTTGTTTGATAATAATATCTGAGTCACTAAAAACTTCAAGGTATTTGATATCAAGAATAATAGCCTTATGTAATCCATGTACCAATGTTTCATATTTAACAATCTTATTGGTATGGTCAAACTCTAATCTACAAGCTAACATAGTTTTTTCTCCATAAGGATTAACAAAAATGCAACCAGATCTTGCACATAATTAATATAAATAATTATGTTTCCTAACAACTACTTTTTAAGTAAATTTATAATATTTTAATTAATTAATAATTCCTAACTTCCATTTTAGAATATTTTTAGCTAATCACCAACGACTAGTTTTCAATGGCTAACTTCAGGCAATGATGCATCCATACTATTTATTCTTGAAGATTGATTGATTTTTTCACTTTGTCCCGAGGATGAACCACATTAGTTGCTTCAAAACGTTGACCAAATCCTAATGATGTGATTAATTTTAAAGACATTTACTTACATTATGGATCACAAAATTATTAGATCTAACCTTCATTAGATTTCGATCCATCAGGATAAAGAGTCCAAAATACACTATCATGCTTATTTACAAGGTTTTCTACAATATTAATACACTTAGATGAATTTGTTTTGGAGAAATTTTCAATTTGAGATGAAACATAGTCAAAAAAGGAGATTAATTTGCTTTAAAATTTCCAAAGAAACACTAAAAGGAGTAACTTCCAATAATATTTTTTCTAAAAAATACTGGTTCATTTTCTTCATCAAAATCAGTCACTAAATGTTTCATGTGTTTTTCCCTATCAACACGAATTTGATTGGGCTTTCCATTGTAGGGAAGCCACATGTGACCAATCAGTTGAAAAGTAACCATGTAGTTTTTGAGACCAATCTCTACTTAGAATAAGAGCATAAAATTTAGGAATCTCTACAATTGATATATCTATTATTTAACAACCTTTGAATTGGAAGCCAATCTTATTAAAACAGAATTAATTTCTCCCAAAAATTTGACTTTTGTGCGATCTAATTGAAGAATTTGAATAACATATTTATGTGGTGAGATATTTAATTTAAGACATATCACATAAGGCATGACATTTGATGATGCACCAGAATCCACTAAACAATTACGAACATTCTTGTTAAAAATCAAAAAAGTCAATAAAAAGGGAGGAGTGTGGGAATTTGATCTATCTCAAATCAAAATGGCATGACATGAGTCAATCTTATCTGAAGAGACATTAGGAGATTTGACTTTCCATTTTGAGGCCTTTGCAGTGACAACAATAGGTAATGGATATGAAGGAACTGCATTCAATTCTTTAAGTAAAAACTTCTGCTTTTATTTTAATTTACTAACCTCACAAAGAGAAACATTGGCTTTGACCTTTTTCAAGTCCTCAACAATATTATATTCCATAGTGTCAGAGATTATCTAATTCTTGGATGAATAAGGAGATTTGTAAGTAGTCGAAAGAGAATCTAAGGAAGGAGGAGAAGGCTTCTTAATTACACTTTTGTCTTTATTAGGGAGAGAAGGGGAATTCTATTTTTGATTTGTTGGATATGAATCAACAAGTCCCTTACTTCTAGTACTTACTAGTAGCACCTCTTCTTCTTCTTCATTTTCTGAAGTAGTTAGGATGAAATCCCATAAACCATGAGCTTCTGCTAATTCTTCTTCTTGGGATTCTTCAGCAGATAAAGATGATTCTTCCTCTTCGTCCTCTTGATCAGATTTGGCATTTGATATAAAAATAGGTGGTTGTGACTGTGATGGATGAGTCCTTTTGAAAGGTCAAAAGGGATTTTTAGAGGTTTCAGCTACTTGTTTTTTAATTTCTACCATTTCATTAGACATTGTCTTTATAACCTTTTGTAATCCTTCAAAGTCCAAAGGATCTTTGGGATCTTTCTTCCTAGATTCATCCTTGAAACTAAATTTTTTGGTTTGAAAATCTCATCAAGGGCAATTTTCTTTTCAAGAGCAATGATTATATTTTCTACATATAGAGCTTCTTTCATGTTATCAAGCAATACTATTTTGTTGGATCTATCTACAAACATAGAAATGTTTGAAGGAAGAACATAGATATACCATTCAATCTGTACATCGGTCCCTAGTCTAGAAGTGTCTGGGATATTATTCAACAATTTGTTGAATCTCGAATTATAATATTTTATTATTTAGTTTGGATTGGTCTTAAGATTATAATTCATTAATCAAAGTGGAATTTTTTCGTTCATCACCAAATTTCAGCAAAAAATGCTCTTCGAAACATATTCCAATTTGTTATTGACCAAGAAGGAAGAGAAAAATACCAGGATCTTGCAAATCCTTCAAATCAGTGTATGGAAAGTGTCTGACAACACAATCTTCTTCAATGATTCCATTTAGAGTGATGGCTAACATGAAATTATGAAGATGTTCCTTTGCAGGGAGGCCATCATTAAGATTAAACCTAAGAATCCACCTCTCTAGGCATTTGAGAAGAGGGTGTAATGGTGGAGCTATTTGTACTACTCAATGGTTATTCCAGGGTCCTTGGGCCATTCTCAGAGTACTAGGGGCAGAGGAAGTAGTAGAAGATGAGGGGGATGGTGGTGATTGAGTCGTTATAGAAGATTATCCTATAGTGTTATTGATTATAGTTGCACAAGATGATTTTATTTAAGGAATGTGAATGGATGGGACAAGAGGTTAATTAAAAGAAGGTAAAGAGGTAGAGGAAGTGGAAGTACCAAGAGAAGGAGTAAGAGGGGAAGATGGTGATGTAATCTCACTAACAAAAGAATGAGTTTTCGGAGTGGTTTTCTTTCTCTAATGAGTGGTTAATGAGAATTCAAAAGGTTTAAATCCAAGTTTTTTACTTTGTGATCTAGTTAATACACCAGAAGACTGTAAGGATGAGGAAACACTTCCTTCAGATATATCGCTTTGAACAAATTTTTCTCTAGAAATAGAAATTTCTTCCAATTTTTGGATCAAAGACTAAACTTCAGGAGGCTCAGTTGGTATTTGAGAATAATTTTGACCAGCTAACTTTGGAAGTGTGCTAGGAGTTTTGGTGGCTTTTTGAACAACTTCAAATCTTGGGTTAGGAGATTTGGAATGCGATATGGAAGTTGGTGGTGATTTTGAGGAAGAATGACATTTGAGTTAACGAGTGGGTCTTCTTACCATTCATAGTCTGAAGGCCCTCCTTGTAGTGCCAAAAATGTTGAAGGCTTGAAATCTTTGCCTCAACATCGGTGAAAACCCCAACCGGGAACTTAGGGAAACTCCTTTTCTGTTTCGAATGGTGGATCTAATTGGGTTTATGGGACCAATTTCCCTTAATAAAATATATAAAATTGGATGATATATATAAGTGCAGGGCTGATTATGTAACTAAAACTAAGAAATAGAAATATATAGACTTAAAATATCTATCCTGGGAACAATTTCTTTGTATATGTGACTTATAAAGATCTCACATTAAACATGACAATATAGATCATCAAATCCTTTGTGAGGTTAAAATGAATAAAGATAACTAATTTAATTAAATAGTTAATTAAATTAGTTGTTGAAACACATCACACATATTAGATATCGTTGTTCATTCATATACTTAAAATATTTCAATTAAACACATCAATAGTGATAAGGCTTAATTTCTTGTAAAAACGTATATGATAAACAAAAATATAGTAACCATTCAAATCATAATCATAGTACTAGTATATAAATAGTAGTACCCAATAAACGTTAAATCTAATCAGAAGTGAAATAGTAATCGTTCTTCTTTCTACTAAGATCTCTTCAAGCTACAGTAGTGCAAACCAAATATTTCTTACAAAACTTTAGAAGCCCTTCTTCATAAAAGTTAAGGAGATTTATAGTTTGTAATCAAAATACAAATATATAAAAATGCCATAAAATACTGGAGTCTTTTTAAAAAAACTACACTTAAAATAGAATACAAAGATAATAATAGAGTGCAATTGCAACAACTTGACTATGACTAAGATGAAGGTTGTTCTTTCGTTCATTGTTGAAGCTTTCATATATCTACCATTCGCTTTAATTCAGGTGGATGATGAGTTTTTATGCTCATAAGTGCAATGAATAAGGCATTGTTTATTGTTGGAAGTACATGAGTGGTTGTGTTGGAGAGACACCTCAGCATCAACCATTAACTATGCGAGACTGCCCTACTAAGAGAAATACAATGATAAGCAGAAACATTCTAACTAAAGAATTACTCAGAGAGAATAACCAATTTCATATGAATCTATTTCTTTTATGAGAAAATATTATGATATAATTTTTCAATAATGAAACCATTAATAACTTCGAACACATAAATTCATTACATTCGGTCATTAAATGCTAAAAAATGGATTCACATTGGCTTTGGTGCATGTCAGCATATCAAAGTATTTTATTGGAGATATATTATTGTTGTATCATTGAAACATGTGATATGCTCATCATCTGATAGGCTTTTAGAGTGTATGACTAAAAATATAGGTAGGAAGAGGTATCAGAGACCTTATATCAGAGGTTTGGTATGAAAGGTGCGATATGAATAATGGGAGGTTTTTTGAAGTTTAGAGGTTTGCGGATAACATAGATTGATGATAAGAGGATATCGAAGGATTGGATCTTTGTGGCTATTGCAGTATCAACAATGTTGTATATCGAAGGCTAAGCGAGAAGGGATATCAGAGGATCAAAAGATCGAAATATTGGAGATTGGTGATATGAGGTTCACATTTAAAAACTCTAATATTTGGAAGCTCTGATAAATGCTCCGTGGAAGTGTTGTGGGGTCAGGCCTTTTTATTATATTCATGAAAAGGGGTTTGGTTACTTTGAGGCTTAAAACACATGAAAACTTTAATTGGGGAGAGTCTAATCACAACTTTGTTTAAGAGGACATGTTACTATATTTGAAATACCCCGATAAAGTTCTATCAATAAAGGATTTTAAACAAAATCCAATAGTTGCAAATATGCGCCATGGACCAAATCTCATATATAAGGGTTCCAATAAGGGAGATTTCTCATTTTAGTCAAGTTTTCTGGAAAAATGAAACTAATGTTATCTTATTTTATTGAAATTTAAAGGATTTTATCCTAAATTTAAAATGGTCCCCATTATTTATTAGTTCTACTATTAACCTTAATGGGGGCTTGTTGAGTAGTACAACATAAGCCAAACTTCTTCTTTACCCTATTCTTCCTCTTGAAATGTGTTGCATATGCTTGAGATATTTCTTCCTTTTTATCCATTTATATAATTCCTAATTATTATTTAGCACAGAAGGTTCAAAGTTCTTTTGAAAGAGTTAACTTGCTTGCTTCTACTTATATTAGTTGTAAATGCATCCCATGATCTAGGTAGTCCATTAAGTGTTGTAGTCACAAGTTCCTTCTTAGAAATGACTTCATCAATTGCTTGAATTTGATTCTCAGTTGATATATTCTTACAAAATATGAAGCCACAATGTCATCATTTTTCATCCTTACATCAAAACCCTCATTCTTCAAGCTAATGACTTGACCAATGTTGTTGACTATAAATAGATTAGTTAGGGAATCATACATTACCTTTGAATATTCAATCTTTATAATAAATGGGATCAAGTGATCTATAATGGTATCCATAATGAGGCTCATTACAGTTATGCCATCCTCCTTGAACTTATCTTTTCCTACACTATCTGCATGTTCTACAACCTTTCCCTTCACACTATCCAAAATTTTGTTCCTTGCAAGGATAAGATCAGTCCTAGTTTCCAAGCTCTCAAATTTGAAGTCCCTTCTAACTTGTTATTTGATTTCATAGAAGAATCTGTCGATATAGATCAACAAGAACGAATTAACAATAGTGAATTCATTTTATGGTTTATTCAAGAGTGGTCTCAATGTTCCTTCCTTCACTAAAGATATGATGCCATGTTGATTTTTCAAGTGGAATAAATATAAGCACACTATTTATGAAAACTATTAATTACTTTTAATGACGTTGATCTTATTTTAATTCTTCCAGTATGTCATTAAGCAATTATACTTTCAAAATTCAACCACATAAAAGAAGTAGAACAATAGAGATCGCAATGCATAGAGAGAGCACAATATTTATCATGGAAAAACCCACCAAGACAAGACTTCCAATCTGATCCAACAAATTTCCTTCTTAGTTTTCCCTAGGTCAATTTTCTACCTTCCAAAAACTACTAGAAAGATGTGAACTTGAGAGAGAGAGTCCTTCGACATGTGCAAGCTATATAAAGAGAGAAAGATATGAACTCCATCCTCCTCATCCTTCTTGTCCTACGCTTGGATACCTGAAACATTCTTGATCAGAGAGATCGAATTGCTACCATATGGAGGAGGTTGAATTTATATATATATAGTGTTAGCTTGGGTCATATGCGTGTGTCCTTTTCCGTAGCTGAATTTTCTTGGGGAGAGGTTGAATTGATCAGCTTTGGAGCCAAAAATTCAATTTTGAAAATGTTGGCATTATGTTTCTGGTATGGCTATATGTTACAGATGTTGTACTTGATGGCAACTCCCGTAGCAGGCTCTCAATTTGTTGAAAATTAAGAAGTACGCAGGAAATCAGTTCAGAAGGTGCGTACCCGCAGGTACACCATGCAGGGACCGCGTCCAGATACGCAGGCCAGCCGTTCAGGAGGTGCGTACCCCAGTGCACACATTTCAAGGCAGAGAAAAGCACACGTGGGGGTTTCTTATGTTTTACTCTTGGTATCTAGCCGACGGTATTGTGTTATTATGGTGTCGGCTCATGGTATTGTTCCATGATTTGAGGAGGAGCTTGCCTATATAAAGCAAAGGAGATCACTTGGCTAAGCATCTTTTTGCAATTGAATATCTTTAGATTTGAAATATTGGGTTATGGTCTTAAAAGCTTGATCTATATGAAAGGGAAGTTGAAGGCGAATCTGTGAAGGGTGATCTCTCGAGCGCATGATCAGATCTGAGCAACTGTGCCACTCTGGCGTACTGCCTATTCGGCCCTAATCAGAAGGACGCAGGTGTTTAACAGAAGAGCTGCGTGGCTACGCAGTACAGAAATAGGAGACCTGCGTCGGTACGCAGAGCAGAAGAAGGAGACCTGCGTGGGTACGCAGAGCGACTAAGGTTCAAGTGCGTCCGTGCAGTAAAAGTACGCGGCGCGATAGTATTTCCAGGTGCGTCTGTACGCGGCGCGATAGTATTTTTGGGTGCGTCCCTGCAGTAACAGTACGCGGCGCGATAATGTATTTGGGTGCATCCCTGCAGTAATAATACGCAGCGCGGTTCAAGGTACAGTGCGTGGGCACGCAGTTCGGCAGAAGGATTCCTGCGGGTATACGCAGGAAAGCAGAAGGTGAATAGCGTAGCGACGCAGGCCACAGAAGGGAAAACTGCGTATCTGTATTAAAATGTTCTGTTGACTGAAATTTTCTGTTGATAAGGTGTTCTGGGTTAGTTCTGTTATTGTTGATTTGATAACTGTAGTGGTCTGTAACCTTCATGTACTTGATGATCATTTGATGCTTTATGAAAAGAAGTAGGGGGTTGTAGCTCCCTTCCAGGAGAGACTGGAAAACGAGAGAGAGAGAGTTGTAGCTCTCTGCAGGTTGCAGCCTGCGTACTGGTAAAGGACTGCACCAGTACAAAACCATTGTAAAAGAAGTTTCTAAGTTGAAAGAAGATAGAGACATATTGCAGCAGGTGGTTTTCACCCACATTGGGTTTCCACCTTACATCTTGTGTTCTTTGGTGTGACTATCTGTTTTTCTTTGTTCATGCTCATTATTTTATGGTACTGACATGCAAAAATAATTCAAAGAACAAATAAGGAAGACTGATTAAAAGAATTAGATAATACTGATTCACCCCCCCTCTCAGTATTATTTCCAACAATTGGTATCAGAGCAGGTCCTTCAGAGAAGCTTGATCGCTTGAAGGTAGATCGTTCATCATGAGCAACTACGAGAGAGAAGCATCAATCAGGCCACCGGTTTTTGATGGGACAAACTTGAATTATTGGAAGGTAAGAGTTACTGCCTATCTTCAATCTCTTGGTACAGAAGTTTGGGACATCGTAGAGACAGGCTACGCTTTTCCTTCAGCTACTCCTATAGATGCAGCCGAGAAAAATAAGTATGAAACAAATGCGAAAGCAGTCAGTACTCTATTGGGATGTATATCTCAATCATAATTCATGAAGGTAATGCACTATAAATCCGCAAAAGAGATATGGGACAAAATTGTCACGAGCTATGAAGGAGATGAACAGGTAAAGCGTGCTAAACTTCAAACTCTCAGAATTCAGTATGAGACTCTCAAAATGTATAATGATGAAAGTGTGGCTAACTATTTTCTTTGGGTAGATGAGGTTGTTAATTGTATGAAAAATTTGGGTGAAGAAATAAAAGAGGCTATTGTGGTTGAAAAGGTTCTAAGATCATTGTCCCCCAAGTTTGAATCTAAAGTATCTGCAATAGAAGAAAAGGAAAATCTATGAATTCTTACTATGTCTCAGCTACATGGAATTCTAACTGCTTATGAAATGAGAAAGGGAGGTCCATCAGACAGAAGAGAAGCTACTTTCAAGGCATCAGGAAAAGGAGATTATTATGAAGCAAGCCACGTCCCAGAAGAAGAGGAAGAAGAATCAAATTTTGTCAGAAATCTTCAAAGGGGTTCTGGAAGGTTCAGAGGTAAGTTACCTTTTAAATGCTTTGCTTGTGGAAGAGTAGGTCATTATGCTACAAAATGTCCTTATAAGGATAAAGGAAAGGAACCTGCTAGATGGAACAAGAAACAGAACGCAAATAAGAAAAGCTACTACACTCATGAAGATAGTGATGGTCTACCAAACAGTGATGAAGATGAACAAGGTAATGAATATAAGTTGTTAATGGCATTTGAAGATGATGATTATATGGATGCTGTAGATGTGGATAACCTTTATGATGAAATTACTAGACTCAAGAGATGTATAGAAGAAAAGAACATGATCATTGATACTCTACAATTTCAAATTGATGAAAAGGAAAAACATCTTGAAAAATTAGAAGGTGAAATTCTTGGTCTTAGAAAAGAGATTGAGAAAACAAAAGCTATTAATCTCAAGTTTGTCAAAGGATCTGAAACTTTGGATGAGATTATCAATGTGCAGCGGTCTCCTCTAAACAAGACAGGTCTGGGCTATAATGGAGAAACTTCTCAAGCATCCACCTCAAAAAGTTATCTTGATGCAGCAAGAAGAAATGAGCAAAAGAACAATGAAGATCAACAGGTAAAGCAGGAACGAATTACAAACAGAAACTATCAAGGGCAATCCATCTTAAGGGTGAACAAAAGCTACAACCAGCCACAGGTAAAATCTTCTCAATTTGGTTCAAGAATAGATGAAAATAGAAATTACAATCAGTTGGCTGGTAGATTCAATAACCGAAGAAGTTTCTTCAATGGACAATGTTTTTCTTGCCATAACTTTGGTCACAAAGCAGCTCAATGTGTTGCATATAAAACGATCATGACCAGGGAAGCTCAAAAACAAAGAAGTATGACAGGGATTACAAAAAGGACCTATAACAACTTTTCGGTTCTTGAAAATGAAGTTGAATGTTCTATTTGCAATAACTTTGGTCATGAAGACTCTGAATGCAGGAGCAGGTTTCAGCAGAAAAAGGAACAAGCCTCAAGCACCAAAACATGGAGAATAAAGGAACCTCAAACAGAAAGATGTGGGATAGCATTTTATGCAGAGGGACAGGAAAATCTATGGTACATTGACAGTGGATGTTCGAAGCATATGACAGGTGATAAAGAAAAACTCGAGTCTTATTCTGCTCTAGAAAAGGGAAAGAAAGTCTCTTTTGGAAATGATACTCCTGCAACTATAAAAGGAAAGGGCATTGCTCAGTTAAAAGAAAAAGTCAAGGCTGGAAATGTTTTGTATGTTGATGGATTGAAGCATAATCTTCTAAGTGTCAGCCAGATGTGTGATCAAAGAACCGAGGTTATATTCAAATCAAATGGATGTCTTGTTCGTGATCTTGATACAGGTAAAACAGTAATCAAAGGCAAAAGAACTCCAAATAATTTGTACATATTTGAAGAAGGACAACAACAATGCTATCTGAGCAAGGATGATGAGCACTGGTTATGGCATCAGAGGCTGGGGCATCTAAGCTTTTCACAAATAAGGAAAGCATGCAAATATCAGGCAGTTCGTGATCTTCCAGATATCAAAATTCCTGACAACACCATATGCAAATCATGGTAGTTTGGAAAACAAACCAGAACTAACTTTCCAGAGAAGGAAGGGTCAGCTAGCATGCCTCTCGAGCTAGTACATACAGATACATGCGGTCCATTCAGGAAAAGAACACCTAGAGGAGAAGAATACTTGATACTATTCATTGACGATTTCTCCAGGTTTGTCTAGCTAGGACTTATGAAGCACAAAGATGAAGCATTCGAAAAATTCAAGTCCTTCAAAGCCTTGGTTGAAAATGAATCAGGTCACAAAATTAAGTGCCTCAGATCCGACAGAGGTGGGGAGTTTACCTCAAATGAATTTTTCGATTTCTGTGAAGAACATGGGATAAGAAGAGAATTCTCTACAGCTAGAACTCCTCAGCAAAATGGAGTTGTGGAAAGAATGAACAGAACAGTCCAACAAATGGCTCGTGCTATGCTTGATGAATCAGGAACTCCCGCAATTTTCTGGGGTGAAGCTGCACATGCTGCAGTTGTTATTCTTAACAAAACAAATGTCCAGGTGAACAGCACTCAAACTCCTCATGAGCTCTGGAGTGGTAAGACTCCTTCGGTAAAGCACTTCAAAATCTTTGGGAGCAAATGCTATATCAAGAATACTGATGAGCAGCTTGGCAAACTTGAACCTAGAGCAGATGAAGGCATTCTTCTTGGTTACTCTCCACGTAGCAAAGCATACAAATGCTACAATAAAAGACTTGGCAGAATTGTTGACAGTATTGACGTAGTGGTTGATGAGAAGGGATACATTCCCAGGCAAGTACATCATGAAGACATCGAAGAAGATGAAGGCTACCCTCAAAGATAGAATGATGAAGAAGAAGAACCTCAAGAAGAACCAGAGGAGCAGACAAGAATAGAATAAAAGACTCCATCCAGATATGTTCAGAAGAATCATCCAGAGTCTCAGATTATGGGGCAGAAAGAAGCAGGTGTACAAACAAGAAGAACAGTTGCAGAAGCTTCAAGCTATTTGGCATTACTCTCCTCTACTGAACCACAAAGTGTGAAAGAGGCATGCAAAGATGAATGTTGGGTGAAAGAAATGGATGAAGAACTTGAGCAAATCGAAAAGAATAACACTTACGAGCTGGTTCCTAGACCAAAGGATAAGAATGTTATCGGAACAAAATGGGTCTTCAAAAACAAATTGAATGAAAATGGAGAAGTAATTAGAAACAAAGCCAGACTTGTTTGTAAAGGGTATGCGCAGCAAGAAGGAATAGACTTTGAAGAAACCTTTGCTCCGATTGCAAGACTTGAGGCCATCCGAATGTTCCTTGCTCTCTCAAGTTTTCAAAACTTCAAAGTATTTCAAATGGACGTGAAATCAGCCTTTCTGAATGGAGACCTGGAAGAAGAAGTATACATTGAACAGCCAGATGGGTTCATTCTTGGAAATAATCCAAATCTTGTATGCAGATTGAAAAAGGCTCTCTATGGTCTCAAACAAGCTCCAAGGGCTTGGTACTACCGTTTGGACAAATATCTTCATCAACAAGGTTTTTCAAAAGGATCAGCAGATAGCAATCTTTATATAAAAGTTGAAAATGACAAATTGCTAATACTGGTTGTGTATGTAGATGACATTATTTTTGGGAGCAATGAAGAAGCTATGAGTCAAAGCTTTGCCTCGGTAATGCAGAAAGAATTTGAAATGTCTTTGCTAGGAGAACTGACATATTTCCTTGGTTTACAAATCCAACAAAAAGAAGGAGGAATCTTTTTATCTCAAACCAAGTATCTCAAATAGATTTTGAAGAAATATGGTATGGAAGATGCAAAACCAGTATGTACACCCATGGTCACAGGATGTAGCCTCAGTGCAAATGATGAATCTGCAGCAGTACATCAACCAACCTACAGATCTATGATTGGAAGCTTACTTTATTTGACAGGTACCCGACCGGACATTATGCATGCAGTTGGAATAGTTTGAAGATTTCAGGCAAATCCGAAGGAGACTCATCTTCAGGCAGTGAAGAGAATTTTCAAATATCTTCAAGGGACTCAAAATTATGGCTTATGGTATCCTAGAGATACAGATCTTACACTTCATGCTTATACAGATGCAGATTGGGCCGGAAGCATGGATGACAGGAAAAGCACAAGTGGTGGTGCGTTCTTTATGGGTTCCAGACTGGTATCTTGGTTCAGCAAGAAACAGAGTTCGATTGCCTTGTCTACAGCTAAAGCGGAATATGTTGCTGCTGCATCTTGTTGCACTCAACTCCTTTGGATGATGCAGACTTTGCAGGATTTTCAAATCACTTGTACTCCTCCTATCCCCATCTTATGTGATAACACAAGTGCAATCAGCATCTCAAAGAATCCGGTTATGCATTCAAAAACCAAGCACATACCAATCAAGTACCATTTTCTCCGGGAACAAGTACTTGAACAGAAGGTCAAGTTGGAGTATGTTCCTTCTAAGGAACAAGTTGCTGATATTCTCACCAAACCATTGCCCAGGGACACTTTTGAATACCTCAAGCAAAAGCTGGGAGTTGTTGATGCATCATCTTATTGTTGAACCTTTTCTGATTGATGGTACAGGTTCAGGGGGAGCATATAATGCATTGTTGGCATTATGGAGGATGGTCAGAAGGAGATCTTGGAAATAGCTGCAATATGTCTCTATCTCTTTCATGGTGGATTATGGTTCTTTTCTTGTTCATTTTCCAGGGGGAGCATGATCTAAGGGGGAGCATACCCCTTTGCCCTTGATGTCAAAGGGGGAGAATGAAGCTGAAGTTTGTGAGGTTGCCATCAAGTCCAAAGGGGGAGATTGTTGGCATTATGTTTCTGGTATGGCTATATGTTACAGATGTTGTACTTGATGGCAACTCCTGTAGCAGGCTCTCAATTTGTTGAAAATTAAGAAGTACGCAGGAAATCAGTTCAGAAGGTGCGTACCCGCAGGTACACCATGCAAGGACCGCGTCCAGATACGCAGGCCAGCCGTTCAGGAGGTGCGTACCCCAGTGCACACATTTCAAGGCAGAGAAAAGCACACGTGGGGGTTTCTTATGTTTTACTCTTGGTATCTAGCCGACTGTATTGTGTTATTATGGTGTCGGCTCATGGTATTGTTCCATGATTTGAGGAGGAGCTTGCCTATATAAAGCAAAGGAGATCACTTGGCTAAGCATCTTTTTGCAATTGAATATCTTTAGATCTGAAATATTGGGTTATGGTCTTAAAAGCTTGATCTATATGAAAGGGAAGTTGAAGGCGAATCTGTGAAGGGTGATCTCTCGAGCGCATGATCAGATCTGAGCAACTTTGCCACTCTGGTGGACTGCCTATTCGGCCCTAATCAGAAGGACGCAGGTGTTTAACAGAAGAGCTACGTGGGTACGCAGTGCAGAAACAGGAGACCTGCATCGGTACGCAGAGCAGAAGAAGGAGACCTGCGTGGGTACGCAGAGCGACTAAGGTTCAGGTGCGTCCGTGCAGTAAAAGTACGCGGTGCGATAGTATTTCCAGGTGCGTTTGTACGCGGCGCGATAGTATTTTTGGGTGCGTCCCTGCAGTAATAGTACACGGCGCGATAATGTCTCTGGGTGTGTCCCTGCAGTAATAATACGCAGCGCGGTTCAAGGTACAGTGCGTGGGCACGTAGTTCGACAGAAGGATTCCTGCGGGTATACGCAGGAAAGCAGAAGGTGAATAGCGTAGCGACGCAGGCCACAGAAGGGAAAACTGCGTATCTGTATTAAAATGTTCTTTTGACTGAAATTTTCTGTTGATAAGGTGTTCTGGGTTAGTTCTGTTATTGCTGATCTGATAACTGTAGTGGTCTGTAACCTTTATGTACTTGATGATCATTTGATGCTTTATGAAAAGAAGTAGGGGGTTGTAGCTCCCTTCCAGGAGAGACTGGAAAACGAGAGAGAGAGAGTTGTAGCTCTCTGCAGGTTGCAGCCTGCGTACTGGTAAAGGACTGCACCGGTACAAAACCATTGTAAAAGAAGTTTCTAAGTTGAAAGAAGATAGAGACATATTGCAGCAGGTGGTTTTCACCCACATTGGGTTTCCACCTTACATATTGTGTTCTTTGGTGTGACTATCTGTTTTTCTTTGTTCATGCTCATTATTTTATGGTATTTACATGCAAAAATAATTCAAAGAACAAATAAGCAAGATTGATTAAAAGAATTAGATAATACTGATTCCCCCCCCCCCCCCCCCCCCCCCCCCTCTCAGTATTATTTCCAACAGAAAATTCATTTTTTCTTCTTTTAAGAAATTCCAAATGGACATGACTTAAAAGATTATTTTTATTTTGACTCTAACATGAAGAACATGCTTTACAATGATCAATATAAATACATCAAGGTCCAAAATATACATTATCATGACCGACCATCATTACAAAATTCAACATATGGAGTATCCCCTCCCTTTTGTAACTTAGTGAACCTCTTCGTGCTCCCTTCTTTTGGTACTCAATTTTTTTAGGCCTTTCCCAACCACCCTCTACTATGATTTACCTCATGTTTTGATTTAAGGCTTTGACACATCTGAGCCCTTATTTACCTGGAATATCACTTTTCATTTCTGGTCACATTCTAGACACTCATTGATTTTTCGCTTGGGCTTGTCCCCTCCCTTGTGCAACATCCATGCCATACAAGCATTCCATGCTGCATATTATCAAGAACAAGCTAGTCAAGGGAGCACATGAAACCACCACACACTAGTAGAAGCCAATGCTCATTTTTAGGATCTTACACTGGGCCCCATCCAGGAAGTAACTTGTGCCGATAGAGAAGGACCTACCCATTGAAACCTTCTCTTGGACACTGAGGTAATCATTGCATTGGTTGATTGGGTGCCTGACATAGGTCACTTTAATCCATATAGTTATACAAAATACTTGTACTGGCATATGAAATTTCTGCTTGGAAGGGCTTTATTGGATCAATAGGAGCATAATGAGGATCTTGTCCTCTCTATGGAGTATCTACACTAGCATATTACAAACCTATATTAGCGACTAGAGAAAATATAGAGACACCTTGACATCCCCAATCTACTTGCTACTCACCCAAAAGTAATATGGATCCAATGAAAGCCTCAACTATAAATTCAGATCCCACTTCCTGGCTTCCTTATTCCTATTATCTTCAGACTCTCAATCTTCTATTAGTTTTGATTGTTTTCATGGCCTTCAAAGTCCATATATTCACATATATGTGACCTATTTTTAACTTATGGGTATATTTTTTTCTTTAGCCTTTGTAAGGAAAGTGCATTTTTTTATATTGTAGGATTTAGCCAATGACCAACCAATCTAAAAATTTCAACTTTATTACGCAATTTCTTGTTTTTGGAGATAATACAAATTTTATTAAAAAAACTTAAATTATTATGAATTTATATAAATATTTGTTTATTAAATAATAGGTTTAATTTAATGTTCTCTAAAGAACTAAAACACCTTATTTAAATAATTTGTTTTTTTTAATATTTAAATGTTTATTAATATTTCATGTGTTAAATCTTAAATGAGACATTTAAACATTTAACATTACATAATTTCATTTTATATAATATTTGGTTTAATACTTTTCCTTATAAATGTTTATGAGATAATTTTGAATGCTTCTTCTGAGGTTTATACTAATATAAAGAGTAATTAAGACTTATATTATGTATATTGTATGAGATTAACCTTACTGGTTATAATGAAATGATATTTTAACGTCCATGAGACTAAAAATAGTCTATGAGACCATTAGTTCCCTATTTTTCGCATTTTACAATTCAATTCTTTTCTTATTCAAATTGATGATGAGCTGGCCCAACCTTCTAACAATCCCCTCGCTGAATAGACAATGCCAAGAAAATGATGCTAACATATTCCCATAACTTTCTATGATGTCTTTGAATGCGTCAGAGAAAGTTAGGGGAATATGTTAGCATCAATTTCTTGGCATTGTCTTTTCAACGAGGGGATTGTTAGAAGGTTGGGCCAGCTCATCATCAATTTGAATAAGAAAAGTATTGAATTGTAAAAGGCGAAAAACAGGGAAATAATGGTCTCATAGACTATTTTTAGTCTCGTAGACATTAAAATATCATTTCATTATAACCAGTAAGGTTAATCTCATACAATATACATAATATAAGTCTTAATTACTCTTTATATTAGTATAAACCATAGAAGAAGAATTCAAAATTATCCCATAAAAATTTATAACAAAAAGTATTAAACCAAATATTGTATTAAATGAAATTGTGTAATGTTAAATGTTTAAATGTCTCATTTCAGATTTAACACATGAAATATTAATAAACATTTAAATATAAAAAAAAAAAAAACCAAATTATTTAAATAAGGTGTTTTAGTTCTTTAGAGAACATTAAATTAAACCTATTATTTAATAAATAAGTATCTATATAAATTCATAATAATTTAAATTTTTTTAATAAAATTTGTATTATCTCCAAAAACAAGAAATTTCATAATAAAGTTGAAATTTTTAGATTGGTTGGTCACTGGGTAAATACTACGATATCAAAAAATGCACTTTCCTTACAGAGGCTAAAGAAAAAAATATACCCATAAGTTCAAAATAGGTGACATATATGTGGATATATGGACTTTGAAGGCCATGAAAACAATCAAAACTAATAAAAGATTGAGAATCCAAAGACAATAGAAATAAGGAAGCCAGGAATTGGGATCTGAATTTATAGTTGAGGCTTTCATTGGCTCCATATTAATTCCTGGTCAGTAGCAAGTAGTTGGGGGATGTCAAGGTGTCTCCATATTTTCCCTAGTCGCTAATACAAGTTTGTAATATGTTAGTGTAGATACTCCATAGAGAGGAAAAGATCCTCATTATGCTCCTATTGATCCAATAAAGCCCTTCCAAGAAGAAATTTCATATGCCAGTACACGTTTTTTGTATACCTATATGGATTAAAGTGACCTATGTCAGGCACCCCATCAACCAACGCAATGAATACCTTCTAACAATCCCCTCACTGAAAAGACAATTCTAAGAAACTGATGCTAATATATTCACATAACTTTCTCTGATCTCTTTGAATGCATCACATTATATATATATATATATATATATATATATATATATATATATATATATATATATATATATATATATATATATATATATATATATATATATATATATATATATATATATATATATATATATATATATATATATATATATATATATCTATATATATATATATATATATATATATATATATATCTGTATATATATATATATATATATCTGTATATATATATATATATATATATATATATTTATTATTTATTTTTTCTCATTCCACTGCCCTAGACGTGTAAAATGTACACACCTATTCTTCCAAAGCTTCTTTAGGCCTTTTCCACCATCCTGTTTCATACTGAATTTGATGTGATTTGGTTCTTAATTTAGCAATAAGAACCTTTTCTCTCCATGAAATGCTAGATCCAATGAACTATTTTTGCTGCATATCACACATAGGGATGAATTCCTCAATGTAGTACTTCTTCTTTCTACCCAAATCGTTTCCCCATATCAGTTTACAAAACTTCTCCATAATAAAATTAGTTAGCTCCTTGCTATTTTTGGTTCAAGCATTCAGGTAGATATTCCATTTTTTCATCCATGTATAGTTTTGTTTCATCCATGTTTTATTTCTTTCACTCATGCCTTCATTGAAGATAACATTAGGCCATCTACTTACTCCCATTTTCTCAATTCTTTTTAGATATATTATGATTCGCGCCATAGCAATTGCTTCGATGGGAGTTGCTCCTGTTTCACTCAACATTATCTCATAAGGTACTGAACTTTTTATTTTCAACTTGGTCATGATCAAGCGTTTTTGGATTTTCTCATTTTGTTTCCATTTTGATATGGGGGTGCTTCTAGCCCACAATTCACACCCATATAGCATCATTGGACAAACTAGGAGTCCAGAAAGCACTTTAATCATTTTCCAATCCCTTAACTCTGCCTCTCTACATCTATTTTGAGGAGCATATAATTCTTTCCATCCTTCCAAAATTCTCTTCTTTATGCAGGCCTCCCAATTACGTTTGTTGTTGAAATCAATCCTAAGGTACTTGTACTCATTTACTTCTTCAAGAATTTTTCCTTCAAAGAAGAACATATGTTGGCTCTGCTTCCCTTTATTACAGAAAATCATTATTTTAGTCTTTCTAGTATTGACTTTCTTCCCCACTGCTCTACAAAAATTCTAAAGGGTATATAGGTTCATCTGCAATCCATGGGATGATTTAGAAATCAATACAATATCATCAACATATAAAAGAAGTTATATCAAAAACATCCCCAACTGAACACCATCTCCACCTTGCAGATTTAATTACTCTTCTAGTTTACCAATATATAAGCCAAAAAGAGTAGGGGATAGAGGGAAACCTTTCTCAACTCCAATATCAGTTCTAAAGCTTTCTGAAATACCCACTGTGGTTCTAATTTTTACTTTCACCTCTTCATAAAGTCTATCGACAACGACTCTATAATGCAAAGGAATTTCAATTTCTTCCATTCTACGTCACAACTTATTGCTAGGGACCATGTCAAATGCCTTTTTGAAGTCAAGAAAGTAGCATAATACTTCTTCTTTGTCCTCCAAAACCTTTTTAGCAATGTGTCTCAACATGATACCATGATCCACTGTAGAATTCTCTGACCTAAAAACCACTTGTACTCTTGCCCTCTTTTCTTTTACTTCTACCCACTACTAATTCTATTTTCTACCATGCTGCTAGAAAGCTTTGAAAACAAAGGATTTGACCATAATGGTTCTATAATTGGAAGGATTATTAATATCTCCACTTTTAAAAAGGGGTATTTCTAGGCTAGTTGTCCAGTCCCTTGGGAATTCTTGTTGAATGATGTTGTTGAATATTTCCATGATGTGTGGGGCAAGAGTGTTCATTCCCCATTTAGATACTCTACTTGAAGTTCAACCAAGTTGTTTACCTAACCAAGTTCAACAAAGTATAAACCATATCATTTTGATAATAGTGTTACTAATTTTGAAACTTATATTTATATTTAGATTTTTTACATTAATTTAATCAAATTATTAAAAATATTTTCTTAATTTAAAATTAAATTTAAATATGTAAAAAATTAAAATATTTGAAGATTAAAAATAATATAAATAATAATTATTTCATCGAGAAGTTCTTTACCACATAGTATAGGGGTATACGTGCAACATAAATATTTAACATTTAACATAAACAACTTAGTATAGGGGTATATGTGTAGGCATAAATATTTAACATTTAACATTTATATGTAGGCTCAATTTAAAAAAATATAAAAGACTAAAAGTAATATAGAGCGAAGTATGGTGGAAATGTTGTAGTGCAAACATTTAAATCTTAGCTCAATTAATAATAAAAAATTAATTATAATAAAAATAATAAAATTCAATTTGTTATATTGTAATAATGGTCAATAGACAAATCATCGTATAGTCTTTCTTTGACACTAACTAATAAATTGAGATTTGAAGTTGAAAAAATTGCATAAATTTTGGTGGATAGTAACCACTATCTAGTCTACACATTTATGATTTTACTTCTACATAAGTGTTGAAGATAACATAAATAATGGTGGGAAGGAACTCCTATAAGTATATTTTTTATATCGTATTCCTATCCATTTTCTATGCAAGGACTTGATTAAATTATGGTGGCCTAGTAATTGATGATAAACATGTTATTTACTTGGGTA
Organism: Pinus tabuliformis; assembly: GCA_031772625.1. NCBI lineage: Eukaryota > Viridiplantae > Streptophyta > Pinopsida > Pinales > Pinaceae > Pinus > Pinus tabuliformis. The sequence continues at coordinate 511,274,411 of CM062809.1, forward strand.
TAACTTATTTTCATGTATTTTGTTTTTGGATGGTTTTCCTGCAAATATTAAGAATAAAGAATCATTACACATATGTAAAAAGCATGGATGAATATTGCAACCATATCCATAAATTATAGCATAAAATATGTAAGCCAATTATCCACATGGCATTATATTGTGCAAAGGATACAATAAGACATTCAAGTTATGGTCCAATTAAATGTTTGATTTTTTTTAATAATATTGAAAAATAAAAATTTATTTGTGAAAGTTAAACATTATAATTTTCATTGGTCAATTCTGACCTAGTAGTGCTCATCTACCTTGAGACCTAATAATGCTCGCCTTCCTCGGCAATGACTAATAATGATTCCATAACGATATTTGAATTTAAATAATAAGAACATAAACACTCAACACTTACAATAAAATTACAATAGAACACATTTATTAACCATGGATATATCCATCCCCACTTTACCATGGATATTATTAGCTTGTAAATAGGTTTTGTTACAATATGATGGGCCAATGCCATCGTTTATCAATACCACATGTTGAATAACCATATCTCATTACATAATAAAAATCAAAACATAAAATATTTTAGACATTACATATAACATTGATTACATAGTGTGTAAATTATCCATCATATGGAGAGAAGAGAGAGAGAGGAGACAGGATAATTGAGAGAGAGGGACAAAAAGGGAAGAGAGAGAGGGTTATAAAGGAAGAGAGAGAGGGAGAGATATAAGGAGAGAGAGTGGGAAATAGTTACAGAGTTGGAGGGTAGAGAGAGAGATGGGGGGATAGACAGAGGAAGGTGGGAGTGAAAAGGAGAGAGAGGAAGGAAGAGAGATAGAAGGAGAGAGGGATGAAGAGATTAGAGGAGGAAAGAGAGAGAGAAAGGAGAGAGAAAGGGAGAGATGTCTCTAACCTAGATATAGTATGTGGATATAAAAATATCCTAGATCTATCAAGTGCCAAGAGGGATCAAATCCATTTTCAATTTAAAAGAGGTTTGTATCTCAAGAGATTTCATCCTTCTTGGAACTTGATAGATCTAGAGTTAATATGGATCTAATTTGGTATACAAAGTTTATAAAATATTATATTCAAGTTCAAATATGTAAAACAAAAATATTTGAAAACTAGAATACAAGTTCAATAATATAAAAGTTTAAAATGATTAAAGTTATTAATTTGAAAGTATAGTATATGGATTACAAATTCCCTTTAAATTTCTTGTAGACAACCTAGATATTTATTTCCATATCATGATATTGTTGAATTTTTTTTTTTTAATTATACATTTTTTATTTCAAAAAATTATTTGAATTTTATGATTTTTTCATATCATTATTTTTTACAGTTTAGAATTTTTTAATTTTAAAAATATATTTTTAATTTATATATTATTTATTTACATTTTAAAATAAATTGAATTCCCTGATCAGGGTGCGAACTAGCCCCATTGGGCTTGTCATGAACCAAAGATTAATGTGAACCAAACAGATTTTTCTAGCCACCCTCTGCATGCATGCAGCACTTGGAGAGGTGGCAGTGCACATGCGACATTTAATGCCCCAACTCGAAGGTGGCAAAGGTATAAGGACATTTGGAGCTGTGAGAACTCTATCCAACTTGTTGAGTAAGGTAGTCTATGAACTCATGATCCTATGGATCTGGTTTGAGAGGGTTATTTTGGACAGCTAGTGATCTTCGTCATCTCCAAGTTCTGGCAGCATTCACTGGCATGTTTCCAGTCTTAGCATAACACCTTTTTTTTGTATGGAGCAATCTATTTTACCTTTGACCAATGAAATGTATGGTTCTGTGATTTCAGGGGATGGGATTTGGAAGTGCAAGAGGCATGGCCTCACTGGGTTTATGGTTGAGTTTAAGTCCATTGTCCTATTCGTACCAGTTTCTGTCGAGTATGGAATTTGGTTGTCTCACATGGGTGCTTCCATGGTCTCGGTGGTAAAGCGTTTAGGATGTGGAGATCCCCCATACTGGGGCAAGAAAGAGTCGGAAAGGGTTGGGGTTTGTGAAGAACATTTTTTGGTTCTAGGGTATTTAGACTTTAGGCGAGCTTGAAGTCGACCCACAACTTCATGTAACTCTAGCTATGGCCTCTAGTGGCAAAGGGGTGAAGGTAGAAGAATATTGGTGCTCCGTTTCTAGGTTAGTCTTGTCCTATGGAATGGAGTCTATTGGGTTGGGAACTTTTGTTTAGCTAGAGGTCAATTATGGTTTCAGAGTTGGTTATGGATTTATGTCTTTCGCAATAAGCTAATTTCTAAGCACAGGAGTTTGATTTCAGTGGCCCGAGTTCTCTATATGGAGTCTTATCAAAAGGGATTTGGTGGGTTGCGAGCTCAATGTAGCCTTTGGCTTGACTGTCTTTTTAATTCATGGTACAATGTTCATTTGGTGAACTTTATAAGATATGGGACATGCTGGTATAATTTTGAGAGTTTGAACATGGTTGGCATGGCTAGCGCATTTAGGCTCTACAATGGGAAAATGAAGATGAATGGAAACAATGGCACCTTTATCCTATGTTGGCAATCAATTGATAGAAAAATGTGGAGAGGGTTCCTTACTTGGTTGGTTTAATTTGATTTTGATTTAATAGGTCTAGAGTGTGGGAGCGATCATTAGCAGTGTCGGGCACCCAAGCTACGACTCTATTCCAGTTGGTACCCAGAGTTGGGAAAATAAAATTATTTGTCAGGTAACAGGAAAAGCATGGCCTGGGAAACTAGTACAAGAAAAAATGGCCATGGGGATTGAGGTTGGGGAAAATAGAGGAAGGTTTCTTCATCAGTGAAAATCCAACCCAACTCTTCTGGTGGGGTGGCTGGGACAGGTCGACGGTGCAATTTGACCTCTCACATAATTCAGGAAGTGGCTCAAGCCTACAAGGCTAGCAGCTCCAACTCGGTCAAGAAATTGATTGCAAAGTGGGAGGTTGAGATTTGATAGACCAAGGAAGATTTCGAATTGGATATGGATGAGTGGAAAGTAGTGATCTCGTACCCAGGCCACACTCGTGGAAAATTATCTCAATACAAGCAGAAAATACATATGTTCTCGATGATGAAGAGAATTTTGGCAAAATATCTAGATCAGTTTCCCCTTGACATGCACATAGCCCCCTGGGGTCATTCATATTACACTAAATAATTTCAAAAAATTTAGTTTCAATTATAGGAATAGAGTGGTCACCTGAGCCAAATTAAGTAGCATATCCCTTTCATACCACACATGGAGCTATCGGGTTCCACTGTGAAAGATCCTACTATGGTGGATTCAACTAATGATGAGTAGCGACAATGCATCCTTGTTTTTTCATTTTGCATGATCTAGTCCCAAATTTTTAGGCTTATTAGTAGTTATGTTTATAGTTATTTAGAAAATAGGAAGTACAAAGACTCTCAGGTTTACATAGTATGGCTAGTTAGACTTATCATTTTTTGTTTATGGATGGCATATTTTGTGGTTAGGTTGCCAACAGATTTGGTTTCCTTTTGGGTAGGTTGAGACCACCTAACTCTTAGACATATGGTTGTAACCTTCTTTATTTACGAAAATTAATGGAAATGTACCACTAATCTTACAAAAATAAATAAAAATTGAATTAAATTTATTTACCATTAAAAATATAAAGGATGATTAAATATCATCTCTATTTTCTATTATATTATTGAGAAAAAAAATACAAACACAATAAAAAAATTAAAAGAATGATTTCCATAATGTTTAAAGCAAAAGTCTAACTCTTAGAGCTTTTTTCATTTCTTGTGTATCTTTTTCGTTCAATTTTGACTAAAATTTAGTAATAACTTCATGGAATCTTAAGTTTCAATTATGTAATTGTCAAAATAATGGAGAAATTTATAATATTCTCCTATCATTAGAACTTCCTTAGTTTCTATTTTTATTGATTACCTCATTAATCCTTGTTAGCTTTCAGATCCTATATTCTAGGATTCCATTCAACTAGATTGTAATCCTATATATGTATGTCATTTCTAGCTTGGAAAATGGGAGCATGGGAGGAGAAGTCTCCTCTATGAGCATTGTCTCACTAATGAAATACAAATCTTTTGCCAATAATTATCTTCCATAATTTCTGATTTAGTATTAGAGCCAAGGGTGCAAGATCTAGGGCATGAGATCATAAAGTGGTGGTGTTTGATGGTGAACTCTTGTGCATGTGGTGTTGAGAAATTTTTTTAGTAGCTAGTGGAAGTTAGCATTAAAAGAGGATGTCATGTGCATATGAGAGGTGTGTTTCCTATGTTGACTACATAAACAATTATGGATTGGGCCATGAGTGTTTCATGTCTTGAGATTGAGCCTATTTGTTGGAGGAGAATGTGCCACTCATATTATTTGATGGTTTTTCTTAGTAAGTGAATTCATGTGGCTTTGTGGTGTTCCTCACCTTGTATACCCTCATAATAATCCCATCAAAATTTTATAAACATATTGGAGAAATATTGCTGAGGAAAAATGAATGTTCAGTAGTTGTTCGCAATACAAACAAGAAGATTGATTTAATATTTATTGGAACGATTGTCACATGTAATAATTGAAGTTCATGAAGGTCAGTACCTTAATAACCAACCTTTGCTATGAAAAGGGTGCATTCAAAAATGTTCTAGTAGGAAATGTGAATAAATGTGTTGTATGGGATATGTCTTAGGCATATATTCATATTTTATTCCAATTTTGTGTTATGAGACATTTCAAAGACCATAGGGAAATGAAGGTCCCACGAAAAATTACTTGCCTATGTTTGACCTTATACTTCTATAAGGAATTGAGGCAATCAGGATGGATTTATAGTTGGGAAGAACTTTGAGAATTAGAATCAGTGGGACTACAAATCATTTACATGACATTGTATGGAATGGTGGGTTCTCTATTTTGTTATTTAATAGCTCTTTGAGTGCTTCATTGCATTCTTTTTCCACATGAAGAACATTTTTGGTTGTAGAGAAGGCTCCAAATTTGAAAATATAACTCTACAAGTTGTGCACACATTCTGAAGATTGATCAAGATAGATAGATCAAGTAGTGTGATAGCCTTGATGTGTGAAGGAATTGGAGTAGGAGGGAGCTAATATAAGATCTAAAAGGCAGATTAAAATTGTTGTCTAAATTCTGACTGTGAAAGAAAATTGGTGCATGGTACTCGTGGATAATTCTGCTACTATGGAATTACATATATTTGGTTTTGACAACACGTTATTTAATTGAACCTTTTCAATTAGCTTTTGTATCCTATGAAATAGTTAATCATTCTTGGTTTTGATTTACTATGAGCCTAAAAATTATTGAGTGATTTGAAGTTGGACAAACATCTACTTGAAAATGGATAATCCTTTAGTAGAATCAAATTTAAAAGACGCAACCAAGATGGATGACACCAATTATGTGAATCGGAAGTATAAAATGCATAAATTATTGGAAGGATACAATGTTTGGTCGATATCAAGTGGTGATGAAGTAAAGCTAGAGGCCAACATGGGAGCTACAACTGCATCAATTCAACATTGGGAGATGCGAGAGACTAAGGTGAAAAAGTTGTTCATAATGTTTGTAAAAGACAAATTATATCTCATATCAAAGACTTTAAGACATCAAATGATACCTAGACAACACTCCAAGGTTTATATGATTTGAAAAATAAAAATCAACTCACGTTCCTTAAAAGTAAGATCCTTTTTGTTAAAATAAAAAAAATGAAAGAATTGATAATTTCATTTCAAGATTTGAAGACATTAAAGATAAACATGGATATATAGGTGAAATTGTTTCTAGTATTGATCTAGTCACTATAACCTTAAATTAAATTCTACATCAACATTAAATGTTCATCACAGGTCTTGCAACAAGGGAGAAGACTCCCACTTTTGATGATTTGTTAGGTATACTCATATTGGAGGAAGAAAGGCATAGGAAACTTGATATAGGTGGATATTAGTCACCACTCACCTATTAAAATTGGACCCACACCATTGTCTCTTTCAATTTTTCAGTTTCCTTAATTATAGCATAGTTTACTATTTTTGGCAGTTTTTTAGGTCCTCAACTTTCGGATCCGTTTTGAGGCCCCAAACGATGTTTTTTGGGAAAAATAGGGAAATCATGGGTCATGCAACAATGATTTTCACTTGAAAGTTGTATTCCTTAGATAGATATTTCTAACGAGGTATTGTGTGCATCAAATGAAGATTGTATGCCAAAGTTACAACCCCGGGAAGTTGATATACCAATTCACCCAAAGGGGCCCATAGTTTTGGTGCTTCATCTCCTAGGGTTAGGTTTTTGGATGTTTATGGTTTTCCATTATCTCTGAATAATAAAGAGGCCCTAGAACCTCATTGTAACATAATTCAGAGGCCTAACTACCACATCTCTTCTCAGAGATAAGCTACCATCGTCCTAGCTAGTCTTATTTCCTTTCTATTTTTAAGCATATTTCAATATTTGATATTAATGGAATGAAGTTTTATTTCTATTGCATATCTATATTTATGGTTATATTTGTAACTTTTTTCATTCCTATTTAAGTTTTCATCAAAACTTGACCTCAACATTCTAATTTGGTGATGATGGAAAAAGAGAAACGACCTTCCAAAGGGAATTATTGGGAAAGTAATACAGGAGAAAAGATGCCACATGGAAATCAATCATTTGGAAAGCCACTATTTGCAAAGCCACAATAAGGTTTGACATCTCTCAAGCTTGATGTTAGAGTTAAATGTCATTATTGTGGCATGTTTGGACATTATTCTAGAGATTGCTTTAGAAAGTAGTATCATGAGTCCAAACATGGAAACATAAGGCACACTCATCATTTTTCTGATAAAAGAGAAGAAATAAATGATAATGTCAAAAATATCAAACTATTTTTTACAAATTTTGCATTGTATTCCAAATTAAATGATCCAAATACATTGTTTGCTAATTATGGAGCCTCCATCCGCCTGCCTTGTAATAAAAATTGGTTTGAGAACATTTATCAAACTAATAATGGAGAAAATATATATCTTGGGAATTATTGTTCACACCAAATTAAAGGGTATAGTGATGTATTTGTAACATTACTAAATTGTTGTGTTAAACAAATTCATAATGTGATGTATGTGCATGGTATTAAGAAGAACCTAATCTCAATTTCTACCATAACAAATCAACATTTTAAGGTTGAATTTGTAAATTCACATTGCGTGGTGAAAGATATGCATAATCATTAAAGTTTGTTACAATAGGTGTTAGAGTTGGAGTTTTATATAAGCTTTAACGTGAAAAGAAAAATTCATATCCCTAACCATGATTTATTGCTATCTCTAAAAGGAGGAATGGTAAAAGGATTTCCAATACTTGAGAATGAATATTTTTCAAGTGAAAGGTGTGCATTAGGGAAAATTCATAGAGAATTTCTCCTACTAATATAGATAGAAGGAAAAGGGATACTTTTGAAGTTGTGCATTCAGATGTATATCATCCTATGTAAATAAGATCATTAGGTGGAGCATATTATTTCTTGATATTTATTGATGATTGTACAAAATATACATGGGTTCACTTCATGAAAAAGAAAAGTGATGTATTTGAATATTTTAAAGAATTAATGAACTCTGGTTGAGAAACAAATAGGAAAATACATCAAGATCCTTTAACCAAATCAAGGGGAAGAATATACTTCAAGTGAATACATCAATTAATGCAAATCCTATTGAATTTTACAATATACACAACACTATATACTCCACAATATAATGGAGTAGTTAAAAGGAAGAATGAAGCCCTAGTATAATGTGCATAAAGCATGTTAAAAGGTAAAAATATTACCAATGCCTTCTAGGTTGAAGCTGTTACCACTGTTGTTTATTTGAAAAATAGAATTCCAACTAAAATTTTACATCATAACAATCCTTTTGACACTACAACGATAGCCCTAAATAGCCCAGAAATCCATTTATAGTAGAGGTTAGTAACAGAGGTCAACAACTAGATGTTTTTTTGATGGTGTGACTACAATATACAAATGCATTGATGCTTTACTATCCATATAAGCATTGGTGTCAAATAGAACATCATTCACTATGGTAGATTTATTTTTATGAAATAAAAAAACACGTTGCACTAAATAACAAAACACACTGGTGCTTGGCTAATTGATAGCAACATAAAAAATTAACATTTAAAAATTGTCGATTCTATATATACTCATAGCACCAAAAACCTTCTTGTATTAAAACACCCTGGTGCATACCTAGAAAGAGCATTGCTATATTTTTAATTAAAAAAAATGTGATGCTATATTCTAATGAAGAACCTGTGTTATTAATGTATTAAAATGCCCCGGTGCATCTTCTAAAGAGCACCACTCTACAATTTTTAATTTAAAAAAAAATGCGGTGGTATAATCCAATAATGCAGTGATGTGGTATATGTACTAGAACGCCTAGGGTGCAACTTATCAAAATCACCACTATATGTTTAAAAAAAATAAAATTAAGTGGTTCTCTTGGATCTTCAATGCACCAGTGCAATTATAATAACCCATCGGAGGCAGGATAAATAAAGAAAAACCTCCTCTGTAAATTTCATTTTTACCATATATAGTGCTAAATATATCTAAAGAACTGGTGCCACTCTGTCCTCATGCAAGTGCCCTGATGTTAGTGCTTCTCTTGCTTACCATCCTTTCATACCGTTCTTAGTGCATGGATTTCAAACTTTTTGAAGCAATGGTGAAATTGGCCTTTCTCAATTATGTGTCAACAATCCCTCCCCGATGAGAAAATGTCCATGTAATGTCTATGATTCTCTCTAATTTAATTTTTTAGTGGATTAGAATTGAAAATTAACTCAAACATTCCATCGTTTTTCGTGATGCACTCAATAGCTTCAACTCTCACTAATAGTGGTGCACCGCCATTCGATGCATGAACCTAACACACTTCTATATTTGCAGTGTGTTTCGTAAATGAAAACGCATCGGGAAAAGCTATAAATTATACATTGGTGCATATATTTTTAGGTTATACCCAGCTCATTTATATTTAAAAAACACACCACAAAAATAATATTAAAAAATATAGCTTGATGCATTCGTCAACCTAAACGTTTTGGACTGATGCAAAATGGTTATACGTGTGCACAGGTGTAAAGTTTGAGACACACCATCATGAAAATTTAAACATGTGAAGCACAAACGGTGCATCATATGTATGTACACACTGTATCTAGTGTGGTTGTGTTTGATAATGCACCAAAGACGGTGCATTACTATTTCTTGTGCGCACTAAGGATTTTTTTTAATTAAAAGTTATGTTTCCACATTTATAAATAGATTTTTCATTTAATAAAAAAAAATTGTGTTTCATGTATGAGGCTATGTATTTTATATTTCAATCATGTATCAGAGACATCAGTAGAGGGAGCCGTAGAAGGAGCATGAGAAAATGGTAGAGTAATACAATATGGTATTACCATGGGAGGCCCGAGAAATAGAGAGAGATTTATAACCTTGCCCTATTAGCCCAATGACCTGGGCACTCTTGATAAATGTAGGCCTCCTCAAGTACTGTGAGGATGTTACATCCCTAAAGGCGCATTCTATCTTATTGGTACATCTGATCCACTAATGGAGTGTCAAGGAGTAGAGTTTCCATGCTGGTCCTAAGGTGTGGTATAGGCCCTCTGAGGAGGACACATATTTTATCACTAGCATATTCAGGATAGGGGAGGATTTCCTCAGTTCCCTTATCACCCCCATGGGGTTGCAACCCTTATCACCCCCATGGGGTTGCAACAAATATTTCTTACTCTCACAGATATGTTGGGACTTATGCAATCCGTCTACCGGACTTTTGGGTTTGTGGTGGACAGTTATGTAATTATTGTTTTGCTGCACACGAGGTTAGGTGTGTCTCATTATTATTCACCACCATCGCACACTTTACTAGTGATGGGAAGCACATTAGTTTCCCTATTTTGTATTATGTCAATTCTTTGATTCAGGCACCATCATGTAATAGATGGTTTTCCATTATTTTGAGGCAGTTTTGTATGGATTTAGATAGATTTTATGCAATGATACATGGTAGGACAAGCTTCCCTTTCGCTTCATATATTTTTTGTTTATTTTTTTAGAGGCTTCCAAAGACGAGGCCTACATTTAACCATCACCCTCCTCGGCTAATGATTGAGGTCTGGATGTGCATGTGGGGGCAGGTGATGCCCAAGAGTGGTCTGCCAAAGTATTCAACTAGGATTTTCACCCAGGCACTCACGCTACTAGCCAGTGAGGATGACTATGCATTCATCTTGTTGTCATTTATGTACGTGGGTATTGATTGGAGACAATATCCCAACATCCTCTTCATAGTGGATGAGCCTACACTTGATAGAGGTAATATTGTTGTTTTCTTTAAATTAGTTTAGTTTCATTTTATTGTTTTAATTAATTAGAATAAAATTTATTCTAGTACGTTCTTTAACTTGTTTTATTAAACTTTTTAATGATTTTTTTATTTTTATTTTATTGTTGTGTACTATATATTTTGTACACATCGACATATTCCATGGGGAAATGCCTTTTTCCCCATTAGATGGAGTAGATGAGGAGATGGATGAGGCCCAAGAGGGTGAGGAAAATCCTTATGGGGGCATGGGCATCCGGGCCCGTAGGGCTAGTCTAGGATTTTGGATGGAATATTGTGACAAATTATCTAGATTTTGGGTTGAGGAAGGAGCCCTCCCTTCGAGGGCTCAAGATATCAATGCAAATCCTAGGTTTTTGGATCTCTACAGGGACTATCTGTGCGATATGATGACTCTTATGCATCATATCATCGATGTTAGTAGCATACTGGTAATTATGAGAGATGTAGGGCATGCAACGTCAGACACGTCAGATGAGCCTCCACGCAGTGCTAACCCATCAAATCATGATGTTTCTGGTAGTACTACCACATCAGATCATGGTTAGGGTGTCGATGATCCTTCTAGTAGTACACCTCCTCCTCCTTCACCTAATGATCAGATGTCAGATCTAGAGGATGTGTCTTATGTTTCTCCTAATAGTGCAGACCAACTACATCCTCCTCCACCTTAAAGTTCGACATACATTGAAGCAGTAGTTGACCATCTGTCATCTTCTGCTACAGACCAAGTTGGCACCACTACGTCTATTGTATCAGATATTTGATTGCAGTTATTTGAATTAATGTAGTTATTTGAATTGTATATATATAGATATTGCATTTTTTTTGTTCATGTACTTAATTTATATGTTGGTGTTGATGTGTATATTGTTAGGTCATGTTAGGTATGTTCATTTAATGTGCTTACAGATAGATGTGTATATGATAGCACTTATTTTACATGAGATGTACATTAATTTGAGGATGTGTGTGGTGATAATCTTAGATTACAATGTCTATGTTTTGTTAGATGTGATCATGATGACGATGCTTTGTTAGATTATTAGATTTTTGTGCTAGCTAATGACATTTATATATGTTGGAGGTATATATAATTAGATGCTAGTAGTGAATTTGAATGTGCATCTTAGATGATGTTTATATTTGTTAGATGGTTATCATTATGATGTTTATTTTTATGAAATGATATTTATTATAGATTATATATTGGTGAACTTATATCAAAATTTATATATGAAATTGCATGCAAAATGAGTTAATTTAAAAAGAATGCAAATATAATTTTATAAATTACAAGGTTTAGTATGGGTGAAACTATGATTGTAAAATTAGGATAAATATTTTTCTATATCTTTGATAGTCCATTTGTATTCATTCTAACTTAATTAGTAACATATTTCAATACTCACAAGGATAAAATAATTAAAGATAAAATAATTTACTTAGTTCTTAACAAGATGAAAATGTGTAATGCATTCATTTTTTAATATAAAATATCGATAATAATAAATTATTAAAAATAACAATTTAACCAATTCAATATTGGTTTATAAAATTCAATCTATTGTTAAATTTAAAACCTAAAGCTAGAATTATATATAAATAGTTTACATTTAATATAACTCAAAAAATTCAATTTTTATAAATTTTAATTTATCACTAAAATTATGAGATTTTCAAGAAATTTAAATTTAATATTTATATCAACTATTACCAAATTAAATTAGAAGTTTCTCTCTAAAGATGAGGATCAAGAAATGTAAAATAAGGTTTGTGAAGTTACTTGTAGTTGGGGATTTTCTCTATTGCAATTTCTCCCTTAAAGAGGTAAGTGAACTTTTTTCTAGTAATAAATATGTAACATTTTAGTGTTATTTTGGTTCTTTATTTTCTATTTGATTGGTTTAAATTTAACTCTTTTTAAAAATAAATATGATTTAAATAGTACAAAAATCGTACTATATTAGATTTTAACTTTTGACAAATAATATATTTTATTATTTCTTAATGAGAAACTCAAGAAATATTATTTTTTCCACATATTTATAATGAGATAGTAACTAGAATTCATGTTTTCACATATCCTAGCTAATATTGCATCATGTTCACAATGATAAAGACATGTCTACTTTAATTAATTTACTTATAAATACATAAAAATAGATATCTATTTTACATAATCTAAATAGGGAAAGAAAATGCATCTACACCAAGTCTTTTAGAAATTCAAACAAATTACTCTTAATCACCATCACATTATTTATCATTTAATTCATAGCCATAAATATTTATTAATTCAACTTTTATTTATAGTTACCATTGAAAAGAAAAGTCTAAATTATTCCATTATCGACGATGAAAAAATTAAAAGCTCTCATACATCGATGTAAGCCCATTTGTTTCTCTTATGGTCCATAAAAATATGCAATAAACATTTTATACATGCATAAGACCTCCTTTTAGTTTACATAATGTTACAAGAACTATAATTTAAATATAGTAAAATGACTTTACCTCTCATGTCAAGAATTTAATCTTACATATTAAATAACCAATCTTTCCACTTTTAAAGTCCTTACATAGAGTTATCACTGCATGATATACATTGATTTTGAACTAAACAAGAAGAAGAAACATGTGAACTGATTAATAAACCAACAAGTATCTAAATCGAGAATAAATCTTCACTGTTGTTTATAAATTCACTATTTTCTCGTTTTGGTTATATTCTTTTCATTTTCCTATTTGTGAAGGATTGTAACCTTGAATACTTGTTATCATAGATAATGTACACAATTGGAAATACTCAGTTTTAAGTGTAAAAATGTGTCCACTGCAAAAAAACATGTAAAAACATTTTTGAATCTTACCAATTATATGAAATGCCAACAAGAAGAATAAAAAAATATATAATTACTAAAAAAAAGGAAACAAAAAATATACAATAATAGTATAAATGATGAAATGAAATAAGTACATATCACTCTCTGTTGTCACCACCCTGATTATTTTCCTCACTTGGCATGATAATGTTGTTATTCCCAAAAATATATTTTGATCTAGGGTCATGTCTTAATATGAACCACCAATTCCTATCCAACACATCTAGGTAAAAAAACACCTAGTTGCAGTGTTTTGGGAAAACATAAGGCTCCCTATCCTCATGCCACATCTTTCTAGAGTTGATAGATATCAACCCACTATCATGATCTTCCTTTAGTTTATTCCAATCAAAGGTGTCCCACCACTTGCACCTAAAAATAACACATTAGAACGAAGAGAAGTCCACTTTAATGATCTCTTGTATCTTTCCAACATAACCTAACTAGATTGGTCAAACTCGGCTTCTACTCGACAATATTGTGACATGTATCCATCATCGACATCCTTTGTGCAAAAATGATGTCCATATGCTCACATAAATGGGAACAAATGCACCTATAAAAAAGTGAAAATATTAGTTTCATGTGTCTAATAACTTGAATATAAAAAAAGTATAAAATATATATAGATGCTAAAATTCAAAGGTGCAGTATGAAGTTAAAAATGTTTAGAAAGAGATTATAATTATCGAATTTCTACACCCAATCCCTATGTTTAGCACATCCTCTTCAACATGCGGGTAACAACTGAATGCACCATATTTCTCTCTCACTTGATCAACTACCCAACTATCAGGGCATGTCATTGGCATATTTTCTTTTAAATGATTAGGATAAGGCATGCTTCTCCCATTCAACCATTTGAATTATTTCTTGTCATTTCCCCATTTCATCCTCTTATGCTCATACAATGCAACCCATAGTTGTGTCTCTTCCATATTGTAAATAATGATTTTGTTGATGGCTTAAATTTATGGATTTTTTGATGAAATCAAACCAACATATATAGTGAGTATGAGTTCAAAATATGCATTAATATGAAGTTCACTATGAATAGTTACTCTGTATAAATTTTAAAAATGACAAGCCACTTACTTTTTATTATGTGCCTCTTTCCATTTTTTTCAAGAAGCTCGACTTCTCTTTTGTCTTCATCCCTTTCGTCATCCCAAAATAATGCACCTGGTGTGTTTTTGATCTCCTTGATGTACTCATTGACATAATAGAAAGACCGATATGATATATACCCCTCAGGTTTTTCCCTTTTTTGAACGAAACCTTTCAATTATTCATGTACTTATATAATAAGAACATCCAATGACAAGAAACCAACCTAGCTAATTCAACCTCATCTACTAGGTGAATTAGAAGATGAACATGCAAATCAATGAAACTTATTGTCAGTGCCTTCTCAAGCATACAAATAATACCATTTATCTCTTGATTCCATCATAGAATGCTAGCCATATGAATCTCATTTGATGTGATCCAACATACAAATGTAGATAATTTAGATATGGCATGTCGTAGGCCTTGGGGGAAGTCATGGTTGACAAACCCACACATGAGTAGAGGATAATGACACTACACAGTAAATAGTATGTTATACAAAAATTGATTATAAATATCCCGTCGCATAAAAATAAAATACAAATAGCAAAATCATGTTTTTGACATACGTATTCTTATAAAGTTCAAATGGTGATGTGATTTCAACCCCAAAAAACAACCTTCCACATTGAAGTAGTGGTGTAGTGAAGATGAATTTAAAGAAGGCACCCTCACACTCATTATAACTTCCTTTGCCAAAGAAAGATCATCTTTCTCTAAAATCCATGGGACATCACCTTCTTTGAAAGACCAAGAGGGACTATCCTTTCCTCTAGTTTCTTGTCTTGGACAGTGTTTCTTTTTAGTTTTCGATGAAATAATATCTCTCCTAATAATCAATGTGTCACTTTACTTCGATGATATGTGCCTCCATAAAGAATATGAAACATTTTCAAATATATGCATGGGATCTAGTAGGTGGGAAATCTTAAGACGCTCCCAATATGGGAGCTCATAAAAGAAAAATTTCCTTTTCATCCCAATGGGAAATATCTCAACATAGATTTCGAAGAATTCTAGATCATTGAACATATACTCCCCATTTGCATCAAACATTTATGAAAAATCCTTCTCCTTCTCTCTCTCATATGTTCTAATCCATTCAGCTAGTGTTGTTATTGTAGGCCTTTTGGTTCTCTCTAGTTTACCATTGAAAGTGGATGTTTCTCTTTTGTAAGGATGTTTTTCTGGGAGGAATACCTTGGAGCGATCATACATTGGATTTTGTAGGTGGTCCGACCACCTAGATTTCAGGGAAGTTCCACAACATATACATCCATAATACCCTTTTGTT
The DNA here is from genome assembly GCA_031772625.1 of Pinus tabuliformis. Lineage (NCBI taxonomy): Eukaryota > Viridiplantae > Streptophyta > Pinopsida > Pinales > Pinaceae > Pinus > Pinus tabuliformis. The sequence goes on from CM062809.1 coordinate 511,290,160, forward strand.
ACAAGACCTATAAAATTATTGTATACATGTTCGCATGTTAACGACCATGAATATCAGAACAATTTCAGTGAATTAAATTAATATGCGAAAAAATATTGTTATGTATATAAATAAATCAATAAAATGTAATTTACCATAGGAAACTCCTAAGCCTGGATAATCATGTATGGCGTAAGAACATATGCCATACAACGTAAAACACCTCTCTATTGTAATTGGTCTTGATACATCATACACATGTATCCCTTCCCATAATTCCTTCAATTCATCTACCAATGCTTATAAGTAGACGTCCATATTCTTCACTTGTCTTCTATGAGGGACTGTGAGAACCAACATAATATGTTCATTCTTCGTGGAAAAACATGAGAGGATATTGTTATTGATCACTACTATAGGCCAAACAAAATAGTCAATATTTTGGAGGGAACCTGTGTTGATGCCATCCATGGCTATGTTGAGTTGTAGAATTTGTACTTCATCCTTAAATTTTGTAGGACATGTATCCTATATATGCTTCATGTCTATTGAATTTTTTGGTATTCACATAACTCCTAACTCACTTTTGTCTGAGGCATGTCATCCCTGCAACATATCTAATTATTTGCAATGAAAGAGCCTTTGAATCCTTGGGATTATAGGCACGTGCCTTAATATCTTATAAGGAGGACAATGTGATTTACCCATATATTTTTGAATTATGGTACCTGTCATGCCAACATTTCATACATATCTCTTTTTCTTCATATTCTCCTCTATATATAATAAAATCATTCAAACATGTATGATATGATATGTACTCAATACCCAAAGTTTTGAATAACTGATTTGCCTCCTTGCAGCTATCATGCAAGAAATTATCACTGAAAAGAACCTTATCTTTGGATAACCTACAATTGGTGAGGAATATAATTATTCAATGTCAATATTTAATGTTCGTAAAATCAATCATTTTTAATTTAATTGTGTGACACAATTTATGAAAATATAAGGGACTTGATAGATCATGTAGGGGAATTACCTCAATATTAAAAGAAACATGCATTAAATATGCCAAACTTTTCTTTCAAGTTGTATAACAACATCATTGTCCCTAGCTAAGTAGAGTTTGACTTGCCGCCAGGTCCAAAGAGAGGGGTGCTGGAAGTAGATTTCGGGCTTTCGAATAAGGTTTCACTGATATGAGAATCATCCCCTAGCTCATCATTCTGGAATGAATATAACAAAATTGCCTTCATGGAAATGGTGTAATCAGCCATACCAGCCCGCATTTTATTTTCTCCATTGCTAACTTATGATGAGGAACTACTATTGTTGTAGTCATTCCTAATTGGTGAATCCAGACGTAGTGGGAATTAAATAGGTGGTTGATTCAACCATTTTTTGTATGATTCCTCCCCGAATATTTCTCTTAATGCAACCTTCTGTCAAGTTTATGTTGTAGTGGGATGGACCAGAAGATGGTAGGTGGGTCGATCATCATCATTAGAACCCTAATTTCAAAAAACATTGAACATCATTAGTACAATATCAATGATATTAGTAAGCATGTCAATGGAATTGGTTTGTTGAAATTACATTACACCAAATAATTATTAGCATCATTGATCCAAGATTACGACTGGAAGATGTCATGTTCCAATTGGTAGTGCGAAGAGGTTGTCCATTTTATTCTACCGATTGTTTGTGATATGTTGCTCTTGATAAGAGCTTCCAAATTTTTGAAATGGAGGAATATTTTCTACATCTAAACTCGATTCTGAATCAAGATCTTCCAAATTTGGATACATTTTTATTTAAATTGACATGGATTAAAAAAAATCAAACAGATAATCAAAATATAAATAAAATCTGAACTTCATAGATATGGAAAGGGAGAACTCCCCGAAGGAAATATATCAACAATAAGGAAATAGCTATAATTTGAAGAATTGGCCATTTGATATGATTGAAATTTTGTCCCTGCATTTGAGAAAAATCAGAAATAAAATTTTGTGTTCATATCTAAAATTAATTTGAGAACCATATAACCACAATTTGAAGTTTAATGTAATTTTTAAACCATTTTTCAAGAATAACATGAAGCTAAGCAGAAAATGTATGCTATGAGCTATTGTAATTCATGTGGATGCATCCTAAAGGATAATTTTGGATTAATATGTTATTTTATGTGAAAATAAAATTTCAGATAAATTTTAAACCCTACTAGTGCACTTATCAAAACAAATCACACTAATGTTTTTAAATCATAACACCACAAGGGCATTTAAATAATACCCACATTAGTTTCTCACATTCCGAAAAATATAAAATATGTTATCATGTTGGTGGTCTTATACAAAACTGCACCGTTAAGTTTAAATAAAAACAACACAGGTACATCCATGGGGTCTTGGATATACGATGATCGAGTGTTATGTTAAGACTCTCCTTAATTTGGAGTCACCTGTTCAATTCCCTGCCCTGATTGGGGAAATATATTGGACATGATGAAGATGTAATCCTGCCAATCTTACCAAAAAGAAAGGACAGGTATGCACATGTTTCCAGAGTTTAGAAAATAAAAATGAATTTTACCATCTTAGTGCTCTTATTACAACTAAAGCACTAATTCATTTAAATATAAAGTGCACGATTGTGTTAAAATGTTAATTTCATCATTTCAAGATTTCGTTAAAAGAAGTGTATCATGTCTACAATGTGGGTGCACTTTTCTCGTAAATGTACTAATGCTCTTTACTATTGAACATACTGATGTTCCAATAAAGTGAAAAAAAAGCATGATTTTATTTTCATTTTTTAAAATTCAAAAACGAGCAGTAATTGATTTCATTTAAATAGTAAAAAGTTACTCACTATTTCATTATTTTTCCCAAAATTTCAAGCGAGTGAATTGCGAGAGAGACATACTAGAAGCACTATGTAGCAGCCAAATACTTCGGAGCAAAAAATATATTCAAAATATTATAATCTTAAAGGTATGGTGATTCATTAAAACCTTGCATAAAAATTTTAAATTTTATTGTCGATTTTACCAATAATTGTTTTTACCATGTGTGTTATGGTTTAATGAAAAGATAGATCATTTGCAAGAGAAACATATTGGGTGCACTGTAGAACAACAAAATATTTTGAAACCACGTAAAGATCATAATTTGAAAGGTATGGTGATTGTTGGAAATAATACTGAGAGGGGGGGGGGGGGGGGGGGTGAATCAGTATTATTAAATCAATAAAACTTTTTCATTTCCATATTAAGATTCATATACGCTACTTCAGTTAAGGCAAACCGCATGTATACGCAACTGTGTGTAATGCAACAAGCGTATATCCAATAAAATTATGATTCAGGTAGTTGATCCTTAATGAGTGCATCAGAACATTATTAACCATATGAACAGTAAACAGGAGTAGTAAAATAGAACAGATCATCACACATAAGAAGCACACATGAACACCATGATGTAAGGTGGAAACCCAATGTGGGTGAAAACCACCTGCTGTAAGTTGTCTCAATCTTCTTTTTAATAAGAAACTTCTTTATACAATAGTTTTGTACTGGTGCAGTCTTATACCTTCTGTCGTTCTCCAGACTCTCCTGGAAGGGAGCTACAACCACCTTATCTCTTGTACTAGCCGATCCATTTACTAGTACGTAGGTGTTGGCCTACTGAATTCTCCAACCTTCACTTGTTTTCCAGCTGCTACTAGAAGGGAGCTACCACCCCCTTAGCTCTTGTACTAGCTGATGTACTAGTACGTAGGTGCTGACCTACAGAAGGCTACAACCTTCTCTTTCTTCCTCCAGGTACCACATTTCATACATTTTCACACTGGATATTCCTGAAGCACAACACCATAATCTGAAAGGCCACATTTCATCCAATTTTCATACTGGACCCATCAACAACATTGAAGCACAAAATCAATCACCACCTGCATCATCAATCTCTGAATCACCCAATACTGAAACACTGAAACCCTGTCAACAACACAATCACCAGAACACAGAATAGACAACAGAACTCTGCAACAATAACCAGATCCAACTGCAACTTCAAATATCATGTCTCATAATGTATACGCTACTATGATGAATCAAACCAACGTACATATGTGCTTTCACCAAATCCAACCCGCGTATAGATTTGCAAATATTTACTCATAACTTTGTAGCTGTTCTAGACATCAGTCATACCCAGATCATAACATTCCTACAATAAAACATGCGTCAATAATTTAGATCTAGTCTATCCATAATCAAACCATATAATGATAAAACATTCCAAGCCTTAAGATCTCGATCCATCATTCATCATCATTCACATGGGTGCATCCTTGGTTCAGATCAATCACAGAATCACAAACCCATAACCAACATACTAGATCTCACACTTCAAAAGATATTCATCACTTCTCAAAAATTGCCTTGGCCTAATGATCTTCTTCTCTTTTAATAGTCTTAGGCCTTACTCAATACCATGGTCCAAAACCATTTAGAACCAATACTAGGGACCCAATACCTGGGTTCAACACTTTAGACACAATACCAAGGACCAAAAGCATAGGTCTAAATACCACGGACCCAAAAATAAGCTTTCCCACATGTACGCGCTTTTTTGTGCATGAAAGTGTGTGCATACACATACGCGAATTTTGATCAGCAATCCCGCGTGTATACGCGCCTTTGTATATAGTGAACCTACGTGTATAACTTGCGTGTATACCCTACTTGGTATATAGCCAACCTGCGTATATACGCGACTTGGTACATAGTGAACATGCGTATAACATGCATATGTATGCGACTTGGTATATAGTGAACCTGCGTATATACTCTTCTTTCTTCATTTTTGTAGTCTAATCATCAATTCTTTGCTACTGACTTGCTACACTATAATCTGTCATCTAGCCATCAAGGACAACACTTGTATCGTAATGCCAACAATCTCCCCCTTTGGACTTGATGGCAAAGCTAACTTGTCATACTGAGAACTGTCATCTGATTCCTTTGAGCTGTCCTACATCCCATGTATTCTGTCACATCTGATATCTCTTCTGTAGATTCATCTAGATATATATAAGTGATTTGTTCTTCTACGAGTGGGTTGCCATCAAGTACAACACATACATCATAATGCCAACAATCTCCCCCTTTGGACTTGATAGCAACAACACCAAATAACTCTCCCCCTTTGACATCAAGGGCAAAGGGCGAACCAAGATATTCTCTTTCCTTGATAAACATTCCGCTGTCCATACTCCCCCTGAGTACCTACTGAAATCTCTAAATGAGCTCCCCCTTTGTATATACCAAGGTGTACCAATCTGACCATGCTCCCTCTGAGTACATGCTGAAGTCTCTGCTCTGTTGAAGTGTGCCATTCATGCTCCCCTGACTGTAAGCAAGGTCTGCAAAAAGATGTTCTACAAGAAGAACATGACTCTATCATAAATGACCTTCCTATCACCAAGGACTCATACATACATCCATCTCCAAACCTAGTGGGGATATACCAATATTGACTCATCCACCCAACCAAGTGGGGATATGCCAGATACCAAATGTTTATACATGACTGAACTATTACATCATCCTTCCCATGCATAGATGGGGTACAAATTACATCATATGACCAAAATGGATTCATCAAATGACTACGATAGATAGAGACAAACTATTACATCATGAGTCTTGATATGACCTTTACATGACATTTATAACAAAGACCAAACATCTAAATAAGATCATGATAGTCATCAGCAACTATCATACACAATGTATGATCTGCTCCATAATCATCTGACAACAGCATCTAGACCAGCAACAAGGTATGTCTGCATCAACTCATCCTTTTGAACATAATTCTGCATATGACATACAGAATCATTCACATTATATCATATGTGAAAAACACCAAAGCCATCTCATCAACATCAAGATCTGCATGATCCAAGTATCATCACATGGGAACATTTGCATCAATCAACATATGTAAGTATCAACCTATCATCATATAGGTAAGAACTTATCATCATCATGTCTCCAACAATGCAACTTTGAGTAAACATTCATGTATCCAGCACTATGTATCTTGAGCTCAAGATCATTTGTCAAGACTTCTTGATATCATCAACAGCAACAATCCTCATCCACATGAGCGCCAAGAACTATAGGAATCCTGCATCATAATTGTATTATATGATCTTTATGCATATGACGACAGCAGCATATGAGTGACTCATCATCAAGTGTATTCAAGCTTTGTACTTCTCCTTATCCTTATGAAGATCACCATGTAAGCACCATATATGCATCCACAAATCTGATCAGAACACCAACTATGTAAACCCAAGAATCATATGAGATTTTGTCATGGACAACTCATAACCATATCATAGCAAGATGTATCATTTAGCCATATAAGCATCATCACTAAGGACTACTAACCATAATGCCAACAATGTATTATCAAAAGCATATGCTCCCCCTGAACCTGTGCCATCTTGCTTACTGTCAGATCTGATCATGCATATATCAGCAAGAAGTATCATCATCCACAAGTTAAGATCAAATCATTCCTAAACATCTTACAAGTATCAAGACATTTCCACACAACATCAACAGATTGTAACCATTATGAAATAGAGCAAATAATGGACTGAATCATATCAGACCCCTTTTCCTGAGCCTGTCCCACTGCTTTTCCTCAAACTAACATATATGCGATTGTGCAGTAACCAACTCACATATATAAGCGACTTCCCTTTATGAAACTTGCATATGAGATTTAGGACACTGAAGTTTTGCACTTTCAGGTCCCTCTGAGTCTGTTATGTCTATATATTGTGCTGTGCCACATCTTTCTGACTGTACTTCCTTCTTCTTCCATATCTTCAAGTGTGATGATGTTTTCTCCTTTTGGTATGGTGCTCGTACTTTGTTCTCGCATTCCTTTGATGTATGTCCAAGCTTGTTACATGCATAACATCTTACATGTTTCGTATTCCTTCTATGGCAATCAACAGCTCTATGACCAAACATATTGCAAGCAAAGCAATATCCCTTAAAGTACCTGGAACGTGATGATCTTTCCGAGTGATAGTCTTGAACCATTCTTCTTCTGCATCTGGCTGCAACATGTCCAAGATTATGACATACATAACATTCAACATTATTCTTTTGAGGAATTGACAAACTATTATTTCCATAGTTAGGAATAAAAGATTTTCTTTGAAGAATTTCTTTCCTTGGTTGTTGATGGGATTGACCTCTCATCTCCTTGTTGAGCATTTCAGATTTTACATTAGAGTCCCTTGTCTTACTTTGTGAACTAGATTCTCCTTCAAAAAATTCATTAAAACCAAGACATGTTTTTATAGCAAGAGACCTTTGACTACTAAGAATATCATCCAAGATCTTAGTACTATCTTGAAATCATAAGAGCTTATCCTTTTCTTCTAAGTTATCTTTAAGAATATTTACCTCAACTTGATGTTGCTCCTCCTTTTCATGATACTACTTCTTCATGTTTTCTTCAGCTTTTCTTCCTTCTTCCAACTGATGTCTTAGTTCAAGAACTTTGTTTTCTTGTTTTTCAAGAGCTTGGAGTAGTTCTTTATTCTGCCTTTTTGATTCTTCAAGATCTTCTTTTAGCGAGAGGATCGTAGCTTCAAGACTTTCATAGTAACTGGATCTGTCTCTGAGTTTCTTGATTGTTGTGCTCCTTTCATTGACTTCATTTCTTAATGATGTCACTTCATCCTGCAACTTTTGACATTGATCTTCCTTGTCCTTGAATAACTTCCTTACCTTGTTTCCTTCCTCTAGTTGAGCTTTTAGTTTGGTAGCTTCTTCTTTGAAGGCACATTCCCTTTTGTTCAATAGATCTTGTTGATCTCTAATTTTGTCTGTAAGCCTTTTAAATTCTACCTCTATTTGATATTGCTCACCCATAAGAGCAAATTCAGTTGTTTTGCTATCACTTTTATCTTCAAAAGGATGGATAAATGTGTCACCAGAGTATAACAAATTCATACCTGCTAGTTCTTTTGCTTGTTCATCTTCATTCTGAATTGATTCTGAATCTAAAGTGCTTCTTCCACATATTACCCAATTGATTCTCCCACTGTCATAGCTCTTCTGAGATGTCTTCTTCTTCTTAGGCGCTTTCTTCTTAAGCTTCTTTCCCATTGATCTATGGATCTCCTTCAAGTGATCAAGCTTCTACCAAAGGACCTACTCTGATACCAATTGTTGGAAATAATACTGAGAGGGGGGGTGAATCAGTATTATTAAATCAATAAAACTTTTTCATTTCCATATTAAGATTCATATACGCTACTTCAGTTAAGGCAAACCGCATGTATACGCAACTGTGTGTAATGCAACAAGCGTATATCCAGTAAACTTATGATTCAATTAGTTGATCCTTAATGAGTGCATCAAAACATTATTAACCATATGAACAGTAAACAGGAGCAGTAAAATAGAACAGATCATCACACACAAGAAGCACACATGAACACCATGATGTAAGGTGGAAACCCAATGTGGGTGAAAACCACCTGCTGCAAGTCATCTCAATCTTCCTTTTAATAAGAAACTTCTCTATACAATAGTTCTGTACTGGTGCATTCTTATACCAGTATGCAGGCTTCTACCTACAGAAGGTTACAACCTTCTCTCGTTCTCTAGACTCTCCTGGAAGGGAGCTACAACCCCCTTAGCTCTCGTACTAGCCAATCCATTTACTAGTACGTAGGTGCTGGCCTACTGAATGCTCCAACCTTCACTTGTTTTCCAGCTGCTACTAGAAGGGAGCTGCCACCCCCTCAGCTCTTGTACTAGCTGATGTACTAGTACGTAGGTGCCGACCTACAAAAGGCTACAACCTTCTCTTTTTTCCTCCAGGTACCACGTTTCATACATTTTCAGACTGGATACTCCTGAAGCACAACACCATAATCCGAAAGGCCACGATTCATCCAATTTTCATATTGGACCCATCAACAACATTGAAGCACAAAATCAATCACCACCTGCATCATCAATATCTGAATCACCCAATACTGAAACACTGAAACCCTATCAACAACACAATCACCAGAACACAGAACAGACAACAGAACTCTGCAACAATAACCAGATCCAACTGCAACTTCAAATATCATGTCTCATAATGTATACGCTACTATGATGAATCAAACCAACGTACATATGTGCTTTCACCAAAGCCAACCCGCATACAGATCTACAAATATTTAATCATAACTTTGTAGCTGTTCTAGACATCAGTCATACCCAGATCATAACATTCATACAATAAAACATGTGTCAATAATTTAGATCTAGTCTATCCATAATCAAACCATATAATGATAAAACATTCCAAGCCTTAAGATCTCGATCCATCGTTCATCATCATTCACATGGGTGCATCCTTGGTTCAAATCAATCACAGCATCACAAACCCATAACTAGCATACTAGATCTCACACTTCATTAGATATTCATCACTTCTCAAAAATTTCCTTTGCCTAATGATCTTCTTCTCCTTTTATAGCCTTAAACCATACTCAATACCATGGTCCAAAACCATTTAGAACCAATACTAGGGACCCAATACCTGGGCTCAACACTTCAGACGCAATACAAAGGACCAAAACCATAGGTCTAAATACCACGGACCCAAAAATAAGCTTTCCCACATGTACGCACTTTTTCGTGCATGAAAGTGCGTGCATATGCATACACGACTTTTGATCAGCAATCCCACGTGTATATGTGCCTTTGTATATAGTGAACCTGCGTGTATACCCTACTTGGTATATAGTGAACATGCATATATACGCGACTTGGTACATAGTGAACCTGTGTATAACATGCATATGTACGTGACTTGTTATATAGTGAACCTGCGTATATACTCTTCTTCCTTCATTTTTGTAGTCTGATCATCAATTCTTTGCTACTGACTTGTTGCACTATAATCTGTCATCTTTCCATCAAGGACAACACTTGTATCATAATGCCAACAATCTCCCCCTTTGGACATGATGGCAAAACTAACTTGTCATACTGAGAATTGTCATTTGATTCCTTTGAGCTGTCCTGCATCCCATGTATTCTGTCACATCTGATATCTCTTCTGTAGATTCATCTAGATATATATAAGTTAGTTGCTCTTCTAAGAGTGGGTTGCCATCAAGTACAACACATGCATCATAATGCCAACATTGATTCACTCAAAACATTGCATAACAAACATTTTAGATTTTATTATTAATTTTTTTTACAATTTCTCTTATATTTGTTCACAGTTTAGAAAAAGAAATTAGAAACCTTGTATAATAAAAATTTTACTATTGATTTTACTAGCAAAAATCTTAAACCCTTGCTTCTTCTTGCTTATGTGACTGCAAATTTTCACCTTAGGGTTTAACTCCCTCTACCACTACACAATTAGGGTTATTTATTTTAGAAAAGTTTGATTTGATGAGTTTATGTACTCACTATATATAGGACATTTGACATGTAAAGTAGGGGGATCACTCATTGAATTAGACCCAAACCCTGTCGGCCCTGTCTGTTTAAAAAAAAAGAAATATATGTTTCACGACGTGCTAATGTAGTATAATGCACCAGTGTGCCCTGTGTAATACAACACACTAGTATATTTTAACACTATTAGTTTTGTTTAGTGTTTTCATTGGTTCTCTCAGTGTAATATAATGCATCGGTACGTGACTCATAAATAGCACCATTAAGTCATTGTGTTTCATTTATCGTTACAAATCACACCGTCATAATTTAAAATTAATTTAAAATTTTAATTTTCATTGATGGTGTCGAACAATTAATCACCTAGTGTCTTTAATGGCATAAATGCACCAATGTGTTTATTCAAATAAATACACCGGCTAATAGAGCTCTTTTTAGCTAAAATTACTTTATTTATCTATAAAATATATTTAACGGCTTATGTATTGAATTCTACAGGTTGTATATTGATAAAAATGTCTAAGAATATGTCAATTAATTGAAATATTCATCAACACAATGATAGCACATCGAAAAAAGCAGAGAAGGCAAGTTTTTTGTAAATTTTTTACAAAATTAATATGCTTGAACTATATGTAAGTTTAACTAATATGTGTTGGTCAATATGTTTCATGTAGAGCCACAAAATGAAGAAGGTCAATAAGTTATTTCTAATATAAGTGTAGAAGAGCGTAAACGCTTGATAGAAAAATTGCAGAATGAAGGATCAGGTGAATGAAAAAATATTATCTAGTATGGTTTTTTATTTTTGAATTTATATTAATAATATTATTAAGAATATTAAATAATGTGTTTCAAAAAAATCTATTAATTCATATATGTTTAATGTTCTACAGGGAGAAATAGTGAAGGAAATGATTAGTGTTGTTCTAAGAAAAGAAAAATTAAAGAACATGTAAGTGTTTAACTCATCTGGAGTGGTGCTAGAGGTTAATGAAAGGGGGGATGTTTTTTACAAAACTATGAGGGATCTAGTGGAATGAACATATAAACGTACTTTCCACTTACAATACAAAAATCAATCCAATGATTCCAAGAACCAAATTATATCTAAACTATAGGAAGTGTTTCTAGAGAAATGGTCAATGAGACATGTGAGACTTGCAATAGAAAAAACATACAACAACAAAAGAAAATCATTCAAAAGTTAATATTCCTAATCAAAATGATTTTCTAGAATTATATGTATATATTACTACAAACCATTCATTTATTAATATTATTTTTGTTATCTTTAGTTTTCATATATCAAAATAAAAATAGTTTACTACTCTTTTTTAAAATAAAATATGAAAATCCCAAATGATCAACAAGATGATATGTGAAACATACCAATTAGGAATGTCCCAAAAAGTGTACAAGACGATGGTCAAAGAAATGGATATAATTGAATCACAGGAGGATCCATGTCAACAACAATGTTCTTCAAATGTATGTAATCATGATTGAATTGGTATATATATATATATATATATATATATATATATATATATATATATATATATATATATATATATATATATATATATATATATATATATATATATATATATATATATATATATATATATAATTTAGTATTAAATATTAATTTTCAAGTATTTTCTTGTAGAAAAGAAAAAATTATGGAACTCATTCAGAAAATAAAACATGACAAGAAGGAAGAAAAGGGTTGATATCAAAGTTTGCGAGTAATTGTTAATATTTCCTAATAAAAACTCAAGGTTTCACTTTTGTATATCTTAAGTTATTTTACAACAACCATCCTTGAATTTATTCAAATAGGTTCTAACATAAAAGTAAGAGCCATCAGAAGAATTGATTGACATTGGGTTAAATATGGGTTGTGAGTATATGTTGGCATATCAAAACATCATTATGGAATTTGTAAATATCTATATTGTTTTACTTCTTTGCATTTATAATTAATAATACAAAAAAAATCCTTTATGTTACATCTAGGATATATAATGGGGTTTAAAACATGCAAGAAATGAAGTATGGAACTATTGCAACAAAATACTTGTTACAAAAAGGCATGAGACTTAGTTTTGAAACCATGTGTACAATTTATGAGTCACTTCTTGATATGGTAAATTGATATTCAATTTACATTGATGTATATTACTTATTTCAATTTTCATTATTCTCATTAATGTAGATACACTCATTGCACTTTATTTTTATGTTTGCAGATAGAACAACATCAAGAAGATGAAAAAAATCGATGCAATCAACAAAAAAATTGTCCAAATAACCGATATCATGGACGTAGCTCGAGCACTGACAACAATTGCAACAAATAAGGATGATGTATTTCGATATCAATGAAACCTGTTGTATTTTTTTGAAATAATTGCTTGTGAAAATCATATATTTTGTTTAATGTAATGGACAATGTGTCCAAATTGAGAGACAAGGGGTTACCAATAACAATAACATTTTGTATAACAAAGAGCCTTTTATTGATATATAATAAAATGCATTTTAATTTCTTCTATTATGTCATCCAATCTCACTATGAAATATTACATCATAGATTAAATGTATGGATGGTTAAATATTATAATGAAGAGATGTAAAATATGATAATATACTAAATTAATTCAAACATCTTATACAAATGCACTAATCAAATTTTAATTTATATGAATACAATTCTAAGATATATGTTGATTTTTTAATGAATAATGGATTTAAAAAATTAGAATAATTGCACTTTCACAAGTCAATGTTTTGAAAAAATAGAAAATCTCATTAAAAAACCTTATGCATCCATAACATAAAAATGCATTGAGCGTTATGTTATATAAAAGCACTGTGATGGCATCCTTTTTGCATGATTGAAGCCTTTTCAGAAAACAACAACACTGGGGTGTTTATCTCTTCAAGCACATATATTGTTTGCAAGTAATGCCCTAGTGCATTGTAATTCTTAACACACCATTGTTTAAATAGAACTAACACCTCGGTCCTACAACATATTATTTCTAGCCCAGGTGCATTATTAAAATTCACAGCTCACTGAGCATTTTATATCCTTAGTGCACTAGTGCATTTATATAAATAATACACATTGGTGTTGTGAGTTTAAATATAAGGAATGGGACTATAATATTTTTTTTCATGCCCCAGTGTTGTTCCTCAAAAGAATGCCTCAAGATGTTTTCTGATATACAAGCATGACGACAGTATAAATTTTAGGCACCAATATTCTTTGCACTCAATGCCTCATTGATTTTAGTTATGTATGCAGGCATGGTGCTTTTACATATGTAGGGCATTAGTGCTACTTGTTCCATGAAGTGCACCGCAAAAAAGGCATCTGTTAAAAGCTCCAACCACCCATTTTTTTTAGTTGTGATGAAGTTCTGTTATAATCTCCGCTAAAGCATCCGCTATTGCAAATAGGCGGATCTTTTTTTTGACAAAATTTTCCAATTTTATAACACTAAAACCCTCCTTTATAACCTACATTAGAATGTATTTTCCTTGTAGTGTGAAGCTATTTATGGTTATAAACCAATAATAAGTGATTTAAGAATACTTTGAAGTAAAGAATTTTCTCACGTTCTGAAAGAGGATAGGAGAAAATTTGATGAAAAATATATCAAGTATATTTTTATTTGTTATTATTCATATCATCAAGCATATAATTTGTTTGAGATATCAAAGAGGAGGAAAATGATAAGCATGAACATAAAGAGGAGGAATAATCTAGTGACATGCACTCTAACAACCACAACACACCAAGAGGAAGAGATGCTTCAACAAAAAGGAGAAGAGATGAAAGTAGTGAATCACCAAGATGGTCGTCATGTCAAATTCAACAATGAGTAAAAATTTAAATATTATGCCTTAATAAGTAAAGTAATGAATGCCATAGAACCTTTGAATTTTAGTGAAGAAAATGAGCATAAAGAATGTTGATATTAATGAAGGAATATTATGAGTCCATAACGAAAAATGATAACGTGAAATTCATACAACCATTCAAAAATAAACTACCCATGGGATTCAAATGGCTTTTCAAACCCAAATTTAATGTTTATGGAAGTGTAGATAAATATAAGGCCAAATTAGCTGCAAAAGGTTTACTCATGAAAGGAGGAAATTAATTATGAAGATTTTTTTGCATTAGTAGCTAAGCTAAGCACTATTAGATTAATGGTTGCATTATCTACAAATTATAAATGTAAACTACATCAGCTAGATGTTAAATAATTTTTTTTTTAATGGAGAACTAAAGGAAGAAGTATATCGTTCTTAGCCTCAAGGATTCATAAAGGAGGGCCAAGAGCACCTTGTTTGCAAATTAAAGAAATTTTTATATGGATTAAAATAGGTGACGAGATCTTGGTATGTGAAGGTTGACTCTTTCCTTTTTAGAAAGGTTTTATGAAAAGAAAAATTGATTGTAACATGTGTATCAAGTCGAGAAAAAAGGCCATGTTATTATGATTTTCATGTATGTTGATAATCTTATTATAATAGGAAATTCTTCTAAGTTAATTGATGAACTTAAAAGATAACTGTCATAGGTTTTTGAGATGAAATACCATGATGAATTGCATTATTTCTTAGGCCTTGAAATATGGAGAGAAGTTGTTCATGCATTAGTTAAACAAAACAAATATATAAGAAAACTACTAAAAATGTTTAAAATGGATCAATATATGGTAGTACCAATACCTTTAGAATATAATGTCAATCTCTACTGTGATGATGGAGTAAGAGAGGTTGATGGTACACTATATTGTTAGCTAGTAGGGAATATAAACTATCTCATTACAACTAGGTCATACATAACATATTCATCCAACAACGTAAGTTAGTTAATGGTCAAACCTCTTGAAAACATTGGAAAGAAATAGTGAGAGTCCTTTGATATTTGAAAGGAATTGTTAACTTTGGTATTAAGTATAGTGATCATTTTAATGTTGAGTTGGAAGATTATTCTAATTTGGATTGGGTTAGAAATCATGATGATAGAAGATCAACCTTGAGATATGCACTCAACCTTGGATCCAAGATTGTGGCATGGAACTATAAAAAACAACCAATTTTTTCTTTGTCAACAACAAAAGTTGAGTACAAAGCTTTATATAGTACTACTTGTGAAGCAGTTTTGTTGAAGCGGTTAGAAGAAACTCACAAACACACACACACACACACAGATATATTCTATCAGCGTAAATTCATCCTAACCTCCTATCTACTTGAGACACATACCTCTTTTAGAGTGAAAAGAGATTTGATCAATCTTGAAACTTGGTAGATTTAGAGTTAAGATAAATGTATGTTGGTGGTTATTCAAATCTTCGTTTCATGTATTTTTTAATATATTACTTTAAATTTTTTGAAAATTTAGAAAAGAAAATATTTTAAAAGATGACAAAGATTTTGGTGTGCTACAAAGACATTAAATATATTATTAATAGTGCTATGGGGATAAGTCGAACTTCATCTATGTTGATCTAGGTTAAATTTTCACATTTTTATAATATGTTAATTAAGAATATCTAAAATTTCGAAAGCAATATATCTCATAAAACTAAAATCATTTTATTCATGTAGTAATAAGTTAAGACATTTAAAAGAAATGCTTATTTTATAAAATTAATATTGTTTTATTGCGTTGAGAGGCACTCTACAACCTAGTATAGGAGATATGTGTAGGTGTAATGTAATGTAAAAAATATAGCATGTTAATATTTTTGAATGTTGGTTCAATATGTTGAATTTATATTAATATGTTGAATTGTAATGCACTCCTTAAACTTGTACAACCTAATATAGGAGAGATGTGTAGGTGTAATGTAATGTAATTAAGATAGCATGTCAATATTTTTAAATGTTGGCTCAATATGTTGAATTTATATTAAAATCATGAATTGTAACGTACTGTTTAAACATTTTGAGTCAATCAAATTACAAAAAAATAAAATAAAATTAAAATTTGATAATTATAATTAGCAATAAAACATTTTTATTTGGTCAAATTACATAAAATTAATTAAACCAACCAATTTCAATCATATCTCCAATCTACCGAGCCTCTAATCAAATATATTGAAATGCAAACATTTCTTAGAGTGAACAAAGAAGAAAGAGATATCGAATCTCTTGAAATGTAAACCTTTCTTACAGTGAAAAAAGAAAAAAGAAATTTGATCCCTCTCCAAACTTTATAGATTTATAATTAAAATAAATCAAAGTAATTTATGTAATATTAAATTAAACAAAACATTTATAAAAAATACTTTATTATTTATAATTATAAATTACATTAATCCAAATTCAATTTACACATGTTATATAAAGATCTATAATATAAAATGTACAAATTGTCATAACAACATAATACATACTATTATAAAATAAATGATAAATTTAAAAAAATAATTAAACAATTTAAATATACACATTTATTTAATTTATTTTTAAAAATTAAATTAAATAATCTTAAATAAGTCAAAATTTTAAATTAATAAAATATTTATAATTTATAATTTAAAAATCATACAATCATATTATATCATATTCACACATTTGATTCATCCAAATAATTTATACCAAATTTCAAACCTTTCTTCAAACAACCAGTTTTAAATTATTTCAACCAAGAAATTTAAACCATTATAGTATTTAAACTTTTATTTCAAAAATCTGTATTTTATTAACTAATAATGAAATAGTATTTTAAAAAAATATTCTTAATATTATTTTATGTTTCAATTATCTGAAATTTTTTTATTAAAATTTTAATATAATAAACTAATAATGAAATAGTATTTAAAAAAAATATTGTTAATATTATTTATATATTTCAATTATTGTGATTTCTTTAATAAAAGTTTAATATGCTAATTATATTCTCGATTAAGTTTTACATTAAATTTTTAATAAAAATATATCTTAATTATATTTGAGGATTTTTGAAAAAAATATTTAAGTTAATTGAAAACAAACTATTAATACACGTTTTAATTATTTAAAAACAAGGTATTAATATACGATATAAATTAGTCAAATATTTTGCAGGATTTTAAGAAAAATAGGAAATTATTGACTTGCATTAATAGATTTGAAAATAAATAGTTTATAAAATTTCATTATATTTTTAATATTTTTTTTACTTCTAATTTTCTTAAAACATATTTAAAATTTACTTTCTAATTACACATACATATAAATACATGTTATTTTTATTTTTAAGTATATTTATATTAAATTTCGCAGCCAGGCATACAACTTCATTCTAATTTCCAAACTGTAAAATACAAATCTACAGTTAAAAAAAAAAAAAAACACGTAAAATTAAACATACACCCTCCTAAAATAAGAACTTAAAATGATTACGGAATATAAATATGCACAAACCCACCAATTCATGGCTAAAGAAGTGGTATAAACGAAAAACATAAAATCCATTATCTGCACATGAACGCGACCGCACCAGTCCGTATACTTATATACATAATAACAAACATCACTATTATTATAACAATGAAACCCATGGATACATAAATAGGAGATTATTAAGAACGATTAACACATGATTTTGAGTAGTAGCAGGCATGTAAGTTTCCAGCGGCCAAGGAACGCAATGCAATAACAAGAAATAGCCCTCACTTGATCCTGCAACCAACGAAAACAGAGTGAGAATCAGTATGAAAAAAAAATCAGATTCAGGATGAAAAAGTAGTGGCGAGAACGCTAAAAGAGTACATGGAAAGTAAATCATAATAGCAGTAACGTTTGCAAATAAAATACGAAGGAATAGCGAAGAAGACAAAAATTCAGAAAGAAGGGAACGAAGGTACGTGTTGCAGTCGGTCTGGAGGGAGATTTTGAAGGGAAGATTAACACCACAGGAAGCCGGGAGAGCAGAGACAGCAGCTGAATTAATATTGGGGAATTGGGAATAGGCTTGTTTCAGGCAGTTGCATACTGTCCTCCTAGCAGGCGTGGTGGTGGCCAGATCTGCCAACTTCTTCACTCCTCCGCAGCAATTAGGGTTAGGTTTACCCATACCGGACGCCACATATCCAATACACTGAGACAGATCCGAGGTGACCGTTCCACAACTTATGCCCGCAGATTTTGCCTGCATCGCCATCATCTCCATAGACACCACAAAAATGGCAAACACGCCAACCAGCACCACGCCTTTGTTCTTGCTACGGATGCACGCCATGAACTCACTCTTTATTCTTCTCTTCTCTTCTGTGTGATCGAAACTCGCACTATCTCAGCTTCACTCCACCCTCAGACAATGGAATAATCCGTGCCTTGTTCTTTCAAGCATCGAATGGAGTATAAATAGACAAATTTGTTCGGTGGGGCGTTTACTTGCCTAACCAGAACTTCTATGAATGACTATCAATGTATGGAGGTGTTTCAGTGACTCTAAAGAATGTTTGGTAGGGAAATGGACTTCGGTTTTAACGCTGATGTTCAGATTTGGGCAGCGAATTATTTGGCTTAGAACCCGTGTATCACTCTGAGTGTACAGAACCGACATTACTACAGCCTCACAAACCGTCCAATTGGATAATTGAAGACTTATAGCAGGTCCAGTTCAGATGAGTTAATGTATTCGCGTATTTTTAGGAAAAATCTGGATTTCGTTGAACCAACATTGGTAGTATCGGGGGGTAGAGATGGCGGCCCCAGGCGAGGACTCTGATGACGAACTCAGGTGATTGGATGCATTTTCATCGAATTAATCCGACTGCCATGAACCATTCAAGATGGCGGAGAGAAACATAACGATATAAATGGAAACGCTAGTTGTGGCGTTGTGTACAGACCCTACAAAGTGTGGGGGAAAGTTTTTTTTTTCAAAAAAAATTGTTTGGTTTGAATTGTTTTTAAAAGTTGGAAATAGATTCAACCTTATAAAAAAAATTGCAAACAAAAATATACCAAAATTTCCATTATATAATAATACCAATATTTCTATTATATTTTTGGAACAAATTTGTGTCCTCAATACACTACTCTATCTACTTTATTACGTGTTAGCAAGAGACTAGACTACTGTATTACGTGTTAGCAAGGGACTCGTAAAGTTGTTGAGCCAACTGGGAAGACAATTCACATAGATTAAGAAAATTGACACACGTTCTATTTCTGTAAAGTGCAGATTCTGACGCTTGCGATTCTGGTGGATCTGTGTACGTTCGGCCGTCGAAGTGAGTAGGTCATATTCAATCTATTCAATTCTTTTCAATAATTATTTTAAGAATTGGGGAGCGATGAAGAACAGGAGCAGTGATAGGGTGTTGTTTTCCGTTGGCTTTCATCCAAGCCCGGATCAGGAGTCACGCAGGGAAGGAGCTATCCTTGGCAAGAAACGACCCATTTTCATCTATGACGTGGCATATCAGTCTCTTAAAAGGATACAATGTAAGGAAAGGCTCGTACCTCACAAGATCTGATCCAAAACAACTCAGGGCATTACTTAATAGATCAAATGGAGCCAACATCACACATGGATGTTAATCTACTAACAACTAAAGGTAATTTCTTTTTTTACTGTCTTTCAGTTTAGGGTTGTTGTATGTAGATTTAATAGTTTTTAGCTTATTATAATTAGTGGGTTAAAACCCACATGGATCAGCAATTATGATATTTACATATGATTTTTTATTTTTCATTTTTCATTCGAGTTATAGAAAGATTTGTATTTTGTTCTAAATGAGGGAGTATAGTTTTGAGGCAAAGTTGAGATCTTCGTTACTTCATGTTTTGTTGACTTTGATGTCTCAAATATATAATAGTCTTAAGAATACATGTATGGGTGAGACTATCCAATTTCACTTTTCAGTTTTTGCACCATAAGATCGGGAATATATTGGAAATACTTGAAAATTCAACAATATGGACTTATAGAGAAAACCATCTTTATGGTCATAATTTCTCTAGAAATATATCTTAAAAAAAAGACTACCTAACAATATTTTACTTAAACATAAAAAAATTTAGTGAACCTAAGTTTTAAATTATGAGAACACGACATTTAAATGTTAGATTTGAGACCTTTGTGATCCATATTGTAGATAAAAATCTTTTAGATTAATCACATTATTTGGATTTGGTCGACGTTTCAAACCAACCAATGTCGTTCATCCTTAGGACAAGAAGTCAAAAAATCATACAATCTTCATGAATAAATAGTAAGGATGCATCAGAGCTCGGGGTTGACTGCTGAAAACATTTATTCATGAAGATTGTATGATTTTGTCCTGAGGATGAACCACATTGGTTGGTTCTAAACGTAGACTAAATCCTAATGATGTGATTAATCTGAAACATTTTTATCTATGACATTCAAATGTCGAAAACATCTATTCATGAAGATTGTATGATTTTTTCACCTTGTCCCGAGGATGAACCACATTGGTTGGTTCTAAACGTAGACTAAATCCTAATGATGTGATTAATCTGAAACATTTTTATCTATGACATTCAAATGCCGAATCCGCTTCCAAACAAGGCACTTATAGCACAAGCAAAAGAGAGTCTAAAAAACAAAAAGAGTTAGGCCTAGAAGCCAAATGGATAGCAACTATTTAACCATAAATCTATCAGAATAAGAAGAATAGGAAACCATGGCGAACCATCCAAATATCTATGGTCATTCCCATCAAGGTAATCAACTAGGAAGGGGAGTTGTGACCTTCATATATCAGAAGAAAAAGAAAAAACAATGGTGAACCATCCAAATATGGATGATCATTCCCATCATGATAATCAACTAGGAGTCGTGGCTCACTCTCGAAATGCAACCCACATTTTGAAGAGTACAAAATTACTAATAGGAAAAGCATAATAAGGACAAGACACACAATGAAACAGGCATTCGGGGTATGAAGGGAATTCATATTTCTGAAGCTCACATTCAGAAAAAGAAGTCCACTTGCCAAACAATTAGAAATGAGGTAGATGTGCTATCAATGATCCCAACTCTAGAGGTTGGCTAATGGTCCATAAATTGAAAGGAAAAAAAAACCTAGGGGATTTTTATTATATCTATTTTCAACATATTTATGTGATTTTCATAATTTTCTTTTTTATTCTTCATAGGCCCAAAAAAATCTATGACTAAATGCTTTAAACATGTGTAAAATGTAATTTTGTTTCTGGTTTTATCTTAACTAAAGTTAAGAATTTCTTAGATGGAAAAATAATTTAAAACTTAAAAAAAAAACTAAAATTATAATTGTTTTTCTAATAATTTTAAAAATTTATTTATTATTTTTAGTAATTTATATAAATCATAATGTTTTTATTTTTATTTTTAATGTTTTCTTAATAAGATATTTCGAATTATATATAAATGACTATTTCTGTTAATTTGACCAATAAAACAGTAATTGAGTTTTTTCCACCATAAATTTAGATAGTACAGTATTAATTTATTTGTCTTTCTGCTGACCAAGACATAAAATTCATAGTTATGCTGGCATCACTTATACCCCTCAAAATAATTACAAAAAATAATTGAAGGATTATCTAATTTGTATACTTTTGTAGTTCATGGTTACACATATTCTAGTCATTTTAGTGATACCTTTTATTATGATTTTAAGAAATTTGTTTATTTATTTTCTTGTTTAGTGGTTTTTATTGTATATATAATAGTACAAGTATATAAATTAAATGACTCAAAAAGTTGGATAGGTATCAAAACACTTGCCTTGTGATATATATTCTTAAGTATGTAAATTTATCTTTAATTTACAATAGACATTATTAACTTGCAAATAGGTTTTATTACAATACCATGGCTTATATATAACATATGTTCAAAAAATCATAACTTATATTCATATGTCTCAATTAAATGATGATGATGGTTAACGTCTACCGAGACCAAACATTGGTCTATCGGACCCAAAGAAACAAATTATTTATTTTGATTTAGGATTTTATTCCTATGCTCAAAATGCTTGGAGAGAAGCCTCCGGAGCTGACTATAATTTTGACATTATAAAAGGCTAGGAAGGTCAATATTGTAACAAAGATTGTGAAACTGAGATCTAATGTGATTGCATGCGGGGCACTCTAAGAGGAAGTGGTTTTCATCCTCAATGTTCCTATTCTCACATATATGGCAAATCCTTTCCATCCATGGCGTTTTAGGAACTGCCCAATGACCTGTTTCAGTATGGAGCTCATGAGAATTCATTCTAATCTTTGCTATATTAATTTTATTCTTTGAGCTAGTTAAAATAGAGAGATAATTTTGATCTTCTAGGGTGGGGTTGATGACCTTCTTATAATAACTTAATTTTCTTTTAGCCGCTAAATCTTTCTCACACCACATTTTTTCTTTGAACTTAAAAGTAATAATATCTTTAATGTTACTTATGTTTTGCAATGCATCATTCTCGTTGATCTCCCAATAGTTTAACCATGCCCTTGCGTCTTTATGCCACCCCAATTGAGCCTTAGGTGGTTTTTTGGCTGGAATTTAAAGCTAGCTTAGGGAGTCTATGATCATCTATGTTATTGAGTTTGTGCTTGTACAATAGAAACCTAATCATAGCTAGGCTCTCAATAGGGGAAATACCTGCTTCTATAAGGAGAATAGAATAGGGTATATTACTTTTAATTTTCAAGTTATAAATTATAAAACTCTTCTGGATTTGCTCAATCTTTCTCCATGATTCTCGGGAGATGCTGCAACCCCAAACCTCAGAGCCATATAAGATAACATGAGTGACTAAAGTTTCAAAGAGGAACTTCTTTTTATCCCACATTACAAGGTTTGTTGTTTTACAATTATTTTGTAAAACTCTACTAAAAAATGTTCTAAAATATTTTTGAAAATTAAATACCTAGCATTTACCTAATAATTATTGATAATTAAATTAAAATTTCAAATATATTATTTCAAAATAACCTAAATATTAAATATTTTCATTTAATTATATTTTAATTATTATATTATTATATTTTTTAAACATTTCATACTATAAATTTAAGAAATAACATTTATTTATAAAAAAAAATAAAAAGACATCGTTATGAATGTTCAAATTATTAATTGTTAAATATGGGCGAACTTTATGTGGTTTTGAAGAAGATTTCGTCTAATCCCCACTTTAGTGCATTCCGCATGCATTGGGAAGGGTCCCATACCCGTAACAAAACATAGTTTAGGGTACAAAAAATGGACAAACCACTCGTGATTTGATAAAAATCCTCACACTTCACAAGATCCTAATGATTAGGAGTAGGGACACCTCAAGGATTCGACAAATTCACAAATTCACAAGATAGGTGGGTTGGATATAGAACGCAAATTTCCATAGGCTAAATTTTAATATGGTTTATCTTTTTTTATTTTTTCGGTAGGTAAACGTCCACAAGGGATTTGAACTAGTGGCTTATGACAATGAGTGCCTTAACAGTGCAGCCATTCACCGTCAATCTAAAGCCCCATAGGCTAGAGTAATATAGTATATCGAACCATAAGAGAGTAAGAGATTAATTAAGATTTTTTAACATTTTACTTTTATGATTGAAAAAAAGGGTGAGAAGCATACTTAGATCACTTTAACTTCAATGACTTAACAAATGAACAAGGTTGGAAGTGTGGCAAAGGCTTTAAAAATTGAAACGTATGTGAGTAAGAGCTGGAAATCCAAAATAAAGTGTTTTTCATGATCAATCCTCTGAGTATTGCAAAGGTAACAAACTGTTTTGTCCCAAGGTGTCTTGGGATTACACCAATGCCCAGGTTCACTTTGGAGCTTAGGAGAATTAGTTCTAATATTTGACAATGCTCATTTTCTTCTTAGCAATGGTAAAAACAGAAAGATTATTTTGGTTTTAAAGATTGGGGTTGGTGAAAATAAAGGAAAATAACAGAAAAGGAAGGTGAAGAGAACAAATTTGCATGTGGGGTAAATTCGAAGGAAAACTAAGAAAATAGAGACCAATAATAAAAAGGCTTTAGAGAACTAGTTCACAACTTTTGGCAGTTTTAGCTTGGATCATATGAAAAAAGAGAGAGAGCACCAATAGGAGAAAGTAATCAAAGGAATGTCAAGAAAGGAAAAGGAAGGCAAGGGATAAGTAAGGGAAGCAAGGAGAAAGTTGGATCAACAACATCAGCAGGAATATTTTGTAGGTAACAGGTTGTATGTGTGAGTTTTTAATTGAGCTGTGAATACATGGTTCATGCATTTTTTTATTTGGTCCATTTGTTGTCATTGGAATGGGCCTTACCAAGTTTGATAGAGGTTTCAGCATTGCCTTTCCATCTCCTAGATAGTCATGGTGTGATGGGATTCGTTTCTTGGTTGAGCTTTATATTTCCCAAAGATTTTAGAACTAGGTGAGGTGGTCTCAAGAAAATTCTGAAGGGTTGGGGGTGGAGATGGTTTCCTCTGGGAATACCTTGATAAGTGGGTGGAGATAAACAAATTCCTCAAGGTGTGGTGAAGGACTTTTGATGCATCCAATCTTTTTTTTTTTTTTTTGTTATCTCTTGACCAATTTTGGCGAGATCATGGTAGTTTGAGGGTAGAGGTGGTTTAAACTCTGAATTCCCTTCACTGTCTATATTGGTTTATCCCATGAGATCCCACATTCATTCTTGGAATATGGACATGGGTGATTGGCCAAAAGAAATATTTGATTCATCTCAAGCTATGGTGACGTGGTACGTCGAAGTCCTTGACTTGGTTGGATTTTTCATTAATTAATAAGAGTTATTTTCCTATTGTGATTTATGAGTATTAGTACTTGTTATTATGTTAGTCATGGTCAATATTCTACTTATATGCTGGTTATAATCATGGTTTAAGGTATATTATAGGTATGGAACTTGTTATGCTTGGATAAGTTAATGAATGGTTGATGAATGCATGCGGTAACAAGTGTTGTTTCAACTTCTTGAGAGGGCATTAGACCTGCTCGGTGATTTTTAGCTAAAGAACAAAGATTTATACTCAGACATGAATTCATGACCTATAGCTCACATGTTTACCATATGTTTGATGAAATGTATAGTGTGTTCTAAGAAGTTTAGGTCAATTTTTTACTCATGTTTGAATGTTTATTTCTTATATCATGTTAGGTATTATTCTTGAGAGTTATAAGAAGTTTTGGGCAGTGATTTGGAGGCTACCCTAGGAAGGAGGATTAGATCTCACGACCACAAGCATTGAATTGAGGAGTTTAGGCCAGAACCACATGGAAGTAAGCATGTGAGTGTAGTTATAGCATCATAACCACATGGAAGCAGTGTCAAGGGTGTGGTTGTGTGTTTAGGTTAGTGAAGCAAGATTCAAACTCAGGGATTGATCACCTAGGGCGTTTCGTTAGCTCCTGGGTGATCTATAATACTTGAAGGATATCATTTTTTGGTTAGTTTATAGCCCCCCCTTCCTTAACTAGAACTAGGAAGTTGGGTATTGTCATAGTGGAACTCCACTTCACATTTACCTGAACAAATTGTAAAAGCGGGTAAATGTGGGAGGGGCGTGTCACAAATAATTTCTCCATTTGAAAGTTAGATTTTAGGTGTCATGTGATGTTCAAATCTAGTGATACAAAATCATTTGATTTGGATTGCAAAATTATAAAAAAATACACTTAGTATATGACACATAATTTGTAATTTGTTTCAAGGTTTGAACTCTTTGTTGCATTGGAAGATACAATAAACATATTATAAATTTTATTAGGCATATATATATATATATATATATATATATATATATATATATATATATATATATAATTGACAAATTAGATAATTTAATCAATTGTTTTACTACTTGATTAATTTTTAAATTAATGTTCGGTTAAATCATATTTTCAAAAATCATTCTTAAATATTTTCATTGAAGTTATTATGAATATTGATAAAATTTAAATTATGATAATCAATCTAGAAAAAATAATCCACACACGGACACAAAATATGGTAAAGTTTTTTATTGCTAAAAAAGGTACGAATAACACATATAGCCTTTGGCTTTTTAACGATTACAAAATTTGCAAAATAGTTATATAAAATAATTTGTTTATATCGTGAATAGAATTATTGCAATATTTGTGCTTATGACTCTATTATATGGCTATAGAGCTATTTATAAATAAGAAAATAGTGAAAGAAATTTATACAACTATTATAAGGAAGAAAATAGTGACAGAAAGGTATAGAACTATTTATAAAGAAGAAAATAGTGACTGAAAGGTTCACTATTCATATAGTGGGTGAATCCACTTGAATGGGCTTAGGATTAGCTATGTCCTTTTGTGAAGTGGAGAAGTCCAAATTAGCCAACTTCATTGTCACAAGGTTGGCATTTGTGTTCAATTTATTGAGATAAATTTGTAGTTCATAAACATAGAGAAGGATTACTTGGTGTGCTTCAAACCTTTCCAATAGAACCTTTCCCCTTTACTCTTGATATGCCAATATAAATCGATGGTTTGGAGCTATCATATATGCATGGTTCGTGGATTACTAATGTTAGGGACCCACCATCCCATCTTCTATAGCACATTAGTATCATATATAGATTGAAATTCTACATATTCCTCCTATTTAAGCATGCCAATTTCCTAACCAATTAGTTATGGAGTATTCTCTCATTAAATTGTTGGTGACCTCTTGTAGTTGCACTCTTGATATAGGCTAATATATACTTCCTTGGTAGTTGTTCCATGAATATTAAAGACTAGATATTTCTATAATAAAGGACCAAAGAAGAGACAAAATACAAAGAAAAAATTGAGAAGTGTCTAGGAAAGAGCTCAACAACTTAAAGAATTGAGGATACTAGATAAATGATAGACCGAAAAGTAAAGTCCTCAACAGAGATGGAATTAAAATAGGAGACTACAACAAAGATAACTAGGAAGAGCTAGAGGATAAAGGAATGAAGAAGCCTTCTCTGCATAAGAAAACTAACAAGTGAGCAAGAAATTATGAAGTCACCAACCAATATTCCTAAACATGTCTCTATTGTTGAGGATTTTCATTCAAGAAAAGAAGTGAAATTATGCCTACAAAGGGAGGGAAACATCCCTAAATCGTGGATCCACCAAATTGAACATATAATCAACCTGATTTCTTTGTTCATGATAGGTATTGTGTTATTTTAATCATAAGGGAAATGATAGGTGTTGTATTATTTTGATCATAGAAGAATATTCGTTTAATTTTTTTTTATCATTTTGTTAAATTAAATATTCTATTAAATCATAAAAATAATTTTAATTTTTTATATTAAATAAAAAATTAAAATACCTTGAACTATAACTTATATGAGAATAGTTGTTTATGAGAATATAACTAATACAAATAAAAACTTAAAAATAATAGAAATAAATCGAAATTAAATTTAAATAAAAATTTTTATGAACTATTCAAGTATTAATGTATCTAAACATTTTAGATTACTATATAGACACACGAAATATATTAAAATAATTTCACCTACAATTATATACATGTAAATGATAACAGTTGTAACTGTTAGTTTTATAAATAGTCATAATAGATTATGAAAAAAATAAAATTATAATATTTGATCGATCTCTTATGTCATAAATGTGTTCAATTAAAACTTCTGAAAATAGCTATATATTTTTAAATTAAATATATAATGAAATCTTAAGGGAAAACGCCTTCAACGAAAATGATATCCTTCATGGAAGTAGTTGTTAGTACTAATCTTATGGAAAAAGATAGCAAGCAGATTTTGCAATTAAAAATACATATAGTAGGTTTTGGGAATTTGAAGTTCGAAAATAACTTAATTATTATACACGATAATTGTTGTAAATATTTGTTAGTTATAATTTAGGATTATAAGCTTTTCACATTAATCGTAATGATACGTTTGGATTGTGTGTTTTTGTCTCACAATATATTCTTTAATATACGGTAGGATTTTTTATTTATAAAATTTAAAATTAGCGACATAAAAGAATATACTAACAAAACACTTTGCCATCCATTACATTGAATTAGTTACTAATCGTTTATTATATTTTTAATATATGGCTAGATATTTTTTATTCATAAAGCTTAGAAGCAACAGTTTTCACACAAAAGGTATATGAAGATGAGATGGGAAAATAGTTAGAGAAAAATAATGGTATTCCTGTAAAAATATTATTATTATTTTTTCCCATATAGCAGGGTGAGGGTGAGGGTGAGGGTGAGGGTGAGGGTGAGGGTGAGGTGATCCGGAGAGAAATATTAAAATAATAATATTTTTAGTGAAAAAATAATAATAATAAAATAATAGTGAAAATTTTTATTTTTATATTTTATTAATAGATTATATATATATATATATGAAAAAAATTGTACATTAACTTCTTTTCTCATATTTGCTTTCGCTCAATAATGCTATTATCTTTTACCCAATGTCTTTCCATTTCTAGTGTTATCTTTTTCCCTGCCTAATATCATTAATGATGCATTAATAAAATACACACACTGTGATATACCTTTATCCTCCACTATATTACATTAGTCTGTCACCAACCGTCCAAAACTTCTCCGTGTGTTGACTCTCAAGTCCGTGGATGTGTGACGAAGGAATTGCGATGTACAAATGCATGATCATTTCAAAGAAATGAAACTGCAACTTTGAGTATGAGGACTGTGCCATTTATTCCTGAAAGTGTCTTTCACACAAATTTTTCAATGAGTGAGTATGAGGACTGTGCCATTTATTTCTGAAAGTGTCTTCCACACAACTTTTTCAATGAGGATGTGATGGTGATTGAAGCCAAACATTATGTATCCAATTACACGGCAGTTAATACTACTGCTGATCAGAGAGAGATTATTAGATCCGAAGAGTATGCACGAATTTGGGGACCCAACCTGGAAATCATTGAAATGTTCTGCTGGATGCCGTACTCTTCATCGGCTAAATCAAGGAAATGTTCTTAAGCTAAATCGCGTATTATAGAATCAATTGTTACATATGAAGAGGTATTGCAGAATCGGTTGATATTTTCACCCTCGAGATCAATAGGCAAACCTAAAAAAACCACTTAAGACTGCAAGGTGTGTCAATAAAGCCCTGTGACATAGATGTTGTTGGTGAAAAGGTTAGAGATCCAACAGCTTTTTAATACTTCAATGACATAACACAAGTAGTTCCCTTTTTGTTCGAAGTATATCTAATGAATGTGTTGTCCAATACATGAACCATTATTTAGAAGGCCAAATGATGAGACAGTGCATTTCACATGATTGGGATCAAAGCTAATGGGATTCAAATATGAGAGATCTACAACACCAATGGTCATTCGAAGTAAAGGTGTTTCACATGGAAACTTTGAAATACTTCAAGTGTAGGCATAGTAATGGGCACTCGGGCAAGATTCTCAACAATGTTATAGTTATGAGCAACCCTCGCATTGGGATGATTTGTCATCTTTCGAATTCTTACATGGATGATGACACAATGTGTGGAGGATTTCCCCCACCCCCGATTATGGGGAGGTGGAGGATTTGCAATTAAATGTTGTTGCTATGTGAAAAATAGATTCATTAAGATAAAGGGTTGATGAGCAGTGTTTTGTTGCAAGAAGTATTGATGAATCTCATCAATCTGGGGACACTCACGAATAAGATGGTCCTTCCCACAAATTTTGCAAGGAAAACAATTCCTTTCTTTTATTCAATCTTAGGGTTTGAGGGGCTCCCTATTCAATCTTAGAGTGCTTATTGGACTTTCTTTTATTTTTGTTACCTCCAAGTTCCTAAGGATTCTTTGAGGGCATGGGCTACATTCAATTTACTTTAGAGGGATGAATTGGAGCACTAGTAGTTTGGGTGGTACACTTAATATTTGCAGCACTACAAGTGATGTTCAATTGGGCCATCTAGTTGGATATTTGTCCTTTCCAAAGGAAATGGACCCCATCACACCATGAGATCCTGAGGAATAATGAGAAGCATAAAGGATGATTTCATATAGAGTGTTTTCTTCAGGATATATCGAGTTGATTTAGTGGGTGCACATGATTTCTTATTCCTCAGTTTGGGCTCCTACCTTAGCCATGTATTCAACAATTCGAGGCAAGAGTGACTTAGTGAAACATTCATGCACTAGTTCATCAAGGAAATTGGTTCTTAACAAACTTCATATTTATCGCCACTCATGGATATCATCAAGTATGTTGGTGGAGGTGTCTAGAAGAAAGTTGATGAGTATGTATATTCATGTTTCACAAACAATAGGTAGTTTATAATGATTGACAAAATAATATGCTAAAGACATAAATTTATCACATGCAGTGGTTTCACGATTAATGTACCATTTGTCAACACCATTGGTAAGATTACTCTAGAAAATTCGTAGTTGGATAACGCAGTTGGATACTATCATCCATGAAGGAGTCGCTTGACCACTATAAGTGATAATTGGTTATATGTGTCCTAGGGTCCACTCTATGTTTAAAATCAAAATTTGGGATGCAAGCAGGTAGTGTAGGTGGGACCGTAACCAATGTAGGATTCTTCTTTGTTGGGTCATATATTAAATTCCAAAGATCAAGCAATGCAATGGTATCTCAGAAACATGAGTTGAATTATGTGTAGGGAGGAGGTGATAGCCCCTGTATCCTAGATGGATGTCGTGATCGTCACATAACATGGGTTTGAGCAAAATAAGAGGTACTTGAGGAAGTAAGGTTACTAGAGGAGTTAGCTCCAACACCCATGGTGGTATCATAATGATTATTTCCCCTAGGGTGTGGGCACCCAGTGAAAAGGGACTCCAAAGAGGTTGTTGACCTCTAGAACCAAAAGGTACACCCCAAAAGAATCCTCTTGGACTAAAGGTTGAACAAAGAAGTTGTTACCCAAATGATAGAACACATTGCTAGGGATGTTGGACCTATCTCCTCATACCTACCAACGGAATTGACTATTCCATTGAAATGCTAAGCCCCCTAAAGGTTGACTTCTCTAGGGGTATTTGAACCCACCAAAAACGTGTATGACTCTAACTATGCTAGGGAATGGCATAGAACTACTATTGGTATTCTATCCGAAAGGGAAACTAGAATTACATGTGAAAAATAACCTATAGAGGTACCAAGACCAAGCGATGGACATGCAAATCCAAATGTGGAAATATGGTTCAAACCTCCTATAGCTATTGTGGGTGTGCTACTTGTAGTGGATCTAAATCCTTAAGTGAATGTGAATTGCGGGACTGCAGTCGATGAGGTGGAGGAACCTATGTTGGATATACCAAATGGAGGAGGAAAAATTCATTCAAAGTTTTTCTTCCAAACAGAGAAGATTATTTTGGTAGAATAGTGGAGACAGGACTTGTGGTAGTGGAAGAATGTATGGTGGTTTCCTCAAGGGAAGCTCTAGTGACAATAGGTTTGAACATACTAGGTTCTTCCATCTCGTGAACACTGAGTACAATTGACTCTTGGAAAATATTATCTAATTGGGGAGATCTAGTAAAATATACACCCTCACCTAGGGATATGGGTAACGGAACATGGATCAAAATGGAATAATAATGAGGTCATGGAATTTTGTCAACCACTTCACGAATTATGGGTTCAACTCCTTGATAAACAACCAATATGGCCCCTAAATTAGGTTATTTTATGGTAGTAATGGGGTTGATCCTACCTCTATAGATGGGTGGAACCTCTTCTGTACAAATTCCATTGAGATGATGAGAATGATATGGACTAATCCTAGCCACATTTGATTAAAGTGATGAATGCAAATTAAAAAAAATAACAACTAAGGCTGACTAGACTTGACTAAACAACAAAAAAGATCAAATCTAAGGAGCATGAAATTAAACAATTGGATTAAATGGGTCTTCCCTCATTTGGAACTTGGTTGATTAGTTCCTTAGAAAATCATGAATATATGGGTAGGACAATTACCGTAGACTCCCGCTTAACTATTTTTCACATGGTGCAAGTACCGTTAATTATGTGCAGGTAACCTCCAAGGGATACAACTGAGTATTGACCAATGTCTAGCTCATGTAAAAACATAATGTCCCACTCAATTTCACCTATGTAGGGTCCCTAATATTATCACCACTATGGTTACAACCTACAATAGATTGATCTGTTGCAATAGTCATTGGTAGAGTGCACACAAGGGCATGGTATCGAGGCCATAACCTCCTAAAAATAGACCCTCATATGTGGGTAAAACATACCACAAAGATCAAAATAAGGGTGTGATCACTTCATTGGTCCTAACATGACCTAGTGCTTGACATTTGTGTTATTATGGATTCCTAGAAAATGTCTAACTACAGATGGATTTGCACTCCCTAGTCCAAGGCCTTAAAATCCTAAGCTAATGTTGCTATGCTAAAAGAGAAAGGAAAAATGTTTGGTCAATTTTATTAATCATTTCTTTTAGTGGACTTTGTTTATGTGAGGGGTGCATGAAGTGAATCTTGATAGTGTTTTGACTTGCTTCAAATAAATATATGCAAAAAACAATATGAAGATCCAATCTTTACTTTTGATGAAAACTATCTATAAAAGAGTTATATATTTCCAATGCAATATGAATACTATCCTTACCATTCTGTCCTTTATCACTCTCACATGCATTGACATATTAGAGTCAAAACACTCAAGAAATTAAAGAAAACCCAAAGGAAAGAAAAATAAAGCATAGCCAAAACCTAAGACCCAACCTACAATTAAGAATGCATTAAATAAATGAATCAAAATCACCCACTACAATAGGTAGAAAAGGAAAAGAAATATAGGATAATGGTGATATATTTGAGATTGACCTAAATCTTCAGCTTAGAATGACATAAGAAAACAAAAGAAATATTAAATAAAATCCCCTCAAAACCTCTCCTAAGATTCTTTAATTCTTTATCAGAGAGTAAATAGAGACTTGCAATGCTCTACTATAGACTAGATAGAGTGTTGAATAGGAGATCGACACTTTTTCCATCCTAGGCAAGATAGTTAAAAGCGTTTTATGCCATGTTCTAAGTTTTGAAGACAAATTGTTTAGATCAAATTCTTCCATAACCCCTACTTCTGAATTAAAAGAAAGAAGAGTGAATGCAATTAATTGAATGAGAAAATAAATACCACTAAGAAACCCATTGGGTCTCCCTAGTGGAGTCACCTATTCTATTTGTATGGAATTTCATTTGCGATAACAAAGTACTTTTTAGATAAAGACTTTCCAAATACCAATGAAATATGGCTCACTAAAGATGTACTTAACCCTAAAATGACACACATGCATATATGATTTAGATAAACATATAAAGGATAATGGGCACACCTTAGCTTGGAACGTGGATGCTTGATGCCTTAGGTGGTTGGAAACATAGAAATATTGGTCCTAGCACAATTTTCACCTATAACCTACAAACAAGAAACAAAAGCCACCATGTCCTTTTTCGTGAAAAGAATGTTAGCACTAGTAACAAAAACATATTCTCACAATAGCATGAATAAGAAATGTAGGTTGGGGGGGCGAGACGTAGTGTGATTTATTATTATATTAATAGAAAGTTACAATTTTGTGTCCTTTGGTCCTTGTCCCTGGACGCTCCTCTCACCACAGCTGAAAATCATGCTTCATTGTTTATTGTAGCTTATCACAAAGAGAATTGGGTTCTCATTTTGGCAGCATGTACCTATCTCTTATTTCTCTCCCTTCACTCCATGGAGATCACCACCATTGTAGATGGGCTTGAAGAGTGATTAGATGCAACTAGACACCTTGTTGACCATGTTCGATATGGTAATTTCATACTTATCTTCTAATTCTAAACATTGTTTACCTTTTCCACCATTATGCATTTGCTCTTTCACCCTTAGACTCTTTACATCTCCCTTACTGAGGTGTAGGAGAATTACAACTTTATTTAGCAGGCCATCTAGGGAATTTCAACTCTCCCTATATGACATATCTCAGATTGATGATTTCATTATAATTAATTGTGTATAAGATAAATTTTGATTTAGTATGAAACAGAAAGACATAAAATTATGAACAAATTAGGTGATAATAATTGCTTTTAATGTTATTGTTTGTAAATCTATAATTATGTTTTTTTATAAATATAGACAAAACTAAGAAATTAATTGTTGAATTAGAGATGGATGAAAGAGGGAAAATGCTACAATTTATTTTGAAAATATTATTATCCATAAAAAAGTCATGGGCATCGAATCTAGGTGATTAGATTTAATTCTTAAATTATGATATTGGTCAATTAAATGTTTCTTGGAAGAGAGGAAGTTGTCTTAAGAAGTGGGAAACAAGAGCTCATTAATGAAAACTTATGTTCCTACTAGCTTTCAGTGCCATTAATAACCACGTAAAGAGTGTTAGATGGATAGTATCTCTATAATTTTCTAGCTTTTGTCTCATAATTTATGAGAGTAGAATTGGAGAGACTGAAGAGAAGCATAAAATAAGGTACATAAAAGGAATTGTAGGAGTAGTTTCTCAGTGGGACTAGCAATAGTTGTGTTAAGGTTGGGATGAGCTAAGTACTTGACTCTTAATTTCCCATGAAATTTCTTCAAGTCGGTGTCTCTAACATTATATTTCCTTATGAATACTTAGAAGTGAAAAATTATTCCTTCCATTCTTTATTGGTTTAATATTCTTTTGACTAGTATGAAGAATGAAAAGAATACTTTATTATGTTGTTAGACTAAGCATGAAATATCCTATTATGCTTTCTTTGAGTATATGGAAATTGCGAAAGAAAAGTAAATCTAAAAATTGGAGAAATGATGTCTTTTTTCTAAAAGGAAGAGAAAATACAGTTATACTTGAATAAAAGAGTACTGATATTAACAACACAAAAGAAAACTATGTAAAAAAATGAAATGACATGTTGTATAAGAAAAAATAAACTATAGATACAAAGCATAGTTAGAATGGAATTATACAGAAAAAAAACTGTAGAGATGAGTGTATGCTATTACGTAAAAGTATGTAGATAAATTGTGAAAAAACGATAAATTTTAACAATTTGAATAAGCTCAATAGCAATTGTAATCTATTTATGTACATGTGGAAATAAAAAATATGTATATACATAAAATTATAATTATATATAAACAATTGTATTTGTGAACCGTGTTAAAGAAGTGAAATTTCATTAAGTGTTGTAATAGTAAATACTCAAGAGAAAAGCAAGAATTACTAAAATTCGAAATTACCTGACAGAGAGGAAGTTCTAGATGTAGATATATGATAAGTAAAATTTAAAATACATAGGCAATAAACATTAAATGACATATAAATATATAATGGCGCTTTAATTCTCTTAAAAGGAATACTTTCTAACCAAATATATAGTGACAAATTCCATTCGTAGTATATATATAAAATGTAAAACTAAGAATACTTGGTATTGAAATTGGCAAAATTACCTATTAATAAACAAAAACTCCTCCAGGGAGATGAAATTTCCATGAAAAGGAACATAAAAAATAAGGAAAAGATAACATAAGAAAAATTGTATTCATATAGATAAGCTCACCTTTTCCTACTGAGAAACCAAAGGGTTCGAAGAGTTCCCAACTTGGAGAAAGTATATATTCAAAAATTAAAATTTAAAAAACATAAATATACTTCTATTGTTATCATGGTTGTTGTAATAGCGTTCTCTGGAGCTATTCAAGTGATAGATACCTGCAATGGAATGAGAAAGCAAAGTGTATGTAAACAGTAAAAAAATAAATAATAATTAATCAATTTACAAATTAGGGCTTCAATCAATAGTGGAGTAAGAACTCAACCATATAAAGTCATCGAGTCCTTGCGGGAACCTCCTCTTTATAAGAAAGATGAAAATATTGGTTAAATAAACGAAACGAAGAAATACAAAAGCTTATGAGGAAAGATGTGTAATTGAAACCCTAGAAGGCAAAAAATTTAATATAGCACTTAGGCATCAAGGCCAAAATTTCTCCATCTACTTAAAAATGAAAATTTGCAAATGGAAAATTAATAAGGACAACTATAGTAGAATAGTCCACACATTTTGGCTAGCCGAAAGAAAAAGGCACACTCGGGTAAATAGAAACCCGTAGCATCATGATTAAAATTTCTGATGTGTCAATAATATACACAAATACTTTCTTATAATAGAATACCCAATGGTAAGAAGTAGAATAAATGTTCTTCTTCCAACCCTAGTGGCTATAGGAAAATATTCTCGAACTATGTCATTAGATGAACAGTAATAAAGATAAAGTTACCACAACGTTAATCGAAGAGAGCTCTTTTTATAGCTAAAATGCTTAGGGTTTGAAATGGGAGAGAAACCAGTAATTTCTTATACTTCTAGTAATAACAAGAAGGTGTTGAAATACAAACGAAAATGGAATAAGAACCATAATAATTTTACATTTGACGGTTTTGAAAACAAGTATTTCTTCTTTTACCTGGTTTCAAATTCTTGGAGCATACTAAGAGAATCACTCACAGTTTCTTGGACTAAGTGAATACAAGGATTCACTACTTCGAATCTCCAGAAATGCTCCTGCAATCCTACAAACAATAAAAAACAGTAGAGATGGCTATGTATTTATAATAATTTAACAGTGAAGTTGATATAAAATCTGGAGCATACAACTATTAAAAAAATTAACTCTTACCTATGAGAACGAGGTTGACACATTTCATGTGGGTTTAAATTCACTCAACAATGTTGGAATATTAATTCCAACTATCGTGCAGCAACAACGAGCTGCAATAGAGGACTTACAAGGAGTCGGCTTATTCACGCAACCGCCATAAGTGTCCTTTCACCCTTTGTCTCTTTGTGTTCCCAAAGGAGGAGGAAGATCAGATCCGAGCTCTGCGCAATAACTGCTCACCTACAGAATTAAAGAAGAAGCATGGCCGAGAAAGAAAGTACCAGCCTCGAGTCATCGCAGCATTTATCAGCCTTGGGTTTCCACACAACCGACTCAAGAAGCACAACAGAATGTCAAAAGATCAGATTTGTTCATTATGTGCAGTAGAGACTCTGTCAGAGAGTTGAAGCGGTTGATGGATAAGTTATGACCGCTTCCTGCACTATAAATGTGT
The DNA here is from genome assembly GCA_031772625.1 of Pinus tabuliformis. NCBI lineage: Eukaryota > Viridiplantae > Streptophyta > Pinopsida > Pinales > Pinaceae > Pinus > Pinus tabuliformis. Next base: position 511,327,821 of record CM062809.1, read on the forward strand.
AGAGCCACAACAGTGTTAATCCCTCTGTAATGTAGCGCAGCAGCGCTGAAATGTAATTTCTGTGTGTTTAAGAAAGAATGTGCAGCAGCAGGAGCTCACATGAATGAAGCCCTCTTGCACAGCAGTGCAGGGACTGAAAAGTAAGAGAGAGGCGCCGCAGCGTAAGGTTAGAAGAAGTTGTTTTATGCACAATAGTGTTGTGATAAACAATAATGATAGACAGAGTTACTGAGATAGAGCGCTGGGACAGCAGTAGAGAGAAAAGGGGAGCACACAACAGCGTGAAGTTTTGCAAGGTAATACACTGCAGCGTGTATGTGCAAGAGGAAGATGTAATGAACAACAGTTCGTTGTGTTCGTTGTGTTTTGGAGTAGCAATACATTCTACAGGCGTGTTTCAGCAACTGTCTGCCAGATGCTGAAACACGTGTTATAGCAACTGTCTGTGTATTTCAAAACTATCTGCCCATTGCTGTAACAGCTGTAACAGCAACTGTTTGTAGACACAGATTGAAGTGCCTCTGAAGAAGGCATGTTGAAAAATCCCTCTGTCAAGAGGAAGGTGCTCTTAAGCACGGTCCTTGGTGAATCCCTCTGTCAAGAGGAATATGCTCTCGCTGTGTTTTGGAGCAGCAATGCATTCTACAAGCGTGTTTCAGCAACTGTCTGCCAGACGCTGAAACACGTGTTTCAGCAACAGACTGTGTGACTGGAACTGTGTGTTTCAGCAACAGCCTGTGTGGCTAAAACTGTAATTTTCTGAGATAACAGAAATTGGTTTGTGGAACTGAAGCGTTCTTGTTGTAATCCCTCTGTCAAGAGGAAGATGCTTTTCCGCATAAATCTTTTGGGAAAATCCCTCTATGTGAGGAAGAAGAACTTATATCAGTTGGTTTACTGTTTATGAATACAAGTTAATCTTTTCAGTTGCTGCAACACCAATCTACGTTGCTGCAACACCAAACTGTGTTTCTGCAACACAATTTCCAGAAAACAATTTTCAGTTTTTCTGTGCAAAAAACAGAGTGCAAAAACAGAGCATTTTTTGTCTGTCTGTTATGGAATTTATCAGAAAATTCCAACATGGTATCAGAGCTAGTCCAGGCTCTTTGAAGTGTCAAAGAAGCTGAAGGAAAGATTTCTTGCAGCAGCAACTTCTCCAGCAGCGTGAAGACTCAGCCAAGAAAGAATCTAAGTGCAAGGAATGGCCAGCGTTAGCACTAGCGTGGGTATGATTGAACGCCCAACAGTTGAAATTAAAAGGGGAGTGTTGGAATATTAATTCCAACTGCCGTGCAGCAGCAGCGAGCCGCAATAGAGGACTTACAAGGAGTCGGCTTATTCACGCCACCGCCATAAGTGTCCTTTCACCCTTTGCCTGTTTGTGTTCCCAAAGGAGGAGGAAGATCAGATCCGAGCTCTGCGCAATAACTGCTCACCTACAGCATTAAAGAAGAAGCATGGCCGAGAAGGAAAGTACCAGCCTCGAGCAGTCGCAGCATTTATCAGTCTTGGGTTTCCACACAACCGACTCAAGAAGCACAGCAGAATGTCAAAAGATCAGATTTGTTCATTATGTGCAGCAGAGACTCTGTCAGAGAGTTGAAGCGGTTGATGGATAAGTTATGACCGCTTCCTGCACTATATATATGTAGAGCCACAACAATGTTAATCCCTCTGCAATGTAGCGCAGCAGCGCTGAAATGTAATTTTTGTGTGTTTAAGAAAGAATGTGCAGTAGCAGGAGCTCACATGAATGAAGCCCTCTTGCACAACAGTGCAGGGACTGAAAAGTAAGAGAGAGGCGCAGCAACGTCAGGTTAGAAGAAGTTGTTTTATGCACAGCAGTGCAGTGATAAACAGTAGTGATAGACAGAGTTACTGAGACAGAGCGCTGGGACAACAGTAGAGAGCAAAGGGGAGCATGCAACAGTGTGAAGTTTTGCAGGGCAATACACTGCGGCACGTATGTGCAAGAAGAATATGTAATGAACAACAGTTCTTTGTGTTCACTCTGTTTTGGAGCAGCAATACATTCTACAGGCGTGTTTCAGCAACTGTCTGCCGGGTGCTGAAACACGTGTTACAGCAACTGTCTGTGTATTTCAGAACTGTCTACCCGTTGCTGTAACAGCTGTAACAACAACTGTTTGTAGACACAGATTGAAGTACCTCTGAAGAAGGCATGTTGGTGAATCCCTCTGTCAAGAGGAAGGTGCTCTTTAGCAGAGTCTTTGAAGAATCCCTCTGTCAAGAGGAAGGTGCTCTTAAGCACAATCCTTGGTTAATCCCTCTGTCAAGAGGAAGATGCTCTCACTGTGTTTTTGAGGAGCAATGCATTCTACAAGCGTGTTTCAGCAACTGTCTACCAGATGCTGAAACACGTGTTTCAGCAACAGACTGTGTGACTGAAACTGTGTGTTTCAGCAACAGCCTGTGTGGCTAAAACTATAATTTTCTCAGATATCAGAAATTGGTTTGTGGAACTGAAGCGTTCCTGCTGTAATCCCTCTATCAAGAGGAAGATGCTTTTCAGCATAAATCTTTTGTGAAAATCCCTCTATGTGAGGAAGACGAACTTATATTAGTTGGTTTACTGTTTATGAATACAAGTTAATCTTTTCAGTTGCTGCAACACCAATCTACGTTGCTGCAACACCAAACTGTGTTGCTGCAACACAATTTCCAGAAAACAATTTTCAGTTTTTCTGTGCAAAAAACAGAGTGAAAAAACAGAGCAATTTTTGTCTGTCTGTTATGGAATTTATCAGAAAATTCCAACAAACAAATCACTGAGTCAAATAATTGTATATGATTGATTGAAGAAACATACCTATTGAAGGTAAACCAAAATACACATGGAGGTATGGAGTTGAAGAAATTGATATTTTCCATTAAAATCGGTATTAAAACCATAGCCACAAAGCGAGATAGTGAATCACGGGCTAGTGAGGAAATGAAACAACACAACAACAACCAAAGGAGGTCATTAACTAAGTTATTAAATCTTAAATTAGTAAATACCTTTGGTTTGGGGCGTATGTTAAGGTCAAATCAAGACTGTATACATGGAAAATGGAGTGATCTTCCCGCTTAAATACAAAACAATCTAGAAGAATGTCAAAAGCACTTACAAATCAAATTGACACTAACTAACACCACATTGAAAGGAATATTTTTAACTCAATACATTATATATGTGTCTAAATACAATAATCCAAAGTCGAGAAATCGATTCAAAGAATATGTATTGTATAGAAGGATGAACCATTAAACAAGTACACCTATCAAAATTAATAATGAGTAGAAAAGAGGTTGCGTAAGTGTTCGTATCAACATTATTTGATTACATATTACTCAGAAATAGACTAAGTTCATTCCCCTTACATGGATCGTGAGAGAACCTCACAATAAACAGTAGAAAAGAGGTTGCGTAAGTGTTCGTATCAACATTATTTGATTACATATTATTGAGAAATAGATTAAGGTCATTCCCCTTACCTGGATCGTGAGAGAACCCTACAATAAACCAAGAAAAAATTGTACTACAAGGTCATTCCCCTTACATAATTTGATTACATATTATTGAGAAATAGACTAAGGTCATTCCCCTTACATGGATCGTGAGAGAACCTTACAATAAACCAAGAAAAAATTGTATTGCAAGGTCATTCCCCTTACACGATCGTGAGAGAACCTTACAATAAACCAAGGAAAAATTGTATTGCGTGTCATTCCCCTTACATGGATCATGAGAGAACATTACAATAAACCAAAGAAAAATTGTATTGCATGTGAGAGAACCTTACAATAAATAATAGAAAAGAGGTTGCGTAAGTGTTCATATCAACATTATTTGATTACATATTATTGAGAAATAGACTAAGGTCATTCCCCTTACATGGATCGTGAGAGAACTTTACAATAAACCAAGAAAAAAATGTATTGCATGTATCATCCAAATAATATAGTAAAACACATAGATAGATATACATTAGATATTTGGGTAAGGGATACATATTATTGAGAAATAGACTAAGGTCATCCCCTTACATGGATCGTGAGATAACCTTACTATAAACCAAGAAAAAATTGTATTGCATGTGTCATCCAAATAATATAGTAAAACACAGAGATAGATATACATTAGATATTTGGGTAAGGGATATAATCTCTTGTTAAGATGATCTAGAAGTTTAAAATTGGTATCGTGGAATAAAAATAAGAATTCAACATTATAGCTTAATTTAATATATATCTATTTATATATGATGGAGTTGAACATGGGACAATGAAAAATTGGAAAAAGAAATTTGTATAAAGAGACAGAGTTGATATGTGAATGAAGTAGCCTTTTTGTAGAGATTCTAGAAAGAAAATTTTATACAAAATTTTAAATACTAGTATAAAAGATGGTAATTCTGCTTTATACTAAATTCTAAATACTAGTACGAAATATGGTAAGATGATGATCCATTGTATATTTATATTTAGGCAACAAGGATGGTTGTGGAAAGTCCATAAACTTATAAACATTTCTAGGATTAGCTATTGATCCATGATTTGGTAATTATTAGAAGTGGATATTTTGTAAGCAGCTTATTTAAAAAAAAAAATTAGTTGTAATAGGAAGGGACTTTACAAGAGGTATAAGAGTTTTAGTTACAACATTAAGGTCCTTTGGACCGAAAACTGAAAATTATTTTACCTTTCATGAATGAATTGTATAAAATAACTTAAAGCTAAAATATGGTAAATGAATTTAATGGACAAACTTCTATAGGATCACCAACAGGTGATGCAAAACAGGACATTGAACTAGGAATCGTTAGGGGTGGAAATAATAAAGCTGAAAGACAATATTATGAAATGTTTAAGGTGATAACAAGTCTAAAAATAGATTTATATGATATTAAAACTAATCAGGAAGGTTAGTCAAACTTATAAAAGAGAAAGAAGAGATCAGTGGATACATGTTAATAAAATTGGAGAATGAAAGAGTAAATAAATTGAACCATAGGAAAATGTATAGAGATAAATCTATTAGCACCACAAGAAGAAGCAACTTAATAAATTCTAGTGGCAGTGAAGAAAATGAGTCTAGTGATCAAGAAGATGCAAAATAAAGTAGTAGCACTTCCTTGCCCAAAGAAACGATATTATCCTCTCAGTAACACAGAGAGTTTAATAAAACTAGACATCCCAATTTTAATGGTAATATGAAGAAGAAGAAGAAGCATGGCTCCTCAATATGTGAAAATATTTTGAAGTGTACAATTATCCACGTAATTTAAAGGAAAAATTGGAAACCTACCACCTAACTGAAAATACAACTTTATGGGGGAAGAAAATAAAGTTTTTAAAAGAATCAAAAGCAAGATTTTAACTTTAAAATTGATCAAGACATATTTTAAAAGGAAGTACTTGATTGAGAGGTAGTTTGAAGAGAAGGCTATGGAGTTTCATGAGCTAAAACTATGACACGTTACCATCGATGAGTTGTTTAAGTAATTCATGAGTTTATTAAGGTATGTTCCTTACTTGAAGGAGGGAAAGGAAAAAATCCTAAGATTTATTAGAAGCCTAAATTTCTTATATAGAGAAAGAATTTAATTTAATTAACCTAAAACTATGGATGAAACTATTAGAAAAACTAAACCATGTTTTAATTATAGCAAACAAAAGGAGGAGAATTATAAAGGATCGACAAAAAATAAATCTGATAAATTTAACATTAAGAGAAATGGGTTTAAAATTCTCGCGTTTATTAAAAGTGTGCAAGCAAGAAACCACAACAAAAATTTCAATAAAAAAAAATTTATTGGGCAAAAGGGATGATATTCTATAAGCAACATAAATTTCAGCGAGTCTATAAAATTGCCTGTTAAATGTTAGGGCTACAAGAAAAACCATCTATGGAGAGACTTTCAACATAATCCAATAAAGAAGAAGAAAATATTAAATCATGTTCAAGAAGTATCAATTGTAAATGATGTAGTTTTCAACATACCCATAATTAGTGTTTCTTTGGATAGAAGACAAGAAGATCATCAGTCAACCATGGTTGAAGTACAAGGAAATTTTTTTGATAAAGATGTATCTATTCCTATAGACCTAGGATCTACATTAAGTTACGTTGCCCTTTCTGTAGTTGAAATGTGTAAACATGGAAAAGAAAAACTATATAAGTGTTGGTTAATAGAGTTTCCAAAGGAACTAAGAGAAAAGTAATTGAAATCACTAAGAACTACATAATAAATCTCAATGGAATGCAAAATACCCCCATCTGAATATTTTACCATTAGGATTGTATAATATCCTCATAGGAATGGATTGTTTAGAAAAAAATAAAGTGATATTCAATTGACTGGAAAATTCCTTTACTTGTGTTCATGATGAAGGAAAAGCTTGTATGGTCCAAGGGATGCCAAGAAATATTTTTATTAGGAAAATTTTAGCAATACAAATGAAGAAACGTGCTAGGAAAGGATGTTAATTATTCATTATTTAGCTACAATATTTTTATGAAAAAAAAAAGCACCATTAGATGAATATCCTTTAGTAGAACAATTTAAGGATGTATATCCAAAGGGAATGCCAAGACTTCCTCCAAGGAGGGATATTGAATTTACAATTGACCTTATACTAGGTATTTTTCCATTTTTAAAGCCCCATATAGAATGAGGATTCTTGACCTAATCGAGTTGAAGATTCAATTGCAGGAATTATTGGAGAAAAAGTACATAAGACAAAGTGTGTCTCCATGGGTAGCACCTGTGTTATTTTTTAAAAAGAAAGATGGAACATTGAGACTGCGCATAGAGCATAGAGAGCTAAATAAAATGACTCTTAAGAATAAATGCCCCTTTCCAAGAATAGATGACCTAATTGTTCAAGTTAGATGATATTCCATATTTTCCAAAGTTTATCTAAGGCCTGTATATATTAAAATTAGGATTAAGCATGAACACATATAAAAGACAACCTTTTGCACATGTTAAGGGAACTGTGAATTTGTAGTACTTCCATCTCGGTTGAGTAATGCACCTGCTAAATTTATGTGCCTCATGATTAGTGTACTAAGTCCATTATTGGATAAGTTTGTAATTTTATTTATAGACGACATTCTAGAATACTCAAAGAGCAATGAATAACATACCAACATCTGAATATGACCCTCCAAACTCTAAGAGATAACGAACTATATGCTAAATTTAGTAAGTGTTCATTTTACTAGCAACAAATTCATTATTTAGGACATGTAATATCGAAAAAAGGAACTGTTGTAGATCCTCAGAAAACAAAAGAAATTATCGAGCAACCAACACCCAAGAATGTGGAAGAAGTCATATTTTTATGGGCATCACAGGCTACTATGGGATATTTACAGTGATTCTCTAAACTTGCTTATCCAATCACTAACTTACAAAAGAAGGGAATGAAATTTGAGTTGATTCAAAAGTGTTAAGATAGTTTCGAAAAACTAATATAACTTTTGACCACAACTCCAATTTTAAGATTGGTTAATCCCAATAAGAAATTTGTGGTTTGCATAAATGTAAGTAAGGAAGGCCTAGGGCGATTTGATGCAGGATGGTGATGTTATCTTCTATGAGTCTAGAAAACATAAAGAACATGAAAATAAGTATGCTACTCATGATATGGAATTAGCAACAATAATTCATGCATTTAGGATGTGGGGACACCACCTAATAGGGAGGAAATTTCAGCTAAGAATAGACAATGCTACTCTCAAATACCTATTTGATCAGCCTAATTTAAATGTTAGACAAGAATGGTGGTTAACATCTATTACTGAGTATGGTTTTGAGATTACACATATCAAAAGGAAAGAAAACAAAATAGTTCATGCCTTAAGAAAAAAATAATAATATTTGTGCTACATCAGCAATCAGTTGGTCAACAAATTTGATAAAAAAAACAACTACAAAATCTGATTTAGAATATCTAAAAATTAAAGAAAAAGTACAAAAAATGGATATATTGGATAAAGAGAAGGATTATTTTTAAGTTAAAATCTAAGGTTTATTATTTTTTTAAGCGAAAAATTTACATACCTAATGACATAAATCTATAAAAAAATTTGTTTTACATGAGCTGCTACAATTGCTCATCCTAGCTACAAAAGTTGATCACAGTATAAAGAAAAGATTTTTATTGGCCAAATATGAAAAATGAAACAATTGAATATATAGAAATATGTCATCAATTCCAAAAGTTAAGGCATCCCATCAACATCCTACTACGTTTCTGCAACCACCACCCATTTGAGAGTAGAAATGGGAGACCATTTGAATGGATTTCATTACTGGGTTGCCAAAAGCAAGGAAACAACACGATTCCATTATGGTTGTAGTTGACAAGATTAGAAAATAACACATTTAATTATAGTCAAATATACCTCTAAGGCCATAAATATTGCAAAACTTTTATGAGAGAAATTTTCAGACTCCATGGGGTACTTAAAGTTGTGATTTCAGATAGAGATGCAAAGTTTACCTCTAAATTTTGGAAGGGGTTATTTGAAAACATGATAACCAAGTTAAAATTTAGTACATCCTATCATCCTCAAATTTATGGTCGAAGAGAAATGACCAATCAGATATTAAATGACATGTTAAGGATTTACGTGAAAGACAAGCAAACTAAACGGGAGGACTATTTACAATGAATTTACCTATAAAAATGGATATCAAACCTCTTTAAGAATAAGTCTTTTTGAGGTTATGTATGTGAGAAGATGCAAAGTAAAACTAATATGGGATCTCCCTCTAGATAGATTGGTATTAGGATCAGACATGTTAAGGGAAATGGAAGAGATAGTCAAATATATTAAACAAAGTTTGAAAACAACCCAATATTGTCGAAAAAGTTATGCATATTTGAAAAGAACTCAAAACCAAATCAATTTGGGGAATCAAATATATTTTAAATTTAAGCCTGAGAAGAGTACACTCAGACTTGGAAGTTGTGCTGAGTTATCTCCTAGATATTTTGGGCCCTTTGAAGTGTTAGCCGGAGTTGGACCTCTCACTACCAACTAGCGCTACCAACCAACAATAGAATTCATAATGTATTTCATGTTTCATTATTTAAGACATATGTACATGATCCAGCTCATGTAATTTATTGGCATGTTGTATAGGGGGAACCAGAGGGAGAGATCCTAGCATAACAATTTATGTATTTTAGAGGGAGGTTACAATTTAGAATAGAGATGTAGGGTAGTTTAAGTTTCAATGGAAACATTTCACTCTAGAGAAGAAACTGGTGATTTAGAGGATGCTCTCAAGGAAACTTATCCCTCTATGTTTTTAAACAAATTTTGAAATGATTTCCAAGAAGAAAGTATCGATTGGGACACTGAGACTGTGTCAAATTTAAGTAAGGGAGGAGGTGACCTATCTCAACTTAATGATTCCATTGTAATTAAATGTGTATATTAAGTTTAATTTTGATTTAGTATGAGACATAAAGTCATTTGATTATCAACAACATAGCTAATAATAATTGTTTGTAAAGTTATTGCTTGTAAAATTGTAATTATGTTTTTTTTAAATAAAGATAAAACTGGAAAATTAATGGTTGGTGTATAGATGACTAAAAGAGGAAAAAGGTTGTAATTTACTTTAGAAATATTATTATCCATCAACAAGTCCTAGGAATATAATCTAGGTGGTTAGATTTAATTATGAAATTATGATATTAACTAATTGAATGTTTCCTAAAAGATAGGAATTTATATTAAGAAGTGGTAAACAAGAGATCATCAATGAAAAATCAACTACCCTCCACATGTTGGTGATGTAGAGATCGTTAATAACCACCCAAAGACTGGTAGATGGATAATATCTCTATAATTTTCTGGATGTTGTCTCATAATTTCTGACAGAAGAATTGGAGATACAAGAGAAGCATAAAATAAGATACAAAAGAAGGAATTGCACACATAGTTTCTCGGGGGGGGCACGGGCAACAGTAGTTGTGTGAGGGTTGGGATGAGACAAGTACTTGAATCTTAGTTTCCCATGAAATTTCTTCAAGTCGGTGTCTCTAACTTTACTATTTTCTTATTAATACATAGAAGTGAAAAAGTGGTCATTTTGTCTTGATTGGTTTAATATTATTTTGACTAGTATGAGGAATGAAATGAATATTTTATTATTTTTTTTAGAATAAGCGTGAAATATATTTTTATGAATTATTTTTGTGTATGGAAATTTTCAAACAGAAGTAAATCAAAAAATTGGAGAAATAGTGTTTTTTTTTCATTCTTTTTTCTAAAAGGAAGAGAAAATAAAATCTGACTTTAGTAAAGGAGTACTAATATTAGAAACACAGGAGAACATTGTGCATAAAAATAGAATGACAAGTCATATAATAACAAGTAAATAGTAAATATGAATCATAGTTAGAATGAAAATATACAAAACAAAAAGTGTAGAGAGGACTGTACACTATTATGCCCAAGTATGTGGATAAATTGTGAATCAAAGGAGAATTCAATCCTTTAACAATTTGAATAAGCTCAATACATATTTTAATATATTCATGTACACACGTAAATAAAAAAATATGTATATGAATACAATTATAATTATATGTAAATAATTAGTTTTGTGAACAATCTTATAGAAGTGAAATTTTGGTCAACTATCGCAACAGTAAATACTTAAGAGAAAAGTAAGAATAAATAAAAGTAGAAATTACGTGACTATGACTACATATAAGGTTATCTATAATGAGATATTAAGACCTTGATGTAGAGATATAATACATAAAATGGGAAATACATAGACAATAAACAACAAAGTAAATAAAAATATATATAAATTGAAAAATAGAGTTGGAAAATAAAAACAACATGAATCATTGTGAGGCCTTAATTTTCTTAAAAAGAAGGATTTTTAACAAAATATGTAGTGACAACGTCCATTTGTAGTGTGCACGCGCACACACACAGATATATCTATATATATCTATATTATATATATATATATATATATATATATATATATATCTATATATATATATATATATATATATATATATATATATATACACATATATATATATATATAGATATATAGATATATAATCTAAAATTGTTCAAAATAGGTACTCCTAAACAATACATGGTCTTGAATTGACAAAATTTCCTATTAATAAACATAAACTGCTTGAGTTTAGGGAGATGGAATTTCCATGGAAACAAACATAAGAAATAAGGAAAGGATAGGATAGGTAAATATTGTCTTGATACAAATAAGCTAAGATTTTCCCAATGACAAAAAAGAGGGTTCAAAGATTTTCCAACCTAGAGAAAGTATATATTCGAACATTAAAGTTTAGAAACCCAAAAAAAATGTTCTATTTCCAACAACATTTTTATATTAGCATGCTCTAGAGCTATACAAATGATAGATACATACCATGGAAAGAGAAAACATAGTATATGCCACGATTTTGTATAATCCTTAAGAAAAAATAAAAAAATAATTAATGAATTTATGAAATAGATCTTCAATCAATAGTGGATTTAGAACTCAAGATTATAAATCCCCCGAGTACTTGAAGGGACCTCCTTTGCATAAGAAAGTGTAAAAGACTATTTAAATAGATACAACAAAGAAATAAACAATTTTATGAGGCAAATTGTGCAATTGAAACCTTGGAAGACAAAACTTTTAATTTGGCACTTAGACAACAAGGCCAAAAGTTCTAAATCTACTTAAAAAGGAAAATTTGGAAGGTGAATTACAGTGGAATAATCTTGACAAATTTTGACTAGCTAAAAGAAAAAGGAACACTAGGGTAAATAGAAACAAAATAGCATCATGGTCAAAAATTCTAACGATCGAATAATATTGGAAATACTTTCTATGTAGAATACCCTAGGGGAAGAAGTAGTATAAATATTCTTCTTGCAACCCTAGTGGATGTAGGAAAATATTTTGGAACTAATTCAGTAGCAAAATAGGAATAAATATAAAGTTAGCACACTGTTAAACGAAAAGAAACCTTTTTATAGCTGGAATGCATAGGGTTTGAAATGGGAGAGAAACCCTTCATTCCTTGTACTTTTAATAATGACAGGAACGTGTTTAAATATAGATGAAAATTGAATAAGAACCATAATAATTTTACATTTGAGGGTTTTGAAAAAAAGAAAGGTAGTTCTTCCTTTACTTGGTTTTGAGTTCCAAGACCATACTAAGAGAATCACTTGCAGTTTCCTAGAGGACTAAGTGAGTATAAAGATTCACTAATTCAAAACTCTGGAAATACCCCCTAAATCCTACAAACAATATAAACATTAGCGATGACTTTGCATTTATAATAATTCAACTGTGAAATCCATATAATATCTGGAGCATACAAATGTTAAGAAAATTAACTCTTACATTTGAGAAATAGGTTGACACATTTCAGGTGGGTTGAGCTTCAGCCAACAAATCACCAAGTCAACTGCTTATATATGACAAATGAAAGCGGCATACATATTGAGGGAAAACTAGAATATACCTAGAGGTATGGAGCCAAGTACTTGAAGCATAGTTTCCCATGAAATTTCTTCAATTCAGTGTCTCTAACTTTACTATTTGCTTATTAATACATAGAAGTGAAAAAGTGGTCATTTTGTCTTGATTGGTTTAATATTATTTTGACTAGTATGAGGAATGAAATGAATATTTTATTATTTTTTTAGAATAAGCATGAAATATATTTTTATGCATTATTTTTGTGTGCGGAAATTTTCAAAGAGAAGTAAATCAAAAAATTAGAGAAATAGTGTTTTTCTCTTTCTTTTTTCTAAAAGGAAGAGAAAATAAAATCTAACTTTAGTAAAGGAGTACTAATATTAGAGACACAGGAGAACATTGTGTATAAAAATAGAATGACAAGTCATATAATAACAAATAAATAATAAATATGAATCATAGTTAGAATGAAATTGTACAAAACAAAAAGTGTAGAGAGGAGTGTACAATATTATGCCCAAGTATGTGGATAAACTGTGAATCAAAGGAGAATTCAGTCCTTTAAGAATTTGAATAAGCTCAATATCTATTTTAATATATTCATGTACACTCGTAAATAAAATAATATTTATATGAATACAATTATAATTATATAGAAATAATTGAATTTGTGAATAATCATATAGAAGTGAAATTTTGGTCAATTGTCGCAATAGTAAATACTTAAGAGAAAAGCAAGAATAAATAAAAGTAGAAATTATGCGACTGTGACTACATATAAAGTTATGGATAATGAGAGAGGAAGACCTTGATGTAGAGCTATAATAAGTAAAATGGGAAATACATAGAAAATAAAGAATAAAGTAGATATAAATATATATAAATTGAAAAATAGAGTTGGAAAATAAAAATAGCATGCGTCACTGTGAGGCCTTAATTTTCTTAAAAGGAACACTTTTTAGCAAAATATGTAGTGACAAAGTCCATTTGTAGCGCCCACACACACACATATATATATAATCTAAAATTGTTCAAAATAGGTACTCCTAAACAATATATGGTCTTGAATTGATAAAATATCCTATTAATAAACATAAACTACTTCAGTCTAGGGAGATGGAATTTCCATGGAAATAAACATAAGGAATAAGGAAAGGATAGCATAGGTAAATATTTTCTTGATACAAATAAGCTAAGATTTTCCCAATGATAAAAAAATATGGTTGAAATATTTTCCAACCTAGAGAAAGTATATATTCAAACATTAAATTTTAGAAACCCAAAAAATTCTTCTATTTCCAACAACCTTTTTATATTAGCATGCTCTAGAGTTATTCAAATGATAGATACATACCATGGAAAGAGAAAACACAATATATGCCACGGTTTTGTTATAATCCTTAAGAAAAAATTAAAAAATAATTAATGAATTTATGAATTAGAGCTTCAATCAATAGTGGATTTAGAACTCAACCTTATAAATCCCCCGAGTACTTGCATGGACCTCCTTTACATAAGAAAGTGTAAAAGACTATTTAAACAAATACAACAAAGAAATAAACAATTTGATGAGGCAAATTGTGCAATTGAACCCTTGGAAGACAACACCTTTAATTTGGCACTTAGACATCAAAGGAAAAAGTTTTACATCTACTTAAAAAGGAAAATTTGGAAGGTGAATTACAGTGGAATAATCTTGACACATTTTCACTAGCTAAAAGAAAAAGGAACACGAGGGTAAATAGAAACAAAATAGCATCATGGTAAAAAATTCTGACGATCCAATAATATCGGAAATACTTTCTTATGTAGAATTCCCTAGGGCAAGAAGTAGTATAAATATTCTTCTTGCAACCCTAGTGGATGTACGAAAATATTTTGGAGCTAATTCAGTAGCAAAATAGGAATAAATATAAAGTTAGCACACTGTTAAATGAAAAGAAACCTTTTTATAGCTGGAATGATTAGGGTTTGAAATGGGAGAGAAACCCTTCATTCCTTGTACTTTTAATAATGACAAGAACATGTTTAAATATAGATGAAAACTGAATAAGAACCATAATAATTTTACATTTGAGGGTTTTGAAAAAAAATAAAGGTATTTCTTCCTTTACTTGGTTTTGATTTCCAGGACCATACTAAGAGAATCACTTGTAGTTTCCTAGAGGATTAAGTGAGTATAAAGATTCACTAATTCAAAACTCTGGAAATACCCCCTGAATCCTGCAAAAAATATAAACATTAGCGATGACTATGCATTTATAATAATTCAACTGTGAAATCCATATAATATCTGGAGCATACAAATGTTAAGAAAATTAACTCTTACATTTGAGAAAGAGGTTGACACATTTCAGGTGGGTTGAGCTTCAGTCAAGAAATCACCAAGTCAACTGCTTATATATGACAAATGGAAGCGACATACATATTGAAGGAAAACCAAAATATACCTAGAGATATGGAGCCAATGAAAACAATGTTTTTTGTTGAAATACAGATTGAATCCCTAACTGGAGAATGACACAATGAATGAAGTGCGAGTGAGAAAGCGAAATAACACAAAAATGACCAAACGAGGTTGTTAAACAAGTAATAAACCCCTATTTTTCTAATGATTGTTGATTCATTAACAAACATTCTCGACCATTGGTTAAGGTTAAAGCAAGACTATATATGTGTCAAATGGAGTCCTTCTTGCTTAAATACAAAATAATCCAGAAGAATGTCAAAAACACTTACAACTCAAATTGATACTTGATTGATACCACATTTAAAGGAAGAATTTAAACTCAATGCAATATATATGTGTGTTTAAATGAAATATTCCGATGTCAAGAAACTGCTTCAATTAATATGTATTGTATATAAGGACAAACCATTAAACTATTACAAATATCAAAATGAGTAGTGAGTGGAAAAGAGGTTGCATATAGTGCTCATATCAACATTTTTAATTATATATTATTGAGAAACATAGTAAGGTCCTACCCCTTACAAGGATCATGAAAAAACCTTACAATAAACGAAGCAAACATTGAATCACATGTATCATCAAAATAATATAGCAAAACACATAGATACATATAGATTAGACATGATTATAAGGGAGATAATCCATCGTTAAGATGAGGTTTTATATATTATTGAGAAACATAGTAAGGTCCTACCCCTTACAAGGATCATGAAAAAACCTTACAATAAACGAAGCAAACATTGAATGACATGTATCATCAAAATAATATAGCAAAACACATAGATACATATAGATTAGACATGATTATAAGGGAGATAATCCATCGTTAAGATGAGGTAGTTAGAATTGGTATCATGGAAAAAAATAAATAAGAATCAACAATTATAGCTTGATTTCATATATATGTATTATATGTGATTGAGATAAGCATAGGACCAATGCATTCTTAAACCTTTGGAAAATAAATTTGTAGAGACTCTAGAATTGTTTTTGATACAAACTTTTAAATACTAGTACAAACGATGGTAAGATGATGATCTATTGAATATTTATATATAGCTAACAAGGAGAGTTATGGAATGTCCATAACATTATAAACATTCCTAGGATTATCTATTGATCCATGATTTGATTATTATTAGAAGTGGAGATTTTGTAAGAAAACTATTTAAAAAAAAATTAGTTGTATTTCTGAATCGTCTTTACACATTAGTAGTTTACTGGGGAAATTAAGAGAAAAATATAGGTTTTCCGAAGTGTTTCCATGGATTTTTTCTTGCATTATAGGTTTCATTCTGAATTTCTTCCCTATTAGTTCCAAATACGTGTCATTTTGAGCTATAACAAACTTGAAAAATCTTGTTGCATTTCCTACTTGGTCCCACTCTTAATGAAGCTCTAAATTTTAAATTTTTACGAGGTATCTCACGCAACGTTGTCAATACTTTGGTATGAAATCCTTATTTAGAAGTATTTGGTAAAAAAGTTGGCTTTTTAATTGTGTAGTAGCATTTTAAGCATTCAATTATTGTAGAAATCATATTATTGTTCTTTATTATATGGAATTATTTTCATGTCTAGAGATAATGTGATTGGCATTATCATTATATGTGTTAAAGATCTAGTATATAGACATATTATATCACAAGAGAATATTCTAATGGCTTTTGATAGTTAATGGGCTCTCATAGATTTATTTTTATTTTTATTTATTTATTTTTCATAAATACAAGATTTACTTGGGATTCTAAAAACCCTTCTCTACCCTACCCATTTAGTCACACATTAAATGAGGTCGGAATACATCCTCACCCTCCTAGTTGTCTCTCTTTGTAAAGGCTTCTCTTTTGGTTTTATATGACTATGAATTTCTTCTTCCCATTTCCCTTTGGTACTAGGGTTATGCTAACCTTTGTGATTGTGTATCAAAATAAATTTTAGTCTCTCTAGGATTAGCTTTCACAATTTCTCATACTCTTGTTGAAGTCATGACTTAAACTACTATTCCTAGTTAGCATTGGGTGAAACAGGAAAGTCATCACCATTTGAGTGAAAGAGAACAATAGATGCAAAAATACTTACAATCTACATATATTTTGAACACCCAACCCTCACCCATCTCCATTGCCCCACCACCCCCATGCCCCAGATTTTGAAGGGAAACTCATAATGTAGAAAGAGAAGTTACAATTCAAATAAGGTTCATTCTTTATGTTGAAGCATAACAAAAGGTGGGAGGTTTGTTCCCAAATATAAGAAAAACTAGAATTATACATATTAGGTATATTCAAACCATTGATCTGTATTAGTAGCTCAAAACAATAATGGGTAAGGTGTTTTTTGAGCACTTTGAAACTCAACAAGAGATTCTACTTTCCATTGATGAAGTTAAAGAACATAATGAGAAGCCCAATAATAAAATCTTGATGTTGGAGAAGAAGTTAGAAAATTTGGATTTATCCAATTTCGAGGAGAGTAATGAGGTCCCAAAAGAAATCTAAATAAATTCTCTCTCTATCAAATTCTAATACATATAATACTAGGAACAAAGCTACAATCATAGAAAATGTGGAGTCTCAATATGGAAGTAGATCACTAGGATTTAATACTTTGTATCTCTTTGTTTTTTTATACTATCATTAGATATTTTATATTCACTAAAGTAGTACTTTTGTGCTACTAGTTTGGTTTCACCAATCGCAAGCTAATAGTCATAATGAGACGCATATATTTTAGATGAAAATTAATATAACCTCTACCCAACTTAAAAAACCAATAGTAAACATTAATTATAAAATTTGTATTAGTACAAATACGTCATTTATATAGTATATGTTTGGTCCCTTAATTTAATACACCATTCAATCATAATAAAATAGTCATACAAAGACATGTATCTTTTGTTTGAAAATTAATATAACTTCTTCCCAACTTTGGAAAAAATTAAACATTCTTTATAGCTTTTATATTAATACAATTTCTTCACTTTTTTAAGAAATTTTATATTATATGCTTGTACACCTAATGTAATTCACCATTCACATGTTTCATGAATTTTTGACATGTAACATGTAACATATGTCTAGATTTTTAAGCTTTAGTTTATAAATAAAGCGTCTCGATCCCCTTTTCAATGACAACACTTTACTAAAGATTTTAAAAATATTTGGCTTGATTAATTGAAGTTTATATTTCCTCTATTTTGGGTTTGATAATTTTATGGTCTGTTTATCATCCATTACTTGGGATATTCATTGTTGTTTTTAATCACAGCTCGAAAATTTTACATTAAAAAATTGTGCATGGGTAAAAAACTATACAATAAAGAGTATACAAATGGTAGATACTGCTACTAAGACCAAGAAAAGAAGTAGGTCTTATTTTTGTACAAAAAATAGATGTTTGTAGTAACAACAACTATAAAATTAAAATGCCTAGCTACAAAGATCCTCATGAAGACATCCAAGATATTAATACACCCATAATGCATAAACAATATTTGTTGGAGAGAAGGTGTTCATATTTTCCCAAATTAGGTTTTTCCATAGGAGAGAAAGTCACAATTAAGTCTGGAAGGATAATAATAGTAGATTTCACTAAAGGCCCCAGAGAGGACTAACCCAGTCGAAGTTGGCGAACATAGAATTAGATAGCATTGAAATAATGATGGAGAGAAGAAATTTAATATTTAGTACTGTGAAATTTAAACCTATCATCCATAAGAAGATCCATTTCCATGGTGAAGGTGGATACTATCTAACTATCACGGATTTGAAATTGAAAAATCTTCTTCTAATACTCACCTATTTCCTTGGCCCATCCTAGTTGAATTAACTTCCACGAGATTGTGATCCATATCCACAACACTTAAATAGATAGTAGGGATTCTATTCCAACAAAAATTATTGAAATTTCCATTATGAATAGGCCTAGGAGCAGGTTCCCAATTTTCTTGTCCTCCACACTAAATTATCAGTGCAACTACCATCTTGAAAGTGACCACATAAACCTGTGAAGGCTTACTAAAATTAAAAATCGAAAACAAAATACCTTGATGCCTAATGAGAGCATGTTTGATCCAAGAATTGTGCAGAAAATAAAACATAGTCATGGAATAGATAACTAGCCATGAGAGACACTTTTCTTTGATATGTGCAAGGAAACCCAAATTAGCATTCAGAACAAGAAGATAGGAAGATTAGTGGTTCAAATATTTAATGAAATAAATTGTCTCCTAAAAGAGATATGGATAATTAGAGTTAAGTAACCCATAATTTAAATAGAGATTAGTAATTAGAGAGGAACAATTCAAAAATGAAACATTGTGACTCGGAAACATGGGTGATAAAGGGAGAACAAAGAGATGCAAGGAACTTTGGTGCCAAATAGGGGACTTGGCATGCTAATCCAATAACACCAACACATCTATTACAATATTCCAACTAGGTGAATGGTGATTTATATTATTTTTCATGTCATAAAGAAGAAAGACAAAACCATTAATTACCACAATCATGCTAGGGTTATAAGGATAGAGAATAGTCAAACCTTTAAATTCC
Organism: Pinus tabuliformis; assembly: GCA_031772625.1. NCBI lineage: Eukaryota > Viridiplantae > Streptophyta > Pinopsida > Pinales > Pinaceae > Pinus > Pinus tabuliformis. Next base: position 511,347,356 of record CM062809.1, read on the forward strand.
CACAAGGAGTATTGAGGATGCATCTACCCATTCCCCCTTGAACTCTTCAACAATATAATTCCTACCATCTCTCATTATAGCTTAATGTCTCTTAGGGTGCCCAAATCATTTCTCACCATAAATTGGCATCCACTAGTTCGTGCCAAAATTTAACAAAATTCATCTTGATTAGGTTTCACAGAGGATCCTTACATTTCCACCCACATGCATTCATAGCAACTTCAATATCCCTTCCATCCCACCACCTTTGGAACTTCATGCTTAGATACTTGAACAACCACATCAATATAATGGATGGAATGACTGGCTATCCCTTGCCTCACTCAATGAGGTAGCATGTGGACACCACAGATGAAAATCTCCCAAAAATGGATCTAACGTATAAACCATCCTTGTTCCTCACTAAAAACCTTTCAAAATACCCTTATTTTTGCATGGTAATATTCATGGGACAAGGTGATATCTCAAGTATTTTTTTATAAATGATGATCCCCCCTACATTTTATTTTCCTTTCTCTCCATTTCATCTTCCATGAGATTATCTTTCCAAAGGATGTGAAAAAAATTAAATTTATAAATTGGAAAAAAGAGGACCTAATTCAGAGAAAAACTATGTTGAGTTGTAGGTCCTTGGGACTAGTACATTTTCAAATATTTCGTATACTAATTTTAAAACTTCCAATGATTTTTATCCTTTTAATCCCTTTGGCTCAAGCTAGAGATGCACCTTGAAAGAGTCCATATTCTTCTACTTGGTTACTAAAGACCCTCCCTAATCTCCAAGAAAAAAATACATTTCTCCTTCGAGAAAAAATCCCCCCCACCCCTTGCCCCCCCTTCCCCCATTCTCTCCTTTGCACCTACCACCCCTAGCTTCTTCTTAGAAGAACCATCAAAGGACAAAGTATTTTTTGATTATGAAGTTATCCATTCCCTAAATTCATCTGGGGAAAATTAAAGATATTGACATTCTTAATGAGGGTCTTACTTAGAAGAAGAGACCATAATTCCAAAAAAAAACATGTTTCTTCCTATGGACCCAACTATTGCCGACAGGCTAAGGATATACTGTGAGTGCTTAAATGCTCTAAAATAAGAGAGAGAACACAAGTATTTATAATCTTGGGGAGAGAATGCTCCACTTGAAAGATTGATCTATTTATTTCTAGCCATAATTTACAACATGTATACTTTTGCAAAGCCCTCCAAAACATTTTGAAGATTGGATTCTCTTTGAATTCATCCAAATAGTTTTTTCTTAGGATGAAAGGAAATTTTAAAGGTGGAAGTCTATATTAGTGTAAGATATTGACCAATAAAGGATTAGTTTTGTTTTGATCTAGAAAATTTGCATTCGAGAAAAATATGGGAGGAATATTCATTTTGAGAAAGAAATAAAGCGAATTTAGGTGGCCATAGATTCCCCTTTTCAAAAGATTTGCCACTTTTGAACTTTTTGGTGGACGAGGGTCCAATAAAATATGTTAATTTTTAGGATTCCAACTATATTCCATATGTTTACAAAACGTAAAATTGTTGGAGAGCTTACATTGGGAAAAAGTAGGGAAAGCGATCCTTTTTTATCCATTTTTCAAGGCTCCCCAATATCTAAAGTCATTATTTGATATCCTATCAGGAGCATAACCTAAGATATGGGATTTCATTTTCTTAACTAATCCTTGGCGATGAGTAGGGACAAGTCCAAAGAATCATTTATTCTAGAGGCCATCTCCAAACCAAGCTAAAGCATTAGCTAGAGGAATCTTATCTTGATGAGCCAGCCAAACTCACAAAGGATGAAGGTAGGGGAGGAGAGAGAGATAATTTGGCATCACATAATATCATCTTCCCTATCACATCAACTAAAGTAACTCTCGAGTTTATTATTTTTCATTAATGTAAACAATATTATATGACATGAAGAGGTCTAACCTTTGAATTCATATTCCATGGTTGCTTCATATTCTAATTGTTCATTTTCCTTCCTTTACATACTTACAATTTGTTCACCCAATCCCTGAGGATTAGTTGTATAACATTCTCCCCTTAATATGAAGGGTTTTTGTGAGTTGAAACATCATTTAAAAGCTCTAAAATTCTCCTTTTCCAAGTTCTTTAGTGAAGATTTCCATGATTTTCTAATTTGTGGAATAATGGCGTAGATTAATAATCTTGGCCTCTACATGATATCAAATCAAATGAAACTTTATTTTGATAATTTTGGTTCTATCATGGTATTTAGGATTCTTGGAAAACATATTTGAAGAAATATTTCCAATTAGAAGAGGATTATAATTCACTTGTTTCTCCTACAAGTATTCAAGAATTTTCTTAAGCCATACAATCTCATTGGTTGCTTCTGGAACTACCACATAATTTTCCTTTACTATGGAACTGAATTTTTTTATGACCTCCAAGATATAGCTCATAATATAACACTCATAAGATAACCTAAAGTAGACACTCCATTATCCTTATCTCTATCAAAGTCTGAATCTAAATATCCAATCAAGCTAAAGTCAATTACCTATGAATATTTGAGCCCAAAGTCTTGAGTTCATTTCAAGTACCTTAGAACTATTTTTGTAGAAAATCAATGTCCTCGACATGGCTATTGCATAAACATAGAAAGGATTCAGACGTTTAATTAAATATCTAATCTAGTAGCGTCGAGGTAGATAATACTTCCCACAAGTTATCTATAAATAGCTGCATCCTCAAATTCATTTCCTTATTTATATGTGAGATTTAGATTTTTCTCCATTAAAGTGGAAAAAATATTTCATTTAGCCATGACAAACTTGTTCAAAAATTCTTCATTATACTTAATTTGAGAGAGGAATATATACATTGAATGTTAGGTCCCTTCAATTCCCTTGTAGTAGTGAATGTGTCCCAATTCTATCATCTCAAATCCTTTCTTGAACTATATATTTAATGATGCAATATAGCTCTAATGGTTCCGTATTATCAATAAATCATCTACATATTCCACAATATAGATAAAAAAAATTCCAACATTCTTGAAAATTAGAGTTGCAACATCAATAAGTGTTTGAAATTTAATTTCAAAAGATATTCAATCAAGTTTGCATACTTTTTATTCTTGTGTCTTCCAAAGAAAATCCTTATAGTTGAGAAATGATAACATTTTCTTTCAAGTCAGCATTCAAAAAAGTTGTCTCTATATCCGTCTAATGGACATTCCATCCATTTTATGCCACCAATGCAAAGAGTGTCTCAATGGTGACCCATTCTACTGTGGGGGTGAAGGTGTCTTCATAATAAAAAGCTTCCTTTTGTGTAAATACTTTTTCCATAATCCTTTCTTTGTTCTTCTAAAATGAGCCATATAATTTATACTTGTGTTTGCAGACCCACTTGTAGCAATTTTCTTTCATTCCAAATGGAAGTTCCACCAACTTCCATTCTCCATTCTTCATGAGAACATTATACTCACTTTTCATTTCTTCACTCTATTCATCATGTGAGGAAACTTATTTCAAGTAAGTTGCTTCAAAATTAATAGAAACATTCAATTCACAATCATATGAAACATTCATATTATCAACCTGCTAATATTTTTATGCAAGACATTAAATCCAGGCCTTTGGCCTCAACCTGCCTCCTTCCTAAGCTTTGGAAAAGGTTTTTGATGACATTTGTGTCATCTGGTCTCATGGACAAGAAGAATTAGATCAGTTTTTTCAGCATCTCAACTATCAATCTTCCTCCATAAAGTTTACTATGGAACAAGAAGTTGATGGGTGCCTACCTTTCCTTGATGTTCTTATTTCTAAAAAGGATGACATTTCTTTATCCCACCAGTTGTTTTGGAAAAAAATCATACTGAGCGGTATCTTCATCCCAGCTTCCATAATTTCCTTACTAAAAATTTGGGTGTTCTCAACACGCTTGCCACTTGGACATTGAGAATATATGATGAAAAGAACCTTGATAAGGAGAAATCCCACCTCCTTGCTATTTTTTTTAATAATGGATATAGTAGGCACCAAGGTTTGAAAGCTTTCCTTGAAGCTAGTAGAGGTCCCAAGTCTAAGAAAGACCCTAAAGACCAAATCTCAGGGGTGCATCTCCCTTTCATCCATGGGACCACTGACAAGATCGCTTGCTTCTTAGGAAGTATAATGTTCCCTCTACCTTTAGACCCCTTAACACCATTCATAACTCCCTTAGGTCTGTAAAAGACCACATTGACCCCAGGGACATGAAAGGTGTTTATGTTATTCCTTGTTCTTGTGAGACCCCCTATGTTGTTGAAATTGGGTACTCTACTAATCAGAGGATTCATGAGCATGCAACTGACATCAAGCATGGGAGGACCCGGTATTCAACCTTGGTTGTACATGCAGAGAAGTATAAGAATCATATTTGTATTCAGGAGGCCGAGGTTATTGCCAAGATTGCTCCTTTTCATCACCGTAAGTTTAGGGAAGTAATAGAAATTGAAAGGAGGCCGGGCAATCTTCATATGGATGACGGCTAGAAGATTAGAAATTATTGGATCCCTACCCTTTCCTCTTAGCCCCCCCCACACACACACACCCCCCCCCGGCCCCCAACCCAACCCCCCTTCATTTACCCTCTATTTTTCTTTCTAGTTTTATTCCCTTGACTTCTGGTTGTTTTTGTTCCCTTTTCTATTGATTTACAGTTGTTGTTGTTTTTTTTGGGTGGTATTCTTTAGCTCTATTTTTTCCTATTTTATTAATATTTTCGATTTGTTCCTATAATAATATTCTTATAAGTTTATTTTTATATTCTAATAAGAGGATAATATAGCTTAACATAATGTTTATTTATTAGGTTTAATTTTAAATATAGGTTCTTGTGATATTCCTTTCTTTGAATTTTTAATTAGTTACATTCTCATTGAATAAATAAAGTTTTTGAACAATTTAACTAAGTGATTGATTAATTAGTAAACATTTATATTTAACCCTAATTTAACCCTAGTTATAACTTATATTCAAGTAAAAATAAATATATTTAATAAACATATTAATAATTAATTAATTTAGAAAAGAAAAAAAAAACAAAAAAAAACACTTATATTGGTATTTTAATTTATCCCATGATAAATTTATATAATTTATTTTTAAATTCAAAATTGGATATAATATATTTTTACATATATATAGATAAAATTAATAAACAAATTAACTAATTTATTAACTAATTGATTATTTAATTAATAAATGTTCATTCATATAGTAGTATAAGTTTTTTGGTCATCTTTTAAATTACAAAGAAAGAACTTATAATGTCCCTTAATAGTTATTTAGAAAATATATCTAGTTTTAAATAAAATAACTAAATCTAACAATTAACTAACCGCTTAATGAATGAATTATTTATCAACCTTTCCCCTCCATTCTTGGTCCAGTCAGTTGTAGCTGAGGCCTAGTCCATCGTAGCCATTTCATTTGGTAAAAAGTAGTTGCTTCTTTCTAGCCATTTGAATGACCGATATCTCTATTTAATTTGTTTCTAGGATCTGGCTCTTTATCTTTTCTTGACAATGAACCACACTTGTTGGTTTGAAACACATTGAAAAATGACTTTTGATGTGATTGTCGTCGAAAAACATGTCTCAAAAACGTGATATGGATCACAGAAGCCCTAATTCAATAAATTAGAATCATCTACATCTCCTCCATTTTATCTGGTGGAACTTCTAAATCTTGTCTTTCTAACCACATTACGGTGAACACTTTCAAGTATCTTTAGTAATTCATTTTGGGGGAACTTTCTAATATTGTATAGGTTTATGTGTTGATTGAGATGTGGATGCATCAAGATTTACCCTTCCAATCATCTCAATCACATCACTCGAAGAGTCTTCCTAATTTGAAGGAGTGGTTGGAACTTCATGAGGAGGAGACAATTCTTTAGATGAAGATTCCATAGATTTATCCAATATAGGAATGCCCTCTTAAATATCTGGAACCTCATTATCAAATTGATGACAAGTTTTTTCATGATTGAATCTATCCAAACTATCAAGTTTCCTCTTAATAGTATTTCTAGTCTTGGAAGTTTCAAGAAAAGTCATATCTCTAGACAATAAAAGCCTTCTATATTCCTCATAATAAATATGATATGCTTTGGTAGTATCTTAATACCCTAATAATGTGCACTTTTGACACCTTCCATTACACTCGCTTATTTGTTCCTTAGGAATCAAGCCATAGTAGGTGCAACCAAATATCACGAGATGCCATACTATAGGAACGTGTCCATGCCACATTTCATAATGTGTCTTATTTTTAAGAGAATGTGATGGAAATCTATTTTTTGACACATATTGCACATAGAAATGCATCGTTCGAGAACATTAGCTTTACATTTTTTTTTAAACATTGAGTTAACCATATTTAAGAGAGTCCCATTCAATATTTTAGTAGAACCATTTTATTGAGGACTGCATGGAATAGTTTTTTTTTTTGTTTAATTTGATGTTTGAATTAATTAGGAGTATATTTTCTTACATCATCATTATGAAGATATCCAATATGTGATCGTGCATCCTTTCTAATCCATGCATGAAAATTTATGAAATTTTCAAAAGCTCTTGATTTACTTTTCAATAAGTTATTGTGAAAAATACTGAGGGGGAGGTGAACTAATATTTTAAAAATTCAAAATAATAATTTTATTTTATGAAATATATACGCGACTTTACAAAACCAAACTCGCATATGTACATGACTGTTGTAAGAGAAACTAGTGTATGCTTAGTAATCTTGTAAAACAACTAATTCTTTATTTGTTAAACTTAAACCAGAATGTAAGAGATTTATCAGGAATTTGATTAGCAGTGAGTAGGTGCAGTAATAACAAAGTAAAGTATCGCACATAAGAAACACACATGAACACCAAAATTTGTGGAAACCCAATGTGGGAGAAAACCATCGTTGTTGTCATCTTATTCTTTAAACATATTAATATCAAAAACTTCTTACATTATTTTACTAGTGCAAAATTATGCCAGTACGCAAACACCCACCTATTGAAGGCTGCAAATTTCACTCGTTCTCTAGCTCCTACTGGGAGGGAGATCTAACCTCCTAATATGGTTAGAAACTACTACTATTAGGGAGCTTTAACTTCTTCACCGAAGGCTCCAACCCTCACCAACATCCATGGACAATGTTTCATAAATTTTCACACTAGATCCACCTGCTTTAGTACATCACAACTTATAGATCAACTGAAGCAAACACAAACTTAATTCAAACAGAACAATGAGATAATTGTAACCAGAAAACATAACTAAACTCATTATACTACATCAACACACAAAATCAACTCCAACCCTAATTATTCATATTCCAACATGTATACGCTACTTCACTTAAGGAAACCATCATGTATATGTTCTTTTCTGTAGAGAAACATGTGTACACATCTCAATATACTAAAACTTGTAATTCTAAATCAAACACAGAGTTGACTAGAATTATTATAAAATATTATGCTAGCTTAAAAACCCTCATATAGTTAGCATCATCAATAAAATTTTCAACCAATAAACATGTAACCAAATTTTACTTCATCATTCAATCAGTTCTACTTCAAACATTATCACTCAACCCAGATCAACATGTGGACATCATTGATAGATAGTAAATATATAACAACACTGATAAGGTTGATCGATGATTTATGAACATAAACCCTTACTTTATATACGTGACTTTGAATAAATGAGCCTGTGTGTATACACAATGTCACCGCGACCAACCTATGTATAGATCTGTAAAATTGAATAGAAACCCTTACTTTAAATACATGAATTTGAAGAAATGAACTTGCATGTATACGCGACTTAACCGAGAGCAACCTCTGTATAGATTTGCAAATTTTGACATAAAATTGCACAGCTGATCTGATATATGATCTTAGACAATTATTAAGGTATTACAGACTCATGTGCATGGATTTGCCTATGTTACTTTGTGCAATGGACCGATAATATTGTGAAATACATATACAATGAAGCAGTTAAAGAACAGAATAGAAAACACACATAAACACAACAAGTTTAATAAGGAGTTCACCCAACACTCCTGGGCTACGTCTCCTAGTCCAGCCTTAAGTGGTGACCTCTATTATGTCTTCAAAAACAAAGTTTTGCAACGGTGAGCTCAATTTAAGCCTCACACAATAGATACAAAACAAAAAGGCTTTACTTGGATCCCCCAAGTCTCTTCCAAGTACACAAACTCTCCTCATTGACTCTCTGTCTCTATTGCTCTATCTCAACACTTCTTTCCCCTATTTGCTATCTGTCTGTGGCTTTAAAGCCGATCGACATTCTCTGTTCACTTCACCTTCCCAGGCTCTCTAGATTCTCAAACTCTATCTACTCAGATCCCTTTCTGAGCATTAGCAATAATTGCTAAATGCCTCCAAGGTTGGTGGCCACCTATTCTGTAACGGAATGGTCATTAGGCCTTTGAAATCCCAAAATTGGTCGTTTTCTGTTTACACAGAGAAACGTTGCAAAACATGGAAGAAGTCCACCAAACACCATTCATTGGACATCAAATATTATGAATATGCCTTACGAATCCTATTGGGTCCTTTTGTACACCAACATCGCATATTCACCTTTGATCTGAGAGGTCTTGATCCAATGGTTGAGATCCATTTCGGGCGGCTCTTTCATACGGGACATGTGGCAGCCATTGTATGGGATCAGGCAGAGCCTGACCCAAACCATTTACCACCTTTTGCCTGCCCGAAATCCCACTCATATCGTGATTTGTATTAAAAATAAATCAAAAACATTGAAAAACCCAAAAAATGGCTTTATCAGACTTGAAATCATACATAACAGTGTTAATAAACCATTTCGGGTTCGTAATATCGCATCAACACCTTTTCCTTTGTATTTTGTTTATTCAATGAAAATGAAAAATACAAAGGAAAACCTTGTTTTCCGGATCTCAAAATATATATAATATCGTTTATAATATTATCGGGTCTGGCTATCGGAGTTATATTTATTATCGGCCACAATCATTTTCATAGTTCCAATGTGATTTTGCAATTGCAATCACATATCGCACATACCCTGGGCCGATTGTAATTGCTCCACTGTGGTTTGCCGATGCGATATTGCGATGGAACATGGGTCGTTGATCTGCACGCTTGATCGACGGTCCTCGTTTACCCCGCTGATCGTTATCATGTATTCCCCGTGGTCTCCACCAATAGCCCCCTTTTGCCACTGTCGATTCTGATTCGCCGATCGGATCTGGACCATTGATCGGCCAGATCCGACAGCTCTGATTCAAAGTTGCTTTAAACTGCTGATAAGCTTGTTTTCATTGATTTCTTCATGTTTTTGCCTCCCGATAGTGTAATCCGACTTTTTGACAAGTTCTTCTTATGCGATAGTTTTGAGTGTTTTGAAGATTTTGAAGACTTAGAGGGTTTTTGGATCCCTTTTGGATCACTCCTTCCCATTGAAAAAAGCTTTTGGACCACCAAAAAGTGGGATTTTAAGCATCAATCAAGTGAGGATATAACTTCCTCACTTGTCCAATCTCTATCCATCTTGCACTGCTTGGTTTTGAACCTTTGAGTCCAATTCTGAGTTACTCAACATCCCCTCTGCGTGTAGTTCTCACCTTCCTGTCCAGAATTCTATCTTCCTACAACTCATTGAGATATTCAGGCAACAGATCATCAATAGAAGGCAACTGACTTTGCTCTTCAGGATATTCAATCAATGAAAGTTCAAATAGTCTCAAGTTCTCTGCATTAACTACTGAATAAATGTGCATGTAAGTTGGAAAATCAAGGCGAAAAGCATTCTCATCAATTTTCTCAAGTATCTTGAAAGGCCCATACCTTATTGGCTTCAACTTCTTACCTTCACCTTGCATTTTGTCCTTGCTGATGTACAAACAGACTTGATCACCAACATGGAAGCTATGCTCAATTCGATGTTTATCATGCCTTGCCTTGTACTTGGATCGGCTCCTTTCCAGTTGTTCCTGCACTGTCTGGTGAATTTCTTGGATCTATTCAATGAACTTGGTTGTGTTGTCCACATCACTGTGTCCATCAACTGCTATGTCTTTACTAAAGACAAAATACAAGGGAGACCTTGATATAAAACCAAAAAAATCTCAAAAGGAGATCTTTGTGTAGAAGAATGTTTAGCATGGTTGTAAGCATGTTGCACGTAACACAAATGTTCATCCCAAAGCATGGGATGCTTGCTGCAATAGCCCCTGAGCAACTAGATCATTGGCCTGTTGACCACCTCTATTTGACCATCTGTTTGTGGATGAAATGTTAGGCTCTTCTTCAATCTGGTGTTCATTAACTCCCATAGATTTGACTGAAACTTCCCAACAAATCGGGAATCTCGATCAAAGACTATAGAAATGGGTAACCCAAAATGATCACATACATGCTGAAAGAACAACTTCATTGTTTTTTCAGTGGTAATTTGCTTGTTACAAGGTATTAAAATACACATTTTTCTAAACCTGTCCACAATAACATATGAATAGTCATGACCTTTTCTAGATTTTGACAATCCCCCAACAAAGTCCATGGAAACACTTTCCCAAGGATGTGAAGGAACTGGAAGTGGAGTGTACAAACCTAGTTTTCTATTGCTGGGATTGCTTTTAACACACATGGTACACCCTTTAATATATCTAGAAACAGTTTCATGCATTCTTGGCCAATAACAAAATCTTTGTAGTTGTGCAAATGTTTTACTCACAAAAAAATGACATGATATTAGAGAAGTATGGGCTTCTCGGATTACGTTCACTCTTTTAGTTTGAGGAATGCATAACTTTCCCAAATGATACAAGAGTTGGTCCTTAACATGATAATCCAATTCTTCTATTTGTTTTCCATGACTTAAAGTTGCATATACATCTTTAAAATCTACATCTTGAGTATATTGTTCAATGTAGCTTTCATGCAATACTGAGTATAGTAGATGCATTTATGATTGGTCTGGACAACATATCTGTAACCTTATTGTGTATGCCTTTCTTTTTTCTTATGATAAGATGAAACTTTTGTAGAAACCCCATCCACCTTTAGTTTCTTGATTGCTGCGATTTAGTTTGTAAGTGCAAATATTGAAGTGGTTGATGATCAATATGTATAACTGTTTCTTTGCCCAATAGGTAATGTTTCCACTTTTTCACACTCTGTACTAATGCATACAATTATTTATCATATGTGGGATAATTAACTACTACAGAATTAAATGTCTCATAATGATAACATATGGGTTTACCATGTTGCATCAATACTGCTCCCATGGCATAGTCACTGGCATCTGTTTCAATCTCAAATGGTCCTTAAAGATCTAGCAATGCTAATACTAGTTCTTTACTAATCTTTTATTTCAAGGTGTCGAAGGCTTTCTGCTATTTGCCTCCCCTCTGAAACACCTTGTTCAATCCTGTCAAAGCACATAAGGGAACTGCAATCAAGGAAAAGTTAGCAATAAACTTTCTCCAATATTGTGCTACTCCTAGGAAGCTTCTAACATCTGTAGCAAATTTGGGTTTAGGTCATTTCACAATGACTTCAACCTTAGAGGGATCTATCTTCAATTCACCACCCCCTACAATATGACCCAAATAATTCAAAGTTTTTTTGCCAAAATCACATTTTGATAACTTAACATAGAGATTTTATTTTTTCAAAACATCTAGAATCTGCTTTACATGCTTTAAATGTTCTTCCCATGTTTTACTGAAAACAAGAATTTCATCTAAATATACAATTACAAAATCATCAATAAAAGGCCTGAGTACATCATTCATTACTCTCATGAAAGTGGTAGGAGCATTAGTTAAGCCAAAAGGAATAACTAGCCACTCATACAACCCTTGCTTTGTTTTGAAAGCAGTCTTCCATGCGTCTTGTTATGCAACTCTGACCTGATGGTAGCCACTACGCAAGTCCAACTTGGAAAAGTAAACAACTTCTTTCAGCTCATCTAATAGATCATCTATGTGAGGAAGAGGATAACGATTCTTGATCATTATTTTATTCAGTGCACTGTAATCAATGCACATCCTCCAAGAACCATCTTTATTTCTTACCAATACGATTGGAGATCCGCATGGTGATGTGCTTGGCCTTATGAACCCTTTGTCGAGAAGCTCTTGTACCTGCTTCTTGATCTCTACATTCTCTAAATCAGATAACCTGTACATTCTGATGTTAGGCATTGGAGCATCTTACTGCAAATGAATATCGTGTTCAATTTCCCTTTTGGGTGGTAGACCTTTAGGTTCTTGAAATAGAATATCATATTCTGAAACAAATTTTTCTAAATCAACTTTCTGTTTAGCGTCAGAAACTTCAAATATATTGGTTTTATCAGGGGTCTTTTCCTTTACAACCATTAGTAAAAATTGCTTGCATGAATTTACAATTCTTTTCATCTACCGTGATTTAATGAGAGTGTAGTTATTTTTGAGCTGATGAGCTCTTACAATATATTATATTCCATCTTTTGTGAGTTGATACTTATTTTTAGTTCGACAGAAAATAGCTTTTCTATCATACAAGTAAGGACTTCCTAGAACAATACCACATATATCCAAAGGAACAATATCTAACTCAACCTCATCTACAAAAGTTGACCCAAAGCAAACCTAAGTTTTCATTGTCTAGTCACTTGTAGCTTTGCTTTATCACATACCCAAACTAATGGATATGGCTTCATGTGAGGTGTGGTTAGTAGTCCCAACTTCTTTACAATTGCTTCAGAAATCAAGTTTACTTGTGAACCACTATTAAATAAATATCAATCTTTTGATGCTTGGAAATAACTCTAATATGAAAATTCTCATGTCTTTTCCTCTCATTTTCTTCATTATAAATAGATTGTGCAAAATTACTAGTAGATGCTTCAAAATTTTTACCTTTTATACCTGCAGCTGTGGTTGTTGTTTCATCACCTGAGTCTGACCCCAAAGATTTCTGAGTAGCAGCAGCACTCTTCTTCTTCTTGCCATTGAAATTCTTGGGTTTCAGCTCTGGATGCAAAGACTAGAAATGTTCATCATCATGTCCAACCTTCTTCGAGTGAGTGCATGAAGGTTTGTCTTTCTATACATTGTTTGTCTTCCTCTCCTTCCGTTTCTGCTTCCTCTTTTCCTTGTTCTTTCCTGCAGTGGGTTTTGATGATCCCCCAACCTCTGGGTTCACATTCTTGCCTCTAGCCTCTAAAGGTGTAGCCTAAATAGATACCTCATCTATGCTAGTAGGGTTAAACATGAGAATGGTATGCCTCAAATAGCTGTGTAGACCACCTATATACTTCAACAAAGTTTCAGGTGAGTCTAGAGAAATGCCTAGAATTAAAGCTCTTTTTCTAAATTCCTCAGTATATCTTTGTACACATTGCCCTTTTAGCTAGTGAAGATTTTGCCAAATCATCATTGCTTGCTGCATATAAGCTAGTGGATATAATTTTTTTTTAATGGCAGGAACAAATTCACTACAGGTAGAAAGAATTTTACCATGCTTCATCAAATCAGCTTGTGTCCTACGTTCCCACCACACTAAGGAATTTCCTCCAAGGCAAAGGCTAGCTAGATGCATCTTTCTCCTTTCTGAATTGATATTTTGCACCCTACAATATACATCAATCTATCTAATCCAATTATCTATCTTTTCCGCATTTAATTCTCCATCATATATTGGCAAATCAAATTTTACATCTAATTTAATCAAAGGGATAGAAGGAGGTGTTGATAGAGGAGGGTCTTTCCCTTTCCCTTTGCCTTCTGAATGGCCATATAGAAGAGGTTCCTCTATTCCTTTGTCTTGTTTAGAGGTTGATGTATCTTCAACTCGACCTTTCTTAAATTCTTTATGCATCTCTTCTACCATGGCTCTCACGGTCATGAAACTATCCATGAACTGAGAGTCTGATTCCAAGGGAATATCCTCTAGCATTTTCCTCCTAGGATAGACTCTTCCTATTTTGGGGTTAGTCTCAACCAGTTCTCCTTCTCCTAATTTGAGCTTTGACCTAGTTAGCATTCAACAGTCTAGCACAAGCTTGTCTAACCTTAACAAACCTAAAGCTGTGATACCACTTGATCTGATATATGATCTTGGACAATTATTAAGGTATTACGGACTCATGTGCATGGATTTCCTATGTTACTTTGTGCAATGGATTGATAAGATTGCGAAACACATAGACAATGAAGCAGTTAAAGAACATAATAGAAAACACACATAAACACAACAAGTTTAATACGGAGTTCACCCAACACTCCTAGGCTACATCTCCTGGTCTAGCCTTCAGTGATGGCCTCTCTATTATATCTTCAAAAATAGAGTTTTACAACAATGAGCTCAATTTGAGCCTCACACAACAAATACAAAACAATAAGGTTTTGCTTGGATCCCCCAAGTCTCTTCCGAGTACACTGACTCTCTGTCTTTGTTGCTCTGTCTAAACACTGCTTACTCCTATTTGCTCTCTGTCTGTCTATGGCTTTAAAGCCAATCGACATTGTCTCTTCACTTCACCTTCTGAGGCTCTCTGGCTTCTTGACCTCTATCTACTCAGATCCCTTTCTAAGCGTTAGAAATCATTGCTAAACGCTTCCAGGGTTGGGTGCCACCTATTCTGTAATGGAATGGGTCATTGGGCCTTTGAAATCCCAAAATTGGTTGTTTTCTATTTACATACAGAAACACTACAAAAAATGGAGAAAGTCTACCAAACACCATTCATCGGACTTCAAATATTATGAGTTCGCCTTATAACTCCTATCGGGTCTACTTATACACCAATATTGCATCTCTACCGTTGATCTGAGAGGTCCTTATCCAATAGATGAGATCCATTTCGAGCGGCTCTTTCATATGGGAATTAACTGCCCAATGAGGGTGGTTTTCTCTCTCCTCAGCCTAGACACGTGGCAACCATTGTATGGGATTAGGTGGAGCTGGGCCCAAACCATTTATCGCCTTTGGCCCGCCCGAAATCCCGCTCATATCGTGATTTCCCTTTGTATTAAAAATACATTAAAAACATTGAAAAACCTGAAAAATGGATTTATCGAACTTGAAAACATATATAACAGTGTTAATAAACCCTTTCGGGTCCGTAATATCGCATCGACGCCTTTTTCTTTGTATTTAATTTATTCAACGAAAATGCAAAATACAAAAGAAAACCTTGTTTTACAGATCTCAAAATATATATAATATCATTTATAATATTATCGAGTCTGACTATCACAGTTATAATTATTACAGGCCCCAATCCTTTGCATAGTTCTGATGTGATATTGCGATCACAATCACATGTCACACATAACCTGGGCCGATTGTAATTGCTCCAATGTGGTTTGCCGATGTGATATTGCGATGCAACATGAGCCGTCAATCTACGCACTTGATCGACGGTCCTCGTTCACCCCACTGATCATTGTCGCATATTCCTTGTGGTCTTCGCCAATAGCCTCCCTTTTCCACTGCCGATTGCGATTCGCCGATCGGATCTGGACCATTGATCGGCTAGATCTGACGACTCTGATTCAAAGTTGCTTTAAATTGTCGATAAGCCTATTTTCACTGATTTCCTCATGTTTTTACCTCCTGATAGTGTAATTCGACTTTTTAACAAGTTCTTCATATGCGATAGTTTTGAGAGTTTTGAAGATTTTGAAGACTTAGAGGGTTTTTGGATCCCTTTTGGATCAGTAGCTCTTCAAAACATCAGAAATACCTAGATCATAATATTCAGAGATAAAAACATGTGTCAATACTTAGATCTAGTCAATCCATCAGCATATCATACAATGGAAAGTCATTTCAGGTCTCATGATCCTAATCCATGATTGTATTCATTGGTTCATAATTATTTCAGATATATTTGTCATCTATGGCCCTTATAATGAAAATATACTTCAGATTGAAGTATTCATCAAAAATACTTTCATATGCACACTTAGCACTTTGATTTTCACCTCCTTATATAGTTTAGCCTTTTCTAATACCACAACTTAAGGTCATACTCCAGCCAATGGTTTTTCGTAGATAGGATCAAAACAACCGGTGTTGGGCTCAATACCACAGGGAAATACCATGGTAACTACCCTTGGTATTTAGAATACCATGGTGCGGAAACTGTACGCCCCTTAGCTTCTTTAAACTCACTTGCATATGTGACTTTTCCTTGATGAACCGACATAAATATTTTCAAATATTCACCTGTATCAATCTTCTAATTCTGATTTGTAAACCTTTGTCCCATCATTTTGTTATTCTGTCCCATCACTCTATCACCTTTGAAGTGGCCTGTGGAGTCATCTAGTTACGATATACTTGTTCTATTATAAGTGAGCTCCCATTAAGGACAACACATGCATCATAGTGCCAGCAATCTCCTCCTTTCGACTTGATGGCAACCGTTGGTGTTGATCACCTCAACCTGTGGAAACCTATTAGATACATCAAATAACAATTATTTAAATACCAAGATACTCTCCCCCTTTGACATTAAGGGAAAAGGGTGGACCAAAGCTCCCCCTTTGGATCTAATTTTCACTCTAATGTCCATGCTCCCCTTGAGCACATGTTGAACTTCAGAAAGATTTTCAAATGAAGAAAATGACTCTATAACTCAACTGAGTATGACCTTCCTATCACCAAGGACTCATACTTACATCAATCACACAACCAAGGGGGGATACATATTTGACTCAACCACCTAACCAAGTGAGATTACACTTTTGACACTACCACCCAACAAAATGGGATTACATATTTGACATGACCTCAAAAGTCCATGCGTGAATGAATATGATAATTATTACATCATAGGTCGCCACATGACTTTTAGATCAAATGATAAATATGACATTAATATATGAGACCAAAATATCATAGTAGTAGCATAATTCAACAACCATAATGCCAAAAATGCATTATATTTTTCAAGGCTAATGCTCCCCGTGAACCTGTGCTACCTGTTCATTGTCAATAACTAATTCATCAAAGCATCTTCATCAATCAGAAAAATATCAATGATAAAAAAATAACTCAATACAATGTCAGTAGACTCTACCCGTCAACACCAAACCAAGAAAAAACAAATCATAGTTTTCAGTACCATGTCAGAGGTTGATCTTCAGTCTGTCCCACTGTTTTCCTATCAGAGAAAAAAATGCTTGACTCTCTACAAAGAAACTCACGTATATACGCCACTATACTTCATGAAACCCGCGTATAGAAAGAAACGTTCTGAATTTTCACATGTAGACTGTGCACACTATATTAACAACAAAATGAGGCAAAGATAATTCCCAGTTTCTGTATGAGATATTCAAATGCTTCTCTAGGAAGAGGTTTAGTAAATATATCAGCAACTTGCTCTTTGGAGGGAACATACTCCAATTTAACCTTTTTCTTAAGCACTTGTTCTTGTAGAAAGTGATAATTAATTGGAATATGCTTGGTCTTGGAGTGCATAACAGGATTTTTCAAAATACTAATAGCACTTGTATTATCACATAGGATGGAGATGGGTGGAGAATATTTGATTTGTATATCCTGTAATGTTTGCATCATCCAGAAAAGTTGTGTGCAACAAGATGCAACTGCCACATATTCTGCTTTTGCTATAGACAAGGCAATGGAAATTTGTTTCTTACTGAACTAAGATACCAATCGGGGCCCCATGTAAAATGCACCTCCACTAGTGCTTTTTCGGTCATCAATATTTACATCCCAATCCACAATTGTGTATGTATGAAGCATGAGATCTGCATATTTAGAATATGATAGAACAAAGCCTTGGGTTCCTTGGAGAGATTTGAATATTCTCTTTACTCCCTGAAGATGTGATTCCTTTGGATTGGCTTGGAAACATCCAACAATCCCAAGTGCATGCATGATATCTTGTCTGCTACATGTTAGATAAATCATAATTCCAATCATAGACCTATAATATTGTTGGTTTACTGTAGGAGAATCATCATTAAAACTAGGGATACATCTTATCATCATGGGAGTACATACATTTTTTCACTCTTCCATCCCATACTTCTTCAGAATCTGCTTGAGATATTTTGTTTGTGAGAGAAACATGCCATCTTTTTCTTGTTGCACTTGTAGAACAAGAAAATAGGTTAGTTTCCGAAGTAAATACATTTCAAATTCTTACTGCATAACCGAAGTAAAGTTTTGACTCATATATTCTTCATCACTACTAAAGATGATATCATCAACATAAACAAAAATAATTAGCAGTTTATCACCCTCAATTTCTGTGTACAAGCTGTTGTTTGTGGATCCTTTTATGAAACCTTGTTATTGAAGATATTTGTCAAGACAATAATACCATATCTATGGAGTTTTTTTCAGCCGATATAAAGCCTTTTTTGGTTTGCATACAAGGTTTTTGTCATTCCCCTAAATGAATCCTTCTCATTGTTCAATATATACTTCTTCTTGTAGATCTCCATTAAGGAAATAATATTTTACATCCATTTGATAAACTTTGAAATTTCTAAAACTTGAAAATGCAAGAAACATTCTTATGGCTTCAAATCCGACTATTGGTGAAAAAGTTTCTTCAAATTCTATACCTTCTTGTTGAGCATAACCTTTACAAACAAGTCTAGCTTTATTCCTAATGACCTTTCCATTTTCATTCAACTTATTTTTGAATATCCAGTTTGTCCCAATAACATTTTTATCATGAGGCCTTGTAACCAATTACCAAGTATCATTCTTTTCAATTTGATCAAGTTCTTCATTCATGGCCTTAACCCAACATTCATCTTTACTAGTATGATTTACATTTTGTGGTTTAATGGTGGATAATAAATCTAGATAACTAGAATATCCTACAAGAGTTCTTCTTGTTTGTACCCCAAAGTCATTTTCTCCTAAAATTTGAGTTTTTGGATGATTCTTCTGAACATACCTCGATGGAGCCTTTTCTTTGTCTGATCTGTCTTATTTTGCTGCTTCATTAGTTTCTTCTTCTATATCATTGCGATTTGATGTGGGAAATAATTCATTATCATCATCTCTTTTGTTGATGTTACCTTTTTGGGATATGTGCATGCTTCATCAATCACAACATCAATGCATTAAAAAAAAAATTGAAGTCTCTTATTGTAACATTTATATCCTTTGCTTCTAGATGATTAACCAAGAAGTATTTCTTCATCTACTCCAGCTTCAAACTTACCAGGTTTTTCATCATTTTTTTTATGAAACATTTACTTCCAAAAACTATAAAATGCTTTACATTGGGAGGCTTACCATACCAAAGTTCATACGGAGTTTTATCAATATTCACATGAATATGAGCCTTGTTGAGAATATTTACTGTGGTATGTGCACCTTCATCCAACAAGGTGTCAGGAGTTCCATACTCATCAAGCATAGCACAAACCATTTGTTGAAAGGTTCTATTCATTCTTTCTTCCATGCCATTTTGTTGAGGAGTTTTAGCTACATAAAATTGACTTTTTATGCGATCTTTCTCACAGAAATCAAAGGATTCATCTGATATGTATTCTCCTCCTTGGTCGGATCTCAGAAATTTGATTTTTAGATCAAATTCATTTTCAAATAATTCTTTGAAGACTTTAAATTTATCAAATGCTTCATCTTTGTGTTTCAATAAACCGATCTAGCACATTATAGATAGTCATCAATGAATAAGATATAGTATTGTTCTCCACAAGGTGACCTTTTCCTTACTAGTCCACACAAATCAGTATGTATAATTTCAAGAGGCTTACTTGCTGATCCTTATTTGGCATTGAATTGAACTCTGGTTTGCTTATCGAATTGACATGACTTACATATGGTAATTTCTGGTAGGGTGATGTTGGGTTGATCAGGAACAACTTTGAGCCTATTTGATTTTTTTATTTGAGAGAATCTTAGATGTCCCAACCTTCTCTGTCGTAACCAATTTTCCTCTACCCTACCTAGGTAACATTGTTCTTGGACACCTTTCAATATATATAGATTTCTCGGGATTCTTGTTCCTTTTATTATGGTGTTTCCTATGTCAAGTTCATGAACCACACATTATTTGGATCAGAACACCACCTCATTTCCTTGGTCACACATTTGGCTAACACTCAACAAGTTATGATTTCATCCATAAACATACATAACATTAAGAACTTTAACCTTTTATTTTAGAAAAACATAGCCTTTACCCTTAGTGACAATAGGTGAGTCATTTCCGAAAGTGAAATTATTTTCTTTCTCTAAATCATTGTATGAAATATGTTTATTTTTATCACCTGTCATGTTTTTTGAGCATCTGCTATCAATGTACCATTGATTTTCTTGACCTTCTACAAACAATGCTATGCCACAACTTTCAAACTATAACTCCTTCATTTTCCATACCTTAGAATTTGTTGATATTTTCTCCTTTTGAGATGTCAGATGTAATTTTCTCCTGCATTCAGATTCTTCATGTCCAAAGTTATTTCAAAATGATAATTAAATTTCATCTTTAAGAGGTGAGTAGTTATTACAGGTGTTCTTGACTCTTGTCTCATTCCTTTGTCTTCTTGCTTCTCCAGTCATGATGGTTTTGTATGCAACATAATTGAGCAACCTTATGACCAAAATTATGACATGAGAAACATTGTCCATTAAAGAAGAAATTTTTGTGATCATAGAATCTTCTGGTGTTATTTATCTTTCGATTGGTGCTTCTATTTTTGTTCATCCTTGGATTAGAGTGAACATGATTTACCTTTGGAATGCCTTTATTCTTTTGCTCAGGACCAAAGCTTTGCTAACTGGTTTTTGTTGCATTTAGATAGCTTCTGGTGGTGGCTGAAGACTTTTCTGTTTGAGATGTTTCTCAAGTGTATCCAAGACCTATCTTCATAAGAGGAGAGCATTGTACCTTGATACTTTTATATAGGTTTCATATCCTTTAGCAAATCTAAGATTCTAAGTTTTTATTTTCTCAAGTTCCTTTTTTAGACTTACTACTTCACATTCTAACTTATCATTAAGATTTTTCTTTTCTATGAGTTGATGCTTCAAAGTATCTATGGCTCTTTTGTTTTCTTCCAAGAAAATTTTGAGTTGAGTAATTTATTCAAAGAAATATTATCCCTCTAAATCATCCACAAATTTATCATTAGACTCATTAGTATTTTTCTCAAAAGCCATGAGTAATTTAAGGTATTGATCAGATTCTCCTTCTTCAATATTTGACAAGCCATCACTATATTCATGAGTATAATAACTTATTCTATTGCCAAACCATCTCCTACTACCATTTTCAGTATCCTTCGCTTTGTTATTTTTTTCTTTATGAGGACATTTAGCAGTACAATGACCAGCTCTACGACAAGCAAAACATTTTGAACGGAAGCTTACCTTTGAACCTTCTAGTGCCTAGTTGTAGTTTCACTACAAATTTCACCTAATATTCTTCTGATATATATCCTAATTCCTTGTGTTCTTCCTTTTATTTTCCTTTTGTAGAGGCTTTAAATGTGACTTATCTGACTTTTGATGGAACTCCTCTCCTCATTTCAAAAGAATTCAAGATCCCATGAAGTTGAACAAGAGTAAGAGTCTGCAAATCCTGCTTCTCTTCAATGTAGACACTTTTGAATCGAATTTAGGAGTTAGATATCTTAATATTTTCTTTAATAAAGTGTTGTCCTTTATTTCTTCACCCAGATTTTTCATGCGATTTACAATATCATCTATACGAAGAAAGAAACTAGCAATACTTTCACCATTATGCATCCTGAGAGTTTCATATTGAATTCTCAGAGTTTGGAGTTTAACATCTTTTACCTTGGTATCACCTTCATAGCTTTGAATGATTCTATCCCATATTTCTTTTGCTATGTAAAACTACATAAATTTGAAAAATTCTGATTCTGCTAGACTTCCCAATAATACATTGATAACTTTGGTACTAGTTTCATGTGTCTTTTTTTGTTACATCTGTGGGGACTACGGTTGGATATTGGTAACTTCCTTCCCCAATTTCCCAAACATCTTATCCAAGGGACTGAATATAGGATCTGGTTCTTCTCCTCCAATATATTAAATTATTTCCATTAAAGAGTGGTGGTCTAATAGATTCCATTTCGTCTTGATTGCTCACCTTGCGAGATATTCCTTCAAGTGATCAAGCTTCTTTTGAAGGACCTGCTATGATTCCAATTGTTGTGAAAAATACTAAGAGAGGGGGGGGTGAATTAGTATTTTAAAAGATTAAAATAATAATTTTCTTTTCTAAAATATATACATGAATTTACTAAACCAAACTCTCGTATGTACGCAAATGTTGTAAAAGAAACTAGTGTATGCTTAGTAAACTTGTAAAACGACTAATTAAATATATATTAAACTTAAACCAACATTTAAGAGATTTATCAAGCATTTGATTAGCAGTAAGTAGGTGCAGTAAGAACATAATAAAGTATCAGACATAAGAAACACCCATGAACACCAGGATTTAAGGTGGAAATCCAATGTGCGAGAAAACCACCATTGTTGTCATCTCAGTCATCAAACATATTAATATCGAAAACTTCTTACATACTTCTATTGGTGTAGAATTATTCTAGTACACAAGCACCCACTTGTTGAAGGCTACAACTTTGACTCGTTCTCCAACTCCTACTAGAAGTGACCTCCAACACCCTGATCTAATTACCATCTACTACTATAAGGAAGCTTCGACTTTGTCATGAAGGCTCCAACCCTCAGCAACATCCATGGTCCACGTTTCATAAATTTCCACACTAGATCCACCAACTTTATTACATCATAACATGTATATCAACTGAAGCAAACACCAACTTAATTCAAACAAAATAGTGAGATCACTGTAACAAGAACACATAACTGAATTCAAAATACTGCATCAACACATAAAATCAACTGCAACCTTGATCATTCAAATTCCAACATGTATACGCCACTTCACTTAAGGAAACCAGTGTCTATACACACTTTTCTATAGAGAAACATGTGTAGAGATCTCAATATACTAGAACTTATAATTTTGAGTCAAACACAGAGTTGACCAGAGTTATTATGAAATACTCTATTAGCTTACAGAACCCTCATACAGCTAGCAACATCAATAATCATTTCAACTAATCAAGATGTAACCAAATTCAACTTTGTCATTGAATGAATTCTACTTCAGACATTATTACTCAACCTAGATCAACATGAGGACATCATTGACAAACAACAGAGATACAATAGCACTGGTTAGGTTGATCAGTCATTTATGAACATAAAACCTTCCTTTATATACATGACTTTGAAGAAACGAACCCATATGTATATGCAACATCACTGATACCAACCTACGTATAGATCTAAAAATTTGAATAGAAACCCTTCCTTTATATACATGACTTTGAAGAAACGAACTTGCATGTATACGTAACTTCACCAAGACAACCTACATATAGATCTGCAAATTTTGACCCAAAATTGTGCAGCTTTTCAGAAATTAAAAAAGAACTAGCTCATAATATTCAGAGATAACAACATGAATCAATACTTAACTCTAGTCAATCTATGAGCATATCATACAATGGAAATTAATTTTAGGTCTCATGATCTTGATCCATAATTGTATTCATCGGTGCATAATTATTTCAGATTTATGTGTCATCTATGGCCCTTACAATGAAAATATACTTCAAATTGAAGTATTCATTAAAAACCCTTTCACATGCACAATTAGCACTTTGATCTTACCCTCCTTATATAGTTTAGCGTTTTCAAATACCACAGGTCAAAACCATACTGCAACCAATGGTTTTCTTAAACGGGATAAAAATAACCATTGTTGGGCTCAATACCATAGGGCAATACCATGGTAATTACGCTTGGTATTTAAAATACCATGGTGTAGAAACTATACACGCCTTTGCTTCTTTAAACTTTTGTGCATACACAACTTGGCCTTGACGAACCCGTGTATAGATCTTCAAATATTCACCTATATCAATCTTATAATTTTGATTTGTAAACCTTTATTACATCATTCTATTATACTGTTCAAACACTTTGTCACCTTTGAACTAACCTGTGGAGTCATCTAGTTACCATAGACTTATTCTGTTATATGTTAGCTTCCATCAAGGACAACACATGCATCATAATACCAACACGAGTATACCCAACAAATCCTAGTGTAGTCATCAGTAAAATTCATCAAGCAGAATCATGAATGGCTGTCTATTATATTCTCCTAGGGTACAAACATCTCAGTGCTTTTGTCTCCTTAGAATAGTTGGAAAACTAGAAGCACCATTCCTTTTCAACAAATCAAAAATGTCATAATTAATATGTTCAAATTAAGAATTCCATAGAATATTGGATGGAAATGCACCTTCATTATATTGGTAGATGTATGCAAGGTTTTGTGCACAAGTTGTTGTTCCTTGTGACTTCAATAGTCCTTCTTTCTCTATTCTAGTGATGATTAGTGAAATCAAGAAACGTCAGCCCGACCCCAGGTAAGTTGTCTAACAGGTAAGTTGTCTAAGCAGGTAAGTTGTCTAACACGTAAGATAGTTATCAAGATAGATATGAATTTAAGTTTCCATAGTAATTAGAGACAATGGCAGTGTTTTGATGTTCATAGTAATATTATCTTCAGGTTATTTATATTATATTATATTAGAACCCTAATTATTAATACAATCTCATGGTTTGTTTTTAATATTATTTAGGCATTAATGCATGTTCTTATTATAGTCTAGTCTTTAATGTTGAATTAATATAAAATTTAGGTTTTATTAATTATTATTAATTATTATTAATTTGAATTTATTTAGATAGTGGTTAGGTTTTTATTAATATTTCATATTTTAAGCTATTTAAGACTTTATGTTATAAAAATAAAAAAGTTTTAAGTCATATAGTGATCTAGGTTAAAAAGTTTTTAGGTTATATAGTCATTAGGTTATTTATTCATATTTAGATTAATATTAGAGTTATATAGCAATATATATTATTATTATTATTAAGTTATAGGTCTTATATATTAGCATTATTTTGTCATATAGTGTCATTATCTTATAGTATCATATTTATTAATATTAATATATTATTAATATATTTACATTAGTTTTAGATAATAAGTTTATATAAAGATTATGTCTTATTAATGTTATGATATTAAAATATTTATTTTAGTTTTTTGTGATTGATATAAGCTTTAGGGTGATTTTGATTAAATTTAATATATGCATTTGAAGTTGTAGGCTTGATTGTTTGTAATTCTAATATATATATATATATGAATTTATTTAGACCTTAGGTTAGATAAATATTTAGATAAATTCTTAGTTATGTCTTTAAGTTATATAAATATTAATGTTTTTAGGTTTTGATTTAAATATTTAAATATTAAAATTTATATTCTAGTTTCTAGATATTATTACCATTAGGGTTTCAGGTTTTTAAAAAATATTTTTTGATATTTTTATCATTATCTATTTTAGTATCTAGATAATTATTTGATTTTATAATTATTTTAAAATGTTTAGTTTAATTTTTTTTGTTTTAAAGTTACTAAATAAATAAAATTAATTTATTAAAATTAAAATTAATTTATTAAAATTAAAATCAATAAATAAAATTAAAATTAAAAATTAAAATTAAAATTAGGTTTCATTATTTTTCCAGCCGACCTGTGCTTTACCTCTATCATTCTGCCCTCATAAGTATATATTCCCTCCATCTGGCTCTTCTTTTTATCCTCTTTCTCTTCATCTTTCTCTTTTCCCTGATGATGGATCCCATTTGGGATTCGAAACGTTGGTGTAAAAACTCCATTACTGTGGGTTCTCCGATCAGAAATTCAAATTTTTGTATTGTTTCCTTATATTTACCTTTCCATCAAACATATGAATGAAGTTTCGTTACTAAGTATTCTGAACAAGGACAAGATGGTCCTCTATAGTTCTAGAAGATATAGTACATCATGCAGAAGAATGTCAATAAGTCTAGGTAGTTCGAACCTTATGGTGCCATTTTCAAATGGCTTGAGACTTGACTTGTCTGAAAAGTACACTACTCGATCTACATTTCCATTGAGGTATTCAAAGTATTATTTCTAAAAAGTCATACGGAAGGTTTCACTTGTATCAAGCATCAATGCATATTTCATAAAGGAAAATTAAGCATGAAACAAATATTCAATTGCTCCGACACTGTAATCGACAAGAATGTGATGAGAAGATTCAAGTGCTTCATCTTTTCTTAGATTTGATGTCTTACCTTTATCTTCTTCGTGTTCTCTCTTGATTATTTCCCAAGGGATTCTACATGTTGATGCATAATTTCCATCTCTATCACATCGAATGTACTGGAGATGATATTTTTCTCCTTGATGGTGTTTATCTTCATCCCTCTGTGATACTTCCTTGCACATCCTCTTCTACCTTCTCTTTATTCAGGAAAATATTGTAATTGATTCTTCTCCTTTTATACAAGGAACACTACCTCTTTAGTAGAATGAGAAGTTATCCTTCTCTTCCCAAAAATTTTCTCTTGTTTTACAAATGTCTCTACAAGTATGTTGAAATTGATGTCCTTGAGTCTGGAACTAGCTTGTAGGGACTCAAGATAATGAGAGTATGCAAGATATAGGGCCTTGATAAAGGTAGTTAGGATAATTTCCATTTTAACTCTAGCCACTTCTGCATCAAGCATTATGGCTCCAATCCCTAAATCTAAGGCCAAGGGGTAATATTCCTTCAACTCAATGTGGAAAATCTTAATCATCAACTAAAGCACTTCCAATATCTTCATAGCAACATAAGAATTTGCAATTGGAATAATAAGATGGATCACCTCTTCATTTACATGAAAAACAATTAGGGTGTAGGCCGTGTTGTCCTTGTTCTCCCAAATGGCTATTTATTTGTTTGATGTGGGCTTGATAGGTGCATTACCACCTTCTCGATCATAGAATTCTTTCCATAAGTCATTAAGGATGAGGGTGTTCCTGAGCTTTGTACACCATACTTGGTGGCTCTGTTTTCCCATGAACACTATATCAAAACTGGAGATGAGAGAATACATCTTCAACAAAGTTTCAAGCTAAGGTCATTTCAAGAATATGGAAAAAAAACCTTATATATAATTATATAAGAGAGAGGAGAGAGAGAGAGAGAGAGAGAGAGAGAGAGAGAGAGAGAGAGAGAGAGGAAGAGAGAGGAGAGAGAGAGAGAGAGAGAAGAGAGAGAGAGAGAAGAGAGAGAGAAGAGAGAGAGAGAGAGAGAGAGAGAGAGAGAGAGAGAGAGAGAGAGAGAGAGAGAGAGAGAGAGAAGAGAGAGAGAGAGAGAGAGAGAGAAGAGAAGAGAGAGAGAGAGAGAGAGAGAAGAGAGAGAGAGAGAGAGAGAGAGAGAGAGAGAGAGAGAGAGAGAGAGAGAGAGAGAGAGAGAGAGAGAGAGAGAGAGAGTGTCTGTTTATTAACCAAAACACCACCAAATTCATAGGAACTCTCGTGAATAAGCTAAAAACAATGAGAGATTCATGTTTGGCTAGGTACCCAATAAGGGAAAGCTCCTAGCTTAGTTGAAGATAGATAGATCAATCACATAAGTATGAAATAGAAGCATTATAACTTTTATCTCTCTTCTCTTACAATTATTACCTGAGTCGAATTTTTGCGAGAGACTGAGATGTCTTGAAAATAATGGAATGGTATAGGAATCTGAAGAGTACTCTTAAGGCAATTTCTAAGCGACCATGTAAGGAATTAGTAAATCCTTGGGAATTCAAAGAAAATATTGCAAACCTAGAGTATCAAATGTAGGAGCCATATGAGTAACAATAAAGTGTGAAGGAGGTGGAAGATTTGAAAAATGGTGCAGAAGGTAAGTGGGCTGTCTCAAAAGGAGATCGAATTTCAGACGATTTTTTTGCGAATTTTCATCTCGACACTAGAGACTATGACTTTTAGATAGAGTGTTATGTGTACATGGAGTATTTTGAGGGATATTTATGTTCAATTTGGGTAAGAGTTTGGAAAATATTTAGCTTGCTGCAAGTGTGATTATTGCAATTGAAAACCAAAAAATATTTTTTTCTAGTTTAATGCCATATGGACAATGCGTCATCTTGAAGTTTTCTAAATATACTAGAGCACATGCCCTAGCTAGTAGGAAACTTGTGGAAATTTAAAAATTTTAAATGTAGAAAAGTCATTTAACAAATCTTGTTTGTTGATCTGCACTAATATGAGGATTGATCACCAAACTATAAAAGAAGTGTGTTAGGTAATGTTCCAAATATTGATTTATATGACATGGATTTTCACAACTGGGAGTTTGGATGCAACGTGGGTAACGCTTTTGGGGTTGCAAAGTAAGGAGGTAGATGAAATAACACAGGGCATGGAATGAAAATTACTATCTAATTTTTAAAGATATTTTCAAACCCAAATATTCCCATGACTTCAAAGAGGAATTGTTGACTGGACCAATGAAGGTGTCATGTGCCTAGCTCGAAAACTCACATATAATTAACACCATAGGTTAAATGCTAAAGTACATGTAATATATATATATATATATCTAATATATATATATATAGATAGATAGATAGATAGATAGAGAGAGAGAGAGAGAAGAGAGAGAGAGAGAGATATTCTTGATTATAGTTGGGGCTTGGTCTTTACCCACATCCTAACATGAACCCTATACGCATATTTTTATTTTCTCAAACCAATCATTTGCTCTATGTGGTTCCACAGTATATTTATTGACCCCATCTTTTCATATACAACATTATGATTTAATTTAACGAGAAGTAGCATTGAAATTACTTAAATATTTATATGATAGGGGGAACTTAACTTATATGGGATACATGTGCAACCTACTTGGTATGATTGTTTAAATTTGATTGTCTCCTTGGTGGAACTATTCCATTGTTCATTATTTTGGGTATATAGTCCTTATTGGAATGTGATTCCTAAGCTTATACTATGTATTTGTCTTCATCAGAACCGAGGCCTATTAATAGAACTCCGAATGTAAGGTTTATGGAATGTCATGCCCAGTTGCTTTTGCTCACATACCTCGACCCATGTGATTTGATGTGCCTCCTCACATGGACTTCACTGGAACCAAAGCACTACGGTCTTCAATGGTTGGGATGCCTATGTTATCATCGATGATGTAGAACCATTGTTTGAAAACCCTAACTAATCCACAAACCCTCCTCCCCATCATTTGGTCATTTACTTGTCCACAAGCACCGAATTTCTCTTCAGCTATGGGAGGTGGCTTCCAAAGCTACCACCACCATGCACCTTATTCTCTCACTATCTAGCACTGCATAAAAACACATAACATAGTCCAGTTACCTTGATCTATGTTACATTACAACAGGACTATCAATTGGTTTTGTTTCTCCATGGAGGCTTTACAAATCCAATTCCTCCTACATATTTGTGTTCTGTATCTAGAATCGAGAAGGCTCTATGGAGTACAGGTGATATGCCACTTAATAGGGCTGCACTCACATGAGGTATTATTTTCTCCTATTTCTTCTAAATGTTATCTCTTCATTTGTTGGAAACCTCGTTTATCTAATTCGTTTTAGGTTAGATCTTGCAAAGGGGATGGGGTTAAGGTTACTATTTCCAAGGCCCTGGTTCTGCAAATTTGTATCATCCTGAAACTATGATGACATGTCCAATGCGAATGTGATTCATAAAAGGGTAAAGGTTCCAACTGTTTTTCTTTTCAATAGTTTTATTTTCTCATTAAATTTCGTGGTTAACTAATGAGCTTCTAATTTTTTCCCTTTTTGGTTTCTTAGCTTCAGGTTTTTGAGTGTAGGAGTGTGGAACCCCCAACCCATGAAAAATCCACAGGTAATTCACGCACTCTACTCAAGAACACTATGTTTTATTTATCTCTTAGAATCTGGATTGAATCCATGTTTGTGCCCTAAATGGTTTTCTTTTCACTGCCTCTTGGTCTCAAAACGAGTATTACCACAACACCCTCATGGATCCGACTCGATTTCAACTCTATTAAATCTTGGAATACACTAATAAGAACCTTCCCCTTCTAGGTGTGTAATTTGGGTGTTCCCTTAAAGAGGGTTGTTTTTCACTTGTAGGATTGACGGTGTCAAGTGTGGTGGTTTTATTCGATACTATGGACTAGTTTGAGCCTGGAATTTCTAGCTTTGCAGGGTTAAACCAGATTTCCCTTAACTATAATTTACTATAGTGGGGCAGAGGAGTTATGCTCCTCCTTGTTTTCAATAATTATGCATTATTGTCGCATTATAGCAGTATTGTGCATTATTTATTTGTTTCATATGGGGAAGGTTATAATCATCCATACATTTTGCATATGTAAATATTCATCAAAGTGATATACAATGAATTTTCTTTGACATTCATATCATAAGGAATTATCTCTTTCCTATGATAAATAAATGTGGTTTTGTACCAACTATCGGGTTCTCTGTTTGGAGAAAAATGGTTGTAATTCAATGTTTAAGCTTTGTTACTATTTTCTATTTCTATCCATTATTTTTATTATTCGTATTTAGCTTACGTTGGAAGCTATATATATATATTTATATATATTATATATATATATATATATATATATAATTATATATATATATATATATATATTTATATATATATATATATATATATATAATATATATATAGATATATATATATATATATATATATATATATATATATTTATATATATATATATATGTATATCAATGGTTAGAAGAATAATTTATATGATGTAGATACATGTTTATCTATGAAATCACTCCCAGTTGTTAGCATACTTAACACATATCTCTAATGTGTAAAGAATGTTATACATTTCTCTGTCTAATTGACCCATAGTTTTCTTGTTATTTAAATTTTATTTGCAACTTCTGAAATTTTTCTTCTTAATTAAATTGTACTTGCAACCTCTGAAAGTAGAGTTATGGTGACTTATATTAATTTTGGTAATTGTTGAAGACCAAAACTGTTCCTTTTTTACACCCTCCCTAAACTCCATTCACTCCATTCCCTTCCTTTTTTTAATATAATAATCTCAATAAGGTGTCATCTTGCAAGGTTATTGGAAAAAGCAGGTACCTAATCATGTTTTATTCATAGTTTCATTTTTTCCTTAACATTGGATTTAATATTTTCATAAGCTACCGAATTCAATCAATTCTACAGCTAATGATCAATTTTTCAGCTTACTTGAAGAATTTGTAGGTTCCAAACACCAGTCAAGGAACAAAATGTATGGACATGTAGCTGACAATCGGTATAATGATATCCACCTATCTTCATGATCCAACAAGATGATAAGGATGTTGTGTGACCAATTCAACATGGGAGTAAAACCAGCATAAAATGAGCCAAATACAAATCATCCGAACGAGAATATTGATTATAAGGATGAATTTGATATTTTGCCTGATGATTTTCTATCCAATGATAGTTCATGAAGAATCAATATTTCATAATATCTTATGTTATTTTAAGAATTTCTGTCAAGTAGGATAGGCTTAAAAATATGTAAATAGTTTATTGAAGGAGTTTATAAACCTACCTCTCAGCAAGATGATGATAGACTTGTTATTATTTTGAAACACTTTGCATTTATAAAGGTGAGCTTGATTATTCCTCTATGCATTGCTTATTAATGTAAGTTTAATATATGATTGATCGCTACTTAAATACAACTCACAAAAGGGCCCTCTGGGAGCTATAAGGTATTATTTTATTTTTAGTTAATATTTCCATTTTTCATTCTAATTCTATAGCATTATATTATCTCAGCGAATCCTTCAGTTTTTATTTTCAGTGAATGTTTATGACAGTGAGAAAAAAGTTTGAACAAATTTTGCTGAAGATTTTTTTTATAGATTTAATCATTTCGATGTGTGAAAGATGAAGAAAATAAACCAAAAGGGATCTATTATGCACATGTGAATTTTGATCTATAAGAAGTATAATTTATTTCAAGGCTTTATCAATGTGATTTAAATTATGCGCTTGAGATTTGGTTTCACTTCAGCCAGTGAGAAGTAGATCTAAATTTTTTAGTGTGATATTGATTTTCGTAATTTTAGATTAGATTTCTTTTCTGTAAGGATAAATAGAACTTGGATTTCATTTTTTTATTTATTTCTGCACTTCAATATAGCTTTATTTATGTCAGTGTGATATTTTCCTTTCTTGCAAGAATGGCAATTTCTTTAGATAAAACATGTGAATGAAAACATCCTAATTCAATTCGAACATTTAGTCACATAATAAAGATTCCTAGAACAACTTGTGCACATACACTTCATCATTTTACAAGCCTTGGTCGATAATTTATGTAGCAATTTAAACTCAATTAAATTACCAAACATCTTGGTGCCATTGTCAGGGAATTGTATATAGGATTTATTTTTAGGAGACTTTTTGTTTTTTTAAAATGATAAAAACATATTTATGAATAGAGAAACGGATTCTAGGGATAGGTTTATAAGTAGATGTAGGAGTTCCATTCCAACATCACCACTCATCCCACCATGACCTCATAATGCCATACCATCCACTCAAACTCATATTCTATCATTTTCATGTAGACATAAGCTTCCTAAGGTACAAAGATTTGAAATCCAACCAAACAAATCACCAACTTCTTCTACTAAAGATGTAGTAGAACCTACATCCCCAACATAAGAAGTAATCCTTTTATCTTCAACTAGAGAACCAATTCTAGAACAAGAATTGAAAGTCCCTAGTGAAGAAGAGGAAGAATAAACTTATTTTATTCCATTGATAGAAGAACCAGAAGAGGAGATATAAAATCAAATTGAAGAACCCACATTATCTACAAAGAATATACAATAGCGGGGGGAGGAGAAGGAGAAGTACATAATGTGAATGGTAAATTTAGGATTGGAGGTGGAAGAGGTCATGTAGGAAGAGGTAGAGGGGGAAAGGGAGGAGGAGGTGGAGGAAGAGGTGGTAGAGGAGAACCAAAACCTTTTTGGTTTCCCATATTAGATGAATATATCATAGTTACAATGAAAAATACCTCACCCTCTATCCTCCGTAATTTCCATGGAGTAGGACATAAGCATCTTGAAACATTTTTTTTTCAATTTGAAATTTTGTGTAGATCTTATGACTAGTTTCTTGATTCTCAAAAATTAAAATTGTTTCCACGTACTCTCAAAGATGAAGCACTTTAATGGTTTATGCGATTAGGAACCCATACCATAAGAACATGGGAGGAAATGAAAAATGTGTTCTTAGAAAAATACGAAGACTATTGTATGCATCATAACCTTAAAGATGAAGTCTTTAAAATGATGAAAAAAGAGGATAAAAATCTTGAATATTTTGTTGAAAGATTTGCTTATAATGATAAAAGGGATAAAATGCATAATAGATGAAGAAACTCTGAAATCTCTTTTGCTAAAACCCATTAGAGATGTGCCGGTAGATATTCGTAATTTATTGGGAAAAGTATATGTTTTTTAGTTATCATTTAGATAATTTTGTGAATTGTGTGTACACATTTCAAGAGGAAAGGCTAGAACCAGGAAAAATCCAAGTGACCCTGTTATCTCTAGGATTAGTAAATTTGTAACTGAGACAGTAAGTAGAGAAAAAATGTGTAATTCTCTTGACAAATTCAAAACATATATCTTAGGGATTATTAGTGAATAAATAGATACTCTTAAGATTAAAACAAGCAAAAAGTTGAAATGGCTGCATTATTTTTTTTTGTCCTACATGCAAAAAAAACATGCTCTAAGAGAATTTACTATTGATAGTGTATAAATATGTGCTATATGTGAATAAAATCATATCAAAAAGGAATTCCCTTCAATTTCTGGACTTAGTGCAGTCTTGAAAAATGAAGGTGAAGCAAGCCAAGCTCAATCACTCTGTTTTATTGGTAAAATACCATGACCACCACAACAACCAAATATGGCACGAGGTCTTATTCCTCAATACCAATAATTTATACAACCTTAGAAAAATTGGAATACTCAAATTCTTTTGAAAATTTGGCCACCTCCATATCAACCTCCATACTATCCTCAATCAAACACTTTTCCACAATTTCAAAACAAAACTCAGCCTTCTAATCAACCACTTCAATTACCATCCACACCATACACCCAAAAATCTAATCAGCTACGTTCCCAGCCACATCCAAATATGAATAATAAAAATCTACAACCTGTTTACAATTTATAAGGTTAGAATTTCCAAGCTTGCATGACAACTCAATTAGATCTAAATAATGTCCAACTTAGATTTGGTAGATTTTTGGAGAAGTTACCATATTTTGTTATTCACGAATATGGAGAGGATGAACTGCTTCAAAAAGAAACATATCTTAATCAAGAAGAAATTCCTCATAGAGAGAGAAACCCTATCCACGATACCTCAATAATCTCAACTCCCATTGCAGAACAACCTTATGTTTCTATTCAAAATCCACCCTTTCTTGAAAGGCTAAAAGTTGACAAATGAATAGAAAAATAAATTATATTGCTTGAATATGACATGTTAGATGAACTGAATAATGTTTGCATCAAAATTCCTTTGTTACAAGCTGAAAGGGAGATATCAATATTTGCAAAGACAATCAGGGTGTTAATCATTAAAAAACCAAGAAGAAAAAGAAAACAAGTTAAAAATTCAGTTAGTTGGAAAAGGTGTAGATATTATGATGGGAAAACAAAGATTGAAAAAATATCTAGATCCAAGTAGTCCCATTCTAGAAACACACATTATTGGTGTCGATATTCCAAACACATTAATCAATTTAGGAGTAGTTGTCAATATCATGAGTAAACAAACTATGGATCAATTAAAACTTTCTAATCTTCAATACACACCAACATTATTATAGTTACTAGATAGATCTATTATCAAACCAGATGGTGTATTAGATGATGTATATGTCTCCTATTATTCTTGGGAATATCCTGTTGATTTTATGATTTTATCTCCCAAGAATAATTTATGAGGACATCTGTTGATTCTAGGTAAACCATGGTCACTACAATTGATGCTCTTATAAGTTGTAGATATGCTGATATTATTATCTCTTAGGGAATCTATACTAATAAATTCACACTATATCCTCCTGTAAAAACAACAATAGAAGTAGAAAGTGAAGTTTGGATAGATGGTGATAATGAAGATTTTGATATATAACCAATATTCGCTACTTCACAAGTAGATGAAGAAGATCAAATTTTAAATATAATGAATAATAATGATTCTTCCTCATATTGCGAAGAAGACCAATATTTTCTAGAATAATACAATGTTGAATATTGATCATCACATCAAATGGGTTTACATTCTATGGAAAAATTTGGCAATTATTTAATAGAAATCTTTCCATGGAAAACTTTGAACATTAATGATAATTTGGATGAATTCCAAAAGAGAGAATTGATAAATATGATACAAGAACATTCCTTTGCTTATGCATGTGAATACACTAATATGAAATGAATTGATCCTAACACTTTTATGCATGATATCTATATTGAATAAAATTATATACCATTTCCACAACTAGAAAGGAGAATGAATCCAAATTTAAGGGAAATTGTTAAAGAGGAGTTCCAAAAACTGTTGAGTGTGAAATTATCTGCCTAATATTAGATAGTCAGTGGGTCTCACCATTAGTGATTTTTACAAATAAAACTAAAAATTGAGAGTATGCATCGATTATAAGGAATTTAATAAAGCTACCTTGAAACGTCATTTTCCGCTTCCCTTTATAGATCAAGTTCTTGATATATTTCCAGAGAAAAAGTATTTTTCATTCTTGGATAGTTTTAGTGGATATAACCAAATCCAAGTAGCCCCAAAGTTCAATACAATATAACTTTTACTTGTCCGTGGGGAACCTATGCTTACTAGATACTTTCATTTGGATTATGCAATGCACCTGCAACATTTCAAAGGGAATTTATAGGCATTTTTTCTGATCTAATTCATGATTGTGTGCAAGTTTACATGGATGATTTTACTATCTATGGTAATTATTTTGAGGAAGCTCTTGAAAATTTAGAAAAAAAACCATTAGGTGTAAAGAAACGAATCTCTCGTTAAGCCATGAAAAATGTTTAATGATGTTCATTGAGGGAATTGTTTTAGGCCACCACATTTTAGGAGATGGAATTAAAGTGGATTCATCTAAAGTAGAAGTTATTTGTAAATTATTAGTTCTAGTTTTTCAAAGAGATTTTAGAAGTTTTCTTGGTTTTACGAGTTATTATAGAAGATTCATAAAAAAGTCCTCAAACATAGCCTCTCCACTTTTCAAAACACTTACAAAATATTTTGAATTCATTTGGAATATTGATTGCCAAAAAGATTTTGAAACATTGAAAAAAAATATTTCTGAAGCACCTATCTTAAGAGGACCAAATTAGAGTCTTCCTTTTCATATTTCAACTGATGATTCAGATACAACTTTCGGAATTGTACTCGGACAGAAATATTTGACTCCTTATGTCATTTATTACACAAGTTAAAATTTGAATCATGTATACTTAATTATATTGTAATAGAAAAGGATCTTTTAGTTGTTGTACATGCTATTAATAAATTTCAACACTATATCATTGGTTATGAATTCGTTTTCACAGAGATCACTTTACAATTAGATATTTAATGAATACATCAATTACTAACGATAGGGTTATAAGATGGTTGTTGTTATTACAAGAATTCAATATTACTATTTTGGATAGGCCTGGAAAGGAGAATGTAGTTGTTGATTTTATATCTAGAATCCAAAATGATAATAAGGATGTTCCTGTAAAAGATAATTTTCATGGTGAATATATTTTTGCAGTATCTATTAGATCTCCTTGGTTAGAGATATTGCAAATTATTTAGGCAAAGGAAAGTTACCTTCATATTGGTCTCCTTGGGAGAAAAGGAATGTTATTCAAACTAGTGCATCTTATTCATGGATAAATGGAGAATTAAACAAAACAGAGCATGATTTAATCATTCAAAAGATGTGACAAAGAAGATGAAGTACCCAAAATATTAAAGGCTTATCATGATGAACCATTTGGAGGACAATTTGCTAATGAAAGGACTGCCTATAAAATCCTTCTCTTAGGGTATTATTGGCCTTCTCTTTTTAAAGATGTCAAAGAATATGTTAAGAGATGTGATATTGTCATAGAATGGGAAATCGTTTTCCTTCAGATGAGATGCCTCTACAACCTCAGGTAGTTATTCAACCCTCTGAAAAGTTGGCTCTGGATTTCTTTGGTCCAATCAATCCACCATCAAGGAAAAAAAGGCAAATTCTTGTTTATACAGATTTTGTCACAAAATTGGTAGAAGCTAAAGCACTTCCATTTGTTACTAAGAATATTGTAGTTTCATTTCTTTTTTAGGATATTTTCACTCGCTTTGGTGTCACAAGGGAAATTGTGATAGATCAACGTACTCAATTTACATCCAACTTGGTGCAAAAGATAATGGAGCAATACAAGATCAAACATCGAAAGTCCACTCCATATCATCCACAAGAAAAAAACAAGTTGAAGCTACTAATAAAGTACTTAAAAAAAATCTTACCAATATTGTACATCTTCATAGAAGGGATATGGAAGAAAAGCTTCCAGAAGCTTTATGGGCATATCTTACCACATGGAGAAACAAAACATAACATACTCCTTAAGAACTTGTTTATGTGAAGCAAGTCTTTTTTCCTATTGATTTCCAAATAAAAACCTTAAAAGCAAAAGTCAAATTGAATTTTGATCTATTAGAAGCCCAGAAACAAACAATGTAGCAACTGAATGAACTTGATGACATACGATAAGATGCTATTCACATAACCAATATTGTTCAACAACAAAGATCTAGATGACATGATAATTTTATAAAAGATAGGAAGTTCAAGTCGGAAGATTGGGAATTTCTTTTTTATTCTAAATTTAAAGATTTTAAAGGAAAATTTCAAACTC
This sequence comes from Pinus tabuliformis, assembly GCA_031772625.1. Classification (NCBI taxonomy): domain Eukaryota; kingdom Viridiplantae; phylum Streptophyta; class Pinopsida; order Pinales; family Pinaceae; genus Pinus; species Pinus tabuliformis. Next base: position 511,385,435 of record CM062809.1, read on the forward strand.
ATTGGCTTGGTGCTTATGAGATTGAAATTGCCTTTGATAATGGAGTAGTCATAATTAAAACCATTGATGAAGAAAAAGTAACTTTCCTTGTAAATGGTCATAGATTACAAATATATCATAAACCATTAACAAAGGAAGAGTTCATAAAAAAATCTGCAAGATAATATTAATTTGAAGTTGGTCAAGGAATATTCTTCTTCCTCTCCAACTTAGCCTTCTACCTTCTTTTTTACTAAAAATAAAATCTATATATATATATATATATATATATATATATATATATATATATATATATATATATATATATATATATATATATATATATATATATATATATATATATATATATATATATAAACAAATAAAAAGAATGTATAAACATAAAAACTAACATTGTTGGCATGTTTATACATAAAATCTAAGTTGAAAACCAAGAATTATTCATAGCCCAGATTTTTTTTTTAATTTTCCTATTCTTGTCCGAGTTCTTTTATTACTATTTGAAGAAATAAAACAACTACAAAATTGTCAATAATCTGCAGCTCTTATTTAATTTTGCAGCTAACTTAACAGATTACAGCCAAAGCAAATGAAGACCATGGCCAAAGAAACTTGAATGGAGATCATAGCTAAAACAACCTAAGAAACCTAAAAAAATAGCAAATTTGTAAGGCAAAATGAAAGGTGTGTAAATATTAGTTAAATAATAAAGTAAAAACATTGTGTTATGATATAAATATAGGATTATAACCATTTCCTCCACCATATTACGTAATGATTACCTTTTCCATAACATAATATTGGTTTTTCTCTATTCAATTCATAAGTTTATGGTAATCATCACCAAATGTGAATGACATTAAAACCTTTTTATTGCTTAAATTCATTCGCCTTTATCCGTATATCATCCCATTTATCTCGTACACTATCCCATTTCCTTTACATTATATCTGACTTCCTTCGGCTTTGTTTAATTCTTCTTTAACGAAAACACCTCAACTGCTACCTAAATTATGTTTTTGTCCTTGCTACACTCCAAAATCCTATCAAAAAGGGCAATTAGGGATAGAAGCTTCCTCACCATGGGAGTTATTGTGCATTCTAAGAAAAATGGAACTAGATTTCTTGAATCTTATGCACAGGTGAAGCAATAATTGTAGTAAGCACAATGGTTACAGTTCTTTGAAAAGATTGATGGGCATAATAAGGAGGTTACAAAGTTGTTTGCTCAGGGCTATGATGGGATAGAAGTGTAAATTGGAGATATCATGTTGGTCTTAACAGATTCGTTCATGGAAAACGCTACAGGATTTCCAGAAAATAGGGAAAGTTAGTTTAAAAACCAGAAAATCAAAGAGAAAGATTGGGAAACCTTCCTAAAAACACCAGGTATGGACATCTCCATTTCTAAGAAGGGAATTCTATTTTATTTTTATCATTTAGAAGTTCATAACCTATGAGGGAGGTTTGGAAATATGTTCTTTTACCATCATCAGTTGATGATGCATTTTATTGATGGCAACAAAATCAATTTTCCATACTTTCTTCTTTGTAGTTTAATAAAAATGGTTGCTAATATCTAATGAAAAATACAGTATATTGACAGTGCTCTATATTATTGCGGGTTAGTAAAACATTTAATTGAAGCCAATTTGAGGAATAAAAGGGATAATTAGGAGGATATTTTGGTTCAAAATCATTTTAGGAAAGTTGAGTAAGATGTGTCCAGTTCTAAGATAAGAAGAAGCCACATAAAACTTCCCTCAAACCCTAATATTCAAAACGAAGTACCTACATAGGAAATTCCTCAAGATGAGCACGCATAAAATGATTCTGATGATTAAATACCTCTTGAAAATGTTTTAGAGAGTCTTAGAAAGAAAAAATATGTCAGTACATATGAAGGCCCATCAAAGGAAGAAACATAGCAGAACAAGAGTAGTACGAGAAAGTGAGTGGTCACTACCGAAAAACCATCAAGAATAAGTGCACAACTTATGAAATCGAACATTAAACAATCTCCAAGTTTTGTTAATCTACAAGAAGACATATCAGAGAAAATACCATCACCAATTGTAAGTCCAACAAGGAAGACCCAAAAAATTGACACTGTTCAACAAGAAATATATGACTGTATAGAATCTCTTGAACATAAAGAATAAGGAAAAACTATTGATTTATCCTCATATCAAGAAGAAATTTTCACTGAAGAAGTTCATTTGAGCCCTTTAGAAGAATGCAGAATTGAAAATTTTCTTAAACAAGAAATTTATGAATTCGAAGTGTTAAAGACATTTTTTGAAGAAATAACATGAAGAAATGAAGGTTAAGTTTGACATTCAATGGACTCAAAATGATAATATTCTCTTACATCTTTGCCACTGATACAAGAAAAATAAGAAGTTAAAGGCTAAAAATAAGCTTCTCAAAAATAAAATCAAGGGGTTCGTAACGCAGGATTTTATTGAAGAAACCAAAGATGGTACCCAGAACCATAATCATAAAAACAAAGAATGCTACCTTAGATGTTCTTGCTCAATATTTGGAGGTAGCTTAGTGACAGAATGTGTGACAATTTTTGAAATTTTATGCATGAGGACATGCAATATCTTCTGTATGGGGGGATGTTGAACAACAAAATTGTTCCTTTTTTACACCCTCCCTAAACTCCATTCACTCTGTTGGCATTATGGTACATGTTTTTTCCTTGATGGTAAACCACACACAGGTCAGTTTAGAATTTATAAAGGGAAACTCACATTGTAATAGGTCAATTTAGAGGTAATAGAGAAATGGCACAGAAGAATAGGATGATGAAACAAAGGATTACAAATCAGAATCAAGCAATTGAAGAAAAATATTTTTTTAAGTTGTATATTTTGTTTCACCTAGTCCAAGTAGCATATACAGGAGGGTTCAGAGAAAAAAAGGAGCGTACACATATGCATGCACTTTCACAAGAGAAAAAGCGCATATCGGATGGAAAATTAAGGTTAATTAATACCAATGGTCCATACCATGGTATTACGACACAGTATTGAGAGGAGTAATAGTTACTTGATCCCGTCTAATAATACCACAAGTTCTAAGTATTGTTTTGGTCTGAGGTATTGAAAAAGGCTCTAAGTATACAAGTGAAAGGATTTCTCATAAATACTTCTATCTAAAGTATATTTTGGGTTGTAAGGGTTGTGATTATGATATAGTTCTGAAATATCTTATTCACCCTTGGATACAATGTTGTGTCGGGATCATGAGACCTAAAATGATTTATCATTGTATGATCTGATAATGGATAGTCTAAATATGATTGCTAATTCATGTTTTATCCTTTTATATGTTATGATATGGCTATATATGAATTCTGGAATAGCTGCGAAGTTATAAGTTATTATTTCTAGATCTATATGCTGGTTCACCTTGGTGAAGGTGTGTATACACGCTGGTTCAAAATTTCCAAGTAGCGTATGCAAAAGAAAATCTTGTTGTTCATAGATGACTGATCTATCTAGTCAGTGTCATTGTTTTACTATTGTTTGTCAATGATTTCTTCATTAGATCTAAAAGTAAAACTGATTGTATAAGGAGATTGAGTCTGGTTGATTCATTGATTGATTGACAGTAGATCTTTAGAATGTCCCTGAGAAGTACAATTTATGGTTCAAAAGTTTTATGATTTAGTATCTTTAGAGGTATACGTAGGTTGGGTTACAAAAATAAGTGTATACATGCAGGATGGCTTCATTAAAGTAGCATATAGAGTCTCACATATGATTTTTGAGGTTGCAGTTGGTTTTGGTTATTGATGCAATATCCTAGATTCAGCTTTGTGTTCTGGTGACAGTGATCTAATTTTTCAGATTGACTGATTACTGATAGATGTAGTTGTATTTGATGGTTTTATTGTAGTGGTGATTGATTTTGAGCTTCAAGGTTACTAATGGGTCTAGTATGAAAATTTGATGAAACATGGCCTACATGTTGTGTTGTTGTGTACCAGGAGTATCCAGTCTAAAAATTTATGAAACATGGTCCCTGGAGGAAGAGTGAAGGTAGTAGCCTTCTGTAGGTCGGCACCCACGTACTTGTAAACATATCAGCCAATCCAAGAGCTATGGGGTTGGAGCTCCCTTCTAGTAGAAGCTGGAAAACAAGTGAAGGTTGTAGCCTTCAACAAGTAGATGAGCATACTATAAAAATTATGCACCAATAGAAAACTTGTAAACACCTCTTATAATAAGAATATTGAATATTGAGATGATAAGAGCGGTGGTTTTTTCCCACATTGGGTTTCCACCTCAAAAATCTGGGTGTTCATGTGTGTTGATTTATTTGGTTCTTGCTACATGTGTTTACTGCTTAGTAAATGCATCACACTCTGATTTAAGATAAATAAATAGTTGTTTATCAAATTTTATTATCTATATGTTGGACTCATTCTTTAAAGGTGCAAACATACGCTGGTTGGCTTCTCTAAAATAGTGTATACAATTTGAAAAGGAAAATAATTATTATGAAAGTTTAAATATTGATTCAGGCCCCCCTCTCAGTATTGTTCCCAACAATTGGTATCAGAGCAGGTCGTTCAGAAGAAGCTTGATTGCTTTAAGGAACATCTCTCAAGATTAGAAATCATGAAGGAATGGGATCTATTAGACCACCAATCTTCAATGGAAATAACTTAACATTTTGGAAGACAAGAACCAATGCCTTTCTTTAGTCACTTGGAGCTGATGCTTGGGAAATTATGGAAGGAGGATACCAATATCCAGCAGTAGTCACCATAGCTTTAGCAGAAAAGAAAGCATATGAAAATAATGCCAAAGTCATCAATTCATTATTGGGAAGTCTATCAGAATCAGAATTTGTCAAAGTCATGAAGCTCAACAAAACCAAAGAAATATGGGACAAAATCATTCAGAGCTACGAAGGAGAATACCAGGTAAAACGTGCTAATCTCCAAACTCCTAAAATTCAATATGAGATTCTAAAGATGCATATTCATGAATATATTGCTAGCTATGTTTACGAGTAGATGATATTGTAAATCGTATGAATGATTTGGGTGAAGAAATAAAGGAGGCTACTATAGTAGAGAAAATTTTAAGATCTCTATATTCTAAATTTAAGTCAAAAGTATCTTCCATTGAAGAGAAGAAGGATCTACAATTTGTTACTATTGTTCAACTTCATGGAATTTTAACTGCCTTTGAAATGAGGAAAGGAGGTCCATTAGAAATCAGAGAAGCCAATTTCAAAGCCTCTGCAAAGGGAAAAGAAAAGGAAGATCTCAAGGAATTAGGATATATATTAGAAGAATATGAGTTAAACTTTGTGAAGAAACTTCAACTGGGTACTGGAAGATTTGAAGGTAAACTTCCCTTCAAATGTTTTTCTTGTGGTAGAGTTGTTCATTATGTTTCCAAATGTCATCATAAAGATAACCATGACAAAGGAAAGGATTCTGTAAAAGGTATTAGGAAACATTTTTTTAATAGAAGAAGTTATGATACTCATGAACATAGTGATGGCTTTTATAAAAGTAACGAAGATTCAAAGATGAAACTGAAGAAGATATTAAACTACTAATGGATTATGAAAATGATGAGTTTATGGATGCCTTAGAAGAAAAAGATTTTCTTGAAGAAATCACTCATCTTAAAATCTGCATGGAAGAAAAGAATATGGTCATAGACACTTTGACACATTAACTCACTGAAAGGGATAAGCACAATGAGAAATTAGAATGTGAAGTAGTGGGTCTAAGAAAAGAACTTGAGAAGACAAAATCTCTGAATCTTAGATTTTCTAAAGGATCAAAAACCTTAGATGAAATCATCAAGGTTCATTGTTATCCTCTTATAAAGACTCGTCTTCAATACACTGGAGAAACATCCCAACTAGAAATGCCTTAAGCCATCAGCAGAAGCTATCTTAGTGCGACAAAAACTAGTCAATAATGCATCAATCCTCAACAAAAGACTAAAGGTACTACTGAGATAAATCATGCTCATTTTACTTTAAAGGTGAACATCAATAAAAGCACCAACCAAAAGGTCAAAAATACCAAGAGATTTTATGATCACAAAATCTTCTTCTTTAATGGAAAATGTTTTTCATGCCATAACATTGGTCATAAGGCTGCTCAATGTGTTGCTTACAAAACTATCATGATGAGAGAAACAAGAAAACAAAGGAGTGTGACCAGAATCAAGAAAATATCTTATAATAAATTTTTTCATCTTGAAGATGAAATTGAATGTTCATTTTGCAATAACTTTGGTCATGAAGAATGTGAACGTAGGAGAAAATTTCAGCCAACATATCAAAAGGAGAAAACATCATCCAACTTGAAGTTAAGGAAAAAGAAGGAACTACAATCAGAAATATATGGCATAGCTCTGTTTGTAGAAGAAAAAGAAAATCAGTGGTACATTGATAGAGGATTTTCAAAACACATGACAGGTGATAAAGTTAAACTCATTTAGTACAATGCTTTAGAAAAGGAAAATAATGTCTCTTTTGGAAATGACACAGTAGCTATCATTGAAGGTAAAGGTTCTATTTATCTAAAAGAAAAGGTTAAATATGGAAATTTTATGTGTGTTGATGGTTTAAAGCATAACCTGTTGAGTGTTAGTCAAACGTGATATCAAGGAAATGAAGTTGTATTTCGGTCAAAAGAATGAGTGGTTCGTGGGCTTGACACAGGAAAGACGATAATCAAAGGTACAAGAACTCCATGAAATCTATATATACTAAAAGGAGGTAAATAACAATGTTATCTAAGCAAAATAGAAGAGAACTGGTTATGGCACATAATATTTTGGCATCTAATATTTTCTCAAGTAAGAAAATCATGCAGACTCAAGGCAGTTCGTGATCTTCCAGATATCATCATCCAAGAAAATACCATCTAGAAACCATGTCCATTCAGTAAGAAAACTAGTGTTCAATTCAATGCCAAAGAAGGATCAGAAAGTAAGCCCCTTGAGCTCATTCAAACTCATTTGTGTGGGCCAACAAGGAAAAAGTCACCTCATGGAGAAGAATACTACATTTTATTCATTGATTATTTTTCTAGAATGTGTTGGATTGGTTTACTAAAGCATAAAGATGAAGCATTTGAAAAGCTTAAGGTCTTCAAAGATTTAGTTGAAATTGAATTAGATCTAAAAATCGAATGTCTTAGATCTCATCAGGGAGGAGAATTCATATCAGATGAATTTTTTTATTTTTTTAACAACATGGAATACAGAGACAGTTCTTTGTTGCCGAAACTCCTCAACAAATGGCGTGGTCGAAAGAATTAATAGAACAGTTCAATAAATGGCTTGAGCTATGCTTGATGAGTGTAGAACTCCTGACACTTTCTGGGGTGAAACTACACATACTGCCGTAAATATTCTCAACAACACTCATGTACATGTAAATAGTGATCAAACTCCATAAGAACTTTGGTATGGTAAGCCTCCTATTGTAGAACACTTCATATTTTTTGGAAGCAAATGTTTCATCAAAAATACTAATGAAAAACTTCGTAAGTTTGAACCCAGAGCAGATGAAGGAATATTTCTTGGTTATTCATCTAGAAGTAAAGGGTACATATGTTATAATAAGAGACTTCGAAATTTTTTTTAATGCATTGATGTTGTAATCCATTAAGCATGCAGAAATCCAAAACAGGTGACATCAACAAAGGAAGACGATAATGATGAAGATGTTGAATGCTTTCTCGTATCAAGTTGAAATGCTATAGAGGAAGAAACCATTGAAGCATTAGAAGAAGATACATCTGAAAGGGAAAAGGATCGATCCAAGTATGTTCAAAAGAATCATCCAAAACCTCAAATTCTAGGAGAAAAAGGGTTTGGAGTACAGACAAGAAGAACTCTTGTAAGATATTCCAATTATCTACCATTACTATCCTCCATCGAACCACAAAATGTGAATGAAGCTAGTAGAGATGAATGTTCGGTTAAGGCCATGGATGAAGAACTTAACCAAATTGAAAAGAATGATACTTGGGAATTAGTTCCTAGACCTCATGATAAAAAATGTTATAGTAACAAAATGGATATTCAAGAATAAGTTGAATGAAAATGGAGAGGTTATTAGGAAAAAAGAAACGCTTGTTTGTAAAGGGTATGCTCAACAAGAAGGTACAAACTTTGAAGAAAATTTTGCACATGTTGCTAGACTTGAAGCCATAAGAATGTTTCTTGTTCTTTCAAGTTTTCGAAAATTCAAAGTTTATCAAATGGATGTAAAATCTTCATTTCTTAATGGATATTTAGAATAATAGTTATACGTTGAACAACCAGAGAGATTCATTTTGGGAAATGATGTAAAGCTTGTATGAAAACTCAAAAATGATTTATATGGACTAATACAAGCTATGAGGGTATGGTATTATTGTCTTGACAAATATCTTCAACAACAAGGTTTCACAAAAGGTTCTGCAGAAAGCAGCTTATATACAAAACTTGAGAATGATAAACTTCTAAGTATTGTTGTTTATGTTGATGATATCATCTTTAGCAGTAATGAAGAATATATGAACCAAAACTTTTCTTTTGCTATGCAACAAGAATTTGAAATGTATTTTCTTGGAGAACTAACCTATTTTCTTGGTCTACAAATGAAACCAGCAAAAGATGGCATCTTTCTGTCACAAACTAAATATCTCAGGAAAATTCTGAAGAAGTATGAATGGAAGATTCCAAACCAGTATGTACTCCAATGGTAACAAGATGTACATAGTCTCAGTTCTAATGATGAATCTCCTACGGTGAATCAACCAGAGTACAGATATATGATTGGAAGTCTTCTTTCTCTAATAGGTACCAGGCCAAATATCATGCATGCAGTAGGAATTGTTCGAAGATTCCAAGCGAATCCAAAGGAATCACATTTCTAGCCAGTAAAAATAATATTCAAATATCTCTAAGGAACTCAAGACTTCGATATATGGTATCCTACATACACAAATCTCACTATTCCTGAATATATAGATCTGAATTGGGCTGGAAATGTTGATGACAAAAAAATCACTAGTGGAGGTGCATTCTATAGGGGATCACGATTAGTATCTTGGTTCAACAAAAACAAAGTTCAATTGCCTTATCTACAGCTAAAGTAGAATATGTGGTCGTTGCATCTTGCTACACTAAACTACTCTAGATGATGCAAACATTACAAGATATTCAAATCACATGTTCTCCACAGATCTCTATTCTATGTGATAATATAAGTTCTATTATTATTTCGAAAAATCCAATCATGCACTCGAAGACCAAGCACATACCCACTAAGTACCACTTTCTACGAGAACAAGTGCTTGAACAAAACGTTAAATTGGAGTATGTTCCCAACAAAGAGCAGGTTGATGATATATTTACCAAACCTCTTCCCATAGAAGCATTTGAATATCTCAGACAAAATCTTGGATTTGTTTCTACCTCATCTTATTGTTAAAACCATTTTCTAGAGGAATGTTTCCTATACGTAGATTTCATAAAATAGAGTCACGTATATATGCGAGTTTCGGTGTTTACAGTAGCATATGCATTTTTTTGATAGAAATGTAGTGGGTCAGACTCAAAATGAGTTTCTGACATGGGTGTTCAGTCTGATATTGATGGTTACAGTCTGTTTATATTCCTTTCTCACTTATTTTTATTTGAGTGATGAAGATGCATTGATGAATGAATTGTTGACAAAGCACAGGTAGCACAGGTTCAAGGGGAGAATTAGCCTTCAAAACATTATGCATTATTGGCATCATGGTAACTTGGTGAATTCAGTTATGGTCTCAGTTATCAATATCATTTGTGGTAAAGGTCATGTAAAGTCCTATGGTGTAATAATATGTCTCTTTATTTCATAGTAGATCATGAATAAGTCCTTTTGGACATATGATGTAATTTGTACCCCCACTATGCATGGGAAGGATGATGTGATAATTGCAATTATGAGTCATGTATGAACATTTGGTATATCCCCACTTTGCTGGGTGATTGATGTATGTATGAGTCATTGGTGATAGGAAGGTCATACTCACATGGTTGAGTTATAGAGTCATGTTATTCTTTTGAAAAATATCTCTACAGACTCTGCATGTGCTAAGGGGGAGCATTGTCAGTATACTGCATCTCAGCATGTATTAAGGGGAAGAATATCTTAGTCCACCCATTGCCCTTGTTGTCAAAGGGGGAGAGTATCTTGGTGTTTCTTGATATATCTAATAGGTCCTACAACTTCAATTAATCAACACCAACGTGGTTTCCATAAAGTCCAAAGGGGGGTATTGTTGGCATTATGGTACATGTGTTTTCCTTGATGGCAACCCACACACAGGCCAATTCAGAATTATAAAGGGAAACTCACAATGTTAATAAAAGGTCTATTCAGAGGTAACAAAGATATGGCATAGAAGAAAAGGATGATGAAACAAAGAATTACATATTATAATCAAGTGATTGAAGAAAATTAAATTTTTAAGTTGTATTAAGTTGTTTACGTTGGTTCACCTAGTATAAGTAGCGTATACATGTGGGTTCACAAAAAAAAGGAGCGTATACGTATCATGCACTTTCACAAGAGGAAAAGTGTCTATGCGATGGAAAATTAAGGTTAAAGAATACCATGGGTCATACCATGGTATTAACCCACAATATTCAGCGGAGTAATGATTACTTGAACCTGTCTAAGAATACAATAGGTTCTAAGTGTTATTTTGGTGTGAGGTATTGAAAAAGGATCTAAGTATATAAGGAGGAGAACATCAAAGGGCTAAGTGTGCAATTGAAAGGGTTTTTCATGAATACTTTTATATGAATTATATTTTCGATTGTAAGGGCTATGTTTATCATATATGTTTAGCCAATTTAATGTTCTTAAATTGTCATCATAAATTATCGACTACGGCAGGTATACTGATGAAGCACAAGTGCACTATATGTGCTAGAAATTATGCTATGTCGTTAAGATATCTATGTTATTGTTAAGGTATAAAATTAGAATTAATATGGAGATGGTATTACTGATTATATTAGAGTAATGTTCTTAAAGTTGTTAGTTGGTTATCCTAAAAATTAATATCTATTGAATCAGTTTTGTTGATGGTTTGAGAGTGATCCTAAAATCTACTATTGTTAGACTATTTTTTACTTTATCTTGAATTTTATGTTGCAGCTAAGTCTAGATTATTATGTGCAAGAGAGATCTATTCTATCAAATTGAAAATGAGTGATGTCTGAATTTAATTTCCAAGAGAAATACGGTCACTGTTTAACTCATTCAACTTCATCCAAGCAAGAAATAAAACTGATAAACTAAAAAGCAACTAAGCTATGACATGAGACAGTTGAACTACACTAGGTAGAAAGCAAAGGAGATGATGAAAATGTACCAGATAAAAAGAAAATGAAATAACATAGTTAAGCTAAGTAGAAAGCAAAGGAAATTTCTTATGCAGACAATAGTTTAATCGTGAATTCCATTATACTGCATTTCAAAACAAAAAACAAAGCATCTATAGTTTAACTTTTAAGAAGTTAAAGAGATCTATGTGAAATTGGTCAAAGACCTGTACTAAACGTAGGGGCCCTCCATGAAACAATCAACAATCTTCAATCAACGCAACATGGAAAATATGAACCAAGTCTATCACTCACAAACAAGTTAAACAAAATGTTCTCAGAATTTACATATAGTGGTGCACACCCGAAACACAGAGCGTCCATTGCTTTTATAATTTTTCTCTCAATAATAGTATGAGAGTTTTAAGCCTACATATCTTTATTTCTATCCTATTAAACCAAACTATATCACTAAATAATTGATTTTCTATTTGGAAAAGAAAATCGATAAGATTTCGTGAAAACTCAGACTTTGTCCCAACAATAATCTTGCACTTGACTTAGAGATTGATTGTGTTACAGTGCTATCTTCTTGAAGGATCGGCTCAAGAGAATAGAAAATAATCCATGAGGGGATCATTCCTCATCCATCCATATCTTCTTTTGCTTAGCTAATGCACTCAAACCCTGTCATCAATGGAGGTAGCTACATAAACTCAGATTAGTTGCAAAAATAGGCCAATTCCGTAGGTGAATGCACACTTCAACAAAACAATAAGGTATATAGAGAAATATGAAAAATATGACATGTAAGTGCTTTCCCTAACAAAACCTTTTGTCTATTGCATTTATTTGGGTGATAGGTATAGGAAAAAGGAAGAAGTATAGGCAAAAAGGGTGTCAAGGTAAGGAAGTCATTGGGCTCTACATTCCCCATGCTGGAGGTTTTGTATGTCCTCATACAATTCATCATTGTCATTCTCTTGTTCCCTATGATTATCAAATTCAGGCTTCACTATCTTCTTCTTTCTCGCAACCACTGGCGTTATTGGTTTCTTCATGAGGATGTTATATTTTAGGTTGATGATTTCTCTTTACATTTCCCTATTTTCCTTCTTCAACTTCTTGTTATTTTTGTACCATAAACTCAAATGAGGAATAAGTTTGTCACTCTTTGCAATTTGAATCCCATTCTGTGCTTTCAATGTTTGATTTTCATTTTTGAGATATCTCTTCAATGTGTCTAGCTCAAAGATCTCTTGCTTAAAACATTAGAGGTTGAAGGTTCTTGTGGTTCATTGAATTGATTGCTTCCTTCTCCTGGACTTTATATTGATTATTTAGTTTCTACTTCTTTCCTTTCTAATGACTCTATGTAGTCATAAATCTCTTGTTGAACAGTATCAACACCTGTACTGTGCACTATGCTTCTTGGAAGTGAAATTTAGGGTGGTGATGACACCCTTGGTGATAGTTTGGTGATCCTTCTGGAGGACCTTCAAGGTCTTCAGTCGGCTCCCTCTCCTCAAGATCGATATACTTTGTAGCTCCTAAAACTGCTTGTTGCATCGTATTCAATCTATTATTTCTCCTCCGTCCTGAGGTCAGTAATCCTTGTGGTTTCCTCTTTTTATCTTTTGACTTCTTTTCTTGAGGAAGGATCTTAGTTTTTGGTAAATCCTCTATTTTTTTCTAGCTTTCTTTCTTCTAAGATTTCCCCTTTTCATTTTCTACAATATATCCACTATGGGTAGTTCATTCTCTGATATTTCCTGTTGATATCAGGGTTCTTGTTCTTTTATTGTTTCCATTGTTCTCTTCCTGCCCCTGAGGGTTCTACCACTATTGGGTTGTTTAGGAGCTCTTTCTTAAAAATGGTTCCTTACCAGAAAATTTCCCTAATTATCCCCTATACTCTGAAGGTGAAACTCAACCAAGATCTTTATCAATCCATGATGATACATGGTATTGCCTATGAACTAAATTTTCTTTTGAACATTCATGGACATTTTCTTAAGACTGTGCAAGAGGAAATAAGGAAGATTCATTTGGTGCTCCTCAAGAAAATTCATCATTATTCTAATGCGGTATAAATACATGTATCCGAACCGACCCTCACATGTAATAAATTTTTGAAGTACAAGGAGCATGTTCCTCCATTTACTCTTAAGGTTTGTACTAGTAATACCTTTCTTGAAGACGGTGGTGTCCATGTTTGGATTTTTCAAGAAGACTTTCCAATATTCTCCATTGATTCCCCTATTTTTGAACCAATTTTCTCCATTTCTTGGCAATCTAGTAGGTTCTGCGATCAAGGACTTCGTTATGCTGAACTTGATGTCTCCTATTTCAACCTCCATTCCATCAAACGAACATGTAAAAGTCTTTGTCACTTCCCTACGGAAACCATTTAATTTGTCTATGAATTGTAGCTACTGTACTTTCTATAATAGATCCTTGGTCTGAGGATATCCTTCTAAGAATTTCTTCCCTGCTGTCTCAATTTGGACAATAACACCTGTTATGGAAGATGGTTCATCTCAAGGAATTGTCACTTGACTGGAAAACTAGTGTTGGTAGGGTTTTATTTAGTGGCGGAGAGATAGAGAGGCTATGTGAATTCAGGAAAATGGAAGAACAGGTGAATTAGAATGAAGGTCGTGGGAATGAATTAACTATTGGAGCGAATTCAAAATGATGATTCGTTGAATGATTTAGAATGGAGACAAGAGAGGAGTTTAAATGGTGGATTATGATGATTTTCACAAGCAACCATCACCCTTAAGTTGCAATGATTTTGTTTTATTCTGGTCGTGCTATTTCCTCTTAGTTCATATATGCAATGCACGAATCCTCATTGGAAAATTAAAGTATCACATACCTTTGATTAACTTGCTAACCTTAATTGTCCATTGATATCTCCTACAAGTACTATGCACTATCAATTACTCTTCAATTTGAATCACCAAGCATTCCTATCAAGTTGGCTACAAAAAATTTATTAGAGCTGCAGAAACTTGTCCTAGCTGTGGAAACTTATCCGAGCTACAGAAAGTTGTTGATTCTGTAGCTGAGAAAAAAAACTTTAGGAAAGGGAATTTTTTTTTTTTGGAAAGAAAATTTAAGGTGCCAACATGAGTTGGTTTTCACTTCAAATTTTCTATATAATCATGCCAACAACATGTTGGTTTTCATGTCTATACCTTATTTTATCTTATTTTTTGAATATATATATATATATAGATATATTTAATTTTTTTTTAGTACATAAAAGTAAAATTTCTAAGGTGGAAAAGAAGAAGAACTCTTCTCAACCATCTTCAATTCTGAATTATCTTGGAAAAAAAATTCAAAATCTTCTTTTTTCAATGGCTTTTGATAAAGTCTGAGTCAATGCCCATTCACTAAAAGAGGAATTTTCTCTTGATCAATAGTCATGATTCTAACTACACCATTGTCAAAGACATTTTCAACTTCATAAGGCCCAAGCCAGTGGGTTTGGAATTTTCCTTGGAAATTTTTGAACTTTGAATCAAACAGTAATGCCCAATCTCCTAGATGAAATTTTATTTCTTTAATGTACTTACGATGCTATCTGGATCTCTGTTGTTGTCCTAGGCTGGTCTTCTAGAGGACTTCTTGTATTATTTCATCAAGCTCATTGGGTTGTCTCATCCTTTGCTTCTATGCTTCTGATAACTCAAGATCTAGCTGGACTGTTGTTTTATAAGTCTAGATCTGGAACTCTATTGGATGTAAGACCTTCTTCCCATAAACAAGTTCATATGAAGTATGTCTTGTAGTACTTCTCCATGTAGTTCTATAAGCCCACAAAGCTTCTAGAAGCTTTTCTGTGTAGTCCTTCCTATGTTAGTGTACAGTCCTAGTAAGGATTTCTTCAATCACCTTATTTGTAGACTCAACTTTTCCATTGGCTTTCGGATGGTACGGAGCGGACTTTCAATGTTTGATTTTGTATTGCTCCACAAGCTTCTGCACTAATCCAAATGTAAATTGTGTTCCTTGATCTGTTACAATTTATCTTGGAACACAAAAATGAGTGAAAATATCCTCAAAAAGAAATGAAACTACAACATTTTCAATAGCAAAAGGAATTTCTTTAGCTTCTAACCATTTAGTGACATAATTAGTACATGCCAAAATATATCTTTTTTGCTTTGAAGGTGGGTTGATTGGACCATCAAAATCTAGTGCCCATTTTTCAAATGGTTCAATGAGTACCTATGGTTGTAATGGCATTTCATTTGAAAGAGTGGGCTTTCCCATTCTATGACAACTATCACATATTTTAACATAGTCCTTGGTATCCCTGAAAATCGAAGGTTAATAATATCCTGAAAATAAGACTTTATAAGAAGTTATTTTGTCATAAAAATGTCCTCCACATGGTTCGGCATGGCAATATTTAAGTATTTATGGGATTTCATCCTCTCAAACACATCTTCTGATAATGAGATTTGGTCCTGTTTTGTATAACTCTTCGTTTATCCATGAATATGATGTGCTATTGTGAACTATCCTCCTCTTTCCTCTAGGAGACAAATGAAATGGTATTTTCCTTGTAGCTAAATAATTAGAAATATTTGCATACCAAGGTGATTTAGTAGATACAGCAAAAAGGTATTCATATGGAAATCTATCTTCTACAGGTTGATCATTATTATCATTCTAAATTCTAGATAAAAAGTTAGCAATTGTGTTGTGTTTTCTGGGTCTATCTAGAATGGTGATGTTGAATTCTTGTAGCAATAAGAGCCATCTGGTTATTTTTCCATTAGTGATGGTTTATTCATTAGGTATCTAATGATAGAATGGTCTGTGTGAATGAAAGTTTCATAGCCAATTATATAATGTTTGAATTTGTTAATGGCATGAACTACAACTAAAAACTCCTTCTTAGTTACAGTATAATTTAACTCTATAGGAGTTAAATTTTTACTGGTATAATAGATTTCATAAGGAGTAGGGTGTTTTTTCCCTAACACAGCTCCCAAGTCTATATCTAAAGAATCAGTTGATATATGGAAAGGCAATTTCAAATTAGGTCCTTTCAGGATAGGTACTTTAGAAATTCTCTTTTTCAAAGTTTCAAAGGGAGCTTGACAATCAGAATCCCATTTGAATTCACACTCCTTGGTAAGAAGTATAAAGATTGGAGATGCAATTTTTGTGAAGTTTTCTATAAACCTTCTGTAATATCCAGTAAAACCAAGAAAAATCCTAACATCTCATTGAAAATTTGGCACTGATAATTTAGAAATGACCTCAACTTTAGATGAGTCAACCATAACCATCCCCTGAAATATGGTGACCTAAAACAATTCCTTCATTAAACATCATGAAACATTTCTCATAACTTAATGAGAGATTTGTTTTTTTGCATCTTCTTAAAACTTTTTCTATATTTTCAAGTGCTTCATTACAATAATCTCCATAAACTTTGAAATCATCCATGTACACTTCCACACAATCATGAATAAGATCAGAGAAAATTTCGAGGTCTGCTCTTTGGAATGTTTCCGGAGAATTGCATAATCTAAAGGGAAGTACTTGGTAAGCATAGGTTCCCTATGGATAAGTGAACGTGGTTTTATCTTGGTCTTCAGGTGCTACATGAATCTCGTTATATCCACTAAAACTATCCAAAAATGAAAATTACTTTTTCCATGCTAATGTGTCTAAGACTTGATCTATGAAAGGTAGTGGAAAGTGGTCTTTTAATGCTGCCTTATTCAGTTCCCTGTAATAGATGCATACTCTCCATTTTCCATTCTTATTTGGAATGATTACTAGGGGTGAAACCCACTGACTGTCTGATATCGAATAAATGAAACTTACATTTAGCAACTTTTCAATTCCTCCTTAACAATTTCTTTTAGATTTGGGTTCATTCCTTGTTGTGGTTGTCTAGCTGGTCTTGCACTTTGTTCGATGTAGATATGATGTATGCATGTTTTAGGATCAATTCCTTTCATATCAGTATATTCCCATGCAAAATAAGAAGAATGTTTCTTTAAGACTTCTATCAGTTGATTCTTTTGTAATCCTTCCAAGTTTTCATTAACATTCAAAGTTTTACCTAGAAAGATTCTTATTACAGAATTCCAAAATTTTTCCATCGAGAGTAATGATACTTGTCTAGATGAGAGATATTCATTTCGACTACGATCATAATGTGAGGAAGATTCACTATTTTCCAATAGATTTGAAATTTGGTCTTCCTCTCGTATTTGTCTAGTACTGAAAACGGGTTGTATATAATCTTCATCATCTATCCATTCTTCATTCTCTTTTTCTATTTTTTTCTTACAGGATGGTATAATGTAAATTTATTTGTATAATATCCATCTGAGATAAACATTACATCTTATCTACAACCGATGAAAGCATCAGTTGTAGCTAACCAAGGTCTTCCTAGGATTAATGGGTGTCCTCCTAAATTATTCTTGGGTGTTCAGACCATGAATTCAACAACATATTCCCATGAATCTAAGTATACATGAACATCCTCCAACACACCATCAGGTTTAATCACATACCTATCTGCTAATTGTAATAGTGTTGGTGTGTATTGAAGGTTAGGAAGCCTAAGTGAATCCATGACTTGTTTACTAATTATGTTTATGGCTACTCCTAGATCAATCACTGTGTTTGGTATTTCAATTCCATTGATGTGAACTTTTACAATGGGGCTTCCTGGATCTAGATATTTTTGAATTTTCATTTTCCCCATCATAATGTCTGCTATTTTCGCAACTAATTGAATTCATTTTATGTTTTTTATTTTTCTTCCTGATCTTTGAGAACTTAATTCCTTAATTGTTTTTGCAAACAATGGTATTTCTTTTATGGCTTGTAAGAAAGGAATTTTGATATAGACATTTCTTAATTCATCCAAAATTTTGTAATCATGCAATGTAATTTGTTTTTCTACTCCTTCATAAATTTTCAACCGTTCAGGGAAAGGTGGTCTAATTGATACCAAGGGTTTTTCTATGATAGGAGTATTTATTGGAACATTTTATGTCGTATTATTCTCTTTTTGAGGGAAAGAGGTCTCTCCTTCTTCAAATTTATTTCTACATTTTTGAAGATTTGGTCTTGCTTCCTGAATAACAACAGGGTGTTTTCTTTGTAACACTCTTCCAGAACTTAATTAGACATTATTTAGATCGAGTGGAGTTATTACATAAGTTTGAGGATTTTTCCCTTCCATGTTGTACACAAGTTGTTTTTGTATTTTATTATTAGGATCTGGAAGTGGTTGAGCGAGTAGTTGATTGGGTTTTTGTGTAAATGTTAGGGAGAGCTATGGGTTTTGATTATGAACTTGGATTTGAGGTAATTGATTAGCTGGGGTAATTTGATTGGATTGAGGTAGAAATTGTGGTGGAAGATAGGATGGTGAATATTGTTGATATTGAGCATAAGCCCCATAAGGACTCTTCCATCCTTGATTCCAAGGTTTTGATTGTGGCTGACCCCAAGGGTGCCAAGATGGATTCGAATTATTTTGTGAAGACTGACGAAATTGTTGTGGTCTAAAGCCTTGTGGTTGATTTGGTTGGGAGTTTTTCCATGGTCTCTTGGCTATAAAGTAAACAGGGTCTACTTGTTCTGGTATTCCTTCATCATTAAATACAACCTTGAGACGTGGTAAAGAAGGACACTCCTTAGTATCATGATTATCTGCACATATGGAAAAAGTTTCTATATCTTTTGAATCTAAGGAACACTATCTTAAGGCATGGTTATTTTGACATCTAGGACATAAAATAGATAATGCAGCATTTTTAGATTTTTTCTTAGTCTGTATTTTAAGGGTGTCTATTTGTTCACTTAGACTCCCTAAAATATTTGTCTTGAAGGTATCAAGCAAGCTTCTTAATTCATTTGTTCACTTAGACTCCCTAAAATATTTGTCCTGAAGGTATCAAGAATGCTTCCTAATTCTGCCTTGCTGACTATCCCGACTGCAGATTTATTAATTCTTGATAAGAGAGGGTCTCTAGGACTCTTTCCAACCCATTATTTACCGAGATATGTACACATAGATCACAAATATCTGCAAATGGTAATTGAGAAATATCCCCTTTCTATTTTAAGTTAAGAAGATCAATCCATTCATCTTTGATAGCTTTGAGCAGGAGGTCTTTCAAAGTTTCCTCATCCAAATTATCCATTTTTGCTCTTTTAATATTGTAGACAAATCTCTCTACTAATTCTTCAAGATTTTCATCTTCCTTTTGTGTCATTTTGAAGACTTCATCTTTAAGGTTACAATAATC
The DNA here is from genome assembly GCA_031772625.1 of Pinus tabuliformis. Classification (NCBI taxonomy): domain Eukaryota; kingdom Viridiplantae; phylum Streptophyta; class Pinopsida; order Pinales; family Pinaceae; genus Pinus; species Pinus tabuliformis. The sequence continues at coordinate 511,405,107 of CM062809.1, forward strand.
TCTATATTTTCCTAAGAAAGACTCTTTCATTTCTACCCATGTTCTTATAGAATTCGCTCCTAAACTCATGAACCATTTTAAGGTTGAATCCTTTAAGGTAGCGGGAAACAATTTCAGTTTTTGAGCATCATGCAGATAGTCATATGATCTGCATAATACTTCCAATTTGAAGAGAAATGTCTCTCGATCTTTATTTCTTTTTCCTTGGAAATTAGGAAGAATTGAGGGTGATATATTTTTCATTATCAGGGTTGTATCTTCATCAAAAATAGGAAATCCAAAAAGATCTCCATTTCCTCTACGTCTACCCCCTCTTGTATTCCTATATCCACCTCCTCCTCTTCCTCTTCCTCTTCCTCCTTCAATCCTATTTTCTTCACCATTGACATTGTGTACCTCTCCTTCCCCTTCTCTAGCCATGATAGATTCCTCAGAACTAATGTAAGGTTCTTCTAATTCTTTTGGTTCCTCCATTAATGGATGGTAAAAGTAAGTTTCTTGTTCCTCTGCTTCACTAGGAACTTCTAATTCTTCTCCTAAAAATTTGTCACCAGTGGAGGATAGAAAAATTACTCCTGTAGTTGGGGATGCAGGGTTTTCTTCAATTACAGCTTCAGTCGATGAAGTAGGTGAAATTTTGGATTGGATTTCTTATCTTGAGACTTCAGGAAGTCTTTGTCCACCTGGAAATGGAATTCAAGTTTTAGTAGGTGGTGTGGAACTTCGAAGTCATGGTGAAGTGAGTGGATTTGTGGGAATCAAGCTTCTTCCTCATCTTACAAATCTACCTCTATAGTCTCTATCCCTACCCATATCATGTTTTGAATTAATAATTTTTCTCTCTTTGTTTTTAACTTCTATTTGTACTTCCCCGACAATGGCACCAAAATTTTTATCCATTTTAATGTTCTTAAATTGTTATCATAAATTATCGACCGACACAGGTATACTAATGAAGCACGAGTGCAATATATGTGCCAGAAGTTATTTTATGTTATTAAGATATCTATGTTATTGTTAAGGTATAAACTTAGAATTAATATGGAGATGGTATTAGTAATTATATTAGTATTATTCTTAAATTTGTAAGCTGGTTATCCTAAAAATTAATCTCTATTGAATCATTTTTTTGGATGGTTTGAGAGTGATCCTAAACTCTACTCTTGTTAGATTGTTTTTTATTTTATCTTGAATTTTATGTTGCAGCTAAGTCTAGATTACTGTGTGCAAGAGAGATCTATTCTATCAAATTGAAAATGAATGATGTATGAATTTAATTTCCAAGAAAAGGACTGTCACTCTTTAACTCATTCAACTTCATCCAAATAAGAAAAAAAACTGATAAACTGAAAAGAAACTAAGCTATGAAATGAGACGTTGAACTACAGTAGGTAGAAAGCAAAGGAGATTATCCAAATTTAACAGGTAAAAAGAAAATGAAATAACAGAATTAAGCTAGGTAGAAAGGAAAGGAAATTTCTTATGTAGACAAAAGTTTAATCACGAATTCCACTATACTGTGTTTCAAAACACAAAATAGAGCATCTACCATTTAACTTTTAATAAATTAAAGAAATCTATGTGAAATTGGTCAAAGACCTATATTAGATGTAGGGTCCCTCCACAAAACAGTCAACAATCTTCAAACAACAAAGCATGGAAAATATGAACCAAGTCTATTACTTTCAAACAAGTTTAACAAGATGCTCTTAGAATTTACATATAATGACGTGCACTCAAAACACAGAGTGACCATTGCTTTTATAATATTTCTCTTAATAACAGTACCACAGTTTTAAGCCTACATATATTTATTCCATTCCTTTTAAACCAAACTATATCACTAAATAATCGATTTTCTATTTGGAAAATCAAATCGATAAGATTTCGTGAAAACTCGGACTCTATCTTGGCAATAATCTTGCACTTGACTTTGAGGTTGACCATGTTACATTGCTATATTCTTGAAGGATGGCTTGAGAGAATAGAAAATATTCCATGAGGGGGTCATTCCTCATCCATCCATATCTTCTTTTGCTTAGTTGGTGCACTCGAACCCTGTCAGAAATGGAGGTAGCTGCAGAAACTTAGATTAGCTGGAGAAACAAACCAATTTTGTAGCTGAATCCACACTTTAACAAAACAATAAGGTATATAGACAAATATGAAAAAGAGGACATGTAAGTGGTTACCTTAACAAAACCTTGTGTCTATTGCATTTATTTAGGTGATGGGTATAGGAAAAAGGAATAAGTATAAGCAAAAAGGTTGTCAAGGTAAGGCAATCCTTGGACTTTACAATATAGATCTGAAATATATTGTGCACCATTGGACATAATGTTGGATCAGGATCATGACACCTGAAAAGAATTATCATTGTATGATCTGATAATGGATAATCTAGATCATCTGATTGTTAATTCACGTTTTATCCTTTATATGTTATGATCTAGGTATATCTATAGTCTGGAATAACTGAGAAGTTATAAGTTATTATTTTCATATCTATATGTTGGTTTGCCTTGGTGAAGGCACGTTTACACATGTGTTCAGCATTTCCAGGTATCGTATGCAAAAGAAAATATTGTTGTTTAGAGATGACTGATCTATTTGATCAGTTTTGATATTTTACTGTTGTTTGTTAATGATGTCTTCATTAGATCTAAAAGAAAAATTTATTGTATAAGGAGATTGAGTCTAGTTGATTGATTGATTGAGTTAGAAGGGTGATCTTTTCTGCAGTCTATCTAGAACTCTGTAGTACAACAGTAGATTTTCAGAATGTCCTTGAGAATTATGGTTTATGGTTCAAAAGTTTTATGATTCAGTATCTTTAGAGGTATATGCAACTTGGGTTACAGAAAGAAGCGTATACGTGCATGTTGGCTTCATTGAAGTAGCATATACATTCTGACATATGATTTTTGAGGTCGCAGTTGGTTCTGGTTATTGATGCAGTATTCTAGGTTTAGATCTATGTTCTGGTGATAGTGATATGATTGTTCAGATTGACTAATTGTTGATAGATGTAGTTGTACTTGATAGTTGTATTCCAGTGGTGATTCATTTTTAGCTTCAAGGTTACTGATGTGTCTAATATGAAAATTTTATGAAATGTGGACTACATATTGTGTTGTTGTGTACCAGGAGTATCCAGTCTGAAAATTTATGAAACATGGTCCCTAGAGGAAGAGTGAAGGTAGTAGCCTTTTGTAGACTGTTCCCTATGTACTAGTAAAGATATAAGCCAGTACGAGAGCTAGGTGTTGGAGATCCCTTCCAGTAGAAGTTGTAAAACGAGTGAAGGTTGTAGCCTTTAGCAGGTAGAGGCATGTGTACTCGGAAAAGTCTGCACCAGTACAAAACTTGTAAACGCTTTTTATAATAAGAATATTAAAGACTGAGACAAGAGCAGCACTGGTTTTTTCCCACATTGGGTTTCCACCTGAAAAATATTAGTGTTCATGTGTGTTTCTTATGTGTGTTGATTTATTCTATTCTTTCTGCATCTGTTTACTACTTAGTAAATGAATCACACTCTGATTTAAGATAAAGAATTAGTTGTTTATCAAAGTTTATTATCTATACACTTGTTTCATTCTTTAAAGGTGCAGACATACATTGGTTGGCTTATGTAAAATAACATATACTATTCGAAAAGGAAAATCATTATTATGGAAGTTTAAATATTGATTCACCCCCCCCCCAGTATTTTTCCCAACACACTCTATTCCCTTCCTTTTTGACAACAATAATCTCAATAAGGTGTCATCTTGCAAGGTTATTGGAAAAAGTAGGTACCTAATCATATTGTATTCATAGTTTCATAGTTTCCTTATTTTTTATTTAATATTTGCATAAGCTACCAAATTGCATCAATTTTCCAGATAATGATTGATTATGCAGCTTACTTGAAGAATTTGTAGGCTCTGAAACACTAGTTTAGGAATCAAATGTATGGATAAGTAGCCGACAACTGGCATAACGTTATACACCTATCTTCATGATCCACCAAGATGATAAGGGTTTCACATGAGCTGGTGAATATGGAAATCAAACCAATAGAAAAGAAGCCAAAGATGAATTAGGGGAGAGAGAAGAACAATGATAAGGATGAAGCTGATATTTTTCCTAATGATTTTATTCTCTGATATAAAATCATGAAGAATCACTATTTCATAATATCTTATGTTATTTTTAGATTTTTTGTCGAGTAGGATAGGCTTAAAAACCTCTAAACAATTTATTGAAGGAGATTATAAGACCTACCTCTTGGCATGACGATGACAGACTAGTTATTACTTTGAAACACTCTGTACATTTATAAAGGCGAGCTTGATTATTCCTTTGTGCATTTCCTCTTAATGTGTGTTTAATATCTCATTGATTGTTGTGTTGGCATTATGATGCATGTGTTGTACTTGATGGCAACCCACTCATAAAAGAACATCTCTCTTATTTATATCTAGATGAATCTACGGAAGAGATATCAGATGACAATTCTCAGTATGACAAGTCCAAAGGGGGAGATTGTTGGCATTATGAGACAAGTGTTGTCCTTGATGGCAAATCACACAAATGATAAATTATAGTGCAGCAAATTTATTTGATAAATTATAGTGCAACAAAGTTTCCTTCATGTAGAGAAAAGTTCACGCACTTTTATGCAGAGAAAAGTTTATTCCATGTAGAGAAAAGTTCACGCACTTTTATGCAGAGAAAATTTTATTCCATGTAGAGAAAATTTCACGCACTTTTATGCAGAGAAAAGTTTATTCCATGTAGAGAAAAGTTCACACACTTTTATGCAGAGAAAAGTTTATTTCATGTAGAGAAAAGTTCACGCACTTTTATGCAGAGAAGAGTTTATTTCATGTAGAGAAATGTTCACGCACTTTTATGCAGAGAAAAGTTTATTTCATGTAGAGAAAAGTTTACGCACTTTTATGCAGAGAAAAGTTCCCTTCATGCAAGAGGAAAGTTCACGCACTTTCATGGTTGGTTCATGGTATTAGTTCGACAGTTTTTGATCCTATGGTTTTGGCCCATGGTATTGCATCCAAAAGTGTTGATCTCACGCACTTTCATGGTTGGTTCATGGTATTAGTCCGACAGTTTTTGATCCTATGGTTTTGGTCGTGGTATTGCATCCAAAAGTGTTGATCTCACGCACTTTCATGGTTGGTTCATGGTATTAGTCCAATAGTTTTTTGATCCTATGGTTTTGGACCATGGTATTGAGAAAGGACTAAGGCTATAAAAGAGGGAGGAGATCATTTGGCAAAGCATCTTCTGAATTATTGAATATCTGATAAAGTGCTAGATCTGGAATACTGTGATTGGGTTATGGTGTAGATTTGGATCTGAGCTAAAGAGGGATCTCACCGGTTGATGGAGAACAAGATCTAAGGATACATCAGGATCAAATGGTTTGAAATGAACTATCTCTATATAATTGATTATGCTTATTCTAGATCTGTATACTGACGCTTGTAATGATCTGAACTGGGTATAACTTAAGTTTGAAATCGCTACAAGTCATGTTTTAATATTTATAGATCTGTATGCGGGTTGGCTTTGGTGTAAGCGTGTATGTATGCAGGTCTTGTTCATTGTAGTAGCGTATACAATTTGAGCTATGATATTTGAAGTCACAGGTGGTTCTGGTTGTTGATGGGTTCTGATGACAGTTTAAAGGTGTCAGTATTCTGCATATCCTGTTTGGTTGAGTGTGTTTAGCTTCAGTATTGATGGATGAGAACTAATATTGGATCAGGATCATAATGACTCATATTTATGTGATCTGATGGACTAGATCTAGGTGCTAACACATATATTATCCTTGTATATGTATTGATATGGTGTTTGGGTGATTCAGAAGATTGATTGATTATGTGCCTCAATGATATTAATGGGTCCAGTATGAAAATTGGATGAAACGTGGCCTTTCAGATTATGTGTTGTGCTTCAGGAGTATCCAGTCTAAAAATGTATGAAACGTGGTACCTGGAGGAGAGAAGATTGTAGGCCGGCGCCTACGTACTAGTATCTTAGCTAGTACAAGAGCTAAGGGGGTGGCAGCTCCCTTCCAGTAGCAGTTGAAAACTTTGGAGCATTGTAGCAGGTAGCAGCCTGCATACTAGTAAATGGATCAGCTAGTACAAGAACTATGGGGGTTGTAGCTCCCTTCCAGGAAAGATTGGAGAACGAGAGAGGGTTGTAGCTCTCTACAGGTAGAAGCCTGCGTACTGGTATAAGACTGCACCAGTACAAAAATATTGTAAAAGGATTTTCTTATTAAGAAGAAGATTGAGATGACTTCCAGTAGGTGGTTTTCTCCCACATTGGGTTTCCACCTTATATCATGGTGTTCATGTGTGTGGCTTATGTGTGATGATTTGTTCTATTTTACTGCACCTGTTTACTGTTAATATGGTTGATAATGTTCTAATGCACTCATTAAGGATCAACTAACTGAATCATAAGAAGTTGTGGAAGTAGCATATATGAATCTGAATATGGAAATAAAAAAAGTTTTATTGATGTGATAATACTGATTCACCCCCCCCTCTCAGTATTATTTCGAACATGTTGCTTACCGACAAGTTGGAGGAGCCCCCCCGGGAGCTGTAAGGTCTTATTTTAATTTTAGTTAGTACTTTGTTTTTGTATTCTAATTCTGTAGCATTAGATTATCTTACATAATCCTTCAGTTTTGATTTTTAGTGAATGTTTATGATAGTGAGAACAAAGTTTGAACAAAGTTTGTTGGAGATTTCTTTTATAGATTTAATCATTTCATTGTGTGAAGGATGAAGAAAATAAACTAGAAGGGATCTATTATGCACATGTGAATTTTGATCAACTGGAAGTATAATTTGTTTCAAGGCTTTGTCAGTGTGACTTAAATTCTGCACTTGAGATTTAGTTTCATTCCTATCAATGAGAAGTAGATATTTTCCTTTCTTGCAAGAGTGACAATTTTCTTAGATAAAACATGTGCATGAAAACATTCTAAATCAATTAAAAAATTTACTCACATAATAAAGAATCCTAGTACAACTTGTGCACATACACTTCATCAATTTGCAAGCCCTGGTCAATAATATATGTAGTAATTTAAACTCAATTAAATTACCAAATAGTAATTATCGGCCATACATCGTTAGAATTGATCCTTTGTTCTCAGTTTCTTAATTACAAAGCTTCCTTTTATAAAACTCTTAACAATTTACTGTTTAAATATGGGGTAAGTTCCCTTGGTTCCCCGTGAGTGCTTCCCTACTCAGATTCACTGAGTCTATTGCATATAAATAATAGCTTGTTTTCCAATCAATACTAATTCCACTTGGTCAATATTATAGAATATTTTTCGTTAGCTTCAGGGTTTAGTGAGGACTGCTAGATAATTTCTATTTAGTGCAATGCCTTTGGACATAAATATATATGTAGACGTAATGGATTTATCTTTGAATCTTAGGATGTGACATCATGTTTCTAACAAGGTATCCAGAAGTCTATGACACCCTATATTCTTATACTTGAGCCTAACTCCTAAATTTTGATATTCGCCTCTAGCCTTCATCTTTGTCACAACATATAACTAGATATCTTGCTGCATGTATTGAATGAGAACGTACAGGAATCATCTTCATGGTTTCCTTTAAAAACTTCCTTTGTCTTCCATAATATCAAATTTGTAAAGCTTGCTAGGATATAATATGGTTGTTAGATGTTAACGGTGTAATTTAATAGTCTGCAATCTACCATAACCACAGTGGTTATGATTTATCTTTTATCTTCCTAATCATACTTTTTATTCTTGTGTTCGCAATCTATGGTGCACATAAGTTTTCTACCAATTCAAGCCACTTGGAAAAAACATTCCCGAGACATTGTGTAAATCTAAGGAGCTAACAATCTGTAGGAAAATGGCCTATAACTCTTCCCAACACTAGTTTATAAATCTAATATTTCTATTAAACATTAGCTCATGAACTATCTATCTCTCCAGCTAGCAGAGTATAAAAAACATCAGTATAAGGTTTTGCTTATCAAATCAGTTCATTCAGCCATAATAATAAAAATTATAGTTTTCACCTTATTGCTAATAGTTATAATACAAATTTCTACTATTTGGAACATATAAAAAGAATATACTAACAATGCATCCACCCCAATCAATTCTTACACAAAATTATTGCAATATGTTCACAGGCATCCAAAATCAAGGTTCATAGAAAAGAAAACGTACAACGATTAAAAAATTCAAATGTACTAAGGAAAATAGTTTCAAGCAGTAGTAAACAACATCTCCAACTGGAAACTCTAGCTGGAAAATATGCTTCTGAAAACACTTATCCACCCATCTGTGAACCAACCTCTCATACCCCCGACCCTAGATGTCCTTGCCTAGAATCAGTAGCCCCTCTGATTTCACATTAATGTATTTTATACATTAATTCACACCATATTTTTCGTTGGTAGTGTCCTTCCTTTCAGGATTCTATTAACCCATCAGCCTAAGATTTTTTTTATTAAAGCCTGTTTTTCTCTCCCGCAATGCTTTTCTCGGTATTTTATTCAACTGATTATTTTATGGAACATTATCATAATATGATCCACCATATTGGTTTTCAAATTTGACAAGCACCTCTTACTCAAGTGTTTCTTTCCCACAACATTCTAGCTTTATTTATAAATTTATTTATTACATCATTATTTTTACATCCAGTGTATCATGTCTTTCTAATCAACCTACTAAAAATAGTTAAATATAGAACATATATGTTTTCATAACAATAGATGGGTATTACATTCCCCTCTCAAAAAATAAAATTTTCCTCGGTGTTTATTACTCAGTTGCCTTCTTCTAAAACAGTGTTGGATAGCTTCCTTCATCGTATCTTCCCACTCCCGAGTAGCTTCCTTAGGTTTAAAGTGCCTCCACTACACTTTAACATGAGAAATGACTCAATTCTCGAGCACGATCTCTTTTCGATCCAAGATGTGGAGTGCCTCTTACAGAAAATTTCCTTCGGGTTCCACCTATATTGAGTTCCAATCAATTACATGAGAATTATCATGGATATACTTTTTTAACAAGGATACATGAAAAACATTATGAATTTCAATATGGATGGGCAAAGCCAATTGATATGCCACTGGTCCAGCCCTATCTAGGATTTCAAAAGGCCCACAAAATCGTGGTGCCAAGTTTTCACAAGTTCCTATTCTTAGAGTACTTTTTTGTGTTTTCCTTGTAATTAAACATGGTCCCCAATGCTCAATTCTTTATGAACCCTCTTCTTGTGAGCATAATTTTTTTCGATCTTGTGCTATTTTATATTTTGTCTAATCTTCTGCACTATCTATTCCATTTCTTGCAAAGCATCTTTCCCCAACATTATTCTATCTTCCAGTTGACTCCAGCTAAGTGGGTTGTGACATTTCCTTCCATACAAGGAATCAAAATAACTCATTTTAATGGAAGATTAGTAGTTATTGTTATAGGAAAATTTTGTTAAATGCAGAAACTCCTCCCACTTAGTAGGTTGATCCATGAGATACATTCATAGCATATCCTCCAAAATCTGATTAGTCCTTTCTATTTTCCCATCCATTTGAGGGTGATAAGTAGTGTTGAAATTTAATTGAGTCCCCATGCCCCCAAACAAATATTTCCAAAACTTGGAGGTAAATTTAGCATCTTTGTCCGACAATATTACATTCGATACCCCATGCAGTCAGAAAATTTCCTTCATTAAAATATTAGCGATATGAGTAGTCCCAAACGTAGAATGCACTGGCATAAAGTGTTATAATTTTGTAAAGACATCCATGACCACCATAATAAAATCATGCTTTTGTTTTTTCCTTGGTAGTCTTGTGATAAACTCCATTGACATTATGTCGATGTTGGACCCGCCCACATTAAGGGGATCTCCCCGGTATGAAGTCCCAACTAGACCTGACATCGTTTGGTGTAGGAGTCCCATCCGATATGATGGCCAAATTGCTTGATTATCTTAAATGTTTTCCTTAGATATTGCTTGTTAACACATGAAAGTGTTATGCTTTGTCTTCGAGGTTCATGTGCCTGATGAGTGCTAGTGTTACTTATGTCAAATTTATTTCACCACAGAGAGAGAGGGTGAAAATGACTCTCCTGTTGAACGGGAAGAGTCCCAACTCTGTCAAAGACACACAACACGACAGGACATACGTAGCTTCCGACAGAGCAATCCACATAGATGCGACAGTTACACACAAAAGAAGGAATATCACTTACAACACTCAACGAAGTAGTCCATGTGAGTGTGATAGACGTTATAACAAGTTTATGGGAAAGGTTATGTCTAATGTCCGGTGAGGAAATCGACACGGGCAGGACAATGTTAACAACTTATAAAACATATTTTCATAAACATATGTATTAGAGAAATCAAAATAGTTCAATTGTTCTAACACAGGTTAAAGAAACATGCATTACAAGTGTTCCAAGGTTAGTCTTACAAACAATTACAATACATGTGTGAAAACATGTTGGCCTATTAACGGGCTTCTGAATTAATCAAAAGTTCCAAGACACATCAGTACACCATACATCACTAACCCCATAGGGGGTGCCTTGGAGCCACTGCTCAATCCTCAAAGAAAAGATTACAAACTCTCATGGCTATGTGGGATAAGCCAAGGTGAAAAAGTATTTTGCATGTATAAATGAGGGGTATTTATAGCGAAGGGTGAAACTGACCCTTGTGACTATTCAACTTCCCTCATGACTATTTGACATACATGACTCTTAAACTTTACATGACTCTTTAACTTTACATGTGGGTCTCTTGGACTTCCACATTACATTACATTGATTACAACAGTATGGCTGACAATAGTGATTTGGCCAAGATGACTCATGGCACGACTTAACACAATAGTGTTGGTATGTTCATGTTGTTGGTGGTGCCCATGCATAGTTGTATTGCTACTAAGTGATGGATGTGATCTTGGTGTATTATGACTTCATCTTCGCATGGCAAGGTGTGCGAAGTTTTTGCTGGTCTTGGTGTTCGATTGGTGTTTGCACATGCATGTTCCTCCTTCATGTGTACTTTGACATGCTTCATGTGTTCGTCTATTCATGAAAAAATATCCTTGCATGCATTTCTCATTCATCTGTTCACGAAACAATATACTCACATGCATTCCTTATTTGTCCATTCGTGAACAAATCTCCTCTCATGCATTCCTCATTTTTCTATTCGTGAATGAATGTCCTCGCATGCTCTCCTTCTTCATCACGTTCATTGTAGAATCATGTCTCATCCATATACCTGTATCTGCACTCTCTCATGACGAGACGACATCAAATCTAGAAATTTCCTAGTCTACCATGATGCATTATCGTTCTTTTTCAGATGCAGGTGTCGGGAGAGAGGACAAGGTTCCGAAACTATGCAAGGTAGATTTAAAGCTAGGATGTGACCTTTAGGAAATGCCATTGAAAATTATGCAGAAGTCATTGGCAGAGTAAGATGGAAAATCTGAATTAGCGGTGACTATCAATGGGATCTGGCTCAGCTAGCAAACAGATCTGCGCAATTTTCTGAGGGAAGCACTGCAGGAATCAGAGGTGGTTGGTAGAGAAAATTGTGCAATCCCTTTAGGGAGCTAGCAGTGGGCTGTAGGAGGCTTACTAGGAAAAGATGCACAATTTTTTCAGGGAGCTATCAGCGGGCTGCGGGAGTGCTGCTGGAAAAAATTGCAAAATTGTTGGGAGGTTGGCCTGCTGAATATCTCATCATAGTTTATGAGCTGAGTGGGATGCATGGAAGTTGGGGTGACTTCTCATGAAAATTGCGTAGTTTTCTGGGTGAGTAGCAGACCGGTTGCCTAGGTGACTGGCTGGAAAAACTGCGTGATTTTCTGAGGGAGACAGGGATAGACATTGGGTGTCTATCTGACATGTCTGAACAATTTCTTTAGTCAATGACGCGGGAAAGTTAGACAAATTTTGCACATTTTTGGGGAAGTGAATCCCTGGGTCACTACCTGGCCAGAATCTTGGGTTGACCAATTCTATGGTTGGCTGATTCACTTGCGGGCAGCACAGATTCATATGGCTTCATGAGAAACTTATGTGCTATTCTGGGTGACATTCGGTTCGGTTTATTCCAGTATTGCATAGTCTAGGCTACTTGGGAGACAGCCTCTAGCTTTGCACAATTCTGGGAAGCAGTACATGTCCACTGAGGGCTGAAACTGCACAATGCAGCTCAATGAGGGTTCTACTGTTGGAGGGTGATCTAATCATTAGAAATTCAGCAAAATGATTGTGTGTGTGAGTGAGTGAACTTGTGCATACGTGATATTTCAAACACACACTCAACATGACTCGACGACAAGATGCGTCAAACCATCAACACAACATACTCAGTGTGACTGACCAACGGTGAGAGCGACAAGCACAAAACTTTTTATAGATCATTGAATGGCCGCGATAATGCTTGCACGATAGTGCATATGACATTGTATGTGAGTGCGATAGATGTGCACATGGTGAACGCCACTCAAACACAACCTTCAACATCACCAGAATGCAGTCACAAGCATGACATAACAATCAGTATGCAGAAGATGACAGTTGGTTGAACAAGTGAAAAAGAAGCAAGACATGTAGGAGAAACACATGAGAGGACTTTTCGTGTTTGCGCGCATGCATGTTACTGAGGACAGGGTGATATCACAATGACAAGAAGTCCTACAAAACAATGAAGAGGTGTACTTCAAAGGATTTTCCTTACTTACCATACTTACCCTCAAAATGATCATGCCTCTGATAGAGTTTTCATGTGGTCCTGATATTTTCCATTCCTGGTTCCTTGGTCCTTCTCCTCAACTCCTTAGAGGTGATTTTAGCATGTCACCTTTTCCTGTAGTCACTGAGAGGTAGATCTGCGCAATTTCAGCAGATACTGACTGCTCCTGGAATGAGTTCCTGGGAGGCCCATCTATGCAGTTCCTACATGCAAGATAGACAAGAGAACTTGGAAAACACTGTGCAGTTTTGAGGCTTAGGGAACTACTACAAGACAGGGGTCCTCGGAGGACACCTCTGCACAATTTCTGAGTGCAATGCAGCTGGACTACTCTGCGCATTTCTCGAGGGCAATGGTAGCTACTTGACTTCTTTGTGCATATTTTAAAAAGTAGTGTTGGCTGGGGTCTATGTGGACTATGAGGTTTAAGAAGGCAAGGAAGGTTGATGTCTCTATGCACTGCGGCGTTTTAGCAGGCAAGGAAGGAAGCTTTATGGTTGCAGAAAAATAACGCACAGTTCAGGAAAGTTTGATGAGGCTAGGTTACTCAAGAAAATGGCTAAGTGTGAGATAAGTGAAACATATGTAAACATGATAGGACTTGACTGTGATCGCACATGAACACTTAGTGTCACAACATAGACCATCCACAATACATAAGACATACTTTTCTTGACACAAAAACCTTCATGACGTGAGGGCGTGAGGTGAGTGTGAAACATGTCTATGTGATGACAACCACTCATATGCACACAATTCCCTTGAAGCAAGACAACATTCCCTTTGTGTGAAAAACAACAAACCTTATGCGCAAATATGACACATGCTGCATGAAGATGAGAACATAGACAACACTTCAGATCAAGGAGAGGAGCTTTAAATCATCACCGTACCAACAACAGACCAACAATCGATCACAGGATCTGAGGTATGCTCCAAAATTTACATGCGAGGCAAAATTCTGGAGGGTGGCTGTAGCCACTACAACACTTGGTGACACACAGGTAGAACTCCAGCTCTCTGTATGGGCCTTGTTTCATGAAAAGCGAGTCTAACCCTTTCGGAAGTATTGTTTGATACTTTGATCATCGTGATTTCAACACTAGCTTGGTTGAAAGATGTAGCACCTGCCATGTTCTTGATCGGTCAGCACACATTCCAAGCCCATTCAACTCAGTTGTTTTGATTAGGGATGGGGGGTGTATTGGTGCAGAAGTAATATGACAGTCAAAGTTTAAGTTTCCTCTCTTGTGTTTCTTTGCTACCAACAGGCTTAGACAGTACCCTAGTGGAGTCACACAGGAACAAAATCATAGCTCCGCTTCCATCGAGCTTGTTCAATACCCTGGCGGAGTTACTTGGATCACCTCTCTACACAAGAAGGCTTTCTCCTCTTTTTCCTTATTCATTTTTTCAGAAATTTTCATTTTTTAATTTTCAGAGAACTGTCCATAGGCACTTATTTATTTCAGAGGCAAAAGAGGGACCCCAACTTATTGAGAACAAAAGAGATTTTTCCTTCATAGAAGTATGTTATGTATACCTCTGACATACCTATTAAGGTTTTCCCCCTCACCTTACTCTACTTGACTCAGCTGACAAGGGTTAACCCAAAACAACCCACTAGAGTAGTTGGTGCTAGTTAGAATGCAAGCATTGTGTTTTCACCAAGACTCACTCTGAACAGAACATATTTTCCATCAAGGAATCATTGACTGAAGACAACACGTTCTTCATAAAGAGAGAGGACAAAAGATAACCAAATGTTGATAGTTGTAAAAGTCCTCTTCGAATTTCCCATCTTGTCTCAAGAGACAAAAACGGTTTCACGAGAGGCTAACCTACGAGTACAAGAAAGAAAAACAGGTAAGCAAAGAAAGAAAGAAAGCAAACCAAACCAATAAATAAAGCAAACAAACATGCAAACCAAAAAGCAAAGAAAATCAAAGAGTACTCCTACTCCTATGCTAAACAGTGCATGGGCCCACTCACATGAAGTGATATTTCCAATGAAGCCACTGGCGCATTGGCTAGCCCATGTTGGTGAAGGGATGGTTTGCAAGAAGCACAGTCAAGCGAACCAACAAACACAAAAGATATAACAATGAACACCAATATGCTCCGAGTTCTAAAACATCCACAGAAAAGGAAACAGTGAATGCACAAGGCAGACATTTTCTGGACTTAAAATGGTGTTGTGACACATTGGGTGCATATGATAAACATGCACATTCTTTGGATTGTAACATACAAACGAGCATGAGAAATACCAATGGCTTATTCTTTGCAAGTGCGCTTGTTGTGTAATATTCCCCCAAACTTTAAAAGATGGAATCATGTGATTCGAGTGGAGGAAGCAAAATCGAGGTGTTTGGTTGATTTTTAGTGTGAAGCAGAGAGTGATGAGGAGTGATGGGTGTTTCGAAAATTTTCTGATTGGAAGTGGAAGTAATCTTAGGATAATGAGGGCTTGACATAACCATCAGCCTAGGCTGAAGTGCCTCGATAGACTGTGGTGTTTCCACTTCGCCAATAGATAAATCATCGGAGACCAGTGGCTTAGATAGATTAACAAAACCACGATAAGGAAATTCGAGATGTTCATTAGGATCCTCATGATTTGATGAATCATGCAGAGGGGTAGATGAGAAGGAAGGATGTTCACCCTCTACGATTTCAGAAATGATAGATGACAAATGGGACAAATTTTCAGAGGAGGATGTGTCCTCTATATGATGTAATGACAAACTGACATCTGGTGTGTCTTGTGAACGATCAAAAGTAGAAACATCAGGAAATCAATTTTCACAGGGGGAATCAAATGTGACAGAATCACAATGGGTGCTAGGATAGAGTGGATGAGGCACGGATGGAAGCGGTTCATCCTTCACCACGGGTTCTTCTTTAGATTCCTGCACACACTCATCGTGAATGATAGCGCATGTTGGATGCACAAAACCAACTCCGTCGACAACTTGATCCTCGTTCAAAACACGTGTGGAGTCCAAAACAGAATAAAACAAGATAGTGCAATCGAGAGGATTAATGGAAAGCAAGGATGGAGGTGGAATGAATCCATGTGAAAACCAGTAGGCTTGCAAGACAAATCTACACAGATATCAAGATCAGGTGGGGTAGTAGGATGTGATAGTTCAACAGATGTGCACGCATCTTCTCCCACCTCGCACTGTGGAGCTAGAGTTGTTTGATGAGAAGAGGACAAACAACAGCTTGTGACAATGACCTTGTCCATATTAGATTTGGCAGCTCTAACACCGAGGTGTGATGGGAGTGGTTCGAATGATTCCAAGAATTGCGGATTTTCTGGTACTTAAAGAAGATACTCAAATCTTCCATCGAGAAATTCCCAATCAATCTAATCTTTAGGTAATTAGTATGCAAGATTAAAAAGGTGTTGTCAAACTGTTCAACGGATTCATGAGGTTCTTTCTGTAATTTCATAATTTATTTATTAGTTGCTCTACAATCAAAATGATTAAAAGCATGTTCTATCTTTGTGACCAGATGAGAGAGAGTGAATATAACTTTTGGGCAATGTGTCACACCAATGCATTCGGTGCCCTCAAAGCGTCTATGCGAACAACACACATTTAATGTAATATTCAAAGATTTCATGTCTTTCACAGGAGCCTACAATGCCAACCGCGTGTTTGACGAGGCCTACATGGCCTCCACCATCATATGTTTTATGTGACAAGTTATTCCAAAGATCTTCCAATATTTCAATGTCACTTCCAGAAGACATACACTCTGGAAGAGGAACACTATAGTTAGTCATGATAAGTATGCGGAGATTCAAGACAAATTATCAAGACTTAGCTTGTCATCTGGCCCTCCTTCTAGTGCCAAAAATGTTGACGATGTTGGACCAGCCAACATTCAGGGGATCTCCCTGGTATGAAGTCCCAACTAGACCTGACACCATTGGGTGTAGGAGTCCCATCCAGTATGATTTCCCGGTTGCTAATATCTTAAATGTTTGCTTTAGCTCTTTCTTCTCAACACATGAGAGTGGTCCTTTTTTTCTTCGAGGTTCATGTGCCCGGTGAGTGATAGTGTTACATATGTCAATATTATTTCACCGCAGAGAGAGAGGGTGTAAGTGAGTGTCTATTCGAATGAGAAGAGTTCCAACTCTGTCAGAGACACAAAACATGGTAGGACATGGACAACTTCCAGTGGATAAATCCACATGAATGTGGAAGTCACACATACAACAAGGAGTAGCACGTACAACAATCAACAGAGTAGTCTACGTGAGCGCAATGATCATTATAACGAGTTTATGGGAATGGTTTTGTTTGATGTCCAATGAGGTAGCCCACGTGGGTCGGACAACGTTAATAAATTATACAACAGATTTTCATAAACATATGTATTAGAGTAACCAAAATAGTTCAATTTTTATAACACAGATTAAAGCAAAATGCATTACAAGTGTTCCAGATTATTCTTACAAATAGTTACAATACATGTGTGAAAATGTGATGTCTTGTTAACATTCTTCTGAATAAAGCAAAAGTTCAAAGACACATTGGTACACCATGCATCACTAACCCTGTAGGCGGGAAGTTGGAGACACTGCTTTCTCCTCAAATAAAATATTACAGACTCTTAAGGCTATGTGGGAGGAGCCAAGGTGCAAAAGTCTTTTGCATGTATAAACGAGGGGTATTTAAGCCAAGGGTGAAAGTGACCCTTCTGACTATTCAACTTCCCTCATGACTGTTTGACTTACATGAATTTCCAACTTTACATGACTTTTTAGCTTTACATGTGGGTCTCTTGGACTTCCACATTACATTACATTGATTACAACAGTATGGCCCACAGTAGTGATGTGGCCAATATAAGTCATGACATGAATTGACATGACAATGCTAGTATGTTCATGCTATTGGTGGTGTCCATTTTGAGTTGCAGTGTTGGTGAGTGATGGATGTGCTCTTGGTGTATCATAGCTTCATCTTTGCATGGCAAGGTGTGCAAAGTCTTCCATGGTTTTGGTGTTCATTTGATGTTTGCATGTGCATCTTCCTCCTTCGCTTGTACATTGACATGCTTCATGTGTTCGTCTATTCGTGAACAAATCTCCTTGCATGCGTTCCTCTTTCATCTGTTTGTGAAACAATATCCTCACATGCATTCCTTGTTTGTCCATTCGTGAACAAATCTCCTCGCATGCATTCCTTGTTTATCTATTCACGAATGAATCTCCTCACATTCTTTCCTTGTTCATCTCATTCATCGTTGCGTCATGTCCCATCCATGTAACTGTATCCACAATCACTCATGATTAAATGACATCAAATCCAGAAATCTCCTAGTCTACCATGATGCATTATCATTTAGTTTCGGATGAAGGGGACCCGGAGAGAGGACAAGGCTCTAAAATAGCACAAGTCATATTTCAAGTCGGGATGCAGGCTCCAAGCACTGTCAGTGAAAATTTTGTAGAAGTCACTAGGACATTGAGATGGAAAATATGAATCAGTAGTGACTGCCCATCGGATCTAGTTCAGTTGGCAGGTAGAACTATGCAATTTTTTGAGGGAAGTAGTGCCAGAAACAGAGGGGGTTGACAGCTAAAACTACACAATCCCTCTGGGTAACTAGCAGCGAGTTGCAGGAGGCTTGCTGGGAAAAAATGACCAATTTTTTCAAGGAGCTAGTAATGGGTTGTGGGAGTGCTGCTGACAAAAACTGTGAAATCATTGGGAGGTTGTCTGCTGAACATCCCATCACAGTTTCTGAGCTAAGTGGGATGCTTGGTAGCTTGGGTGACTACTCATGAAAACTGTGTAGTTTTCTAGGTGAGCAGTAGATCGGCTGTCTAGGTGCCTGGCTGGAAAAACTGCCCAATTTTTTTAGGGAGATTGGGACGGACAGTGGGCATCAGTCTAGCATATCTGTGCAATTTCCTCGGTCAGTGAAGTGGGAAAGTTCTGCAACTTTTGTGCACTTTTGGGGAAGTGAGACCCATGAGACTATGTGTGCGAGCGAGTGAAATTGCACATACAAGATCTTGCAAACTAAGACTCATCATTATTCGACGACAAGATGCCTGAAACCATGAAGACAGCATACTCAGTGTGACTCACCGACAGTGCAAGCGACACTTGTGATAGATCATTGAATGGCCATGACGACACTTGTGCAACAGTGCATACAACATTGTGTGTGAGTGTGATAGATGTGTACATGGTGAACACCACTCAAACATAACCTTCAACATCAGCAGAATGAGGTCTCAAGCATGACATAACAATCAATATGTGGAAGACAACAATTGGTTGAACAAGTGAAAAAGAAGAAAGACATGTAGAAGAAACACATGAGATGACTTCTCGTGTTTGCGCACATTCATTTTACTGAGGACAGGGTGATATAACAATGACAAGTAGTCCTGCAAACTCAACAAAGAGGTGTACTTTGAAAGATGTCCCTTAATTACAATACCTACCCTCAAGGTGATCATGCATTAGATAGAGTTTGCATGTGGTCCTGATATTTTTCATTACTCAGTTCCTTGGTCCTTCTCCTCAACTCCTTGGAGGCGATTTCAGCATGTCACCTTTTCTTGTAGTCACTGAGAGGTAGATCTGCGTAATTTCAGTGGACAGTGACTACTGCCAGAATGAGGCCCTAGGAGGAACATATGCACAATTTCTGCATGCAATACAAATAAGACAACTTGGAAAACACTGTGGAGTTTTGGGGCTGAAGGCACTGCTGTGAGATAGGGGTCCTAGGAGGACACCTATGTGCAATTTATGAGTGTAGTGTAGCTGGACTTCTCTGCACATTTTTGGAGAGTAGTGATGGCTACTTGACTTCTTTGTGCATTTTATGAAGAGCAGTGTCAGTTGGGGTCTCTGCGAGCTATGAGGTTTAAGCAAGCAAGGGAGGTTGATGTCTCTACACACTGCAAGGCATTAGCAGGAAGGGGAGGAAGCTTGATGGTTGCAAAAGGATAACACACAGTTCAGGAAAGCTGGATGAGGCCAGGTTACGTAGGAAAATGGATAAGTGTGAGATAAGTGAAACATATGTAAACATGATAGGACTTGAATGTGATCGCACAAAAACACTTAGTGACACAACATAGACCATCCAGAATACATAAGACACACTTTTCTTGATGAAACAACCTTTGTGACTTGAGTGCATGAGGTGAGTGTGAAACATGTCTATGTGATGACAACCACTCATACGCACACAATTCCCTTCAAGAAAGACAAAATTCCCTTTGCATGAAAAAAACAACCCTTATGACCAAATATGACACATGCTGCATGAAGATGAGAACACGAACAAATCTTCAGATCAACGAGGGGAGCCTGAAATCATCATCTTACTAACAAGCGACCAAGGAGAATCGATCGCAAGATCTGAAGTAGGCTCCGAAATTTTCATACAAGGCAAAATTTTGGGGGGTCGTTGTAGTCGCTACAACACATTACTTCCCACTTCCATTCATGTATGGGTAGGGGATTTAGCAATTCACCAGGATGTTAATGGTCTACCTTTACATGTTGACATTCTATGCATTCCCCTAAATACTCCGCCACATCCTTCTTCATACCTGGCCAAAATAAGTTTTTCCTTAATGCAGTGAGAATTTTATGGTATCTAGGATGTCCTGCATATGGTTTGTTATGATAGTTATGTAGCATCATTTGTTTTAGTGCAATTGAATTGGGAACATACAACCCATTTCAGTAGGTGAGTATTTTTCTAAATTTTCGACATATCCTGGAATCTCTATCTGCTGTAATTTCTACTAGATTTCCAGATATTGAAATTTTTTTGTCCTGATTTTCTAATTTTTTCTATAAAATTAGTATTCACACTACTAACATACATCACCATCACAGCATGGGAATTCCTACTTAAAGCACCTACAATTTATTTTTCTTTCCCTTTTATGTGCTTTATTTCGAACTCAAAATCACTGAGGAATGTTAACCACCTTGCTTGCCTAGCATTTAAATCAGGTTGGCGAAAAAAATATTTCAAACTAGTGTGATCAGTTACCAAGGTAAAAAAAATTCCTTATGGATAGTTTCTCCACATTTTGAGCACATGTATTATTGTTGCTATCTCTAAGTCATACACTGTATAATTCTTTTCATGTAATTTCAGTTTTTTGGACTCCTAGGCTACTACTACATTTTCTTGCATCAATACTCCCCAAATGCCTTCCAAACAAGCATTTGTATAAACAATGAATTACTTATTTGGATTTGTTATTTTTAATATAGAGTTGTGGTTAATATTTGTTTTAGCTTATCAAATCTTTCTTGACATTTGGTTGTCCACTCAAAATTTGAACCTTTTTTCTGTAAGGAAGTGCTAGGATAAGCCAATCTTGAGAAATCCTCTAAAAATATTCGATAATATCACGTGATCCCCATAAATGAGAGAACAACAGTTTACACATCCCTAACATTTTATGGATCAACAAATAATCCTTCCTTGGAAATAACGTGACCCAAATACTATATTCTATCTTTATAAAACTTACATTTACTGGGTTTTGCATACAATTGATGTTCTCTTGATGTTTGTAATACTAGTGTCATATATTTCTTGTGCTCTTCTTCATTTTTTGAGTACACTAAAATGTCATCTATGAATACTAGCACAAACATATCAAGATATTGGTGGAGTATACTTTTCATCAAATAGATAAAAGTTGTTGGTGCATTGGTGAGACTAAAAGGTAATACTACAAACTCATAGTGGGCATATCTAGTTCTAAAGGTTGTTTTATGAATATCTTCATCTTTTATTCACAGCTGATAGTATTCGGTTCGTAAGTCAATTTTTGAAAGTATAGTTGCTTCCATTACTTGATCGAGCAGATAATCAATTCAGGGAAATGGGTATTTGTTTTTGACAGTTAGCTTATTTAATTAATAGTAATTGATACACATTCTACATGTACCATCTTTTTTCTTGACAAAAAGTATAGGGGCCCCCTATCGTGAGACACTGGGCCTGATATATCCTTTATTCAAAAACTCCTGTAACTTCATTTTCAATTCGAGTAGCTCCGGTATGATCATTCGATATGAGGCTCTAGACATGAGAGTGGCACTTGGTACTAAATCATTGGTGAAATATATGTCCCTATGTGTCGATAATCTTGGAATATCTTCTAGAAAACATCTTGAAAGTCCCTAATTATAGGTAAGATACTTAAATTTCCTTTTTTCGATTGTTGTTCACTTTTTTTCACCTGCACCATGTACCACTCACATCCTTTCCCTGCACTGATTTTGGGTTGTAAAGACGAAATCTGTTAGATTGATTTTCATTTTTGGTTTTTCTCTAATCAATTAACTTTTCCCACCTTGACCCACACAACTTATTGTTTTCTCTAAACAGTTTATAACAACTCCTTGTTTCTCCATCCAATCCATACATAATAATAGATCATAAGATCCTAAGTGGAAAACATTCAAATATGTTGCTATAAGATAACCATTTAGATTAAAGAAACATTGTTTTATTTGACAGGACACTTTTCTTTTGGTACCAATCGTCAGCTGTACCAACCATGCATTCTCAAAATTTTCATATTTCAAATTACATCTTTCTATAATTTGGACATTGATATAATGTAAACTAGCCCCTAGAAAAATTAAAACAGACACAGTTTGGTTTAGTATGGTACATTTGATCTCAATCATAGTAGATTGATGCTCATCTTGTCTGTTTTGTAGTGTTGCACTAATCCTAGGAATATGTCTCATAAGATCATTCACAGTCGCTGCCTCATGGATTTCTTGAATGCTCTGGATAGATCTTGGATTATGAAGGAAATCTATTAGAAAGTGTGGCTCACCACATCCCCAACACTTCAGTGGTTCCCACTCCTTTATGTCGTTGTTCTTCTCGTTGTTCAATTCCGTGGGCTTCAATCTCGTATAACGTTGTGTAGGTGGACGTGCATTTCCCTTACTGAACTTCTTCCTTTGATTATCCTTCCCAAAATTCTTAAGGTAAGGAGGTTTCAATATTTTTGCATTCGTTCGAGCCTTTGTTTTGTCCTTTTTCCATGGTTTTACCCATTCAACTCTATTCCTGAAATGCTGATAGCGCAACCTAGCCTTACTTATTGTTCCTTCGTGATTTTACGATTGTCAAATTCGATCCTTTCTTTATAAGAGGTTGGTAAACAGTCCAAAAATCATTGTACTTTGGCCTTTTCTTCTTTGATATAAGGTATATACTGTAATCAGTTTTTAAATTTTGCTATAAAATCGTCCATGGCTATTTGTCCAAACTTTAACTCATGGAATTACTTAGCATGATCAACATAGTATCGCTTACTAAGGTACCATAACTTAAATTGTTTCTAGAATTCCTCCTAAGAGATTGTATTTTATTCTAACAAGTGTACACTTTTCACTCCCACCACAGAGTAGCCTTGCCCTGGAACTGGTAAATAGCCAATCGAGCCTTCATGTTACTCTTGTGTCTGTACAACTGGAAATATTTTACCATATTCACAAGCCATGCTTCGCACCCTCCTCTTTTCCCCCATCAAAAGTAGGGGTTTTGATCTTTCTAAATTATCCTTGTAGTGCTATTTTCTCCTTCCATTTCTTCACTTTTGGAGATGTACGACCTGACTCACCTCCACTTTTAGACGTCTCTAATTTGGTTTCAACATTTTTTCTTTTCAGCCCTTCTCGTTCTATAGTTTTTTTGTTGGAATTTTGAGTCCACTCCCTTATGATTCTTTCTTATTTTGAACTATCTTTCAGCAGAAGTTCATAACTACTTCAAATTTGCACTAGTTATTGTTGCCAATTCTACATGATATCCATAAACTAGGAGGGTAGTGGGGTACTACCATCACCCAGTTCCACATACAAGTCTTCACCACCTATGATGGCAGGAAGAGAATTCTTCATCATTCTATTATAGCCTGCTTCACTTCAGTACCTTATGAAACAAACAAACTACTATTAGTGTCCAATATTTACCTTTTTACATACTATTCTATTAACTATGGTGGTGCCTTCTAAGCCCGATGTGGTAACTCGAGCTCCGATACCATATTTCATGTGCCTAGCTTGAAAACTCACATATAATTAACACCACATACTAAATGCTAAATTACAGGTGCTTGTATATATATTGCCTTGATTATAATTTGGGCTTGGTCTTTACCCCCATCCTAACACGAATCCTATACCCATATTTTTATTTTGTATAACCAATACTTTTCTCTATGTGGTTCCATTGTATATTAGTGACCCCCTCTTGTGATACACAACATTATAATTTCATTTAACAAGAAGTGGCATTGTTATTACTTCAACATTTATATGATGGGGGGAACTTATATTCTATGGGATATATATGCGACCTACTTGGTATGCTTGTTTGAATTTGATTATTTCAATGGCACTCCAAGTGTAAGTTTTATGGAATGTCATGCCTAGTTATTGTTTTCCACATACTCTGACTAATGTGATTTTTTGTACCTTATCACATGGCCTTCACCGAAACCAAAGCATTGTGGTCTTCAACAGTCAGGATGCCTCCACTCTAATCGATGATGTAGAACCATTGTTTGAAAACACTAACTAATCCACACCCTCCCCCCCCTCATTTGGGCATCTACTATACCACAAGTGTCAAATTTCCCTACAACTGTGGTAGGTGGCTTCCAAAGTTGCCACCATTGTGCACCTTCAGCTCTCACTAGCTAGCCCTACATGACAAAACATAACAGAATTCAAGTACCTTAATATATGTTCCATCACATACAAATTGGTTTTTTCTCTGCATGGAGGATTTATAAATCCAGTTCCTCCTACATATTTTTGCTCTGTATCAAGAATGAGAAAGGCTCTATGGAGTACAGTTCATATACAACTTAATAGGGTTGCGCTCGCATCAAATATTATTTTCTCCTGTTTCTACTAATATCTATCTCTTCATTTATTAGAAACCTTGTTTATTTAATTCATTTTGGTTATGTCTTGCAAAGGGGTTAGTGTTATTGTTACTACCACCAAGGCCCTAGCTCAGAAACACTATAGCATCCTGAAATTAAGACGACCTCTCCAATGTGAATGTGCTTCATAAAAGGGTAAAGTTTCCTACTATTCTTCTTTTTGACAATTTTATTTTCTCGTTAAATATTGTGGTTAAATAATGAGCTTCTGGGTTGTTCTCTCATTGTTTTCTCAACTTTAGGTTTCTAGTTGCAAGAGTGTGGAACCCCCAGCCCACGAAATATCCATAGGTAATTCACTCACTCTGCTCGAGTGCACTATGTTTTTATTTATATTTTAGAATCTGGTTTGAATCCAAGTTCACACCCTAAATGGTTTTCTTTTCACTACATTTGGTCTCAATATAGGAATTACTGTGACACTCTCATGCCTCCTACTCGACTGCAACTCCATTAAATATTGGGATACACTAATGGGAACCTTCCCCTTCCAGGTTCGTAATTTCTGCATTCCTCTAAAGAGGGTTATTCTGCACTTGTGTGATTGATGGTGTCAAGTATGGTGGCTTTATTCCATGCTATGGATTGGTTTGAGTTCGGAATTTATAGCATTCCAGGGTTTAACTAGATTTCCCTTAACTATAATTTACTATAAGTGGGCAGAGGAGTCGTGTTGCACCTTGTTTTTCTTAATTCTAGTTAATAACTGCATGATAGCAGTATTGTGAATTATTTATTTGTGTCATATGGGGAAGGTTATTAGCATCCATAGATTTCACATATGTAAATATTCCTCAAAGTGATATATAATGAATTTCCTTTAACTTTGATATCCTAGGGAATTTTGTCTTTCGAATGAGCAATAAATGTGGCTTTGGACCAACTGTGGGGTTCTCTGTTTGGAGGAAAATGGTTGTAAATCCATGTTCAAGATTGTATTTGTTATTTTATGTTTTTGTCCATTATTTTAATCACTAGGAATTTATATTACATTGGTTGTGATATATATATATATATATATATATATATATATATATATATATATATATATATATATATATATATATATATATATATATATATATATATATATATATATATATATATATATATATATATATATCGCAGTGGTTAGAAAATTTGTTGTTATGATGTCGATACATGTTTAGCTATGGAATCACTCTCCCGATTGTTAGCATACTTAACGCATATCTCTACCATACGAAGAATGTTACATTTGTCTCATTCCAATTGGCCCATAGTTTGCTTCTTATTTAAATTTTATTTGCAACTTCTGAAAGTATACTTCCTAATTACATTGTACTTGCACCCTCTGAAAGTCAAATTAAGGTGAGTTATATTTATTTTGGCAATGACCTACCATACACCTCTAGAATTGATCCTAAGTTCTTCGTTTATTAATTACAAGGATTTTTTTCATAAAATATCTAACAATTTACATTTACAGGTGGGGTAAGGTCCCTCAGTTGCCCATGAATGATTCCCTACTTAGAGTGACTAAGTTTGTTGCATATAAATAATGGTTTAGTTTCTAGGAAATACTAATTACACTTGGTCAATATTATAAAATATTCCTGCTAGCTTCAAGGTTGGTGATGACTGCTAAATAATTTATGTTTAGTACAATCAATTTTGGACATAAATATATATGTGAATGTAATGGATTTAGCTTTGACTGTGAGGATGCTACATTGTGTTTCCAACGAGGTATATAGAAGTCTATGACAACCTATATTCTTATACTTAGGCCTAACTCATAAAATTTGATATTCACATCTAGCCTCTGGCTTCTTCGTGAGAGATAACTAGATATTTTACTATGTATATTTAATGGGGAAGCACATGAAACATCTTCATGGTTTCCTTCAAAAACTTCTTCTGTCTTCCAAAAATCTCAGATGTGTAAATCTCATTGGGATATAATATGGTTGCGAGATGTCTATGGCACACATAAGTTTTCTACCAAATCATGCCTATTTGACAAAACATTCATGAGACCCTATGTAAATCTAAGGAGCTAATACTCTATAGTAAAATGGCCTATAACTCTTCCGAACACCAATTTATAAATCTGACATTTCTCTTAAACATTAGATCATGAAAAATATCTATCTCTCCAGCTAGCAGAATATAAGAAACACCAGTATAAGATTTTTTTTATAAAATTAGTTCATGCAGCCATAATAATGTAAAATATGATTTTCACCTTTTTCCTAATAGCTATAATATAGATCTCTACTATCTCGAACATATACAAATAATATACTAGGAGTACATCCACCAATGATTTCTTAAACAAAATTACTAGGGTATTTTCACATGCATCCAAAATCTACGTTCATAGAAAATGAAACGTAAATCTATTTCAGGGGTTCAAAATTCCAGACGTACTAAGGAAAATATTTTGAAGTAGCAGCTAACAACACCTCTAACCAACAAATCTGTCTGGAAAATATGCTTGGGAAAACAATTATCCGCCTAATCATGAACCAACCTTTGGTTCCCCCTGAGTCGAGATGTCCTTTCCAGGAAATAGCAGCCCCTCTAATTCCATATTAATATATTTTATACATTAATTCAAAACATATTTTTCCTTGGCAACGTCCCTCTTTTCAGGGTTCTTCCTACACATGAACCTAGGATTTTCATATTTTTTTCCTTTAAAGCCTGCCTTTGTCTCCCACAACACTTTTCTTAGTATTTTCTTCAACTTATTATTTTATGGAACTTTATCATAATCTGATCCATCATAATGGTTTTTAAATTTGACATGTGTCTCTTACTCAAGTGTTTCTTTCCCACAACATTGCATATTTTTTACAAAATTTATTTATTGAAACATTATTTTTACATCCAGTGCATCAAGAATTTCTAATCAACCTACTAAAAACAGTTCAATGTAAAAAATAGATGGTTTCATATCGATATAGGGGTATTACGAAGGCTTTAGGCATATCTAGCTTTATACTAATGTTAGGTCCCTATACTAATGGTGTAATCCCTTATTGTTATTAGTACAACCCCCTTATTATATTGTTTTTCCCATGTAGTCCCCATATTGTTATTATTGTGCCCCATAGAAACCCACTATTGTTATTATTGTTCCCTTACGTTATTATTGTTATGTCAGCTCTGATTATATTATGACCCCTTAGACTCCTATATATAGAAAGGAGGCCTTTTCATTTGTATCATCCAAGAATTGTTCATTTGTGTAATGTAAAGGAGGTTTCCCCCTTGAAGGGGCTTATTTTGAAAGCGCTTATCTATCTTTTCTATCTTTTTTAATTTGGTTTCATAACATTTGGTATTAGAGCTTTGGATTCTAGGGTTTCGCTGCTCCAAACAGGTCATCGTGGCATTTTAGCTATAACTTTTTTTCTGTGATGTTTTAGAAGCTAAGAAAAAAACCCATTTGAGATGAAATCGCACTGAACCTCGGGTCCAAATTTCAAATCTGTTATCACTATAGTTTTGGAGATATGATCTAAGGAATTTAGGGTTTTTGCAAGCTCCATAATTTCATCTAAAACAGGTCATCATGGAATTTTCGCTATAACCTATTCATTACAATGTTTTAGAAGCTAAAAAAACCCCATTTGAGAAGAAATCGGCCTGAACCTTGGGCCCAAACTTTAGATCTTGTCGTAATATAGTTTCGGATATAAGATTTGAGGAATTTAGGGTTTTTGCAGACTCCCGAATTACATCTTAAACATGTGACCTTGGGAAAATCCTCATAACTTTCTCTTTGAGCATCAGATTGAAATTTTGTAAGAAGTTACAGAAACAAGACAAACTGTAGTTTCCTTTATATATTTTTTAGATCTGAATGTCAAAACAGTGACACGGGGCACTTCATACAATTTCGCTCTGCTGAAAGAGTTTATAATCAGCTCATATTCGGAGATTGTGCATAACTCTTTCTTGGAGAATCCAATTTCGATCAGACTAGTGGCAATGGAAAGAAGACGCAGTGGGCTACTCCAGACCGTGATTTCAGAATTGGAAGATCTAAAATTACAGAGTTACAGTCGTTTCAAGATCGAGAACCTAAAATCAAGAAAAAGCGAGATGAGGAAGTTTGATGGCAAGGATCTGGTAAATTGGATACTACAGATGGAGAAATATTTTGATATACATGGTGTACCACTATTACAAAAGGTACGTATTGCATCTAATTATTTAGAAAAGAATTAATTTTTGTGGTATAAAGGACTTTGTTCTCGTAAACCACTTGTCACGTGGTCAATTTTCACGGAGGAAATGATAGCACATTATGAGGATACAAAGAGAAACACCTTCTTTAGCCAATTGATAAATCTCAAATAAAAGTGTTCAATGTAAGAGCACATTGAGGACTTTCAAAATTGAGTATAAGGGAAAATAATATTCCAGAGAAGCATAGGATTGATGTCTCCATAGGGACTTTAAAGCATAACATTCAACATGAGTTTCATCGTTGGGAACCTGATTCATTGGAGAATGCATTCAGGTTGGAAAGAAAAGTGGAAAGAAAAATGATGGAAACAAGGAAGTCTACCCCTTACAACTATAAATATGGAAGTGTTGTTTCTCCTAAACTTTCACAACCTACAAGGTTGACACCACAACAATTAGAAGAAAAAAGAGAAAAAGGGTTTTGTTACAATTGCGATAGCAAATGCACTAAAGGTGATAAGTGTGCTGAGAAGAAATTATTTTACATAGATTATGAAGAGGAGGAAGGAAAGGATCAAGAAACATCAAAATAAGAGGATATACACCAGAAAAAACCCTAGAGAAAGAAGAAATGAATCTAACCATATCTTGTAAAGCATTGGCAAGAATTACCACTCCTCAAGAAAAAGGTTCAAGAAGTGAAAGATCACACCGAGAAAGAAGAAATGAATCCGACCATATATTGTAATGCATTGGCTAGAATTACCATTCTTGAAACTATCAATATAGGACACATCAAGAAGAAAAATGTTCAAGAAGTGAAATATCACATTGATCATCAAGAAAGTAATCTGACCATATCTTGTAATGCATTGGAAGAAATTACCACTCCTCAAACTATAAAGATAGAAGGACACATCAAGAAGAAAAAGGTAATAGTGTTGATTGATTCGGGTAGTACCCATAATTTTATTCATTTAAGATAGCCAAGGAATTGAATTTCTTCCTATATCCAACACCAGATTGTCAAGTGACAGTTGTAAGTGGAGGAACCATAAATTGCTATAGAAAGTGCCATAATATCAATATATCCATGGGAGAATATGTATTGAATAACCTAATGTTTTCCATTCCAATCAGTGGTGCTCATGTTTTACTAGGAGTCCAAATGATACAATCCTTGGGTACAATAGCTTTTAATTTTCAAGAATGTTTCATGAAATTTTCTTCGGAAGAAAAGGAATTTGAATTAGGGGGTATCATAGGGAAACTAGGAAAGATAATAAGCTCTAATGGAATGACAAAGCTTCTAAAGAAAGAACAATGAGGCATAATTGCACCATTATGTTCACTAATGGTTCCCAAATTGAAATCATCTATTTCTCCTGATCTCCAAAAATTCTTAGACAATCATTCCAACGTATTTGAGACTCCCAAAGGTCTCCCAAGTATTCGTGATCATGATCATGCTATTCACTTGATTCCAGGAAGTGTTCCTCCAAACATCAAGCCTTAAAGATATCCATATGCCCATAGGAGTGAAATCGAACATATGGTTGTAGAAATGGTATAGGTTGGTATAATTATCCAACCAAATTTGATAAACAAAGCAAGGAATGAATGGAAAAATGGTGAAGCAGGGTGGGAACTCATTCAAAAGTTGTCGAATATCTCAGTTCCAACAATATTGCTAAAACTTGACAAGGAAGGAAAAATCATTTGGAACCTGAAGCTTTCACAGAACTGAGAAGTCAACAACTACAAAATCGATCAATTTCAAATTATTTCATCAAGTGGAAGAACTTACCCACGGAAGATTCCACATGGAAGGATGATAGTTTTATACAGAAGCATCCAGAACTACTCAAGCATTGTCGAAACACTTTTTGAAGGAGAGGGGCATGTTAGGTCCCTATAATACTAGTGTAACCCCTTATTGTTATTAGTACAACCCCCTTATTATATTGTTGTGCCCATGTAGTCCCCATATTGTTATTATTGTGCCCCATAGAAACCCACTATTGTTATGATTGTGCCCTTACATTATTATTGTTATGTCGGCTCTGATTATATTATGATCCCTTAGACTCCTATATATAGAAAGGAGGTCTTGTCATTTGTATCATCCAAGAATTGTTCATTTGTGTAATTTAAAGGAGGTTGGCCCCTTGAAGAGGCTTATTTTGAAGGCGTTTATCTATCTTTTCTATCTTTTTGTAAGTTGGTTTCATAAAAAATAATCCCTTTCTCCTCTCTATTTTTACTAGAGTGAATAGTCGTAGGATGATATTATCAACAATTTGGTGATTACCAAAAAATTATCCTTCGTTCTTTCACATGATCTTGGAGAGAAGAGGTTTACGTCTGCATGATATTATTTTTGAAATGATTATTATATGAAACATTACAAAGAGAGATATATTTGAATCTTGGAAAGGATGAAAGAATAACATCTTTTAGGTTGACAACTACGAAGGAGGAATCAATATTATCTCCAAACTTATGATTCTTAAATACAAAATACACCATTCTATAGGGATCAAACTTTATTGTGTGCTAAAAAGATTTGTAGAAATGCATTGACAAACCATTAGACTCAGGTGCCTTGTCCAGATATAATGAGCAGAGAAATTTTCAAACCTCTACTTTTGAAATTTTATAGAGTAGGAGCTCATTATCCTATTTTGTTAGTAGAGGATGAATGTGAGCCAACATATCTTCCCTTCCTTCTAAATTACCTACTTGAATTTCCTATACATATTGGGAAAATGAACAAAATATGTCACTCTAATTTTTAAATAAGAATCTAAGACTAGTGCACATACCTTCATATAATTGATTTTCATTATTCATTACCTCTTCTTTTCTTGGTGATGGAAAATTTTGTTATTTTGACTCGCATACCCAAACCCAAGACTTCTATATTTTAGACACCATGTCTCTCACTGCACCTTTAGGAACATATGCAACAGATTGAGCTCCCATTCTTCTTTATGCAATATGTCCTCAATGATCTACTCTTGTTCCATTCTTTTATGGACATCCTTAAGATTTTGTTGGTGGATATCAATATCCTTACTTATTTATTGATAAGATTCCTTAGCACATATTTTTAATGCAAGTTTTGTTGACATTATGTTTTTCTCCCAAATCAAGGCAGGGAATCCAAAAACTGATCTACCCTTGGCTTCAAATACCACTTCAAGTAATACCTAGAAACTTAACTAGTGAGGGTCGAACTAGAAAGGGAGGGTGGGTGTAATATTATTGAGAGTAGAGGGCGAGTAGTATTAATCTATAGTTTGACCCAACCTAAGGAAAATTTCTAAAAAGGGTAGAAATTTTTTATCAAGATAGACACTGTTAATTAGGAATTGTTCTAACTTGGCCATAATGTGATTAGGCATGACTTTTTTATTTCTCCACATATACTTTCCATCGGTTAGAAAAACATATATGAAATCATGAGAGGAAACAATGACTATTTTTATTAAAAAGGGTCAATGATAGGGCTTCCCCCTTGTTTCCTATAGGTGAATAGTTGTATTAAAATCACCACCAATAATATACTTTCTTATGAACCAAGAGTCATCATAGATAATTAAAGAATTCCAAAAAAAAATTTTCATGTTAAAACACTAGTACATAGACATTAACAGTCGCACATATCTCATTGCTTGGAATGTGAATAGGATGGGTGGCTAGAGAATGTTGTGTATCTTGTTCTAAAATCAATTGAAACATTATATTAGACCATAATTTACAAAGGCCTCCAAAGTCACCTAGTGATCCAACTGTATAAGGATGACTTGCTCTTTTGGAGGGCTTCATTTTCCCCCAATTATGTCCCCTGGAGGAAAGGATTAGGGGATTTTACTTTTTTTCAAACTTCTAACTTGTAAGAGAATATTTTCCACTCACTAATCCTATAATATTCTAGGAGACTATATTTGTCATTTACTAGAGGTTTTAACATTTCCCCCTTGCACGAGGGTAACCCACTTCCCTTGTTATCCTTGGATTACCCTATAGAAAGACTTCTAGAGTAACATGGGTCAATAATTACTTATTATATTTCTTTTCATTGAAAATATTTATATTCACTTTTCTTCCATATTTCTTGGGAATTTTGCTTAGACCAATCTCTTTCATCATTTCATATTTATACCTCTCATTATTATAATCCACAAAGGAAGGGCCCTAAGATCTATGAGAGATTTTATTGGAGAGGAAAACCTCTTCATATTTAGATACATCTTCAACCACAATTGGGATCTACTCTAGATGATGATTTCCTTTAAAAAGTTCCTTGGAAGTTAGGGCTTCTTTGAAAGGGCTATGAATCTCCGAAATAACATTAATTTGGTTTTCACCTCCATCATCTATATTTTTTAAGACAATGAAACTATATTCTTGGGGACTAACTTCTTTGTCATTGTTGAAAGAAGAACCTGACGTTTGGAAGGAGCCTTTGGCGATGGAGGATACTTTTCTATGAAAACTTGGCCTATAGGAGATTTTCGTGTGCTTGCATTCCTATTAGGTCCTTGTTGATGCTTTAGTTGTTTCCATTGTTCACCTTCTTCCCATTTTTTTCACTATAAAAACTAGGGGGAAACTTCATGCAAAATACCCATATTCATGGCACAATTCCTCTTGAATGGAAGCTAGTTGTAGCGTGATGACTTCACTCAATGAACTTCTAACCTATCGCATGTGTTCGTGGCATACTAAAAAATACCCTTAATTTGACTATATATTAGAAAATACCACTAAAAATCACATTATTTAACTCCCTACCAATACCAACCCAATACACCTTCCCAATTTAAAAAAACCCATATTTTCACTAGATGTTGTATGTATCCATTTTTTCGTTAACATTTTTATACCCCTTTGTATTTTTTCATAAAATTTGAGCTCCATTTTTTATACTCGCCAACATAAAAACCCTTTACCCCCTATTATATGCTCAATATATTATGTCATTTTTTCCTCAATATATCTCCCCCAATATGAAAGCATGTGTTATGGTATTGCTCCCCTGGTGAAGACCCTGTGAGTTGTAATCATTTTTTGCAAGAAGGGGCAATTGTCTAGGTTTAACTACATTTCTCTAACAAAACAATTTCCAATTAAACCTCCACAAAAATCCATTTGTAGGCTGACATTACCTCACATGGATCGACATTATTGACATATTTTCCAAGCACATTGCGATTACTTTAGAGACTATCATTGCTCCAATGCCGGAAAGGGAAGTAGTGTAGCTTCACCCACACTCACGCTACATAGGGGATGGAATTCTTAGGGTTAAAATTAGGGTTACATCTATTCACATAAATCCCATGAGCACCCTTCAAGTATACGACACTACAAAGAAATTAGGTATCGATATTTTTCTCTTCAAAAAGTAATAAAAAGAACTGACTTTTGTTAAATGAGGAGGATATATTCCCTTTTATTAGAGGGTGCCAATTTGTTTCCACTTAGAAGTTCATGGAATGGGGGAAATACTAGAGCATAGAAAATTTCCCTGTGAACCTTTGATCTTTCGAATGCAAAGTCACGCCTCTTGACATATTGGAACTCAGTCTGATTTTTAGGATTTCAACTAATTCCTTGAGAAATTTCAATAGTTGATGTCTTTGGCCGAACTTGTTGTTGGCCTCAAGGGCATCAAACACTAGAATGTCTAGAGAGGGGATGGTAGGTGACAGGCAACTCCTCCTAAGTCAGAGGCCATATCACCTAATAGGGTAATTGTAGGGGGAACCATCATTGCCAATCAAAAACAACATAGATGGCAGGGCCATGGATGACACAAAAGATAGGACCCAATAGTCTTTTGAGAGTTCATGGTGGCACAAGAGCTACAAAATCCTTGACTAGAATTTTTTTTTTCAAAATTTGGGTGATTTGATATTGATGCTTATTAGGATTGAAATTTCAAAATAAGAGTATAGATTAAATTCAATGGTTTAAACAATACATTTTCAAAATTTCAATAAAAAAAATGTAAGCAATCTTACATATAATTTTATTTGACTAGTAAATGAGCTCATGATACACACTTTTCCCATCAAATCCATTCTTAAGGGTGACTATTCTAATGATTATTTACAAACCATTTGTTCAATTTTTTAACTAATTTATAATTTTATATATAAAATTGAGTGTGAGTTAAATTTATAATTTTATATATAAAATTGAGTGTGATTACTTTTTAGACTCAACACTACTGCATGAGAAGAATTTTAAATATATTTTTTTCTCTCTTTTCTTAAATGTGAAACCTCCAAACTCCATTTATTATCGAGGCCCGTTGTCATTTGTCGTTTCTCATTTCCGCTAACATAGATTTACACATTAGAATGTCTAAAGAGCAGGCTGTGGTGGGAGAGGGGTCAACCCTTCTGATTCGGAGTCCATATTGCACAATATTGCACAATAGGGTCATCGCAAGGGGAACCCACATTGGTATTCGAAAGCAACAAAGATGGTAGTGGCATGGATAGCACACAAGATAAGAAGCCATAGGAGAAACCATTATTTGAAATTTTTATTTCAAACCTTGGGTGATTTGAGGGTCAAATTTCAAAATGAGATAGTACACGAAATCCAATTCTTTAAACTATCATTTTATTCATTTTCACAATTTCAATAAAGAATATTAATAAACTTTTATATATTTTATTCCGATTTGATTAGTAAATCACAATTTCAATAATGAATATTAATGATCTTTAATATATTTTATTCCTATTTGATTGGTAAATCATTCATTCTTGATGCTGACTACTATTGTCCCTCAATTGAAATTGATGACGATGTTTAACTTTAATCAAACAATTTAGTTTTCAACCTTTGTTCGCGTGTGTACAAACCATCGTAATATTGGTGCTCCATGAAATTCTCTCTCCCATGAGGCAAGTTGAACATTCCAGCTATGGGAGGTGTACCTTTCAATATGATGATTTCGAAGGCTCTCAACTTGCATGAAATCCAGAGATCAAACAACAAATTGCGAGATAATGATGAGGTGGTCACTTCAATTTTTTTTAAAACTGCTTTTGCAAGAAACGTCGAGCGTGCAACTTGTTCCCATTTGGAACGATAAGAGATCAATGGGTCGTAAAACATAATGATAATTTCAACTTGCAATAGCTAGGAAGGAGTAAGCAAATCATTTCGTGCTTCTCTTCTACGCTTTCGTTTTGGTGTTTGTAGAAAGGAAATAGAAACAGAAGAACAAGTTGAGCCTGACCCACACCAATCGCAACATATGATTCGTTAACCATCTACGTCTTGCAATTTGGTTATTGGGAGGTTGTGTTATTTTATTACAAACAGTCGCACGCGCATGCATGTATATAGAAATGGATAACGAGCATGACCGTTATGATCCTGGCGGGCCTGGAAGAGGGGATTCCACAATGCTGGCGTGGAAAAGAAGGGGCAGAAAATTAATGCGAACAATATTCCGTCAGTTTGGACAGTATGCCTTGGATGCGGAAAAAAGTTACTAGTTGCTGAGGGCCCATGCATCTTTTGATATATCTGAAACGAAAGCATTAATATATCTCAAAGTGACATATAGCCACAACGTGTAGAATTCACAGTAAGCTTCTCATATGTAGCTTTATATAGAGAGAGAGTGTATTAACCAAAACACCACCAAACTCGCAGCAACTCTCGTGAAGAAGCTAAAAACAATGAGAGATTCAAGCTTAGCTAGGTACCCAATAAGGGACAGCTCCCACCATAGTTGAAGACAGGATCACACAACTATGAAATAGAAGCATTATAGCATTTCTCTCCCTGCTCTTGCAATGATTACCTAAGTCGTCTTTTTTTTGAGAGACTAAGATGTCTTGAAAATAATGGAATGGTGTAGGAATCAGAATAGTACTCTTAAGGAAATGTTGAGCCACCACGTAAGGAATTAGTAAATCTTTCGTAGTCCGAAGAAACTATTGCAGAGTTAGTGAATCAAATGTAGGAGCAATCTGAGTAACAATGAAGTGTGAAGGAAGCGGAAGATCTGAACATGGTGCAGAAGGTAGGTGGTTTGTCTCAGAAGGAGATGGAATTTTAGATGATGTGGGTTGCAGATGTTCGTCTCGTTACTAGAAATTGCTACTTTCAGATAGAGTGTTATGTGTACAAGGTGTCTTCTGAGGGATATTCATCTTCAATTTGCGTAAGACTTTGGAAAATATTTAGCTTGCTGCAAGGGTGGTTAGTGCAATTGAAAACCAAAAAATATTATTTTCTAGTCCAATGCCTTATGGCCAACGTGTCATCTTGAAGTTTGCTCAATATATTGGAGCACATGCAATAGCTGGTAGGCACACTCGTGGAAAGTTCACAAATTAGATGTAGACTTTGTTTAAGAAGCCTTGGTTGTTGATCCTCACGAATATGAGCATTGACCATCAAACCATAAGAGAAATATCTACGGTAATATTCCAACTATTGCTTTATATGACATGGATTTTCACAACTGGTAGACGGGTGCACCGTGGGTAATGTTTTTGGGGTTGCAACGTAAGGAGGTAGATGACCTGGAATGCACACTACTGTCTAATTTGTAAAGGTATTTTCAAACCCAAATTTTCCCATGACTTCAGAGAGGAATTGGTGACTGACCCCATCAAAGGCTTTAGCCATATCTAGCTTCATAATAATCCCTTTCTCCTATCGATTTTTATTGGAGTGAATAGCCTCTTAAACTAGATGATATTATCAACAATTTGGCAATTTCCAACAAATCCTTCTTGGTTCTTTGATATGATCTTGGAGAGAAGATGTTTAAGTGTACATGATATTATTTTTGAAATGATTTTTATATAACGATTACAAAGAGAGATAGACCTAAATCTTGGAAAGGATGAAGGAATAACTTCTTTGGGGTTGACAACTACGAGAAGAAGTTTAAGTGTACGTGATATTATTTTTGAAATGATTTTTATATGAAGCATTACAGAGAGAGATAAATCTAAATTTTGGAAAGGATGAAAGAATAACTTCTTTGGGGTTGACAACTACAAAGGAGGAATTAATGACACCTTCCATCTTATGATTCTTAAATAAAAAATCCACCATTCTATAGGGATCAAACATTATTGTGTGCCAAAATGATTTGTATAAATCCATTGACAAACCATTATACCCAGTGCCTTGTCTAGATCCATTGAGCCAAGGAATTTCCAAACCTCTTCTTTTGAAATTGTACAAAGTAGGAATTCATTATCCCTTTTTGTTATCAAATGAAGAAAGTGAGCCAACATATATTCCATTGCTTCCAAATTTCCTAGCTATAGTTCCTATACATATTGGGAAAATCATCAATAATTGCCAATCTAATTTTTAAATAAGAATCTAAGACCACTCCAGATACCTTCATCGAATTCATCTTGTTTATCAATTACCTCTTCTTTGTTTGGTGTTGGGAAATTTTGTTATTTTAATTCCCATCCCTCAAGCAAAGACTTCTAGATTTTAGACACCATATCTCTCACTCATCCTTTATGGCCTTATGCAACATGTTGAACTCCTAAGCTTCTTCAAGCAATATGCCCTCAGTGATCTACTCGTATTCCATTCTTTTGTGGACATGCTCATGACTTTGTTGGTAGATGTCAATATCCTTACTTATTTCATAAGATTCATTAGATCATATTTCTAATGCAAGTTTTGTTGACTTTTTCTCCCAAATGAAGACAGGGAAATCAAAAACCCATCTAGCCTTGGCTTCACTTACCACTTCAAGCAATTTGTAGAAACTTAACTAATTAGGGTCAATGTAGAGAGGGAGGGTAGGTGTAATATTCTTGAGTAGAGGGAGAGTAGGGTCAACCTATGACTTGACTGAATGTAAGCAAGAAGTCTAGAAAAGGGAAAATGTTTGATCAAGATAGTGATTGTTGATTAGAAATCGGTCCAACTTGGCCATAATGTGACTAGGCCCGATTTGTTTATTTCTCCACATATACTTTCCATCTGTTAGACAAAAATTTATGAGATCATGAGAGGAAATAAGGTTCTATATTTCTTCTTAAAAAGGGTCGATGAAAGGGCTTCCCCCTTTTTTCCTATAGGTGAATAGTTGTATTAAAATCACCACCAATAAGACACTTTCTTCTAAATGAGGAATCATCATGGCTAATTAAAGAATTCCAAGAAAATATTTTTTCATGTTAAACCACTAGTAGATAGACATTGACAATAACATATATCTCATTGATTGGAATGTGGAGAAGATGGGTGGCTATCCAATGTTTTGTATCTTGTTCTAAAATCAATTGAAACATTGTCCTAGACAATAATCTATAAAGGCATCCAAATTCACCTTGTGATCGAACTGTAGAAGGATGACTTGATTTCAATAATGACATGCTCTTTTGGAGGCTTCATTTTCCCCAATTATGTCTCCTAGAGGAGAAGGATTAGGGGATTTTACTTTTTTTCAAACTTGTAAGGCATAAGAGATTTTTTTCAACTCCCTAATCCTATAATACTCTAAGAGACTATATTCATCATTTACTAGTGGTTTAAACATTCCCCCCTTGCATGAGGGTAAACCACTTCCCTTGTTATCGTTGGATTACCCTAGAGATAGATTTCTAGAGTATCATGGGTTCGTAAGTCTTTATTCTATTTCTTTCTCATTGCAAAGATCCATATTCTCTTTTCTTCCATGTTTCTTGGGAATCTTGCTTAGACCAATCTCTTTCATCATTTCATCTTTTTCCTTTCATTAGTA
Organism: Pinus tabuliformis; assembly: GCA_031772625.1. Classification (NCBI taxonomy): domain Eukaryota; kingdom Viridiplantae; phylum Streptophyta; class Pinopsida; order Pinales; family Pinaceae; genus Pinus; species Pinus tabuliformis. The sequence continues at coordinate 511,444,876 of CM062809.1, forward strand.
GAACCCATAAAGGAATGGGCTTATGAGTTATGAGGGATTTTATGGGAGAGGAAAATATCCTCATATTTTGATTCATCTTCAGCCTTAATTGGGATGTCCTCTAGAAGAGGATTTTCATTGAAAATTTCCTTAGAAGTTAGGGCTTCTTTGAAATTGTTATGAATCTTATAAATAACATTCATTTGGTCTTTATCCTCATATTCTAATTTTTTTAACACATTTAAACTATATTCTTTGGGACTGACCTCTTTGTCATTGTCGAAAGAATAAGTCTGGTGTTTGGAAGGAAACTTTGGGGATGGGGGATAGTTTTATATGACAAGTTGGCCCACAAGATTTTTTTCAGGTGCTTACATGCCTATTGGGTCCTTGTCGATTCTTTAGCATGGGAGATTCACTCACTGAACCTCTGACATAGGATGTGCATTCATGGCATATTAAACAATACCCTTAATTTGACTACATATTGGAAAATACCTCTAAAAATCACATTATTTAAGCACCTGCCAATATAAATCTAACACACCTTCCCAATTTATAAAACCCCTATTTTCACTAAATATTGTATGTATCCATTTTTTTATCCACATTTTTTGTACCATTTTATTTTTATATCCCTGGTATAGTGATGTGATGCCTCTCCTATGACCCCACATGCATTCTACAATGCACCTTTCTTCTTTTGATATACATTGTAAATTCATATTAGTTCTCCCATAATGCAATTACTTAACCCACACTCAAGCACATCTCACTATGATTTGTGGCATTTAATGGTCTAAGGCACACAAAGATCAACCATGTTTTAGGAAGGTTGATTATGTGCATGTATATAAAATAACATATAAATTGATCTATGTGATGATGAAAAATCAATTGATGAATCTTTATGAATAGGTTTGCAACAAATAAGGTGTTCAAGCACAAGTCTAGACGCTCTAGATGAAACACAACTATCTACAACCAAGGTTGGGGCTCCAAATCTCAAATCAAGGGTGCAATCCCAACCTACACATGCTTAGAAGAAGAGGATGGACAAGTCCCAACACATGCACTCTTAAGGGAATAACATGAAAGCATGAAATCACCTTTTGATTGACTATCATCTCACCAATGAGATATGGGCTATCACTCATAGACTATGTAAAATGCAACAATGGATTGGAGATAACACAAAGACATTAAATGAATGGACTACAACTAGAACATAAGACAAAATTTTGGTTTTAAAGGTGATCTACTCCATTTCGCTAGCTCAAAACAATGGTGTATTCTGAAATAAACCTCCAAATGTCTACAATATTTTCCACATGTTGAAGGAAAGCATTACCTTATCATGCACCTCACTGAGGACAAGGCTGCCTTGCACTCTCATACCTTCGAAATACAATTATGAAATTTCTAGAGGATATTTTAATTATCCAATTTTAAGGTCACAACCAAGCTAGAAACCACATTGGTGTATGAGACCCCATTACTTTTGGGACAAGGGACCCACCTTCGCATAATGATTTGACCACTAAGTCAATGAAGGCATGCATACTCTACCCCCTCTAGTTTTGAACCTGTGACCTCTTAGGAGGAAACACGTCCTCTTAACCATTAGGCCCACTCAAGCTAGATATAGTGGATTTCTCCTTAAGGTATCTTTTACATAATGAGCGATTAAATTGGAAGTAGCATCATATAGGAAATAGAAACAACCCTGGAAACAATATTAAGAACTAATATCACTTCCTTGAAATAGGAATGACACTAGCATTTCTATAATCAAAGAATCACTTGAAAGTTTAGGTTAAACAATATTAAGGTAATGTCTTGAACACCAAGAACCAAGAACCTTATCTCCCTATAACAAAGTGACCTATGCAAGATCAGATTTACAAAAAAGATCTGCTAAAGAACATCCATGTACAAAATTCTAGCAGAGAAAACATCTATAACACCAAAATCAGTTGAAAAGCATGATATGGGACTTTCAAATTCGAAAACTAGTTGAGAAGCATGGGATCAGACTTCCAAGATTTTATGTGGATTTTATATAACGATTATTTGAACGGAGGTTCTCGCAAGATGGGTTAAATTTCCAAGGATGAAATGATAGGAGAAAAGCTTTGCCAAAAATTGAAAATAATCCTTTCACTATTCTTTCCCAAGGGATTAAGCTAGTTGTTTATATAAACACTTCAGTTAATATTGTTGTATACCACTTCAATTAATATTGTCTTCTCAGTGTCAATATTAGAATAGAGAACAACCATTTTTGCTATATACAACCATGATTACAAATATCCCAAAGCTTCTATGGAAAACCCACAGACCAGAGGTTATAAAAGGCCAACGAGGTTTGGGCACTTCTAAAATCACAAGTGCAAGAAACTGATTATTACCTTGGAAGCTCAAGTTGGGTAGGACCAGTGGGACTCACATCACCTTCCACGACATATATTATAGAATCTTCAAAGCTAAACTAGTTGTCCTTGATTTTGCTACATGAAACTGTTAAACTACTGACATGTCCAAATATAATTTCGTAGCAGCTAGCGATTCTAAAAAAAAAAACTTCTTTATCAAAATAATGGTCATTTTCCCAATATGTCACAATAAATTGCAATAAATAGCTACGACAAAATCAATTGAAGAGAAGGCACACAGTTTTCTTTCAATGCAACTTACTCTGAGACAACAAAAATATGCAGCATTTGATCAAACTTTGTTGTATCTAATAAAAATAGAAGTTGGAAACAAAATTCCACGCTAAAAAGGTTTTTATCAACTCTTGTCTAACTTAGTTGCCAATAAAACATAGGATTTAGTCGAACTTAGTTGCCTCCAATTCAAATAAAATTTGAAAACATAATTATGAGTTAATAGATTCTGACAACTCTAATTTAATTTCATTGTAACTGTAAAATAAACCCCTAGAGCATGGGAGAATAAGCATGGACCTCTTGTTGTATTCTTAAGCCATAGGTGACTAGCTATAATACATAGTCTACATTCTTTGAACAAGAAAGAGAGTGGAAAGCCTAAAGAGACAAGCCTGTCTGTATCAATACTCCATCTTACTAGCCTTGGTCCAAAAACTAGCTTTAAGAAAGTATCCATTGCAGTGAAGATTGTCTTAAGAAGTCGTAGAGTTTAAGTCCTATGAACTGACTTCCTTAAGAGCTCTGAGCTTAGTCTGTATTGTAAGCCCTATGACACTTTCATTGGCCAATGTGGGCTCCATTGAAAAATGTAACGATCTTCGTAAGAGGCTTTCTGTTTTATTTGCAAAATAACATAAGGATGTTGTGTGTAATAATCTTAAATTGCTTAAGAACACTGATCCATGTGTTGAAAGAATAGATTTCCTTACCGTGGTAATGGTTTCTACTTTTGAGAAATGAAAGTTTCAAAAGGAAGCAATAAATGCTCTCCCTCTTTATCCAAATGAAAAGTCATGTGGGAAGAAAGTGTTGTACCCAACATTAATTACACTGGTGAAGGATGCTTGGATCTTCCAAAAAATAATCTATTGTTTCTAACTCTCCATGACTACCTCCTGAGGAATTTCAATCTTTTTCACTTGGAATCGACATAAGAAATTGAGAATATATCCAAGATGTGTTGCCTCGACTGGCAGCATATATTAATAATGAGGGAGAAACTCGCTTTCGAGGATGGTCTAGGATGGTTGTTCCAATCAAGGAGTTCAAAATCACCAAAGTAAAGCAACCAAACATTGGAGAGGTGAAACCATCTGCTGTTACTGTAAAGGTTACATACAGTGTTTCAAGATACACATCACAGATAAGGTATGAATGGAATGGGCTCAAGGAACATGATGTTCTCTTTTTGTTATCTATACATCCTTTTTTAGAGCTATTTAGTGGTTAAGAAGCATCAAAATTAAGTGTCCCAAAAAGGTTTGGGCTCCAGTATGTACGTGGATGTGAAGTCATTGAGATTAGGGATGAGGATGGCAACCTTATGAATCAATTTACAGGAAGGATAGAAAAATCCAAATGCATGAATTGAAGAACTATGACAAAATGTGACAGAGCATTTGGAGGTAGGGGGCAACAGAGTTTTCACCAAATCCTACAGATTTTTCAATGGGAGAAAGAGTGAGTCTATCGAAAATTTGTACCAGTTTGAAATAGTATAATAAGTCACAAGGAAATAGATTCCAAAATTCTAAGGGAGAAGAGTTTCGAGGCATAAAATCTGTAGATCTAGATTTTGAATCAGCAAATCATGCACAACTAAATCAAAATCATTCAAAGTTAAACACAAAAAAATATCTTTAGGACCCACTCCAACAGTAAAACAAATATCAAAAATGTGAAAATTGTTTATTTTTAATTTTTAAGATGCTTTCAGGGTTCCCAATAAAATTCCTATAAATCAGTTATCTCATTAAAACAAAGAACATGATCCAACAACTTAAAACTAATACTAAAACAAATATAATGAAGCTTGTCTTTGTAGAATAAGAAAGACAAATGAACCATAATCAAGAAGGTATTAGCAACACATAATTCCCAGAGAGACTCACCCCAAACGGATTTTGCATCAGTGTTATATTTGAGATTTGCTCTTGAATCCTTCTCTGTTTAGGTCTCAAGCTTCATGAGATGCAACAAGATAGAGACCTTGTTTAGGTTAAAAAGCTAAAATCAACAAAATATTGAACAAGAAAATTAGAATATTGGGGGTACACCCAAACACCTCTAGGCTTTCAAAGCTACAAATATAATGGACTCTGAGAAATAACGTTTTGCATATCCTTGCTTCAGAGAATGCATAATAGGCAATAAGAACTATAAAGCATCTAAACCTAACCATTTTCCATACTACTGATAAATTGAATATATTGAGAACTAAATATAGCTACATAACAATTCATGGATAATTTGTTACATAATAAAGAAAAGACTAATAAAATCATATGCAAGAAGCTAAAAACTGTAGTGAACATTTATAAAAGGAACTAGACTAGCATTTGCACCAGATGTTGCAAAGGAAACATCGTAAGGCATAAATTCAAGAAGCATTGTGACATATAAAGAATCGTTGAAGATGAAAAATAGTAGGTAAAGGGTAAAGAGATAGTACCCAATGCCCATTGCATTAAATAGGTCTTGTTCTTTTTGGAAACTTTTTGGCTATGACATCTGGCCAAAAACAACTTCCCATTTTTAGCAGGCTATGGAATGACTTCAACTAGAAGGAGACAATACTGGATACTATTGCAGGTATGAAAATGAAAATTAGTGGGTAAAGGGTAAAGAGCTAGTACCCAATGCCCATTGCATTAAATAGGTCTTGTTCTTTTTGGAAACTTTTTGGCTATGACATTTGGCCAAAGAAAACTTCCCATTTTTAGCAGGCTATGGAATGACTTCAACTAGAAGGAGACAATACTGGATACTATTGTAGGTATTGAGGAGCAAAATGTTGTCCTCATTAGTAAGATGAATAAGGGAAACAAGAAAAGAGGAACTACGAAGCATTAAAAAGGGAAGAAAGAGAAGCCAGGTTCTTGTAACCAGGGAAAGAAGGACTTGAGCCACATCAAGTGCTTCAAGTGTCAAAAGTTTGGGCACCTTGCTTCCAATGTCATCAAAAGAAAGGGAAGGGCAAGCAACAACGCCAAAAGTGACTTGCAAGGAGTGAAAAAGCATCAACTCAAGTGGATGAGCTTTCATCCATTCTTGAGATACACTTCTCAATGGTCTCATGCCTGTCATCTGACATCATGTCTGATGTCAACTAGTATGTGGACAGTGGAGCCTGCAAACATACACCTCTAACAAGAGTACCTTTAGTAGAACTTGGTGATGATGCCGGTGATGTACATTTTCGTGACAGATTATCAAAGCAATCTATAAGTGCATCGATATGTGAATTAGGAGGTCATGTATCTGCCTCCATATCTGCACCCGGGACAAATCATGAACATATAACTGATTTGAGCCTAGAAGACCCTATTAATGACAACCCTTCTAAAACTAGCATGCAAGTTCAACCGTCAGAAGATGTGAAGGGGTCCAGTTTTCCATCCTTGTTTTCTCTTCAAGCGAAAAGAAACTTATTCGAGCCAGTCACTCATCGAGATCAATCCAGTTGTATTTTGAGAGAGGCTAATTCGAAGAATGATAATAAAGTTGTTAGTCTAGAGGACGATATTGAGTTCACAATCGTTGAGAAGGGGGTGGAGTCAGTGGTGGCAATCTTTCAGAATTACTAGATGAAAATAAGAGTTGTGAAGTGAATAGTTTGACATCTAGAGAAGAGGATGATAGGATCGAGAATGGCACAAGTGTCTCACAAGTTCAGCAATTAGTTTCTCTTGATTCCTGTTTGGAGAAGAATGCTTTACAAAAAGTAGAGGAATACACTTTCGTACTATTTTGCAGACCCCTGATAGGAACTGGAACAACCTGCATTATCATCACTACCAACATTCTATGAAAATGAATTATGAAATCTTAAAAGGAGGCCTCAATGATGCTCTTTCACTTCAAATGTGAAAGTTATTTTTGGGGTAGATACCCTACCTGCAGATTGAAAATTCTCCAAATAGTTTTGATGCTCTTTCACTTTAAAGGAAAAAGTTCCTTTTGGGGTTAGAAACCCTACCTGCAGATTGAAAATGCTCCAGATATTTTGATTGTAAGGGGAACTCAATCTGTGAAGAGTGAGAATATCTCTGATATTCTTGCAAGTTACAACATGATGCCATATGTTAGCTTGTTGTAAAGAGGTATTGATTCTGAACCAAAATACTTTTTAAAATTATAAATGTAGAAACAATCAAAGTGAAAAGAGTGACCATATCTCTGATATTCTTGCAAGTTGGCACATGACACATATATTAGCTTGTTCAAAGAGGAATTGATTATGAATCAAGAGGTATTGATTCTGAATATAATCTTGTGCTAGAAACAGATCCAAAAAATCAGACCAAGAATCAAGCGAGTGTGAGCAGAGAAATCTATAGCCAGAGTCTAGAAGATGAAACTATTCTTCTCCACAATATAATAAGCTCTTTATCCTCAATCTACCCATTTCGATTTTATGTTTAAAAGACACCCCCTGTCTGAATAATTAGACACCTTATGGCTCAAACGTTGGTTAAACCAAAGACAATATCAATTGTCCTCTGAGTAATCTATAGTCTATTTAAGCAGACACTCGTTGAAATACTATTTGCAACAATGAGTCCCTAGGATTGTTATTAAGATTCAAATTGATGTTAAAAGCATTAGCAAAGTACTAGAGTAACAAGCAGGGGAAATATGAGGATGAGAAAGCAATCTGATAAATCTAAATAAATTTAGGATGAATTGTATTTATGTTTTTTTTACAAGTATGTTGAGTTTAGGTTGGGGCCAGTTCCGTGGTGGATGGAGGAATGGTTTTCTCTCCAATGGGATTCTATCACCAGAAATGTGCGAAGCTTAGTCTAGCTTGGATGTCCCTTGGGATACTTTAATTCCCCAAAGATGGTTTCCATCCTCAACTCTCCCATGAGATTTGAACTTGAGACCTGGTAAAGACTAAATCCCACACCTCAAAGATAATAAATTATACTTGTTCTTGTTAGCTGAATAAGAATGACAAATGAAGCTAATTAAAACACTAAATTTGCACATAGCACTAATGCAAAATGTTATTGAATTTTGAACATGATAATGGCTAAACAAAAATTCACTCTTGAACAATATACAAAACTCTCTACCCACAGTGTTAATTCCCCAGATGTAGAGTACACAGAGTACCAACTGTAGCCCAAATTAAACAGTTATCCAGATTCCAACCTTTTTCTTTCCCTACTTCTACTCTCTTCCTCTACAAAATTTCCTGGGCATCTCCAAGATGTGACATGAGGGGAACATTGTAACCAACATCTAGAGTTCCACTGACTATCAACTACGTATTAAATATTAATTTATGCACATTTTTTCGTACAAGTCTATTCATCTGTTTTCAAAACTCTAAGTTAATTCTACTATCTATACTTTCAAAACCCACTCCCCCATTTGAGATTTTGAATGTTCTACACAAATACTAGAGAGTCCTCCAACTTGCTTCTTTTGTCACAAAATCCATTACCAATTCACCCAAAAATATTAGAAAACAGCACAGTTGCATTCCCTACCACAACATTCAAAATTCAAAATTTAGCATCTTGCTTGATACAGTTATCAGCACTCCAGTGCCTAGACATGAATGCAATCTCAAAGAGAAGATGAGAAAGGCAGTCCAGAGGAAGGTTTCTTCACAAATTTTGGATAAATTAGGAAACATAGTGTGATAAGTTAGGAAATAAGTTATTTCAAGGGTGGTTGGACCATGTTTCAGATTATATGGCTGACATGGATAATTATAGTTCATATGGTTGAAGTAGTGTATGTTTAATACATGGGAATATTTCTTTGGTCCCTGCCTAGTCTGGGAATATATATAACTCTGTGTATTTTGATTGAGTACTTACATTTTATATTGACCGTTGGTTTTAATGTTTCAAAAAAATATTGACCTGGACATCTTAAAATAAAAATATATTTTAAATTTTTGAATTTAAAAGTTTTATTAGTTTTGGGATAGAATTTGAGATAGCTAGACACTAGTTAAAGTTTTTTTTAGAAATTGAGATTTATTTATTTTGGGTTAAATTTGCAAAAACAAATGATATATTATCTAAACTATTATATAGTTAATAATAAAAAGTATATGGTTAAATAATTAGAAATGTGAATAAGACTAGGGTCAGCCTATCTGGATGATAAGGCACATGGTAGCCTATGGCTCCAACTAAAGACAAATCCTTGGTGTAAAATATCCTATTTAAATCAAAAGGTCATAATTGCCAAGAAGGAAGTCCAAGAGTTCACAAGGAAGCGATGAGAATAGATATAAAAGGGAATCAACTAGTTGAGAAACAAGAATTCTATTTGAATTTTGTCAACTCTTAAATTATGAATTTTAATGAAAAGAAGCCCTCAAGGCCAATATTGCAAGAGAATCTTGAGTTCTAGTGACATGCACTAAGAATTATCTGGAAGCATTGTACGTTTGTATTGCTCTATTATAGACTTTTCTATATGAAATTTACATTCTTTCTTTACTATTCTGAGATGGTGAATGTAAGGTTGTGAATAGTAAATTTGAGAATAGACTCTAACATGAACTTGGCTCATTCAGTGGACTCAATCAACAAAGCCTTTATGTAATGGGAAACACAATCATCATGGAAATGATAGGTATAGAATTCGTAGTTGTTGTAACCAAAATCAAATTGGAAAACTAAGAATCTTATTATATAAATTCTTCGGTCCAAATGGAGGTGTAGGAAGATAACTGTTAGATGATGTTTAGGATTTCCAGTTCATAGTGAGTTAGCAACTTAGCAGTGAGGGTCTAGAACAAAATCAAGTGATATTTAGAATTGTAAATACCTATGTAGACACATATGAATGTTACTCATCAAAGTTTTAATCGCTGAGGGATCATGCACTCTGTAATTATACATTTTAAGATCATATCATATCACTGTATGTGTATTTCTACAGACAATTATACCAAACTCTATGGGCTATTGTAAGTAGTGAATCTGCAAGGACACACAAACACATGCACACTGAGATCTATGCATTCTTACAAAATCCTGGAAGTCTAAGATTGAAATAACATTGAATCAACTTGAAAAGCCACAGTGCCAAATACAATTTCCAATTTTCTACTGAAAATGTAAGAGTAAGAAAGTAATAACTTACAAGTATGCAATGCTCGGTTTGATTGGATTGTGAGAAGTTTCCTGGAATACAATTTCCAACCCAGTTAGGCAAAGACATCCTCAATTCTGCCTGCAGTTCTGCCATATTTGGCAGATACATGGGCCATGCCCTGATCTCATTCTGCAGTTTGTAAAGATTGGCCTTGTTGGGAACAAGCAGATCTACCACACTAGGAAGCTTGGTCGCTGTGTATATTGTGAGGCAGAGGAAAAGCACAAACTCAAAAGGAGCAGATCCCAAGGGCAGACCCGAGTTTGCATTTCCTGCCTGTCTCCTAGTGAGTCCTGGGATGGACTTCTTAGCATAATATACAAGGGCTCCTGCAATATTTTCTGCTCGTATTACTTTCTCCTCCATTGCAGAGATTAAAAGCTTGAACAGTGGCAGGCTGAGGACTGCAATGTCTTCATACCACCAATCTGATTGAGGATGCCTATGTCTTGCCCCTATGCTAATACCATTCCAGAGAATACTACCACCTAGACTATGCAACCCCTCTTGCTCTTGCGTAGGCCATCCAATAAGGTTGGGATCAGTACAGGCCTTCATTGCAAGAGAATCCACACATTTCCTCACTATTTGTAGCTCTTCTGCTTTCTGAATAAATCCATCACAACTCTGCAAGGCTTGTACATAGTCCTTCCAGCTCCGAAGTGCCACTTGGTCAAGAAATCCTTCAGCTTTTGTTAATAAATTTCCTTCCCCGTACTCCTCTGTATTTTCCAAATAATTAGCAATACATTGCAAGGCAGCCACATTATGGGGTGTGATCTCCAATTTCATACCATAGAAAAATTTGGCAGCAAGTTCAAAAGTCTCAGGCCCTCCAGGAATGTCTGACAAAGAGAGGCAGCAGATTTCATCTTCCTTATACTCTGCTATGAGCTTTTCCAACTTCCCACTCCTTGACATCAGAGGAAACTGGAATTGCCAAGATAGATTCCAATCCATAATTAATTAATCTCAGATTAAAAAAAGCTAGATGTGGCAATATGAAAAATAGCAAAGGGGTATCAATAAAATTTATACAAAATGTGCATATTGAAGTATACTTTTAATCAAGGATCTAGGGCCATCAATCATAAATCTGCAACTAGAAGAATTACCGATTTTTTTTTGTGAAACCAAATAATATATCAAAACTGATGAACTAAAGCCCGCAACCTAAATAATATAACTTCAAACCAGGAAATTAATTAAAACTTACATAGATGTATCATGTATGAATATGGCCTAAAAGTTTGGTTTTGAAAGCAAAATTAAATCAAACCTTGCATCACTAGCAGGAAATTGTTCGAAAATCTAGCTTCTAGAGCAACTAATCAAACTTTGTGCGAATTAATGATTCACTTATTTTTCTTTTTTCTTTTTTTTTAACTCCCAAAAGCGCTATGGTGAAGCCAGAAAATAAATTGAACCTTGTGTAAATGGAAAGACATTGCACCCACTTCGATCACGATATCACTAGGTAGTCCACTTGTGCAAAACTTGGAAAAACATATGAATTACATGAGTTTGGTGAATCTGGACCAGGTGAAACTTTAGGCTACTTATCAACAAATGGGTTGACAACTTCTAAAAAAGTTGATTTCTTTAATCAAATAAATAATTTTAAAACATCAATTCATGTATTCATATAATAAAATCATGATTTTCCAGTGTTTACCCAAATTTGCACACATTGATATCAATAATAAATTACATTTTGCCCATGGAGTTGTTATCTAAAGAACAACTCCTGTGAGTATTCTTCCTATCAAATGATGTTACCATTGCACCTGTGCTCATATTGTGTTAAATTATGAAAACAATAATAGCAGGCTTGCCTTGGGGATGGCAAAGGAATTCAAGCTCAGGCTAAGACTGAATTTTAAGGCTTCGCTTGGAAATGAACATTACAGTCTATAACCTTCCACTACACTTACCCACCTGATACATCCTTATTTTCAACTATGTTTTCGAACCAGTAAAATGTATAGATGCTCTTGATTGGAATGAATAAAAAATGCAACTACTTGCCATTGGTAAAGAATAGAAATGCTACATTTTCTAAGGTTAGTGAATAAACATAAATGGTGTATATTTCTTTTCATATGCATATATTCAGTATCCAGGAAAGAGTATAATCATGTCTCATAAAAGTGTTAACACTGACATTACATTCCTTGGTTTTATGCAAGTATATGACTGTAAGAAGATAGGATTGATCGTGATTAAAAAGAAAATTTCGATGAAATACGTACTGATATGAGATTCATCTTTTCTAATTGGATCCAATCGAAAATACATCACAAAAATACACATAAAATAGAAGGAAAAAATAATCTAATTAAGGGTTTGAACCCCTCTCCAATTGATGTGTGAATAGACATATAACAGAGGAAAACAATGATCAAATATTTAATTGAAGGACGCCCGAGAGAGCCAAAAAAAATAAAAGTAGCTGGAAGGGTGTTATAACTCACGAACCCATAGCACTACCACTACCATCTAAAAACATTTAAAAAAACAAAAAACTAGGACATAGAGAGACCACATTTGGAAAGAATATCTGCTTCCCTATTTTATTCATTGTAAACGTGCTGGAATATACTCATTGTAAACGTGCTAAAATATAACCTCCAAAAAATTGGACTTGAAGCTAAGCTGCTTCCAATTTCACAAAGGAAGTCAAGAGAACACTCCGCCTTTATCTAGTTCATAATGGTGAGAGAGTCCCCAATGATGAGAATGGAGTCTTTAGGAACTTACTCATAAAAAATCCCCAAAGAGGATGTCTGAGGAATTTCTAGGACTTACTCATAAAACATCCCCAAAGAGGTTGTCTGACGAATTTCCAGTAGTGCCCAAGCGTATTCAGGTTCAGAATGTCCACCAGGATGTCGCCCACCCTTTGCAGCTTTTGGATTATTGTGGGGGAGGTTCCTGCAAATTTTTTGGATCTCCTAGTTGGGGCCCAGTAATTTCCACTAAGTGGAGCATCATGAATGCCGACATGGTTAGCCTCACAGACCTCCCAAGCCTCTTAATTCATAATTCGTATCAGATAGTTCCAAAGTAAACTATGCTGGTTAACTGTTGGTTAAGTGAGGAGATGGAAGCGTGCTCACTCAAATGGTCGGCTGGCCTTTGAAGAGCATAGGCGTGAAGGCTCTATTGTTTTTGCCTTGTTGTAGCATGTAGGCAATTAATACATATTTTGCATTCACCTACCTAGTGCCACTAGTCCTTGCTAAGATCTCAGGCTCTACCCTTTATATCCTCCTGAAAGACTGAAGATACATTATTCACTAACTTCAAGATTCTCATGATTGCCTTCATAGTTAATTATTACAATAAGGGTTGAATCAAAGATAATATTACAATGCTTTCAATGCGTTACCTCTGTTTCAATACAACATGTCCCTAGAATAGTAAAAGGAAAGGCTGAATGTACATTACTCACTAAAATTCTCATGATTATCTTTGCTATTAATTATTATAATATGGGTTGAATAGGGACCTTGAAATGAATACATTCATAGAGGTGTAGAGTAGAATCCTAACCATAGGTCATTTGGGTAACCACACAAAAATCATTAATAATAGAATCAGCCTAAGTAGCTCACTGTATGTGCAAGTTGTTTCAAAATGAAACCTTTTTCTTTGATCTATCTAATTTACACACAAGGAAAATCTCACAAATTTGACTTGTGGGTTGATAGGAACATCATGTATTGATAATATTTTACAATGACACACAACAATCCACTCTAGCTCATATCACCTACCTTCCTATGGAAGAGGATCTCCAGTCTAGCTCATATCACATAACTTCATACATAAGAGTATGCAATTTTCATGTGTTGGGTAACCTGTAAAGTTAACACTAATCTCGAAGGTAGATGATTGGATCCAAAGGATCTAGTAAAACGTAATAGATGTAAGAGTATATCTCAGGAATCAACAAATAAGATGAAAGATGCAATGTCAGATATACAATAGCTTCATTAAACCCAATTTCTTACATCCTGTTTGAGAAGTTTGTAATACCAAACATTACCAACTGTTTCAACTCAATTTAGACAAGTACCCACCAAATAAGGTGGCATCCAATTGGCTATAATGACACAAAACACAAAATAATACTGAAGCCTCCCATTTCCTTACATCTAGTTTGAGAAGTTTATAATACAAGACACTACTCAAGTGTTGTTCCAGATACATCTACGGTAGCCAACTGTTTCAACTCTATTTAAATAGTCTAAGTTATATGGCAAGACAACCACAACATAAAGGTGGCATCCACTTGACTAACCTTTATAGAAAATCCAAAAGATAGTCTGAAAGCCTCCAAATTGTAAATCAATCATTCATGACAACAAGATACCTATGCTAGCCATTTACCATGCCTTCCTACAATATGATTTGAATGTTTGAAAACATTTTCTAAAGGCATAGAAGATGAAAAATAAAATGGACAATGAGCAATTCGGGGAAAAAGCTTATATCATTCTATGATAAAACTTTGAAAAAAAGAATTGAACAATAAAATTTCTACCAAAAATGAAGGAAACAACCATATTAAAATAGGAAATAGAGAAAGTGACTATATAAACAGGATTTTGGAAAAGGAAATCTAACAAGGTGGACAAATCATGAATATATAAGAAAAAAATTGTTCGAAGGTAGCATAAAATGCTACAAAAATGTGAAACGAATGACAAAATAACAGTTCGTTACGCAAACAATATAACTGACCTAAGTGAGGCCAACCACTAAAAGGACGATTTTTTTTTGTGCTGAATTTTGTTCCAAGCCCCTAACGGAACAAAGCCTCTTGGCATCCTACTTTGAGACAACAACAATTTTATAAGCTTCATAACTTTGATGTCCAATTAAATTTTGCCCAATTTCAAAAAGAAAAGGAAAATAATTGGAAGGAAATGACTTTGCAGATCAACTAAAGCAACCACTGTGGTTTCTCTTGAAGTAGTTAAAATATAAATTAATTCCAAAACTTCAAAAACTTGGCTTGTATAGAACTCATCAGTTTTAAAAATGTCACACATCACCTAACCAAATTCTCGTGTAATTTAAAAAAACTCGTAATGGGGTATAATGGATTCAAAGATAACTAGAATTAGGAATATACAAAAAAGCAACTGCAATACTAACCAACTACTAATTTAGAAAGGAAAGTACTCAATACATAGACTATAGCCTAAATCTACACAACACAGAGGCAAGAAAAATAGATCTTATCCATATCAATTGAAAATATGAATTTTTCCAATCAACACAACCATTATTCACCATTCTAGCATCTGCTACCAAACAAATAAAATATTCAAAAAATCAATACATTTATGTATACATTTTCACAACCTACATTTAGGATATGGTTGTTGAAAAATTGCGGTCTTCTTTGTTGTGTTAGGACCTATTCACATAGGTATTGAGGAATAAAACACCCCATTCATCTTTGCCATTGACCGAACTTGCTCATTCTCATCCCCAAACCTTAGAAACCCATATCCCTTTGAATGAACTATAACCCTATCAGTAACAACCTTAGCTCCTTTTACAGTTTGGTATCTAGTTCAGAATATTTCTTGCAACAAATAGTTTGAAACATTATATGCCAGATATCCAACAAATATAGGATAATCAGGTCGAATCTCAGGTCACTTTTCTCCAATGCCAAAGGTTTCCAAGTAAAATTCTATAGCCCCATTCATATTGCCATGGTGCATGAATTCTCAATAATGCATATGACAAGTCAAAAATTCATTGCAGAGAATAAATTTATTGAGAATGAAAACAAGAAGCTCCATTCAGACATACTATACCTCAAACAACAAATTTTTGAAATGAAAAAACATGAAAACATACACTTATGAAAACCAATTGTAGACTCCTGACACACCAAACATAAATATCGAAACATAAAAAGATAACAAGAGATAAGATCACAACAAGCCCTTTTTAAGAAAGGAAGATGAGATCAAAATAGCCTCCCCCAGTCACCGTGGGGAAAGGGGTGGTACAAACAGAACTGAACATCTACCAAGCCCTTAAGCTTAATCTTAGAGTGCATGGGATCCCCTTCCCATGGCCCCATAAAATCTTCTAAAGATAGTTCCTGAGCCAGAGGAATTTGATGTATAGGTAGAACCATGTCTAGAAAAGAATAGAGAAGTGGGAAAAAGGGAGACGAGTTCAAAACAAGCATTACTAGCCAATGAAACATCCCTTAGGGTAAAATATTGCAAAGAACATCTGACAAGGTCAGATTTAGATGCCAAATACTGTAGTTTCCATGTCACAAATAGATGAATGTTGCCTCACTGATTATCTCAAGAATTAATCCAAAGTTCCTTGCGCTCTTGAGACTCCAGAGGATATATGCCAATTACCCTTGCTTCCACACCATAAATAGATGAATGTTGCTCACTGATTTTCGTAGGAAGTCCCCTGAACTTCGTTCCACTCTTGATACTCCAGAGGAAAAGTTCACTATTGCTTCCACACCACAAATAGATGAATGTTGCTCACTGATTGTCTTAGGAAGTCACCTAAACTTTGTTGCACTCTTGATACTCCAGAGGAAAAGTTCACTAGGACCCCAATCTAAGATATATGATTTATCTCAATCTTCATTAGGTTTCACAACTTCTGCTATAGGGGGGAGAACCTTGACCAAATCGAACAAACTCCAATGAATCTAAAACAAACTTGACCCCCAAATATCATACACATAAAGAAAAACTAATTATTGATGGGAACATGATGAGACCAATCTAGAGATAGGGGTCTTTGTAAAACACCCTATCCGAAGATAGGAACGAGACTCGGGAGGTGTGGCTCCTAATTGTCACCATGTTCACTATGCTTAGGAACGAAATTCGGTAGGTGTGGCTCCCGATTGTCACCTATTCTCTATGATCAAGAACAAAACTCGGCAGATGTGGTTCCCGATTGTCACCATGTTTTCTATGCTCAGGAATAGAACTTAGCAGGAGTGGCTCCCTAGTTTGGCCACGTTTGATGCAAAACTCGGCAGATGTGGTTCTCGATTGTCACCATGTTTGCTATGCTCAGGAACAAAACTTAGAAGGAGTGGCTCCCGAGTTTGGCCATGTTCGATGCGCTCTCTAATTATTGATGGGAACTATGTTGATGGGAACATGACGAGAAAAATCTAGAGATGGGGGTTTTTCTAAAAAAGCTTATCCACACATAAGAACAAGACTTTATAGGTGTGGTTCCCGACTGTGACCACATTCCCTTTGCTCAGGAACCAAACTCAGCAGGTGTGGCTCCCCAGTTTGGCCAAGCTCGATGCGCTCTCTACTCCCATGATACTCCTGCCTCTTTTTGGCCTCCGCTTGGCTCATATATGCAATAAAAATTACCTTATAATATATAGATATTATAATATTACATATAAAAACCCTTTTACCGCTTGTTATATAGCCAATATAAAATTTTATGTTTTTTCCATTTTTTATACCCCAATATGAATGCACGTGATATGGTATTTCTTGTTAGTGAAGCCCCCGTGTTTTTTAGTTGCTTCCATTGTTCACTTTCTTCCCATTTTTTCACTATATCATGCAAAATACCAATATTCATGGCGCAATTTCCACTTGAATGGAAGCTAATTGTAGCACGAGGGCTTCACTCAATGAACCTATGACATATCAGGTGCATTTGTGGCATACTACATAATACCCTTAATTTGACTACATATTGGAAAATACCTCTAAAAAACACATTATTTAACCCCCTACCAATACAAACCCAATACACCTTCCCAATTAAAAATCCCCTACTTTCACTAGATGTTGTAGGCATCCATTTTTTCATTAACATTTTTTATACCCCTTTGTATTTTGTCATTAGCTTTAAGCTCCAATTTTTATACCCGCCAATATAAAAACCCTTTAGCCCCTTTTATATGCTCAATATATTATGTCATTTTTCCTCAATATATATCCCCCAATATGAATGCACATGATATGGAATTGCTTCCCCAGTGAAGCCCCCAAGAGTTATAATTAACTTTTTGCAAAAAGGACTAATTGTCTAGGTTTAATTACATTTATCTAAAAACACTTTTTCCAATTCAACCTCCACACAAATCCATGTGTAGGCCAACATTCCCTCACATGGCTCGACACTATTGCCATATTTTCCAAGTGCAATATGATTACCTTGAAAAGTGTCATTGCTTCAAATATGGAAAGTTAAGTAGAGTAGGTTCACACACAGTCCCAGAAATTAGGGGATGACATTCTTAGTTTTGAAATTAGTGTTCCATCTATCAACATAAAGCCCATGAGCACCCATGAAGTATCAGACATTGTAAACAAAATAGGTATAGATCTGTTTCCTCTTCAAGAAATAAGAAAAAGAACCCCTTTTTGCATAATTTAGAGGATATATTCCCTTTGATTAGAGGGTGACAATTTTTTCCACTCAAGAGTTCATAGAATGGGGTAAAGGCTAAAGCATAGATAATTTCCCAATCACCCTTTTATCTTTTGAATGTAAAGCCATACCTCTTGACAAATTGACACTCAATGTCAATTTCAGGGTATCAACTAATTTCTTGACAAATTTCATTAGTGGAGGTCTTAGTTGAACTTGTTTATTGGCCTTAAGGGCATCAAACACTAGAATGTCTAAAGAGGGGGTAGTAAGGGAGGGAAGATCCTCTTGAATCAAAGGCCATATCACCTAATAGGGTCATTGTAGGGGGAACCCACATTGCCAATAAAAAACATCATAGATGGATGGGGTATGGGAGGCAAATATGATAGGACCCAATAACCTTTTGAGAGTGCATGGTGGTGCAAGCTGTACGAAAGCCAAATTTTTATTTCAAATTTTGGGTGATTTTAATATTGATGGTTTAAACAATGCATTTATCCACTTTCAAAATTTCAATTAAAAAATGTTAATAATCCTTCATAAATTTTAATTTTATTTGATGGGTAAATAACCCGTGATAGACACTTTTCCCGTCAAATTCATTCTTGAGGTTTATTGTTCTTGTCAATCAATTCAAACTAACAACAATCATTAACTTAATCAAACAATTTAGTTTTCAACTTTTGTTTGGTGTTTTACAAACCATCATAATATTGGTGCTCCATGAAATTATCTGTCCCTTTATATTTATTACTCGGACAATGTTAAAATTGGTTAATGCTATGTTGAAATGGTGTATTCTAATTACAATTGATTTGTTCAAACTTTTTAACTAATTTGCAATCTTATGTCTAAAATTGAGTGTGATTACTCTTTACATTGAACTTTACTAGATTTTATAAGCTCCCATTCCTTTTTTTGGTCTCTCCCCCTTTCTTAACTTCCAAACTATGTTTGTGGTCATTTCTCATTTCGTTTTAGTTTCTAATCTCTGATAACATCTCTACACATTAAAATGTATAGAGAAAGCCGTGGTGGGCAAGGCGCCAACCCTTCTTAGTCAAGGCCATATTGGATAATAGTGTCATCACAAGGAGAACCCAAAATGGTAATCAAAAGCAACAAAGATGGTAGTGGGATGGATAGCACAAAAGGTAGGAGCCAATATCAGAAACCGTGATTGAAAATTCTTATTTCAAACCTCGCGTGATTTGGTGTTGAAACTTATCAAGGTCGAAATTTCAAAATGAGATAGTACACGAAATCCCATTCTTTAAACTATTCCTTTATCCATTTTCAATAAAGAATATTAATAATCTTTTATATATTTTATTCCTATCATCACCTGATAAACAATTTTCCAATCAAATTCATTCCTGATGTTGATTATTATTGTCTCTCGATTAAAATTGCGGGATAAACAATTTTCCCATCAAATTCATTCTTGATGTTGACTATTATTGTTCTTGAGGACGATTCTTAAGTTTAATCAAATAATTTAGTTTTCAATTTTTGTTTAAGTGTGTATAAATCATTGTAATTGTAATATTAGTGTTTTATGAAATAATTTTTTTCAGTCTTGTTGATGTGATCCAATGATTAGGTAAAAAAAAAAATTTACAAATTTTATGGTCTAATCTAGAATAAGGATATACATGCTATACACGCTTGTGCCAAGGCTATATGCTTGTGAACCGCTTTAAACACAATTTCTTTAATTAAAAATAAAACAAATAATAAGGTACATTATGAAATGAAATTATCTCTCCCTTGAGGCATATTGAACACTCCAACTATAGAATGAATCGAGGGGTATTTTTCAACTTGATGATTTCGAAGGGTCTCAACTTGCAAGAAAGAGATCAGGCAAGTTGAACATTCGAGCTATGGAAAGAATCGAGGTGTCCTTTTCAAGATGATGATTTCAAAGGCTCTCAACTTTTTCAAACGGTCTCTTCCAAGAAAGAGATCAAACAACAAATTGCAAAATCAGGCAAGTTGAACATCCCCGCTATAGGCAAGTTGAACATTGCAGCTATGGTTGGAATTGAGGTGTACTTTTCAAGATGATGATTTCAAAGGGTCTCAACTTGCAAGAAAGAGATCAAACAACAAATTGCGAGGTAATGATGAGGTGGCCACTTCAATTTTTGTTAAAACTGCTTTTGCAAGAAAAGTCGAGCGTGCAACTTGTTCCGACTTGGAAGGATAAGAGATCAATGGCTCATAAAACATAATGATAATTTCAACTTGCAATAGCTAGGTAGGAAGTAAACAAACGATTTCGTGCTTGTCTTCATCATTTTCTCCACTTTTCTACTCTTTCGCTTTGGTGTTGGTATAAAGGAAATAGATGAAGTTGAGCCTCGCCCACACCAATCGTAACATGTGATTCCTTAATCATCTTTGTATTGCAATTTGGGTATCTCGTTTTATTTTATTACAAACAAACGCACATGCATGTATATAGAAACGGATAACGAGCGTGACCATTATGATCCTGACGGGCTTAGAAGAGGGGTTTCCACAACACTGGCGCGGGAAAGAAGGGGTAGAAAATCGCAACATATGATTTCTTAATAAGCTTTGTCTTGCAATTTGGGTATCTTGTTTTATTTTATTACAAACAAACAAACGGACATGCATGTATATAGAAACGCATAACGATCATGACCATTATGATCCTCACGGGCGTACGATCATGACCATTATGTTCCCGACGGGCTTAGAAGAGGGGTTTCCACTATGCTTGCGTGGGAAAGAAGGGATTTAAAATTAAGGTGAAAAATATGGTCACTTGGAATAGGGAAGGAAAAAAATAATTATCGGTTTAGGTATTTTTGGTTAGCATTTTTGGTTAGTAGAGAAGCTCATTTTACAGTCTATTATAAGACGATGTGTAAGTTTGTCTATTAGTATCTGGTTTAAAATAAAAATTATGTTCTAAATAGAAAAATAGTGTCAACTATAATTTTAAAAAAATATGTTGTAAAGTAATTAGAAGTAAAAAATAAGTATGAACTAGATGTTTAAATCTTATACTTTTCAAAAATATTTCAACAATAAATCTAAATAAACTATTTGAAAATCTATGTTAACTAATGTCAATATCAACTTCATATATATATAGTTAAATTTTTATTTGGTTTTATATATACTCTATTTAGCATTCAAAACTACAATTTTAATAATGAAAATAAAATATTGTATTTTGCACTACAAAAAAATTCACACTAGAAAAAATTTGATTAATTACGCCGATATTAAATCCACACTTCAAAAAAATCTATAATAATATGTTAATTTGACCCTCTCCACCCATGTTAAATCCATACTTAAAATGGATCTATAATAATATCTGTAAAATATCTCTGAAATTGAGCAACAATGTATATATGAAAGTAACAATTCAGAGTAATTTTTTTATATTATTATTTTCCTATGTTACCGTGTTAAATAAGGATAGTATAATAAAATTTACTTTGTCTTTGTTTAGTTTACAGTGTTAAATAAGTATAGTATTAGCAGCCGAAATTAATTTCAAAATACTCTGAAATCTTATAGAAAATAGTGAAGTCGGTTGTTTGATGTGGCTAGCAAATTATATTGGTAAAGTAGACAGCATAACAGAGTTTAACGAAAAGATTATAAAAATAATTAAACTGGTATCTATAAATAATTGTTTTATTTTGAATTTAAGTTCATTATTTTTCACTTGGGGATGGAAACAATGTAAAATCGGAAAAAAAATAAATAAATAAATAAATAGATATTTAAGGGTTAAATCTCCAATTTATTAATAGTCACATGTAAGGAGGAGAACTGCCAGAGGAGGAATAAAGAAAAACGATTCATTTTCAATTTTCCATTTATTAATAGATTACTAATGGCTACAAATAACTATTCTATTTTGAATTTGAATTCATCTTTTTGAACTTAAGGATGGATTTCGTATTAGTGACTGTGAATGATCCATCAGCCCCGTGTAATGCAATGCATTGGGCTGAGTATTATGCAAAGTCTTAAAGGATCATTTCTTATTGTAGAGACTTGAATAAACATTTTCATAATTATCATATCTCCGTTTTTCTTGAAGTTTTAGTTATTGTGAAAATAAATAACGCAAATATTTCAAAGATTTTAGAACGTTTTCGATAAATGTGTGTATATCAATTACATTAGGAATGCTATGAAAATTGAAGTTACATTCATTAGTCCCAAAAGTTCACATTCTACATTCAACTTTATAAAACGTTCACAGAAATTCTCACTCCAATGTCTGAGAATAGAAACCAAAACATACATGAACGTGTAAAATTACCACCAATTTATGAACCAGGATCAAAGCTTGACGTTATTTATTTATAAAGCATAACGCATAAAACACTTGAATGTGGTTTCTTGTTTCATTTCTCGTGACATAACTTTACACATTAGAATGTCTAGAGCAAGGGGTGGTGGGCGGAGCGTCAACACTTTTGAGTCGAAGGCCATATTGCACAATAGAGTCGTCACATCACAAGAGGAACCCACATTGGTAATAAAAAACAACAAAGCTGGTAGTGGCACGGATAGCACAAAACATAGCAGCCAATAGCAGAAACCCCGATTGAAATTTTTTATTTCAAATCTTGGGTGATCTGATGTTGATACATATCCAGGTTGAAATTTCAAAGTGAGATAGTACACGAAATCTAATTGTTTAAAATATCCTTTTATTCATTTTCACAATTTCAATAAAGAATATTAATAAGCTTTTATATATTTTATTCCTATTTGATTAGTAAATCACTGCGCGATAAACAGTTTTCCCATTAAATTAATTCTCGATGTTGACTATTATTGTCCCTCAATTAAAATTGATGACGATCCTTTACTTTAATCAAACAATTTAGTTTTCAACCTTTGTTTGGGTGTGTATAAATGGAGTTGTCTAACGAAGGAAGGAATTGTCTGGACGGTCAAAAGTGGCTGGAATTTGGGTAAAAAAATTTCAAAAAATCTTGTAGAGGCAGAGTTTTAATCGTGTTTTTGATGTGGAAATGAATTCAGCACCATCAAAAAAATCTAGAGCACCTAAAATTTTAAAGTTTAACAACTATAAATTGGGTTTACAAAAATCCTTGCCAGATTTTCTGTAAATGTACCAGGAATTGCCATAACTTTCTGAACAACTCCTTCGCCTCATTAAACTACGCGTGTACAAACCATCGTAATATTGGTGCTCCCTGAAATTAGCTCTCCCATTAGACAAGTTGAGCATTCCAGCTCTGGAAGTAATCGAGGTGTACTTTTCAAGATGATTATTTCGAGTGGTGTCAGCTCGCCAGAAAGCGATCAAACAACAAATTGCGAGATAATGATGAGGTGGTCACTTCAATTTTTGTTGAAACTGCTTTTGCAAGAAAGGTCGAGCGTGCAACTTGTTCCGATTTGGAAGGATAAGATAGCAATAGCTCACAAAAGATAATGATAATTTAATTTCAAGTTGCAATAGGTAGGTAGGCAGTAAACAAATGATTTTGTGCTTGTCTTCATCATTTTCTCCACGTCTTATCCCTTTTGTTCTTCGTAGAAAGGAAATAAAAACAGAAGAAGAAGTTGAGCCTCGCACACATCACATGTGATTCCCTAATCATTATTGTTTGTACATTTAGATATTAATAGCTTGTTTTATTAAGTCTAAAGATTTATTTTACAGTACAATATGATGTGTAACATTGTAATTAGTCATAAAATTGAAATTTTGCTTAAATAGATTACTTTTTTTTTTTAATTTTAAAATTTTAAAATTAAATAACTATACCATATATTTAAATAATATCGATTTAACTAACTATACCAAATAATATCGATTTATAAAAAAATAGTTGGTTAAGAAATTAAATTCCTATAAACTCATGTTAAATCAATATTTAGAATCCAACAAAATGCATATACATTAAAAAAAACAAATAACAACCATGGCCGTTATGATCCTGACGGGCTTGGAAGAGGGGTTTCCACAATGCTGGCGTGGGAAAGAAGGGGTAGAAAATTAAGGCGAAAAATATTCCGTTAGTGGGAACAGTATACCTTGGAGGGTCAGTTCGCTCAGGCATCTTTGACGTATTTGAAACTAACGCATTGATATATCTGAAAGTGACATACTTCTAAAAAAATTGCTTGATATATCTGAAAAATGTTACTACTTGCTGAGGGTCAGTTCGCTCAGGTATCTTTGATATATCTGAAACAAACGCATTGATATATCAGGCATAACGACTGTTTTATATTATTATTTTCTAAATAAATGTTTTTGCCATTAATTATATTATTAATGTTGCACTAAATTTTAGTAATGTAATTAATTTAAAAGACATTTATTTATAATATAAATTTTAAATCTAATATTATTATTTTCTCTTAAAATCATTAAAAAATCAATAAATTTATCATGTCCAGATATTTTTTTTTAAAAGATAGTTAAAATTATGGGTTCAATAAGCAAGATGTTGAGAGCTAAGAGCACCTGAAAGGAACTAAAATGAAAACCAACCTGCTGAATCCACACTCTATAATGTTGGCCACAAATGTGAAAAATGTAAGAAAAACAATAATATGAGTTCCCTGATGCCTATAATTTTTTTGAACCTTCCCAACTTAGTTTCATAAATATTTAACGATATGGAATATAAAATAAAATTTACTTTGTCTTCGTTGAGCTTACCGTGTTAAATAAATAAATAAGGATATAATTAACAGGGATAGTATTAACAGCTGAATTTAATTTGATCATAAATTTTGAATTCTGAACCTATTGTGATCTATCAATTATTTGATGTGGTTCGTGAAATATATTTTTAAAGTACATGGCATAACAGAGTTTAGCTTAAAAAATCATAAAATATACTTAAACTGATACCTACAAATAACTGTTTCATGTGGAATTCAAATTCATCATTTTCCATTTATCAATATATTTTCTATCTGATTTCATACTCAATACTTTAATTAATTGCTACAAATAACTATTCCATTTTGAATTCATCTTTTTGGACTGAAGGATGGTTTTCGTATTAGTGAGTGTGAATGATCTCAATACTTTAACTAATTGCTACAAATAACTATTCCATTTTGAACTCATCTTTTTGGACTGAAGGATGGTTTTCGTATTAGTGAGTGTGAATGATCCCACAACCCATTGTAATGCACTACTTTAACTAATTGCTACAAATAATTATTCCATTTTGAATTCATTTTATTCCATTTTGAATTCATTTTTTTGGACCGAAGGATGGTTTTCTTATTAGTGAGTGTGAATGATCCCACAACCCGTTGTAATGCAATGCATTGGGCTGAGTATTATGTAATGTCTGAAGGATATTTTCTTGTGCTAAAAATGGTATAGATTTGAATAGATATATTTTTTCCCATAAGCATGAGTACTTGTGAAAGAAAATATATATAAAGTTATTTATTTTTATTTTTTTTATAAATGTGAAAGTTATTTATTTTTATATTTACAAAGCTATAATTAAAAGATTTGATTGTCTTAGACCTACCAAGTTTGTTACCATTACTCTTAGTCTAAAAATAAATAGTCCAAGAAATACATAAGCTAACCTACCATAACACTAAGGGCATGCTATGTCAAAATATTGAAAAAATGAACACAACACCAAAACACATACTCAATTATGAGAGTTGATAGAAGTTCGGTTGTCTAGACCTGTCCCAGGTGGAGGAGGGGTGAAGCAAGCATCTAAGATGTTGGTCAAGATGAGTCAGTCAAGCCTCCAACTGCTCCAACTTCCAACTTGTCCAAAATGCGCATATGCATGTGGTAGACCATCACCACTAGCTTGAAAATGACACTGGAAATATTGAAGTTTAGGCCAAAGCTCCCATGACTAGCTCAATCTCTTCCTAGCAAATTTTATCATAGTCTTCTAGCTGCATTTTCACATACAAGTGTGCTTATCATTTCTATAAAAAAATGATACTTCAATTCACAAAAACAAAATAAAAATAGAGATACAAAATTATAATTCAATTAAATTTAATAATTTTTAATATAGTTTTATATATTTATATATTCAAATCTATAATTTTAGGGTTCATCCAACATTCTTAATAAAGTGTTTTTTAATATATTTTATTGTGAAAAGGTTACTTAATAAATGTAACCATAGATGACAATTGGTGTAACCTATAATTTTCAGAAATTTTTAAACAAACTAGCCAAACTGTATAAATTTTAGATATCTATGACCTTTCATACATTTTTAATGAAAAATTATACGAATTAATATAACCTATGATTTTAACCAATTTTTAAACAAAGTAACAAAAATATATAAATTTTAGATATCTATGACTTTTGTTAAATTTTTAATAAAAATTTATATTCTATAACTTCAAATTTGAAAACTTTCCCTTTATCTTTAATATTATTTTTTATAATTTCTATTTTAATATTTAAATTTAAATTATTTAAATAATATATTAAATTATAAATAATGAAATTTAATATATTATAATAATATAATAAAATAATAATTTCTAAAAAATATCAAATTTGTAATAAATAAATTAATATTAAAACTTACTTATATATAAACGAATTAATTACAATGGTATATTATTTTTGATAAATTTTAATTGAAGTAAAATAAAACTAACAATTACTTAATATTAAATTAAAGTTCAAACTGCTTTTCCTTTTCAAAAACATCGTTCAAAAATATGTGTATATAAATCACAACCTTGATGGGTATCAACAACATTTATAATATAATAATTTCGTTCATTCGAAAATGAAATTATGTGTCTAAATTCTTTTTTATTTGTGTAAAAGGATGTAATGAAATTATGTGTATTATTTTTTTTCATCGGACTAAAAAGATGTTCAATTAAATAAAAGTGGATCGGACTAAAAAGATGTTAAATTAAATAAAAGTGGATTTGAAGGAAATAGATGAAGTTGAGCCTCGCCCACACCAATCGTAACATGTGATTCCTTAATCATTTTTGTATTTAACTATACCATATATTTAAATAATATAGATTTATAAAAAAATAGTTGGTTAAGAAATTAAATTCCTTTAAACTCATGTTAAATCAATATTTAGAATCCAACAAAATGCATATACATAAAAAAAACAAATAACAACCATGGCCGTTATGATCCTGACGGGCTTGGAAGAGGGGGTTCCACAATGCTGGCGTGGGAAAGAAGGGGTAGAAAATTAAGGCGAAAAATATTCCGTTAGTGGGAACAGTATACCTTGGAGGGTCAGTTCGCTCAGGCATCTTTGACGTATTTGAAACTAACGCATTGATATATCTAAAAGTGACATACTTCTAAAAAAATTGCTTGATATATCTGAAAAAAGTTACTACTTGCTGAGGGTCACTTCGCTCAGGTATCTTTGATATATCTGAAACTAACGCATTGATATATCAGGCATAACGATTGTTTTAAATTATTATTTTCTAAATAAATGTTTTTGGGATTAATTATATTATTAATGTTTGACTAAATGTTAGTAATTTAATTAATTTAAAAGATATTTATTATAATATAAATTTTAAATTTAATATTATTATTTTCTCTTAAAATCATTAAAAAATCAATAAATATATTATGTCCAGATAAAAAGAATTTAAAGATAGTTAAAATTATGTGTTCAATAAACAGGACTCTGAGAGCTAAGAGCACCTGAATGGAACTAAAATGAAAACCAACCTACTGAATCCACACTCTATAATGTTGGCCACAAATGGGAAAAATCTAAGAAAAACAATAGTATGAGTTCCCTGATGCCTTTAATTTTTTTAACCTTCACAATCTTAGTTTC
Organism: Pinus tabuliformis; assembly: GCA_031772625.1. Taxonomy (NCBI): domain Eukaryota; kingdom Viridiplantae; phylum Streptophyta; class Pinopsida; order Pinales; family Pinaceae; genus Pinus; species Pinus tabuliformis. Next base: position 511,472,927 of record CM062809.1, read on the forward strand.
ATAAATATTTAACGATATGGAATATAAAATAAAATTTACTTTGTCTTCGTTGAGCTTACCGTGTTAAGTAAATAAGGATATAATTAACAGGGATAGTATTAACAGCTGAATTTAATTTGATCATAAATTTTGAATTCTGAACCTATTGTGATCTGACCGAAAATGCTGAAGTGTGATCTGACCGAAAATGCTGAAGTCAATTATTTGATGTGGTTCGTGAAATATACTTTTAAAGTACATGGCATAACATAGTTTAGCTTAAAAATATCATAAAATATACTTAAACTGATACTTACAAATAACTGTTTCATTTTGAATTCAAATTCATCATTTTTCATTCATCAATGTATTTTCTATCTCACTTCATACTCAATACTTTAACTAATTGCTACAAATAACTATTCCATTTTGAATTCATCTTTTTGGACTGAAGGATGGTTTTCTTATTAGTGAGTGTGAATGATCCAACAACCAGGTGTAATGCAATGCATTGGGCTGAGTATTATGCAATGTCTTAAGGATATTTTCTTGTGCTAGATTTGAATAGATATATATTTTTCTTCAAAAGTATGAATATTTGTGAAAGAAAATATTTATAAAGTTATTGATTTTTTGTTTTTGTTTTGTAAATGTGAAAGTGCAAATTTGATTGTCTTACCCCTACCAAGTTTGTTACCATTACTCTCAGTCTAAAAATAAATAGTCCAAAAACGACATAAGCTAACTTACCATAACACTAAGGGCATGCTATGTCAAAACACTGAAAAAAATGAACATAACACCAAAACACATACTCAATCATCAGAGTTGATAGAAGTTCGGTTGTCTCTGTCCCAGGTGGAGGAGGGGTGAAGCAATCATCTAAGATGTTGGTCCAGATCAGTCAGTCAAGCCTCCAACTGCTCCAGCTTCCAACTTGTCTAGAATGCCCATATGCTTATGGTAGACTATCACCACTATCTCGAAGATGACACTGGAAATATTGAAATTTAGGCCAAAGCTCCCATGAATGCCTCATTCTCTTCCTGGCAAATTTTATCATAGTCTTTTAGCTGCATTTTCACATATGGGTGTGCTTATCATTTCCACAAAAAAATCATACTTCAATTCAAAAAAACAAAATAAAAATAGAGACACAAAATTAGAATTCAATTAAATTTAATAATTTTAATATAATTTTATATATTTATCTATTCAACCCTATAATTTTAGGGTTCATCCAACATTCTTAATAAAGTGTTTTTTTGTTAATATATTTCATTGTGAAAAGGTTACTTAAGAAATGTAACCATAGATAAGAATTGGTGTAACCTTTTTAAACAAACTAACCAAAGTGTATAAATTTTAGATATCTATGACTTTCCATACATTTTTAATGAAAAATTATATGAATTGGTATAACATAGGATTTTAACAAATTTTTAAACACATGAACGAAAATATATAAATTTTAGATATCTATGACTTTTATTAAATTTTTAATAAAAACTTATCTTCTGTAACTTTAAATTTCAAAACTTTCACGGTCTTTAATATTGCTTTTTATAATTTCTATTTTAATATTTAAATTTAAATTATTTATATAATATATTAAATTATAAATAATAAAATTTAATATATTATATAATATAATAAAATAATAATTTATTTAATGAATATCAAATTTGTAATAAATAAATTAATATTAAAACTTACTTATATAAACACGAATTAATTACAATGGTATATTATTTTTTATAAATTTTAATTGAAGTAAAATAAAACTAACAATTACTTAATATTAAATTAAAGTTCAAACTGCTTTTCCTTTTCAAAAACATCGTTCAAAAATATGTGTATATAAATCACAACCTTGATGGGCATCAACAACATTTATAATAATTGCGTTTATTTGAAAATGAAATTATGTGTCTAAATTCTCTTTTATTTGAGTAAAAGGATGTAATGAGATTATGTGTATTATTTTTTTCCATCGGATTAAAAAGATGTTTAATTAAATAAAAGTGGATCGGGCTAAAAAGATGTTCAAATTAAATAAAAGTGGATTTGAATAAGGAGTTGTCTAACGAGGTGGAAGAATTGTCTAGATGTTCAAAAGTGGCCGGAATTTGGGAAAAAAAATTCAAAAAAACTTGTAGAGGCAGTGTTTGAATCGTGTTTTTGATGGTGAAAATGGATTCAGCACCATCAAAAACATCTAAAACACTTAAAATTTTAAAGTTTCACAAATATAACTTGAATTTCCTTGTCAAATTTTCTCTAAATATGACAGGAATTTCTATAACTTTCTGGGCAACTCCTCCACCTCGTTAAACTACGCGTTTGAATCATGATATCATATACCATTTAAGATGACGAGCTCGAGATAAGTGGACTTGAATGGCTGACATCCGCGCCAGAGTAAATCACCGTCTTTCAGGCTTAGTTCTATCTAATTGGTTATGAGGAGGATCAACCGATCATATGGTATTATTTCAGGGAAAGTTAGAGATTTCTTAATATTTTAATTTTGTTTTGCTGGTTAGGATATATGAATTTTGAGATAAATCACATGTTTTTTATTTATTTGAATAGCCGTGATTTAGTGGTAATTAAACAGTTTGGGATTTCACTTGGTTTATAGCAGCCTTACTAAACCAGCCTTTAGTAAGGTTAGACTTTTACCCACAAAGTTTAAGACCGATAATATTTACATCATAAAATACCTTCACGAGACACCACGTTACCATCCGTTCTATACCTAATCCCTCATAACCTCCAACTTTACTCTCATAATAATTCTTTTTTTAAATATATAATAATATATAATTCGTCTCTTATAAAATATTATTTTTTTAACGAATTTAGGTGATGGTGGTGCATGCCTCTTGAAAAAAAAATCCAACATTTAATAAAAGCACCATTTCATTTGACAATATAAAAACAATAATTAAAATAATAAAAATCACATTTAAAGCTCATGCAAATAGTTCATTTGCTAAAATTTATAATTTAACTAAAAATTATATAACCGGCCCAAAAAAAATATAATCAAATTAAAAATTATATAACCACTAAAAAAAGTCGCTGCTCCAAAAAGAAGAGTTGTACTTGATAAAAGCACCGTTTCATTTTACAATATAAAAATAATAACATCAAAACCACCAAAACCACGTTTAAAGGGCATGCGAATAATTCGTTTACTATAAATTATAATTTAACTAAAAATTATATCATTAGCCAAAAAAATTATAATTAAATTAAAAATTATCATAATTAAATTAAAAATTATCATTATACATTAAAAAATCTTTTAATGTTTCAATCACTATTTTAACACTATCCTTTGTATACTGCAAATTCCCAACTTCTATCCTCTGGACGCTCTAAATTCCCAATTTGACGACTATATCCTGGGTTTTCAAAATTTCAAACTAAATTTAACAAAAAAATCTCAACTATTTAGACTACATTACCCACCAATACCAATTCCATCTGCACTTTCGCTTACTACACGCATTACAGTTCGATGTCATAACGGCGTACATAGTGGTACCGTGGTTAAATTTGAAAACAGTTTACACGTTTCCCCCCGACCCCTCTTGTCACGCCCCTACACCTGCAATAGTCTTTCAACCGCTTATAGCGAGGTGCAGCACCACCGAACACTTTCTTTTCACCAATACTTATGTTCGTGGACTACGCCTTACATTCCACTTATCCTACTTAGTTTGTGTTTCGCAACCAAGTATTATTAACGTGTGTTTCTTTATACTAATGAATACCCATACACATTCATTATCAATAGCATTATACAAGAGAAATGCACAACAGTATAAAGGGAGGGGCAACTCCCTCCAATACGAGTCTGCCCGAATCAATATATTATACAATCTTCACTTTTACAATGTACAAGTTAAATCTTGGGAAACGCCAAATTTATACTTAGTTAATTTTCACAACTTCAGCAAACTCGGTTTCCACCTCGTCGGCACCTCCGCACGACTCACCAACCCTTTGTTCACCTCGTCGTATGATCGTGTTGTTTGCCCAACTTGGGCGCGCCTCCAAGTCGCCACACACGGGCACCTCTACCCGAGACACACTTCTGTTCACAACCCAACACACCAACAAGTCTTCGTGCACACTTGCACGATGGGCGGACGCTCACCCGAGTCGCCAAGACACCCACGCCAAGCCTTTGCACAAATCGGGCGCCACACGTTCACTGTGCACGCCTCACCCAACCACCGGGCGCACCTTCGCCCAACACCAGGTGCAACCTTCCACCGTGCGACTAGCATAAGAATGGGCGCATGACATCTGCGCCTTCACCTTCTTGTATTGCGCACTTAGAACTGCGCACTCTCTTCTCCTTGTGCGAAGATGTTAATTGATTGTTCAATGATGATAAAATGCTCAACGCCATCACAATATATACCAAGTGTAGGGGCTAATTTTGGCGCCCAGTTGACTTGCCCAACACCTTGTGCACACCCCTTAAAACGCCCAACCATGTGTCGGCCCTCCAAACATATCGTTCACGCTCCAAGGTGTATATAAACGCCAACGCTCTCCTCATATGTGCGCATATCATCCAAGAGAACGTCACATATTTCGTCACAAGTCTGTCGCACAACTGTCACATGACTGTCACACATCGCAACTTGCCCTCCAACCGCGCACGTGCCCACGGTCGCCCGTCGCCAAACGTGGTCGCACTTCGGGCAGAACCGCAGGACGTTACATCCTCCTCCACCTGAAGTCGTTGTTGTCCTCGACAACATGTCATCCTGGTAGACATCCACCAAGATCATCAATATCCATGATGTAAACTCCCCCACATACTGCAAACATCCCTGCAACATATGTAGAACCACCGTCTCCATCATGTCTCACGTCAGCAACCATCTATCACCAAGATCACCATACCAAGGTATACACCTCATCGGTATGTCATCCATCGGAAATCATCTCAATCCATGATCATCGATCACCCTGTCACAATCTCCACATGCTGCTCTCCATCGTGGAAGGCTGGTCCCTCCATCTCAAGCTACATGCTTCCTGCAACATCTCGTGTCGACCTCATCATGTGTCATCATGTGAACTGCTGCCATGATACTCCAACATAATGCTAACACATCTCTGTACACACTGCAGCCCCATGTTTGAACTAGTTGGGTAGCTAATCCAACCGTCATGTCCAAACCATGAGAATGTACATCCTCATGCCATCACCAGTCATTTCTCAGAACACCCCGTCACATCCTCAACTCGATCAAGAATCCATCTTCATATAAGTCTAAGCCATGCTCAGGTCCATGAAGTAGTCCTCATCTAATCTGCAACATGTTGTCCATGATGTTTGGTACCAATGTGTTGCATGAAATCAGCCGCATCCATCCCAACATCATCCATCTGCAGAACATCCATCTCCTCAATATGAAGAGACCATCTCATCAAACTCCGACTCTCGATGTGCCACATCCAGGTTCATGAAGCAACCTCCATCATATCTGCAATGTGCCATCCCTCAAGCCAGCCATAGAAACAATATACACCTATCTCATCTATCCATGTGCTGCCCATGATCATAGATCAATCAGCCCCCATGTGTCAAAAGTGGTTGAGTCTCGGCTCAACCCATGCCCAAGTGTTGCCACCAAGGCATCATCATCGTTGTAACTCCATTGCTCCAAAGTGTCCCCAAGTCCACCATATATGAAGTCCCCAAAAGTCACAACAATCTCATGTCATCATGAGCTCCATAAGTCATCCCCAACCAACATCCTAGCAAGCATACAAGTCTCGGCCCAAAGGTCTCTGCAAGATGCCTCAGCTCTCCATGTAGTAGGAATGCTCTATAGTCTGTTCACAACTCCATCCAAGTCCACAGCCTTGTTGTACATAAGTGCACAACCTCTCCATCGGCTCATAAGTAAAACATCTCCATGTCACACCAGCAAATCTACCTGCACAACATCCCTACTTTGGCACTCCTCATTGGATGCCCATAAGTGACACCTCTGCAAGTGCTCCTGCATAATGTCCATGCATAAGACTGCCATGCTCCATGTCTCTAACCTGATGTCCATGACTAAGTTATCCATGTAGTCCAACCAAGCAGACCCATCACAACAATTGGTCATCCTCATCCAAGCTGCAATCTTCGGTCTAGTGTACTCGGTCACCCAACCATATCATCATCATCACATCACGAGTTCCTTCCATCATGGCTCCTCCATTGAAGGTTCCACCAAGAGTTTCTCTTGGTCTCGGCCATGAGAAGTCCACCCAAGCATCATCATACCTCAAGAGCGTGTGCCCTCCAATCTGTCCATGAGTCATGCCGGGCACTTAGCCAATTCTCCATGTGGCTAAAGCATGACCCAATCCTCCGCAACGATCATCATGTTCCTCCCTTGTCATGGACCGTTGCACCTTCTACCATAAGGTCACAAACAACCCCAACAAGTCCTGCAACAATCAACAACCCTTGCTTCTCCATACAAGGTCTCATCATAGACATCCATGGTAAGATGCTCCCTAGCATCGGCAAACTAACTTTGCTCTTCCCTGCATACAGTCCATCTACCAAATGCTCAAATGAAACACAAGTATCAATAGTACTTACATCATCATCATGAGGCTCCTCCATGTGAGTATCCTCATCCATCCATGTCTGCAAACTGCACGATCCTGGTCCAACTTGATCATCCTCAAGTTCATCCTCCATCGTTGTCACATCTGCAACATTCTCAATCATCACGGCTTCCTCTTCCTTGTTAGCACAATCTACAACTTCATCTTGCTCCATTGTCCAACCAAGTTGAAGAAGTTCGTCTTCAACATTCTTTTCCAAGACTTCAAGTTCCTTTCGAATTCGAGGATTCTCTTCTTTCATCCGCTTCAACCTGTATAAGGTAAGCAAGAGCTTCCCTTCGCATTCTTCCAAACCTGCCATGCCTTGTCGTTCAGCTTGGTCCAAGCACTAAGCTTCACCTCTGCTAAACCTATTTCACCATTCACCAGCTTCACCAAGTTCCCTGCAACCATGAACCGGCCCTTGTTCCACTTGTATGTGAAACTAGCTTCCTTCACCTGCAAGTACCTGCTTCCACTGTCACTTCGTCACGAGCAACCTTGCTTATCAGCTCCAACCGAGCTCTGATACCACCTGTCACGCCCCTACACCTGCAGTAGTCTTTCAACAGCTTATAGTGAGGTGCGGCACCACTGAACACTTTATTTTCTCCAATACTTATGTTCGTGGACTACGCCTAACATTCCACTTATACTACTTAGTTTGTGTTTCGCAACCAAGTATTATTAATGTGTGTTCCTTTATACCAATGAATACCCACACAAATTCATTATCAACAACATTATACAAGAGAAATTCACAACAGTGTAAAGGGAGGGGAAACTCCCTGCAATATGAGTCTGCCCGAATCAATATATTATACAATCTTCACTTTTACAATGCACAAGTTAAATCTTGGGAAACCCCAAATTTATACTTAGTCAATTTTCACAACTTCGAGAAACTCGGTTGCCTAGGTCGTCGGCACCTCTGCACGGTCTCCGCATGACTCACAAACCCTTTGTTCACCTCGTCGTACGATCGTGTTGTTTGCCCAACTTGGGCGCGCCTCCAAGTCGCCACACACGGGCGCCTCTACCCGAGACACACTTTTGTTCACAACCCAACACACCAACAAGTCTTCGTGCACACTTGCACGATGGGCGGACGCTCACCCGAGTCCCCAAGACACCCACGCCAAGCCTTCGCACAAATTGGGCGCCACACGTTCACTGTGCACGCCTCACCCAACCACTGGGCGCACCTTCGCCCAACACCAAGTTCAACCTTCCACCATGCGACTAGCCCAAGAATGGGCGCTTGAGATCTGCGCCTTCACCTTCTTGTATTGCGCACTTAGAACTGCGCACTCCCTTCTCCTTGTGCAAAGATGTCAAGTGATTGTTCGATGATGATAAAACGCTCAACGCCATCACAATATATACCAAGTGTAGGGGCTAAGTCTGGCACCCAGCCGACTTGCCCAACGCCTTGTGCACACCCCTTAAAACGCCCAACCATGTGTCGGCCCTCCAAACATATCGTTCACGCTCCAAGGTGTATATAAACGCCAAATCTCTCCTCATATGTGCGCATATGATCCAAGAGAACATCGCATATTTCGTCACAAGTCTGTCGCACAACCGTCGCATGACTGTCGCACATCGCAACTTGCCCTCCAACCGCGCGCACGCCCACGATCGCCCGTCGCCAAACGCGGTCGCACTTCGGGCAGAACCGTAGGACGTTACACCTCCCCTTTTTTTATGGCATTTTCCAAACATTTTTAAAGGAGCATGTCATTATGGATGTGGATATAATTTTACAACGATGAAATTAATGGGTAAATTGAAAATTCAAAAGTACTTATACTTTGCAAAATAAAATAGTTTTTCCTTCTTTAATTTATAGAATTGGAGTGTTTAATTTTTTTCGAGAGAATTGAATCTATTTATACATTCAATAATATAATTCAAATAACAAAAAAAATCACATTTTTGGAATTGTATAATCATATTTAAGTGAAAAAACAATTTCATTTATAAAGTAAACTACACCTACCTATATAAATTCATTTATAAGTATATATATGTATATGTATTAAAAGTAAAGTGGATGTGTTCGGTTTTATGTCGTGTGTATACATATACCAGCTTAGATCCATCTAACAACAGATCTATCATGCGCTAAGAGGGATCAAATCCCTCGAAGTGAAAACCTTTCTTTCTCTATGAATTTCTTCTTACCTTCCCCTCTCATTCCCTCCAACCCAAATCCCTAGAGGTGCAAACATTTCTTTCTCTATGTATTTCTTGTTACCTCCATCTCTCATTCCCTCCAACTGTATCTCTCTCTCCCTCCCTCTCTCCCCTCTTTCAACTTTTCTATCTCTTCCTTCCTCTCTCTCCCTTTCTCTCTCACCTCCCTCTATCACTACCCCCGCTATCCCTCTCCACCCTCCAACTATGTCACTATCTCCTTCCCTCTCTCCTTTTCTTCCCCCTTCCTTCCATCTCTCCTTTGTCTCTCTATCTCACCCCAAAACATACACACTCTCTCTCCATCTCTCCCTTGTCACTTTCTCCCTCTCTCCCTCTCTCTCTCCATCTCTCCCTTGTCACTTTCTCCCTCTCTCCCTCTCTCTCTCCACTTTTCTTGTTCACTCACTCTGTCCCCTCCAAATACATCTCTTTATCCCTCTCTCTCCATCCTTACCTCACTCCCCTTTCTCTCAAGTCCTTTCTCTAGTCCTTCCCCTCTCTCCTTTTCTCTCCTACCTCCTTCTCTCTCCCCCCATCTCTCTCTCTCTTCTCTCCAACCTTGTCCCTCTCCTCCCCTCTCTTCCCCCTCCATCATTGTGCATCTCTCTCTCTCTCTCTCTCTCTCTCTCTCTCTCTCTCTCTCTCTCTCTATTATAAGATTTTGAGATTGTATAACCATATACACATATATATGTATATTTATTAAAAGTAAAGTGGATGTGTTCGGTGTCGTGTCTTGTGTATATATATATGAGCTTAGATCCATCTAACACCGAATCTATCATGCATTGAGAGGGATCAAATCCATCGAAGTGCAAACCTTTTTTTCTGTATGTATTTCTTCTTACCTCCCTCTCTCATTCTCTCAAACTCTATCTCTCCTTCCCTCCCTCTCTCCTCTCTGTCAAGTTTTCTATCTCTTCCTTCCTCTCTCTCCCTTTCTCTCTTACCTCCCTCTGTCTCTCTCCACCATCCAACTCTAACATTATCTCCTTCCCTCTCTCCTTCTCTTCCCCCTTCCTTCCGTCTCTCCTTTGCCTCTCTATCTCACCCCAAAACATAGACACCATCTCTCCATCCCTCCCTTCTCTCTCTCTCTCTCTCTCTCTCTCTCTCTCTCTCTCTCTCCACTTTTCTATCTCTATGTCTTTCTTATTCACTCACTCTCTCCCCTCTAAATCCATCTCTATGTCCCTCTCTCTCCATCCTTAACTCAAGCCCCCTCTCTCAATTCCTCTCTCTAGTCCTTCCCCTCTCTCCTTTCCTCTCTTATATCCTTCTCTCTTCTCCCATTTCTCTCTCTTCTCTCCAACCTTGTCCCTCTCTCCCCCTCTGTCCCCCCTCCATCTTTGTGTCTCCCTCTCTCTCTCCTACTCTTCTCTCCGTCTCTCACTCCTCTCTTTACTACTCTCTCTCTCTTTATTCCTCCTTACCCCTCTCCTTCATTTTATCTCCATCTCTCCCTTGTCACTCACTCTATCTCTCCACCTCTATCACTAAATTATGTCTTTGTTCTTCCCTCCAGATATATATATATATATATATATATATATATATATATATATATATATATATATATATATTAATATATATTATAATATAACAAATTTGATATCATATTAATACAAAGTTATTAAATTTAATAATTTTAATATTAGATTTAACAAAGTTTATAATAAAGCTACATCAAATTAATATTTTCAAATATTATAACTTTGATGCAAAAATATTTATGTCGTTAAAGACTTTAATATTCAGATTATTTGTGTTGAACTAACCTTTTTCTTTTGATTTAAGAGACGGTATTGGCTTTAGTAAATCTATAAAGATGATTAATATTCTACCTAATTTGGAATTTTAATGTGGTAATAAATTTATTATGCATTCAAATTCAAGTATAGGATAAAAGAAACTATTAAAAGCATGAAATAATTTACTATCCATTCAAATTATATATAATAATTCAAAATTGTATTTTAATAATTAATCTTAATCCTTTAATAAAATTAAAAAATTATATTTTTTTCAGAGAGGAAAACATCATGATATTATATTAAGGGAATATAATAGGGAGATAGATATAAAGCCATATCCTTCCGACCGGCAGATACATGGCCAAATAGATATAGGACTAATGCTGAAAAGATCAGACGCGATACATTCCAAATGTGCAAAACAGTATCACATGAAAGCTATAACAGTCAACCAAAAAAGGAAAGGTCCATATGTAGAAAAAGTTCCAAATTATATATAATTAAAAAATTATATATAATCCAAAAATTCAAACTATATAGAATTTAAAATTCAAACTAATGTTTTACACCATATTAATAAAATTTATTTTTATTATGTTTGAAAACTTGAGATACTTTCCATAATATATTCCGACTAAATTTTTCAAACAATTATATAAATGTTTGATATTTTTAAAATATAGATAATAAAAAATGTCCGAGTATTCACAAATAAGAATGGATACTTGGGATAGCGATTATTCGGAAGGGAGAAAATATAAAGGATTCTACGTCGTGCTTGAGAAGTGCCTTTGGGAAAACAAGAATATGAATTGTATATTTAGAGTATTTTTCTTTTTTCTTGAGGTTCTAGTTATATTGACTTCTTCAACTTTTGATTGAGCATATACAATCATGAAATTTATGAGAAAATTAAGAGTTTTAGAAATTCTAAATTTAATTTTGTTTATTTGTAAAATTTAAATATTTTAAGAATTTTTTAAGATATTAAATTTAAAAACATATTTTCGAAAACACAAACATTACAATCTCTTTTAAAATGATATCCCCAAAGTATTTAAAAAGCGCAGCATGGTGGGAGACATGTTGTGAGCGATACCATGGCCGGCCAAATCGAACGCAACATATGTTGTATATGCGCAAGCAGATATTTGGATAATATATTGAAGCGATCGTTAATTTTGGATGATATGCTTAAGGGAATGTTCATTTGAAGGATGAAATTATGTTCCAATATATTTTGGTGAATTTGTGGAACTTTAAAGTTCATTATAATGATTAGTGCCTTGTCATAGTGAAGAGTGCAACGGTCACCGACTTCGTGTTTTTATGAGTTTGACATTGTACATTTTCTAGGATAACGTAGTGAGTTTTCTATAGAGAGTTCAAACTTGTTTGGTGTGATGGTGTAGTTTGTAAGTTGGTAAATATTAGGTGTGATGTACTAAGTTAATAATTGGTTTAGTTATTGATTAGTTTATTGTTTTTATTTTTTCATATTTTTTCATATTCCTATAATAAATAGGATGAAAAAATTATAAATGAATGATGTACTGTGTTGAAAAATGTAATTCTTATTTGTCTTAGTTGTGACTTTTTATGTAGAGGAGTCTGTTGCTATTCTACAGGAGTGGTTACATCTATATGTCCCTAGTTTGGTGTGTGGTTGAGATCTTTCACTGGGATGACGAGCTCAGTGAATGGCTTTCAGAAAATCCTGCATTCTCCAATTTTTTGCCCGGTCAGCATCCTCGGATTTTGCTGGCCAAGGGTTCGACTCCAGCCCCGTGGGAGAGTCGTATGGGAGATTTTATGCTAGTTGAAATCAGAGAGCAACAGATCCATTCCATTTTTTTTTGAAAGGTCACATAGTTTGATGTCAAGGGAAGCATGGTGCGGTGGCCTAGCTAAAAAATCGATTTGGTGACGCATGTTCAACTACAGAGTAGTGAACGTCAATCGAGTTGAATGTCATCGAAGCTCGTTGTTTGCAGTCAACATTTGAGTTTGATTGTTTCTAGTTCGAATCTTGTGATTAGTTGTTATGCCCTCTGCACTCTTTTGGGAGGCCGAGATCTGATTCACTCTCGAAATGGTCATGTGTTTATGAATTCTTCTCATGAAGTTGTCGACCGCAAAAAGAAGAAAGGATTTGTTGAGTGTGACCAAGTGGTTTTGCGAGGTAGCGGGGTTTGGTGATCGATTGTGATGGCCGACAGCAATGGTGGATCTCAGCATCAAGGAAAAGAACAATCTACGCATTTTTGAGCTGTGTTATGGAAGTTTGTACATCTTAGCTTTGGAGGAACATAATTGTTATTGGATCTGTGAAATTGTTTTGATTTACATTAATCTCTTGTGTATGTTGGGTGTGGATGATGTAAATGCATAAATATTGTAAATCTGGTTAAAAATTGGATGTTTTGTGACAATTAGTCTGGCCAACTATTGTCACGAGTTTGAATCTATGTTGGAATTGGCCATTCCAACAATAGACAAATTTATTTGTAGGAATTGTTCACTACGAGATATAATGAAGACATGACAATGAAGATGGCATTAGAGGAGCTGCATCAGATACTAAAGGATGATGGACAAGAAAGCTAAAGTTTGTGTGAGTTTCTGGAATAGACTCATGACCATGATAAAGTATGAGTCACATATTGTAATTACAACAAATCTACATTTCATATACTCTTTTGTAATCGTTAGTTGTGGTCGTGAAATGTTTTATGTACTTGTTGTAAGACCTAGAGAGGCATGCATGTCCCTTTGTTATGTGTTCCCTTTGTTAGAGAGTTTTAATACCCTGGAAGAGTGTGTCATGTGGGATGGAAACACTTGGGTGGGCCGTATTGGTTCTAGACTCCATGAGGTGAAATTTTATATTTAGGGGGAGTTCATCGAGAGGTTGGATGAACCATCTATGTGAAGGACTTCTTAGTAGACTGACGGTTGTAGCATTTGGGAACACATGCATTATGGTACACGACTATTTGTTTATATGTTCATTGACAATTGCATGAACAAGGTACAAGGTGTAATTACCAGACTGGACCAAATGTAGATCTTGCATATTGATATCGAGACAAGTAGTCATTAAGGGGGAGTGTTGGAAAATGTAATTTCTACTGGTCTCGGTTGTGACTTTCTATGTAATGGAGTATGTTCCTATTCTATAGGAGTGGTTATATCAATATGTCCCTAGTTTGATGTGTGGTTGAGATATTCTCTCAATCAATTGATTGTGTGTCCAAGATAGTTTCCTTATCTTGAGACAACACTTCTTGTATATATGTAACATCATAATTGATCAATGAAGATAGTTTGTAGTATCAAATTTTTATCTCACATTGTGAAAGAAAGATATCAAACAATAACTTGGAATATGAAGAAGATGTGATTTAATTTCATTCATACTTGTTTCAATCAAGAGAAAACAGGTGATTCCAGCCAAACATTATGTATCGAATAAGAGATCACTTAATGCCGATGAGAGATAGATAATTAGATAGGCATGGATCATAATTTGTGAATGCAATGCACACATTTTCAAACCCAACCTGAAAATCATTGGAATTCAGTGCTAGAATCTGTGTTCTTCATAATTTACTCCACCTTGTTTATTGTTGCACTCTCTCATTGGTAGAAAAATAAAAGCAATAAAACCTCGGATTTGTCAAGTTGTTCCAACAATCAAATCTCACCCGAATAAGTAATTGGAATAATCTTAAATTTCCCACTCGTTGTCGATTATGAGTAAATTTGTTCTTTCTCCATGACAAGACATAATCCAAATGCATGGCCATACCCGCAATAATAATGTGAATAATTAAAATAATACAATGGTGGGCTGACCAATGTTAATTGTTGATAATAACAATTGATAAGATTATTAGTTGAGCAGGAATATGGGAAGTTTTTTAGCATCCCAACTAGAAAATGATGTGCATAAAGAAGAAAAAGACAATTGACGATGAGGGTCCACGGAAATAAAGGAAAGGCTTGGCACCTCATATCAGGGGTTTATGTAATGTATGGAATTTGACTTGTCTTTTGGTGTTTGGAATCGATTTGCAAGTAAAAGATTCATGTCTGATTGTCCTAGGTCAAATTGACCCTGCGCCTACTTCCTCTTATCCATGCAATTAACATGATCACTTCCATCATAGGAAGCTTCGAGAAGCCATTGAAATTGAAAAGCACAGTAAGATGGATCCACGCCCTCTCTTCGCAAATTGTTATATATATATATATATATATATATATTATTCTTAATATATATCCTCTTTGACCTCCCTATTAAAGTATTATCCAATATTTTAATATACTAATATTTAAATCTAATTGTTGAATATTATCTATTTTTTAATAATAATCGTTTGATAAATATATTAAACTTATTATTTTAAATTATATATTTACAAATATTCAATTCTTTTTTTTTTTCACATGGAAAAAAGTCGTAATTTATATTCATATTGAAATAAATTACATTTTGTAGATGCTTAGAGCATATGCAGATAGCTGTCCATGAATTGGACAAGTATACATGAAAAAAGAATAAAAAATTACAGTTATCATCAAAGCCTATACTTTTCTGCCTTTCTTCTTCTCCACCCTACGCCAACCCTGTGAGTCCGAAGGGGGAACAATGATGGCCTGTGAGTATTCCTGCGTGTTCGCTGGTGGTTCTTTGTCGGATTCTGATCCTTCTGATCCATGGGTTCTTTTGTTGCCACAAGCATCCGGCCGTGGCGTTTCCTGCTGCCGAACATGGTCCTCCATTTGCGGGTCTGGTGCTTTTTCTTCATGTGTACCATTCTGTTCCATATTTATATCCGGTTCCTCTTGATTCACATTATGCTCTGGCTGATTGTCCTCTTCTTCCAGCGGTTCTGTGTTCTGCCACCCATTTGGTTTTCTTTGCTGTTTTTTGTTTCCTTTTGTATTCTTTCTGGTCAGTGGGCAAGAATTTTGAAGGTGCCCTGTTTGCCGGCAGCTACGGCATCTGAATGCTGTGTTTTCATAGTCTAGGGGCTGTATCCTCTCAGTGTTATTATAGATTAATGATATTTTATCAGGCAGCCCCTGACTCAAGTCCACTTCAACGCAAATTCTGGCAAAAGTGTATATCCCTCTGCTATTTCTGTCTTCATCAACTTTTAGGAGTTTCCCCAAGGAATTCCCAATAGCATATAATACTGTGGGGTGCCAGAGATGTAATGGGAGGTTGTGAAGCCTCACCCAAACAGGTGTTGTTGTGATTTTCATAGTATTTGGATCAAAATCAGCAAACCATGGGGTAATAAAGAGACCTGCACTACCCCAAAACCAAGGCCCCTCATTGATGATGCTATCCCTTTCTTCCTCTGTGTGGAATTGAACAATAAAAAAACCTTTTGAACATAGGTATATATTACATTCTGGAGTCCAGCGGGAATGTATCCATTGATGTAAAGCGTCTGATTTTGGCCAGAAACCATTGAATCTACATATTACAGCATGTTTTGTGAAATCAGAGTGTATTTCAGTTACCTCCGGTATAGTAACTTGGAGCATTGCATGTTCCAGTTTTTGTTCTACTATATGTGGCCCAGGTTGTTCTGGTGGTAACATTGGTTTGTCCTGCATCTTTCCCTTCCCCTTTACTGCATCACGAAAGGAGCCTGAGGTTTTTGAGCCAGAACCATTGCAGCCTCCACGCAGTCTTAGATTAAGGTATATGGTTGTATCCTGACAGATCCCATATTCCTGTAGAGTAAGATGGTCCTGTAAGCTACGCCCTGCACATATCAGGTTCTGGAGTCTTATGGGAATTCCCAGTTGGATTTGTATTTTGTTTTTTAGCTCTTGTATGTTTGAATTTTTGCTGAGTCGCATGCAGCAGTGGCTGCCTCCTGTTTGTTTGATGAAGATCTGGATCCAATCTTTACCCTGGCATTCCCCTGTTTTTTTAATTTTTTCCATCCCATGGGGTTTCCAGATCTGGCTGTCCCTTGGTAATGGTTCCCAGGCAGAGCCCCATGGTAAGTAGGTGCTCAGATCTACTTCATATATTGATAGAACAACATTCTGATATTCTATAAAAAGGGTTTTTCCATCATACCTTAAATATAAGCTGCGTTTTTCCAGCCTGAAAGCTCCATTTTTACTGAAGAAAAGGCCTCTGTTAATAGAAAAATCTGGGTTGGGCATTTTGTCAAACACTTGCCCCGTAACCTTAGAGGTTCCTGACAGAAGTGGTATTCGAAGCTGGTAATGGAAATCCAAGCTCCTAAGCACACCCGCTCTCCATCTCCTTTCTCTATGGACCCTGATAGTCACAATAACAATAACAACAGGGACTGCAATCATCGATTCTGGACAGAATCGAAAGAAAAACTCTGCCCTTATGCCCTGGATGGCTCTTCCCATGGAGTCGCCTGCCGCTTTTTCCTTCAAACCCTTCGAGGCATAGTCTCTCACATGGTTTCCGCAATGATCCGCAATGGCTTTCTCCTGAAGTCCCTTCGAACCGGCGTGTGCCTGCAAGTCAAAAGTATCGGCGGGCTGGGAGGAAGCAAGTTGAAACCCCCATGGATCGCGCTCAGAAGCGTGTACAGTTTTGCCCTTGTCGTCATACAGCCTTCCGAGCCAGGAGGCCTCGAAACCAGACGCACCCGTCACACAGACCTTGGTTCCCTTGCAGTCCTGACCATTAACAAACGATGCCGCCATTTTCAGCAGAGCCCTCATTCACACTCTATACAAATATTCAATTCTTATTATATTAGTACTAAATTAACGTAACTAATTTAAGTTAATATTATTTTAATTAAAAATATTAATAAAATAAAATAAAACATAGCAAAATAATAATAAATTTATTCAACTAATTTTTAACGGCTATCATTGCTATTTAAACATTCTAACTCAATGATTTCTTCACCTTTGTCCTGAGGATGAACCACATTAGATGGTTCCAAACATCAACCAACAACTCATGATGTGATTAATTCGAAAAAATTTATCAAAATAAACCGAGTATTGTAGAATCTATTGTTGTATCTCAACAATCCATTAATTTAGTAATGAAGATTTTATTTTATTTTTTTATTTTTTTATACAGGGGCTTCTTTTTCTTTTGGTTTGTTTAAAATATTTTTTTAATATATAAATGAATTCAGTCTTATTAATAATTTTTAATTTACTTGGATTATATATCTTACGTAAATCTAAATTATCATTTTAACAAATTTACATAAATTTAAACTTAAGATAAAATTGACAAAAATATACATGTGAAGTTCATTTTTTCATAATTATCATAATTTCTCCTTCTTATTATATAAAAAACAATCCATCAACATTCTATTTCTGTTAGGATATTCCGACACATATGAAATAATTAAGTACAACTTGGTCTAGTATATAGTTAGGTAAAGTGTCTTTCTTTAGTATGTACATTTTGTAACTTACAATCTGATGGTCACGATATGTTCTAGACATGAAGTGATTCGACAGATCATTCTCTCCTTGGTATTACCGACACCTGATCCGTGGCTTAACACCAGATTGGTCCATGATCTCTATTTAAAGTGCATGAAGGGTCATTTGTTATGTCACTATTCATGAGAGAAGATTATGTCAATTTTCTTTCTTTTCCATTAAAAACTTGTCTCAAGTGGCCGCGTTGGCTCAGGCCATAGACTGTTTCCCTCTTTGAGGTTTTTAACCACGTCAAGAATATTGGTGTACTGATCTATGATCTGTTTGTGAGCAATGCCCTTTTTTGTTATATCTAAGGAACTTACCATGTAAATTCCTACATGGTATAAGAGTTATTCGAGGGTCGCATCCGTTGGTGATCCAAATATGAATCCGGTACAACTGCATCTGACTATCGTTTCCTATATCTATTGTTTCTGACCACTTTCGTACTGAGATGACTACTCTATTGTGTTAGAAGCATCTATTCTGGTGAGGAAGCCCTTTCATTTCATGTGAAAAGGATTTTGATAGCCCTAGCTACGTCATTTTTGAGATATGGAGGTATACAATATTTATTTGCAGCTATAGTTATTTATCTCTCTGTTTATTTCAGTTTGTAGTTCTCTACAACTTTTTTTTATTACCGGATCTATAACTTTCATTTCTGCATATGCTCTTTTCCCCATGACTTTGTGCGATCTGGGCGAACCAGAAACATAAAGAAATGATTTTTCTCATGCGTATGCTCTTTTTCATTGTGCCTTAGTGCAATCTCAAGAAACCATAAACAATGAGGAAAATATATAGTTTCTGGCCAAATCTAACCTTAAGCCGTAAGGCTTGGATTATTTTTGCGTGTTTGTTTTCGTTTGTATGGTTTTTTTGGTAGGGAGGAAAAAAAGGGTTTTTCAAGTAAGCATGTACTCCAAAGCTTCAACGAGCCAAAAAAAAAACACTTATTCTTTTCCAAAAATTACTAACCTTTTAAACCAGCTCACTTGGTCCAAAGTTACTTTATGAGAATAGAGGTCTTAGGTTCAACTCTTTCCTTTCTTGAGTTACTTTTTCAAAAAGAACATGTAACTTATATTTTGAAGTTACTTTATGTAAACGTGTTCTCACCCATTATAAAAAGTGAGTCACTTATAATTATAAAGTCACTTTATCCTTTATTTAAGTTACAACTTAGTGGATAGTTCATAAAGTACCATTGTAAAAATAAATTTCACTTATTTTTAAAAATGGGTCACATAAAGTTTTTTTTAAAAGTGAGATAATTAGATTAATTTAGAATGGGGGGTAGGGGATTTTTGTTATATAACATTATCATTCACTTCCCAAGATTCACAGAGTTTGTCAGCATCTTCAACAAGGTTTCTTAAAAAAGCCATAACTTCTTCATCTAGAAGTTGTTTTCAGAGTCATTTTTTTAATCAACCTAATTTTTCAAGATATTTCCATTGGAACACTTAGTTTCAACATCTACAACTTCATTTTATTTTAAAATGGAATGTCCATACCTAGTTATTCTTGACAACACCAACTACTTCCAATGACTATCCTACATTTTGGATTTACTTAGAAATAAAGGTCTTTATAGAATAGCCTCAGGCCAAGAGTCTAAACCTAAAGATGAAGATAAGCAAGCCATATGGAAAAATAAACAAGATCAAGAAAGTGAGTTGATAGGGATGTCTATTTCTCCAGACCTTAGACTCCATATCACAGAAATTGATACCACTGATTAAGCAATGAAACAACTCAATAAATTTTTTGGAATTAAAAATGAAACTAGAGCCCATCAACTCGCAAATGAGTTTCTTACGTTGGACCCCAATAATTTTTCTTCCATTGAAGATTTTTTTTCCAAGTTTAGAACCCTTAGACTTCTCTTGGAAGGTGTTAAGGTTAAGAAAGAAGATGGTGGCCTTATATATTCCATTCTTACTAAGTTAGGACCAGCCTGCTATGTGTTTTTTTCCAACTTCCATTCTACTAGAGAAGCCTTTATTTCTCAAGGACAAGACTACAAGTCTCCCTCTTTTGATGCCTTTTGTGATTCTTTAATAAGAGATAAAAAAAAAACTCTTATATCTTGGTCTTCTTAATACTAGAAACTCTTCTAAGAAATCCTTAGTAGCCTATCAGCAACCAAGTTCAAAGATTCCTAAGAAGAAGCATCCTAAAAAGAATGGTCCTAAGCAATTTCAGTCTCACAACGAAAAATCAACTCAACAAATGATAAGGCAACTAAAACCAAAGGGAAGAAGACTGATAAACATTGCAACCTTTGTAATCGTGATGGCCACTTAGAATCCAAATTCTTTAAGAGGATTAAAGCCTTGGAAGTAACAATGAAGAAGCATAACATCCATTTGGAGCACTCTTCAACTTCAACTTCATCTTTAGGAATGACACTTTCTATATGTGGTTCTCAAGCATCTCGTCCTAGTTATGCACTAAATGTATCTTCTTCTTCTCATTCCCATGAGTGGCTCATTGATTTCAGAGCTTCTTATCACATGGACAAAAACAGAAGCCATGTTTTCTTCTTTAAATGATTGTAAAACCAAAAATATTTATGTTGGTGATGATAGATCTCTTAGTGTTGTAGGAAGTAGAACTATTAATCTAGACAATGCTCAATTTAATGATGTATTATGTGTTCCTACTTTATCATGCAACCTTCTATCTTTATATCAGATAACTCATTCAGGTGAAGTGAAGGTAAAACCATTGAATTTTCACCTCATGATGTTGTAATTAAGGACCTAAGAGATCCTAGACATATTTTAGCTACTGTCATTGCTGATGATTATACAAGGTTGTATAAGTTTAACAAATTTGGGTCATCAAATCTTACCTCGATATTTGTTGCTCATAATGATGAAGTGAGAAAACTTTGGCATGCGTGATTTGGTCACTTAAACTATTGCTCCCTTCAAAATCTATGTAAAGAAAATATTGTGACAGGTCTTCCTATGGTATCTTGTAGAGATGGTGTTTGTTCTGGATGTGTACTCGGAAAAAATCATCAAGATAGTTTTGAAAAATGTGCCTCTTGGCATGCTTGAGGCCCTTTACAGTTTGTGCATAGTGTTTATGTGGTCCACTTCCAGTTATTTCATTCTTTGGCTGCAAGTATTTCTTAACTCTCATTGATGATTTCTCCAAACGTACTTGGGTATACTTCTCAAAACTCAAGAGTGAAGTCTTTAACATGTTCTTGGCCTTTAAGGCCTTTGTTGAGAAACAATCTGGACATCAAACTCTTAAGCTTAGATCTGATAATGGCAGAGAATATGTTGACGACAAATTCATCAACTTTTGCACTGAGCATGGAATTCAATTGCGACATATTGTTCCATATAATCCACAAAAAAATAGTGTAGCTGGAAGGAAGAATCACACCTTAAAGGAAATGGCTAATTGTATGCTTCAATCTAAAGGACTTAGTCTTAATTTTTGGGCAGAAGCAATTAACTGTGCAAATTACATAGTAAATCACACTCCTACTAAGCTTTTAAGGAATATCACTCCAAAAGAAGCATGGAGTTCAATTAAACCAGATGGATGTCACTTTCATGTTTTTGGAAGTGAAGCATGGGCCCATATTCCAGATGAGAAACATAAAGCCTTAGAACCTAAGAGTGAAAAATGTATTTTTTTTTTGATATTCTAAAGATGTAAAAGGATATAGACTTCTTCAACCTAAATCCAAAAATGTTATCATTAGAAGAGATGTAAAGTTTGCTGAAAATATATAGGCCTACGAGCCTAGTTCGGCAGATGTGCCACCTCTCTTTATCCCTTCTTATTCTGAAAATATTTCTTCTTTAGATGATGACAACGAGGATGAAAATCCTCCCCCACCTTCTAGGGATCCTCATTCAGATCCTCGTCATCCAAAATGGGTCCGCACTACTTGGGATGAAACAGGTGGTCTTGCAGGTGATCCTACAAATTTGTGTCATACACATTCTTCATTTGATAGGTCCTCTTCTTTATTGGTTCAAGCTTCAACGAATTATGATCCTGACACCTTCGCAGAAGGTTCAGGCCATCCAGATTGGGACACAACTATGAATGAATAATATCATTCATTATTGGCCAATGATACATGGGACCTTGTTCCTCTTCCAAAGGGATGAAAACTTGTTAAATGCAAATGGGTTTACAGAACCCAGTTTGGATCAGATGGAAAAGTTGATAAACATAAATCTCGTATAGTTGCTAAGGGTTTTTCACAAGTGGAAGGAATTGAATATATTGAAAGCTTCTCCCCTGTTTCCAAAATGAACTCTATTCGCCTTATTCTTTCCATTGCTACCACTTTCAAATAGGAAGTCTGTCATATGGATGTTAAATCTATCTTCTTGCATGGGGACTTGTATGAAGAAATCTATATGGAACAACCTCCTGTCTTCATACAAACAGACTCCAACCTTGTATGTTGCCTTAAGAAATCTCTTTATGGTCTCAAGAAAGCCCC
The DNA here is from genome assembly GCA_031772625.1 of Pinus tabuliformis. Classification (NCBI taxonomy): domain Eukaryota; kingdom Viridiplantae; phylum Streptophyta; class Pinopsida; order Pinales; family Pinaceae; genus Pinus; species Pinus tabuliformis. Next base: position 511,495,472 of record CM062809.1, read on the forward strand.
TCAGGTTGGGTATGCTAAAATGGATAGCTTTCTTTTAGATACTACCTTTTCTAGGTATCATTCTAACAATACCGTCTAAACCAAGAAAGTGGGTAAGTCTCTTATCATTCTTGTTGTTTATGTTTATGATCTTATCCTTACTGGTAGTGATCCAAACCTTATAAACCATGTGAAGTACAACCTGGAAAAGCAGTTTGGAATGAAAGACTTAGGACACTTGCATTATTTTCTTAGTCTTCAACTCTTGCAATCCAAAGAAGGTATTTCCCTTTCCCAGTCCAAGTATGTATGTGATCTTCTATGCCATTTTCACATGGAAGACTGTAAGCCAACCCCTTCTCCCTTTCAGTCTGGAGTAAAACTTTTAGTCACTTGTACTTCCCCTAATGTTTATGTTACCTTATACCGCCAACTTGTTGGAAAACTTTTATATCTAACCCATAGCAATCTTGATCTTTCCTTTGGTTTTGGCCTTGTTGCTCGGTTTATGCAAAACCCTTATGAAACTCATTGGAAAGAAGCTAAAATAATACTTCGTTATGTTCGAGGTATAATTCAGTTTGGGATTCATTACAGTGCAGAATCATCTCCTCTATTTGTTGGCTTCACTGATTATGGTTGGGGTGTTGACCTTGATGATTGGAAGTCTACTGCAGTTTATGTCTTCAGTCTTGGTTTTGGACTTATTACATGGGCTTGCAAGAAACAAAGTGCCATTTCTCTTTCTTTAGAAGAAGGAGAATATCGTGGTGTCATTGAAGCTAGTAAGTAATCCCTATGGCTTTGTCAGATCCTGTTAGAGTTTGGTTTTCAGCAATAACATTCGACTACACTTTGGTGTGACAATCAAAGTTCCATTCAACTATGCAAACATCTAGCCCAACATCAGCGCAACAAACGCATTGAACTACACATTCCCTTCATCAAAAATCTCATTCATGGCCATGTTCTTGAAGTGAAATATTGTTCAACCAATGATCAAGTTGCAAACATCTTTACAAAGGCTCTCACAGAGACGAAGTTTACAAAACTTCGATTTATGGTTGGAGTTCAGGAAGTTGTCACTAAGGGGGGATAGTCCCTAATGCCTCCTTCCTTATCCTATTACGTCATCTTTTTACATCCTTCAATCCTATCCCAAGTTGTTCTTAAGGGGGGGTGTTAGGTTATTCTGACACAGAGGAAATAATTAAGTACAACTTGGTCTAATGTATAGTTAGGTAAAGTGTGTTTCTTTAGTATGTACTTTTTGTAACTTATAGTCTGAAGGTCATGATATGTTCTAGACATGAAGTGATCTGACGGTTCATTCTCTCCTTGGTATTACCGAAACTTGATTCATGGCTTAACACTTGATTGTTCCATGATCTCTATTTAAAGAGAATGGAAGGTCATTTGTTAAGTGACCGTTCATGAGAGAAGCTTATGTAACTTTTCTTTCTTTTGCATTAATAAACTGCCTGAAGTGGTCACGTTGTCTCAGGTCCTGGATTGTTTCCCTCTTCAAGGGCTTTAACCATGTGAAGAATATTGGTGTACTGATATGTGATCTATTAATGAACAATGTCCTTTGGTGTTCTACCTAAGTAACTTACCGTGTAAATTCCTACAATTTCAAAATTTCACATATTGAAATTAATTTCAATTAAATAAAGAGCAATTGTAATAGACATAATACCTCTAACTAATTTTTTATTTTATGTACCAACACCAAATTCTAGGATTTACTACGATGCTTGATTTTATCCTATGCACCAATGTCTAGGACTTACTATCATGCTTGATTTTATCCTATGCGCGCAAGTGATTTTGCTTAAGGTGATACTTTGCATTATTTTATAATTATGTCGCATACATTATCGTTGTAATACGTGTGTAGATTATGCTTCTAATACCATATGACCCATATTATTTCACAACACTGTGGTTTATATGGATCAATATGAGTTAAGGTATAACTATTGTAATCTCTCTGCTCGAGGTGTCCTCTCGGACTTTAATGATGCTTATCCCTTTCTGTACCCCTATCTGGAAGATTCCTCCCACCCTCAACACCAGGACTTCTTCACACGGTGAGATCGATTGGGACCTATCCTATGATCAGGAATTAAGCTGAGTGGTTGAGGTAACTAACCCTTCACCCAGCTCCCAGGTCCATGCTCAATTTGTTGTTTTCGATTTAGGGTTTTCGAGTTCTACAACTCTGCAAGTTTTCTATGGTTTCAGAGTCTCACGACCACGAAGAACTAAACCATATCAAGGTATAATACTCTCGGTTATCGCCAGTATTATTTTTTTAAAATAAGTTCCAGTAACTAGAGATTTTGATTCCTTCTTGAGTTCTAAATTACTGCTCTGTCCGTGCAAGTAAACCCTCCAGAGCTTGGTTTCTCGTTCATCGGTAGTGGAAGGTCAATGTCCCATGTCGCGCCATAGGTAAACCTCAGAATAAAATTCCTTTTTTCACAGTGATATTTGGTTGGTTCCGAGGTTAATCCTAGACTTAATCCAGAGGGAAATATTTTGACAGATGCTATTGTTCAATGTGACCCAGGATGTCATTCCTCAGGTAAATTTATCTCTCACCATTAGCTGAAGTTTGTATTTTACCTTACTGGAATTCTTCTAACTCTCTTCTTGCCTCTACTGGAAGGTTAATATTTAATCCAAACCCCTCTCTCTCTCTTGGATAATCTCGGGCTTTTGCGCTGGCATCTGCTTACTATTTTTTTCCTTCATATTACAGGTTGGTCCTTACTACCATGGTTTCACTACGTTTGTTTAGAGGAATTCGGTTCCACATGTAAATGGTTAAGAATTCTTACTTATGTTTATTTTATGGGTGGGACTTTGCTGGCACTTGGTTCTGTAAATATTTTGTTTGATGTTTTAGGGTTTAGCCTAACTTGGTTTGACCAGAACAATTACAAAATTTCTCTGCCTACTCTGAAGTAACTATATTTGTTGGAACAAGAAACTTATGTTTGTAATTTTCCCTGAAGGTTTATTTAATATCTATACATTTTTTCGAGATTTGAGTATTAAGGCATTTGGGTTATCATATAACTTTCCTCTTCTTGCTGTTGTCGATTATGTGACTCGTTGTACTTAATTCGGTAGTAAAACAATGTGTTTGATATATACGCATTTATTTAGAATTTATGTTGTGAATCCTCAAAAATAGGTTCTTTCTTTGGTTGTTGGATGTGACTCCTTAGTCTCAATGCCAAGAAATTTTATTATTGTAACAATGACTTATTAAAGCAAGGGTTTCATGCTCGGGTCACCATTATATTAGTCAAAGTCCCAATTGTGGACTCCTAGGATTAATATTGAGTTTATAGAGTAATTGTATATTCAAAAAGACCCTTGGGATTTTGAATCATGTAAAAAGGTTTATTATTGAGTCAAATATAATTTATGTATCCTTCACACCAAATCAGCCTATAATAGATCAAGTCGGCATAAGGACACTAATTAACCCTCACATGGAGCTTATAAATAGAAGCAAGTTGAAGTCATTTGGATCATCTCATCTCAACCTATTTTGATATATCAAGAGTAGATGGAGAAGTGTGATGTAGGATGAAGTGGGTCTCAGGAAGTCGAACGAAGTGAGATTTTGGGGAAATCTAAGCAAAAGAATAAAATTAAAATTTTCGTGCCTCTCTCCCTCTCTATTTCCTACCCTAGTTTGGGAGATCAAAGTCTTCCAAGTTTCACTGATGCCGAAATCTACCTGATGTCAAAAGATGATGCCTAGTCGAAGATGTTGGAAAGGAGGTCGAAGATATGGTTGGCTAACTTGGTATGGAGGGAAGGTTTGAGATTTTTCTAGGGTGAAGAGTCTTTAAGAATACTATTGAAAGGATGAATTTTCTTGACTAAGTTTTCCCCTCGAGGGCGGTTTCTCCCTGGCATAGTGCCTACATCTTGTGCCTCTTGTTTTGTGATCCTCATACACACATAGTATGGTAATTTCTTGATGAAAGATAATATAATAAATAAGTATAAGAATCCAACACACTCACAAGTAATTATCAAGAAAGGAGAATCAATCCCTAATATAACTTCTTTGATTTTTCAACATGGTATCAGAGCTAAGGTCAGGAAGAGTCAAAAATCACTTTGTTGGCATGAATTCTCCATTTTTTATTAACTAAATAAGAATGGTTATCAACACTAATAGAATTTGGATCAAGAAGGTCATCTACTACTTATTCAACAAGGTCAAAAGTCAAGAATTCCCGATTATTCTTACAAGTTCTCTTAATGATGACAATGCATGGATCATTGATAATGGAGCATCGATACACATGATAGGAGAAAGTAAACAACTTCATACACTATCAAAGGAGACATCCTCTCATGTAGTGAAATTGGGTGACAACAAAATCTAAGCAATTAGAGGCCTGGGATCAACATCATTAAAGCTAGATAATGGATTGAATCTGCACCTCAACAACATTCTATATGTTCCATGTTGGAAACAAATTTTTCTTTCTATTTTTTGTTTGGAAGATAAAGGGGAAAGAGTTGCTTTTGTTGATGGAAAATTATCGGTTTGGGGAAAACACCCTAGCATTGATAAAGCTAGGGCTATTGGAGTTCCTGAAGGAAGTCTTTAGAGAGTCATTACATCACCTCCTCAAGATTTGGTTCATATGCAAATAATTCCCATGGAGTTATTGTATAGGAGGTATGGAAACCTACATTATAAGGATATCCCTACCCTTAGTCAATTGGTTCATGGTATTCCTAATATGAAGTTAGATCATGAAGGTGTGTGCAAGGGATTCTCTTTTGGAAAACATATAAGAAATTCATTTCATAATAATGAAACTAGGTATAAAGAGATATTAGACCTCATTTATTCTAATGTGTGTGGGCCAATGTCTGAAAAATCACTTGGACATCATCTCTACTATGTGACATTCATTGATGACCATTCTAGAAATACATGACTCTACCTCCTCAAAATAAATATGAAGTATTTTATAAGTTCAAGGAGTTTAGGGCTAAAGTGGAAACCCTAACCGAAAGAAAGATAAAAACTCTGAGGTATGACAATGGTAGGGAATACACATCTAAGGAATTCATTGTGTATTGTAAGGAAACAAGTATTAAGAGGGAGATCATTGTTCCCTATTATCTAAAACAAAATGGATTGGCCGAAAGGAAGAATATGTCAATTAAAGAAGGCATTCGAACTAGGTTCTTTGATCAGGAGCTACCAAAAATTCTTGTGGGGAGAAGTAGAAATGATAGTCATATACATTCAAAATAGAAGTCCTCATAAGAGTCTTGATAATACAACACTCGAAGAAGTATTCATAGGAAAGAACCCGAGTTTTTAGATATCCAAATATTTTGAAGTACTTGTTCAGAAAGACAAGTGAAAGATGTTGGATTCTACAAGTATCAAGGGAATCTTCATTGGATATAGTCTCTCTTCCAAAGCATATAGAATCTACATCAAGGAAGGAAGATATATTGAAGTAAGAACAAATTTAATATTTGATAAAAGTGAAGCATACAAGAAATAAAAAGATATTCCTATTGATTTTGATGATGAAGAAGTTCCCATATTTGAAGAAGAAGAAGCTCATCATGAAAACTCTACTAAAAATCTCGAATAAGAAGGACAAAGTGAGCTTATTCAATCGGTGGTCATCCCAACCACAAGGGAAAGGCCAACTTGGTTGAAAGCTACATTAGAGGATGCTAAAGGACATGGAGATGCGAACTAAACCTTTAGGGAAAGAAAGAGATGGAATATATATTTTGGCTATGCTACATATATGATGAAACTAATTGAATCCGAACCTTGTACATTCAAGGAATATGCGCATGAAGACACTTGGAAGAAAGAAATGCAGGAATAATATCAATCCATCATGAAGAATGGGATTTTAGAAATCATTCCAGGACGTAGTGATAGATTGGTTGTCACATCTAAATGGATCTATAAGATCAAACATGTTGTTATGGAAGTATAGACAACCACAAAGAAATATTCATTGCAATGGGTTTTTCTCAAAAGGAAGCCATCGATTATGAAGAAAATTTTGCACCCACAAAAAGGTACATTACCATTGGATCGTTGGTTTCATTAGCTGCTACAATGTGGTGGAATATCCATCAAATTGGTCTGAAGGCCACATTTCTGAATGGGACCATTGATGAGGAAGTGTATATCAAACAATCTAAAGACTTTGAAGTTAATAGTAGGGAATCTCATGTTTCAAGACTTAAGAAGGCCCTATACGGTTTGAAGCAAGAAACTATGGCATGGTATGCAAGGGTGGATGCATATCTACTTAGAATTGGGTTCATAAAGAGTTCTGCTAATCTGAATCTCTACATCAATATCGTGAATGGTGATCCCGTGATTATTCTACTTTATGTGGGTGATCTATTCATCACAAGTGTGGAGCGAAGAATTCAAGAATGAAAGAAGATGTTGGTAACTGAATTTGTAATGAAGGATCTAGGACTCATGCATTATTACCTAGGTCTAGAAGTATGGAAGAGACATGGGGAGATATATTTGGGGCAAGGAAAGTACATCATCAAGTTGTTGCAGAAATTTGGGATGATGGATTCCAAGCCAATGACTACTCCAATGATCACCACGCTGAATCAGATAAGGGACTCTAACTCTAGTCTCATTGATCGTACCTCCTATTGATAGTTGGTGGTTTCCCTAATGTATCTGGTAAATACTAGTCCAGATATATGTTTTGCAGTAAACATTCTTAGTCAGTTTCAGTTGGAGCCTCATCATGATCACTAGATAACTGCTAAACATATACTAAGGTTTCTTCGTGGCACTATATGTCACCACCTAAAGTATGATAGTAAGGAAATAAAGCTAATTGGATTCACAAACCCTAATTCAAGTGCCAGTGAGACCAATGGAAGGAGCACTATTGACGGATGTTTTAGTCTTGGAGCCATTATGATCTCATGGATGAGTATGAAGCAAGATCTCGTTGCATTAGGTAGTTCCGAGGTAGAATATGTGGTTGCATGTGAATGAGGAAAGGAGGTTGTTTGGTTAAGGAATATTCTAACAGATTTATTTGAGAAGTCTCTCGGTCCAAATGTGATTAATTGTTACAATAGAAGTTGTATCAGGATGTCTGGATATCCCGTGTTTCATTCTAGAACGGAGCATATTAAAAATAAGTTCCACTTTATTAGGAAACATGTGCAGGATGGGATGGTGAAGTTGGAGTATATCTCGACAGATGAAGATGTAGAAAACATTCTAACAAACGCTCTTCCAAATAATAAGTTTGAGTATCTAAGAAACCTGTTTGGTTTGGTAGACATTGTCAATTGTTTTTATGATAATGAAATGCAAGAGATTTGTTGAGGATTTGCGAGTGAAGCATTTCCTAGAAAGACATTTGGTTCGCACTTTGTGTTGATATCTAGGTCGCAAAGTAAGGACGGTGGCATGGGTCGTAGAGCTTGGACCATGGACATGAACCTAGGTTCCTGGGTTGGTGGTTAGCGGGTAATCTTGATGGTACCCACAGGGGCTGAAAGCTTGAGTCCACCTTATTTCCACTTGGATAGATTTCCCTATCCAGGAATCTAGTCTATGGCATTGCGGTGCCTAAATTGTTTAGAAACCAATGGATGACTTTCCCTGGTGAAGGAATCGAGTCCATAGCATCGTGGTGCCTAAGGTTCTACATTATTCATATAGTTTGAGATATTTTATTGTATTTGTATATGATGAATGCCTCCCTAGCTAAGAGGGAGTGTTCGAAATTGTAACTAGGTTAGGTCTTCTTTAATGTATTTGAGACGTCATGAAATGTACTTGTCAAAAGAATAAATAAAATAATTTTTATTATTGTAACAATGACTTATTAAAGCATGGGTTTCATGCTTGGGTCATCATTATATTAGTCAAAGTCCCTATTATGGACTCCTAGGATTAATATTGAGTTTATAGAGTAATTGTATATTCAAAGAGACCCTTCTTGGGCTTTTGAATCATGTAAAAATGTTTACTATTGAGTAAAAGATAATTTATGTATCCTCTACACCAAGTCTTCCTTGAAGAGATTAATTCGTCCTAAGGACACTAATTAGACCTCACATGGAGCACATAAATAGAAGAAATTCAAGGTCATTTAGAGCATCTCATCTCAAACTAGTTTGATATCTCAATAGTAGATCGAGAAGTGCGAAGTAGGATGAAGTAGGTTTAAGAAAGCCGAAGGAAGTGCGAGTTTGGGGAAGTCTAAGGAGAAGAAGAAAATAAAATTTTTGGTGCCTCTCTCTCTTTGTTTCATGGCCTATTTTGGTATATTGAAGTCTTCCAAGTTTCACTGATGTTAGAAGATGCATGATGTCGGAAGTTGCTGCCTAGTTGTAGTTGTTGGAAAGGAGGTCGAAGATATAGGAGGCTGACTTGGTATGGAGGGAGGGTTTGGTATTTGTCTAGGGTGAACAGTCTCAAAGAATTCTATTGAAATGAACAATTTTCTTAACTGGATTCCCCTTGAGGGGCAATTTTCCCTAGCATATTGCCTACATCTTGAGTCTCTTGTTTTGTGATATTCATACACACATAAATTTGTAATTTCTTGATGAAAGATAATATAATAAAGAAGTAAAAGAAGCCAACATACTCACAAGTAATTATGAAGAAAGGATAATCAAACCCTAATATAACTACTTTGATTTTCCAACACATGGGGCACTTATTCCAAGCTGAATGTTAGACAAAACATCATAATGTGGGTTTTCATTTGGTTTATTATGGCTAAATTAATTAGAAAAGGAAATGAAAAAGGATTTGGAAAGGAAAAGAGACATTAATTGACATTTTATTGATGGAAATAATGGAAATTACGAGAAAAGGAAGGTGAAAGGTCATAGGTTGCATGTGAGGAGGAAAACGAAGAAAACAAAGGCATCATTAATAAAAAGGCTTGTGAGGATTAGTGCAAAACCTTTCATTAGTGCGAGAACATTTTACCAAATCAATTTTGGAGCTCTCTCTCTACTCTCTCTCTCTTACAAGCACTATGGCATTGGAGGAAAGAAGGCAAAGGAAGGAAAAGAAAGCAATAGGAAGAAAAATATCATGCAGTAAAGAGAAAGATCAAGTAGCTACCACAAGATTACTTGTAGTTATCAAGTTGCATGTATGATTTCCTTGCTAGTTTTGTCATGCATGGTACATGATTATGTTTTTTTGATTCTCTTGCTATCATTAGCATGGGTTTTGCTAGGTGTAACAATGTTCTTCAACCTTTCCCTACCATTTTCGGATAGTCATGGTGTGATGGGGTTCCCTTGTTTTGGTTGAAATGGATTGCTAGATGCATTCGAAGCTAAGTGGGGTGGTCTTGGGATTGATCAAAAGGCCTAGGAATCTTGGGGTGGGATATATGGTAAATCTTGATTGTGAATACCCTTGATTTCTCATAGGAATCCCTTGAATGATAACAACAAGATACACGATAAAGACCAGAGGGTGGTGACCTCATATGCCTAGGAATCCCTTGATCGGTAATGGTGGGATACATGGTAAATCCTAGAGGGTGGTGACCGTGTTTACCTAGGAATCCCTTGACCAATAATGGTGGGATACACGGTAAAGTTGAGAGGTTGAGACAAACAAAATCCTTATGGTTTAGGTGGAGAGATTTGGAGGCACCCATGGTTGTATAGGCCTAGTGATGCTTGGGTCATCATTATATTAGTTAAAGTCCCCATTTTGGACTCCTATGATTAATATTGAGCTTATAGAGTCATTGTATATTCAAAGAGACCCTTCTAAGGCTTTTGAATCACGTAAAAAGGTTTACTATTGAGTCAAATATAATTTATGTATCCTCCACACCAAGTTGATATATAAGAGATCAAGCTGGACTAAGGAAACTAATTCAACCTCACATGGAGCCTATAAATAGAATAAATTTGAAGTCATTTGGAGCATATCATCTAAAGCTAGCTCGATATCACAATAGTAGCTGGAGAAGGGAAAGGTAGGACGAAGTGGGTGTAAGGAAGCTGAAGGAAGTGCGATTTTGGGGAAATCTAAGGAGAAGAATAAAATCAAACATTTGGCTCCCCTCTCTCTTTGTTTCATGCCCTAGTTTGGGAGATCGAAGTCTTCCAAGTTTCACTGATGTCGAAAGATTCCTGATGCTGAAAGTTGTTGCCTAGTCAAAGTTGTTGGAAAGGAGGTCAAAGATCTAGGAGGATAACCTGGTATCGAGGGAAGGTTTGGTATTTTTTTGGGGTGAAGAGTCTCAAAGAATACTATTGAAAGGAAGAAATTTCTGAACTTGAGTTTCCCCTCGAGGGGGTTTTTTCCCTTGCATAGCGCCTACATCTTGTGTCTCTTGTTTTGTGATCTTCATACACACATAATATGGTGCTTTCTTGATGAAATATAAGATAATAAAGAATTAAAATAAGCCAACACACTCACAAGTAATATCAAGAAAGGAGAATCAAACCCTAATATAACTACTTTGCTTTTCAAACATGGTATTAAAGTTAAGGTCAGGAAGAGTCGAGGATCACTTTGTTGGCATGGATTCTGCCTCATTGATGAACTACATAAGAAGGGGTATCAGCATTAGAAGCAGGATCAAGAAGGTCATCTACTACTTATTTAAAAAGGTAAAAAGTCAAGGATACCTAGTTGTTCTTACAGGTTGTCTTAATGATGAAAATTCATGGATCATTGATAGTGGATAATCGAGACACATGATACGAGAAAGTAAATAACTTCATACACTATGAAAGGAGCCATCTTATGATGCAGTGGAATTGGGTGAAAACAAAATCTATGCGGTTAGAGGCCTCAGATGAATATCGTTGAAGCTAGATAATGGATCGAATCTACACCTCACAACATCCTATATGTTCTAGGTTTGAAAAATAATTTTCTTTCTATTTCTTGTTTAGAAGATATATGGGAAAGAGTTTCTTTTGTTGATGGAAAAGTATTGGTTTGGGTAAAATACTCTAGAATTGATAAATCTTGGGTTATTGGGGTTCGTGAAGGAAGTCTTTATAAAGTCATTAAACCGCCTACTCAAGCTTTGGTTCATATGGAAATAAGTCCCATTGAGTTGTGGCATAGGAGGTATGGTCATCTACATTATAATGTCATCCCTACTCTTAGTTAGTTGGTTCATGGTATTCCTAATATGAACTTAGATCATGAAGGTGTGTGCAAGGGATGCTCTTTATGAAAACATATAAGAAAACCATTTCATAATGGTGCAACTAGGTCTAAAGAGATATTAGACCTCATCCATTCTGATGTGTGTGGGCCTATGTATGACAAATCACTTGGAGGTCATATCTACTATGTGACATTCATTGATGACCATTCTAGACATACATGGATCTACCTGTTCAAAACGAAAACTGCAGTATTTGGTAAGTTCAAGGAGTTTAAGGGTGAAGTGAAAACCCTAACTGAAAGAAAGACAAAAACTCTGAGGTTTGACACTAGCGGGGAATACACTTCTAAGGAATTGGTTGAATATTGTAAGGATGCAGGTATTAAGAGGGAGTTCATTGTTACCTATTATCTTGAACAAAATGGATTGGCCGAAAGGAAGAATAGATCAATTGAAGATGGAATTCAAACTATGATCCTTGATCATGACCTACCAAAAATTATTATGGGGAGAACCAGAAATGAAAGTCGTATACATTCAAAATAGAAGTCCTCATAAGAGTATTGATAATACAACACCCAAAGAAGTATTCACAAGAAAGAAGCCGAGTGTGGACATCTTTGAATCTTTGGAAGTCCAACAAACATCCATGTTCCAAAAGATAAGCGAAATAAGTTGGATTCTACAAGTATCAGGTGAATATTCATTGGATATAGTCTCTCCTCAAAAGCATATAGAATCTACATCAAGGAAGGAAGATATATTGAAGTAAGAAGGGATGTCATATGTGATGAAAATCAAAATATATTCCTATTACTTTTGATGACGAAGAAGTTTCCATATTTGAAGATGAATAAGTTCATCATGAAAACTCTACTACAAATCTCGAAGAAGAAGGACCAAGTGAGCCTATTAAATGAGTTGCCATCCCAACCACAAGGAAAATTCGAAATTGGTTGAAAGCTACATTAGAAGATGTTGAAGGATGTGAAGTTGCAAAATGAACGTTCAAGGAAAGAAAGAGACTGAAGAGATATTCTGGTTATGTTGCATATATGATGAAATTGATTGAATTCGAACCATATACATTCAAGGAAGTTGTGCATCAAGAGGTTTGGAAGAAAGAAATGCAAGAAGACTATCAATCCATGATGAATAATTGGGTTTGGGAAACTGTTCCTAGACGTAGTGAAAATTCCGTTTTCACATTCAATTTGATCTATAAGATAAAACATGTTTTTGATGGAATATACATAAGTACAAAGCAAGAATCGTTGCAAGGGGTTTCTATGAAAAGGAAGGCAGTGATTATGAAAAAAATTGTGCACCCACAACAAGGTACACTACCATTAGATCATTGGTTTCATTTGCTACTACAATGGTATGGAATATCCATTAAATGGATCTGAGGACCACATTTTTTAATGGGACCATTGATGAGGAAGTATACATAGAATAATCAGAAGGTTTTGAAGTTAATAGCATGGACTCTCTTATTTGTAGAATTGAGAAGGCCCTATATGGTTTGAAGCAAGCACCTATGGCATGGTATGCAAGGATGGATGCATATCTACATAGAATTGGGTTTGTGAAGAGTTATGCTAATCTGAATCTCTACATCAAGGTTGTGAATGATGAGCCTGTAATTATTTTACTTTATGTGGGTGATCTACTCATCAAAGGTGTGGAGTAAAGAATAAAAAAATGCAAGAAGATGTTGGCAACTAAATTTGTAATGAAGGATCTAATACTAATGCACTATTACCTAGGTCTAGAAGTGTGGTGTAGACCTAGGGAGATATATTTGGGGCAAGGAAAGTACATCATCAAGTTGTTGCAAAAATTTGCGATGATGGATTCCAAGACGATGACTACTCCTATAATCACTAATCTCAAGAAGTTAAGGGACCCTTACTATAGCCTCGTTGATCCTACCTCCTATTGATAGTTGGTGGTTTCCATAATGTATCTGGTAAATACTAGATGAGATATATCCTTTTCAGTAAACATTCATAGTGAGTTACAGTTGGAGCCTCGTCATCATCACTCGATAACTGCTAAACATATATTGATGTATCTTTGTGGCACTATATATCACTGCCTAAAGTATGATTGTAAGGAAATAAAGATAATTGGCTTCATAGAAGCTTATTGGGGTGGCAATGAGACTGATGGAAGGAGCACTATGAGAGGATGTTTTAGTCTGGGAGCCACTATGATCTCATGGATGAGTAGAAAGCAAGATCCCGTTGCGTTAAGTAGTGCAGAGGCAGAATATGTGGTTGCATGTGAAGTAGGAAAGGAGGTTTTTTGGTTAAGGAAGATTATGACATATTTGTTTGATAAGTCTCCGGGTCCTACTATTATTAATTGCGACAATAAAAGTTGTATCAAGATTTCTGTAGATCACGTGTTTCGTTATAGAACAAATCATATTAAAAATAAGTTCCACTTTATTAGGAACCTAGTACAGGATGGGATCATGAGGTTGGAGTATGTCTCGACAAGTGAACAGGTAGCAGACATACTAATAAAGGCTTTTCCAAATAAGATGTTTGAGTATCTGAGAAAACTTCTCAGTTTGGTACACATTGTTGATTGTATTGAGGATAAGGAAATGGAAGAGATTTGCTTAGGCTTTGTGAGTGAAGCATTGTTTGGGAAGACATCCCACTAGCACTTTGAGTTGATGTTAGGTCCCAAAGTAGGGAGGGTGGCATGGGTCATAGAGCTCTGACCATGGATATGCACCTAGGTCCCTGGGTTGGTGGTTAGCAAGTAATCTTGATGGTACCTAGAGGGGATGAAAGCTTGAGTCCACATTATTCCCACTTGGATAGATTTCCCTAGTCAGGAATCTAGTCTATGGCATTGTGGTGCCTAAACAATTGAGAGATCAATGGATAGATCTCCCTGGTGAGGAATCTAGTCCATAGAATTGTGGTGCCTAAAGTTATTCATTGTTCATATAGTTTGAGATATTTTATTCTATTTGTATATGATGAATACCTCACCAGTCGTTTAATGTATTTGAGTCATCATGAAATGTACTTGTCAAAAGAATAAAGAAAATATTTTTTATTATTGTAACAATGACTTATTAAAGCATGGGTTTCATGCTCGGGTCATCATTATATTAGTTAAAGTCCCCATTGTGGACTCCTAGAATTAATATTGAGTTTATAGAGTAATTATATATTCAAAGAGACCCTTCTTGGGATTTTGAATCATGTAAAAAGATTTATTATTGAGTCAAATATAATTTATGTATCCTTCGCACCAAATCAGCCTATAAGAGATTGATGCAGGAGCATTCAACCCAAGGAAAATCATTGTATTTTAGTAGACATAGGGGGGTCATGTGTTTTAGGGAAGTGGGTTTCCTAAATCTCAAATTAATGTAATATTTAGTCTTTTAAGTGATTAGAATAGGAATTAATTAGATTTGTGAGGATGTTTGTAAATGCTCTCGAATAAAGGAGAACATGAGTGGTTAATAATGACAAGAGACTTAGAAGTCAATTATAACTCTAAACGTAGTGTCATGATTCGAGGAACTAGAGAGAGTTCTTAGGAATTAATTGAAGTTAGAATTGGACATAGAGGACATTTAGGAGTTAGTTCAGTAGATCTAGGATTTGAACCAGAATTAGTTCAACAGAACCTTTCTGGGATTAATGTAAGCCTACGGGCAGAGTAAGGGGGGGCCACCGATATTCAATATCAGGCTTATGAGAGACAGAAAGTCTTGATATGTAATCATTTGTTTATACATATATATACAGAGGTTTAATTCCTAACTATGTAAGTGTGTGAAACAAGTATTTAATGAATGAATTACATGTAAGTTATGAATTCGTAGGTTCTATAACAGAAGGTTGTAGGCAGAGTTCTGTACATACGTAGAGGAGAGAATGATTTAGAGGAATCATAAGGGATCTTTGAATCCAACTGAAGGATCAGAGTAAGCTCTGGAGAGGTAGCGAAGGGAGAATTCATGGAGTTAAGCTCAAAGGAAGCAGAAGAGCGGAAAACCGAAACCCTAATGAAAAACCAAAAACCAAAAGGAAAAACATTGAAGGACAAAGTAAAGTCAAAGGAAAGAAACAAGTCGAGAAGTGAAGAGGTGATGCATAAGAATCGTTGGATCTCATAGCTCAACGGTCATCGCATGAGAGAAGAGCGCGGGAGATAACTGACAAAAGGGCAGGTTTACAAGTGGAAGTTTTATTTTGGGTGATGTTTAAATGGTAAGTAGTATGGAAGGGTGAGTGTTCGATTCCACTCACCATTCGACATGTAGAAAAAAAGTGGTGAAGGGAAACCGCTTTATCAGGCGGTTAATCCCCGTGTTCGTTGTCTATCCAAAACCAACATCAATCGTCAGATATGAAGAAGGAAGATTGACGACGGAGGGTCATCGTTCTGTTCTGTTGATCAGGTGGAAGTCCTACCTTCGGATTGAGTCTAGATCGACGGTCATAATTTGATCACTAATCAGAATTTGAATGGAGAGTGCAATGGAAAGGTGATGGATGAGTGTGGACCCGACGATAATTATGAACGTGAGTTTATAATGTTTGAAGTCTAGCCTATGTGTTTCGGTCGGGTTATTCCTTTCTATTCCGATATAATTGAAGTTTCGTGGTTAAAGGTAAGTTTATGCGATAAATTCTATGTAACCAATGTTTAGAGAGGGAATGTTATATATGTGGTTAAAATGGTTAGCGAAAGCTTAAACTAAGGTTTATGGGAGTGGATAAACCCTGATAGAAGGAAATGAAAGACTGGGCTATTGTAATGAATGGTTGTGTTGAGTTAATAAGGGGGCCTTAACCATTGATGGTTGTAGATTTTGACTCCTTATAGAGTTAATTTCCTGGGATTGATGTGTTTATGCATTTTATATGCATATTTTGGGTGTAAACAGGGGTAACCCTACATCATTTGGTATCAGAGAAGGTTTGTAATTGAAACAATTGGTGTTAAAACATAACAAAGAAATTCTATGTGAAAGAATTGAGAAGAAAGTTATGTGTCAAAGATGTTTATGCAGGCAAGGAAGGATTAGATTCTAATCCGACAGAAAGTAGACACATAGAGGTGATATGTAGCAGAACTTGCAGATGCAAGAAATAGAGGACAATCCATTCAAGGTACAGGTAGAATGGTGAAACAAGATCATGCTGAGATGTGAAAGATGAGGTGATGTGTTCTATTTTGATTTGAGAATGTGTGTTTATACATTGATATGCAGGTGACAGCATAAGAAGGTGTGAAGGCTGTAGCAATCTAGAGCAAGGAATGCTCAATTGGTTCCAAAGGAAAGAACCAAAGAGATTGTAAAAGACTGAGCTCAAAGGATAGAATCTTAGTGAGGCATATGTAACAAGGAGGAGACTTGTTACTGCAAAGGTATTGTTGCAGATCACAAGGGAAATTCCACAGAGGATGTGGGTAGAATTGCTAAGTAATGAAGGAAGTTGGTAAGACTTTCTAAGTGAAAGAAGAGGTGTTCAGAACCAAGTATTTCATTGTGATTGAAATACAAGAGGACAATTGTGTTCTTGATAAGTGTAGATGAGTCGAAGCCTAGAAGGAGTAGAGAGAAGTGCTCAAAGGAGGTTCTAGAGATAGAGAACCAAGGGCTTGCCAAAAGACCAAGTACAGAGGAAATCTTAGTGAGGTAAGTTGCAACAAGGATGACTTGTTGTTGCAAAGGCTTTAATGCAACTCATAGTGAGTGAGTGAGGAGCTCATGAAGATATAGAAGAAGAAGATGGCTACTGATAGTCATAGTAGAGGTTTTGAGGAAGACCATAGCAGAAGAAAGATGAAGAAATAGGATGCCAAGGCAAATGGAAAGAGGATGAGTCAATAGGAAATTGACAAAGAGATTGCAGAGTTAAAAGAACAACTCAATGCATTAAGGAGAATACTTGAGGAAAGCTAGAGACTAGGTTGGGTCTTGAGGAAGAAGCTAGTGAAGTGGCATAAGTTGCAGAGAAGGCTACAACAGAGGAAGTTAAGATGGCTGATGGAAAAACTCAAAGAAGCTGAGTTGGAAATGAAAATGGAAGTGTCCATTTGTGAAGCAGAACAGGGTGAAGTTCTGAGAGAAGATGAAGATGTAAGTATTGAAACTTCAAGTGAGGTCAGAGGGTCACATGGTTTTAAATCTGACAATTTGTGTATGTTTGCGGGTGAAACATGTAAAGAAGGACAATTTACTGATATTGTCATAAAGGAGGAAGAAGACAAGCATAATCTAAATTTTGTTCTGGAAGAAGATGAGATAGATAGGTCTCATATACAGTTGGGGAAAGATATCAAGCAACCAAGTGAAGGTCTTGAGGAGATTGAAGAGGAGACCATCGAAGAATTTTTGAATCATATGAAGGATATAGAGCAGCAAGGAGATATGATGGCTGAAACATCAAGTGGGACAATATGGTCTTATGTTCTTAAGACTGATAGTTTGTCTGTGGATGCAGATCAAATGAAGGAGAATATTAATGCAGATGGTGAGACAAGGATAGCTCTTGCAAAAGGTAAACAACAAGAGATTAAAGGCAAACTTGAAGAATAGACTATGTTAGCTGGAAACAAAGTAAAGGATCATCAGTTCACTATGATGATAGGCACAGTGGAAATAGCCATGGAAACTGTTGAGACAGTCAGTAAGAAATAAGGACATCTATTGAAAGATGTTAAGAAGGAAGAAGCCTATGCAAATGTTTTAACCTTGGGAGAAGGAACACTAACAGAGGAGTGTTTTGCAGAGGATGAGCAATCTTTTGGAGCTGTTAGAAGTATAGAAGAGTATCTCTGAGAAGATAAAAAATTTGATGTAAAGGAGGATGGAGAATGTCTATTAAATGAGAGAAGCAATGATTTATTGCAGCAGAAAGAACTTAATAATGCAATGATATTTGAAATTATGACAACACAGGAAGAATTTCTTGTGAAAGAAAGAGATGAAATTAAGTCTGAAGAGCCAATATGTGAAGCAACAATTGAGACTGTTGAACCTTTCGATTTTCAAATTGATAAGTTGTTTATAAATGCAAGAATTATAAGTGATGATGAAGTGCTTATGAAGTGTCACAGAGAAATTGCATTGCTGGAATATTTTCTCAAAAATTCAGAGTATGATAGTGTGATCACAAAAGAAGGAGTTCACTATAGTGGACAAGAGAAGGAAGACATCATTAGAGAAGATGATGTAGGGGAGAGACTAGTTGACAGACTCTTGAATTCTTTTGAGAATTCAAAACAGCATACTGATGTGCTAACATAGGAGAAAGAAACAGAGCAGCAAATTGAATTGTTGCAAAGGAAGATAAGGCACAAAAGCCTTATGTTTTTTATTGTAACAAGTGTTTTGTGAGTGTAGGTTTTGTTGCAGATGCTGAAGGAAATTTGGCACCAATGAGCAACCAAATAAAGATGAAATAAGAAGATTCTATGGAAGAATTCAATCCATGGAACAAAGATGCTCAATTGCTAGAGAGAATGCTAGAAAGTCATGATTTAGTGCAGACATAAATAATCATGAAAGAGGGTAAGGATGAAAGGGAGGCAACAAGAATAACAGAACAAGTAAGAATGAGAGGAAGAGTAAGAGTAAGTGATAGCATTCGACAACTCCAAGAAGAAGAACAACAGATTGAAGAATTATTGCAGCGAGTGATGAAATGGGCCATAGGGAGGAAAATGATAGGAGCAAGAAACATGATCAATCAGAATTTGAACTTGATTGACAAGGAGAGGAAGATGAAATAGAAAATAGCAGACATACAACAACAACAAAGGTGTAGAGCTTTCAGACAGTTACAAACTAAAGTTTTGAACCCTGGAGGTTTTCTATCAATACATGAAGACACATGATCAGAAGATCACGAATATTTTCTACTTTGGGAGTCTGATGCAGGAGCATTCAACCCAAGGAAAATCATTATATTTTAGTAGACATAGGGGGGTCATGTGTTTTAGGGAATTTGGTTTCCTAAGTTTCAAATTAATGTAATATTTAGGATTTTAAGTGATTAGAATAGGAATTAATTATATTTGTGAGGATGTTTGTAAATGCTCTCGAATAAAGGAGAACATGAGTGGTTAATAATGAAAAGAGAGTTAGAAGTCAATTATAACTCTAAAGGTAGTTTCATGATTCGAGGAACTAGAGAGAGTTATTAGGAATTAATTGAAGTTAGAAGTGGACATAGAGGACATTTAGGAGTCAGTTCAGTAGATCTAGGATTTGAACCAGAATTAGTTCAACAGAACCTTTCTGGTATAAATGTAAGCCTACAGGCAGAGTAAGGGAGGGCCACTGATATTGAAGATCAGGCCTGTGAGAGACAGAAAGTCTCGATATGTAATCATTTGTTTATACTTATATATACAGAGGTTTAATTCCTAACTATGTAAGTGTGTGAAACGAGTATTTAATGAATGAATTACATGTAAGTTATGAATTCGTAGGTTCTGTAACAGAAGGTTGCAGGCAGAGTTCTGTAGATACGCAGAGGAGAGAATGATTTAGAGGAATCATAAGGGATCTTTGAATCCAGTTGAAGGATCAGAGTAAGCTCTGGAGAGGTAGCGAAGGGAGAATTCATGGAGTTAAGCTCAGAGGAAGCGGAAGAGCAGAAAACCGAAACCCTGAAGAAAAACCCAAAACCACAAGGAAAAACACTGAAGGACGAAGTAAAGTCAAAGGAAAGGAACGAGCAGAGAAGTGAAGAGGTGATGCATAAGAACCATTAGATCTCATAGATCAACGGTCATCGCATGAGAGAAGAGCACAGGAGATAACTGACGAAAAGGTGGGTTTATAAGCAGAAGTGGTATTTCAGGCGAGGTTTAAATGGTAAGTGGTATGGAAGGGTGAGCACCCGATTCCACTCACCATTCGACATGTAGCACAAAGGTGGTGAAGGGAAACCTCTTTATCAAGTGGTTAATCCCTGTGTTCATCGTCTATCTGAGACCAACATCAACCGTCAGATATGAAGAAGGAAGATTGACGGCAGAGGGTTGTCGTTCTATTCTATTGATCGGGTGCAATTCTTACTGTCGGATTGAGTCTAGATCGATGGTCATAATTTGATCGCTGATTGGAGTTTGAATGGAGAGCACAATGGGAAGGCAATGGATGAGTTTAGACCCGATGACAATTATGAACGTGAACTTATAATGTTTGAAGTTTAGCCTATGTGTTTCGATCGAGTTATTCCTTTGTATTTTGATATAATTGAAGTTTCGCGGTTAAAGGTAAGTTTATGTGATAAATGCTATGTAATCAATGTTTAAAGAGGGAAGGTTATATATATGTGGTTAAAAGGGTTAGCAAAAGCTTAAACTAAGGTTTATGGGAGTGGATAGATCCCGATAGAAGGAAATGAAAGACTGGGCTATTGTAATGAATGGTTCCGTTGAGTTAATAAAGGGGCCTTAACCATTGATGGCTGAAGATTTTGACTCCTTAGAGAGTTAATTTCCTTGGATTGATGTGTTTATGCATTGTATATGCATACTGTGGGTGTAAGCGGGGGTAACCCTGCATCATAGATCAAGTTGGCCTAAGGACACTTATTAACCCTCACATGGGGTTTATAAATAGAAGCAAGTTGAAGTCATTTGGAGCATCTTATCTCAACCTAGTTTGATATATCAAGAGTAGATGGAGAAGTGCGATGTAGGACGAAGTGGTTCTAAAGAAGCTGAATGAAGTTTGATTTTGGGGAAGTCTAAGGATAAGAATAAAATAGAATTTTTGGTGCCTCTCTCTCTGTCTCTTTGTTTTGTGCCCTAGTTTGGGATAAAGAAGTTTTCCAAGTTTCACTGATGCCAAGAGATGCTTGATTTGAGAAGCTGCTACCTATTCAAAGTTGTTGGAAAGGAGGTCATAGATCTGGGAGAATGAATTGGTATGGATGGAAGGTTTGGTATTTGTCTAGGGTGAAGCGTATCAAAAAATAATATTGAAATGAATAATTTTCTTGATTGGCTTTTCCCCTCAAGGGGGTTTTTTCCTGGGCATAGTGCCTGCACCTTGTGTCTCCTGTTTTGGGATATTCATACACAAATAATATGGTAATTTCTTTATGAAAGATAAGATAATAAAGAAGTAAAAGAAGCCAAAACACTCACAAGTAATTATCAAGAAAGGAGAATCAAAACCTAATATAACTTCTTTGATTTTCCAACACATGGGACTCTTATTCCAAGTTAAATGTTAGGAAAAACATCCTAGTGTGGTTTTTAATTTGGTTTATTATGGCTAAGTAAATTAGAAAAGGTAATGGAA
Source organism: Pinus tabuliformis (assembly GCA_031772625.1). Lineage (NCBI taxonomy): Eukaryota > Viridiplantae > Streptophyta > Pinopsida > Pinales > Pinaceae > Pinus > Pinus tabuliformis. The sequence continues at coordinate 511,516,961 of CM062809.1, forward strand.
AAAGATTTGGAAAAGGAAAGAGACATTAATTGACATTTTAATTATGAAAATAATGGAAATTAGGAGAAAATGTATGTCAAAGGTGACAGGTTGCATATGAGGAGGAAAATGAAAGAAAATAATGAAGAAAATAGTGGCCTCAATAATAAAAAGGATTATGAGAATTAGTGCACAACCTTTTGTCAGTGTGAGACACTTTTTTCAATTCATTTTCGGATCTCTCTCTCTCTACCCTCTCTCTCTTAATCTCGGGTAGTTAGAGCATTCTTGGAGCACTCTAGAATTGGAGGAAAAAATGCAAAGGAAGGACAAGAAACCAAGCGGAATAAAAAGATCAAGAAAGAATCGCAGGATTAAGCGGCGACTGCAGGATTACTTGCATGTATCAAGTTGCATATATGATTTCCTTTCTAGTTTTGGCATGCATGGTACATGCTTGTATGTTTTTGGTTCTCTTGATGTCATCGGAATGGGTTTTTCCAGGTGTGATAATGGTCTTCAACCTTTCCTTGACATTTTTTGATAGCCATGGTGTGATGGGGTTCTCTTATTTTGGTTGAGTTGGATTGCTAGATGGATTCGAAGCTAAGTGGGGAGCTATTATGATTGGTCACAAGGAATAGGAATCTCGGGGTGGGATATATAGTAAATCTTGATTGTGAATACCCTCAATTTTTCTTAGGAATCCCTTGAACGGTAATGGAAGGATACACAATAAATCTGAGATGGTGGTGAGATCATACGTCTAGGAATCCCTTTACCAGTAATGGCAAGATACATGGTAAATCCGAGAGGGTGGTGACCTTGTTTTCCTAGGAATCCCTTCACTAGTAACGTTGGGATACATGGTAAATCCTAGATGTTAAGACAGATAAATTCCTCACGGTTTAGGTGAAGAGATTTGGAGGCGTCCATGCTTGTATAGGCCTAGTGATCAGGTGGGATTACGGTAAAGCTTGGTTGTATTGATGAGGGTTAGAAGCCTACAAATACCTTGGTGGGATATATAGTAAAGCTTGAGGAAGCCTTGCTTAGTTTTGTTGTGAGTCCCACATTCATGTTTGGAATATTGCATGGAGGTGATTGGCTGAAAGAAATATTTGGTTCAACCCAATCTATAGTTGGGTGGTTCATGGAAGTCCATCACATTGTTGGCTTATGCATTCATTCATAAGAGCTCATTATTCTTTGTTATTTCATGTGTAAATGTAATTGTTCATATGTGGTCTTATGGTTGTTATATCCTTGTTATTTATGTTGGTTATATGTTGGTTATAAGTATGGTTTATGATAGACTTTGATTATGGATCTCATCATGATTTGATTAGTACATGAGATGTGAATGAATATATGACCTAATAGATGATAATGTATCTATTGTGATAAGGCATCAATCCTTCTTTATGAATCTCAAATAAGTATGAGACCCCTATGCTCAGATATGTTGTTATGACCTGTAGATTTCATATTTGTGATATGTTTGACGAAATGCTTGTCATGGCTAGTAGGGGTCCAATCAAGTACTTCTACAAATGTTTGCATTAGTAGCTTTAATTCATGGTTATTTAACACTTTTGGAAGTTTCATGAAATTCTGTGCAGTTGCCTCAGTCTTGTCCCTAAAAATGTGGCATAAAATCTTGGGTGGTTGGCACAAAACTGCTTGAAAAGGCCATTGTCATAGGCATGTCTTGTTTTGGGATTGATTGGAGAGCCTCAGTCACATGCATGGCTTGTCATGGGAGCGGATGGGGGTCTAGATCAACAAAAAGATAAGTTGTCTCAGAGGTTATTCATTTGGAAGGGTTGATTGTCTCTTAAAGGGTCTATAGTTCCCGAGTAAGGTGATATTGGTTTTGTTTTGTCGGTTCCACTTACTTAACTATACATAGGGATTTGAATGACATCATAGTAGCCTCTCATCACATCTTTACTGCAGTGGACTGGTTAGCTTGGGTAATTGTGGAAGGAGGGTGTTAAAATATAATAGAATATTAATATAATAACTATATATATATATATATATATATATATATATATATATATATATATGGTTGAGAGTATATCAACCACATTAGTAAATATGGTTGTGCTAGTAAAATATAAACTTTCAATATAGTAAATTTTTCTATAAACTCAAATATTTTGTAAATTCAAATATTTTACAATTAAGGGATTAGTAAACCACATTGCAATCTTAATTATGTTATAGTTTGAGATATAGTTATTAATATATTAATATAATAACATAATAGTATATTAATATATAATATAATACTAATATAATAACCATATAAATATATAATAATATGGTTGAGCGTATATAACCTCCATTAGTAAATTTAGTTGTGTTAGTAAGATCTAAGATTTCTACCTCCTGAATTTCTTTATGAATCTATGTCAAATATTTTTATAGTTTGCACTAAGATATGGGAATCTTTTCCAACACATTGAGAAAACATAATTTCAATAATGAATTTTTTAAAATGAAGTTGCATGCATGTCATAAAGGATGAGATGCTGCTTGATAATTACCTTCCTTTTCTAGTTTGAACACAATTTATTGAAACTATTGTGCTCCACAGAAAAGAGAATTCATGTCTCATTGATCTAAAGTTATGAAACCACATCCAAAATATTCCATCTATAATTATTTGCATGGCCATAATAATATTATAATTAACGCTATATAAAAATATTTATATTATACTATATATCTATATATATATCTATATATATATTAGGATTATAATTATAATAATTATCAAATAAAATATATATTTATATCAATGAGTAATTAATTTTGATATATATATATATATATATATATATATATATATATATATATATATATTAGAAACCAAAATTTTATAAGTCAAATGTTATAATATTATATTTCGGGTTTGTAATATTATAAGCCAATGTTATAAATCCAAGCATTATAGGCCTCAATCTTATAAACTAATTTTTATAAACCTTTGGGATGAACCATATATTATAAGACCTAATATTAAACCATAATTTTGTAATGTCAAAATGTGGCATTGGATAAATTGCAATGTAATGTAACATTGCATCAATTATTGTCACATTATGACAAAGTTTGATCATGGTGAACAATTTAGTAATGACTATAAAGGTTGACTTTGTTTGACTTTGTTGACTAATGTGGTTGACTATGTTTCACTGTTAATATTAATCAATAATAATAAGAATAAGAATAAGAATAAGAATTTATGTTTAACTAAAGTTGAAGAGTGTTCATTGTCAAGCATACTCAACTAACATACTCGAAGTAGTCAACCACACTAGTAAATGTGGTTGGTTAATTTTGTAATGTCGCAATGCAACATTGGATAAGTTGCAATGTAATGTAAGATTACGACAATGATTATCACATTGCGACAATGTTTGTCACAATGCTATGTTGGATAGATTTTTGTACCAATATATTATAAACCCCAATGTTATAAACTAAATATTATAAAACCATTGTTATAAATCAAATACTATAAACCAATCCTATAAACTGAATAATATAAACCAAATATGATAAACCCAATATTTTAAATCCAATATGAAATTAAATATTATAAACCCTAATATTAAACCCTAATTTTGCAATGTGATGTAACATTTCAGCAATGATTGTCACATTGTGATAAAGTTTGATCATGATGAACAATTTAAGTAATGACTATAATGGTGGACCTTGTTTGACTTTGATGACTAATGTGGTTGACTATATTTCACTATAATAATAATAATAATAATTTATTTTTTTAGTGAAGTTAAAGAGTGTTCATTGTCAAACATAGTTGAACAAAGTCAACCACATTAGTAAATGTGGTTGGTTAATTTTGTAATTCCCTAACGTGACATTGGATAAGTTGCAATGTAATGTAAGATTGTGACAATGATTGCCACATTGAAGCAATGTTTTTCACAATGTGACATTAGATAATTTCTTACCTATATTATAAACCAAATGCTATAAATCCTAATGTTGTAAACCAAATATTATAAACCAATATGTTATAAACTAAATATTATATAAGAAGCTTTGTACACCCTAATGTTATAATCCGAATATTATAAACCAATGCTATAAAGAAAATACTATAAACACGACTGTTATAAACCACAATATTATAAACCAATGTGATAAACCATATCTTATAAATCTCAATGCCATAAACCAAATACTGTAAACTCCAATATAAACTCAATATTATAAAATTAATATAAAACTAAATAATATAAACCCTAAATATTAAACCCTAATTTTGCAATGTTCAAATGTGACATTAGATAAATTGCAATGTAATGTAATATTACGACAATGATTGTTACATTGCAACAAAGTTTGATCATGGTGAAAAATTTAAACAATGACTATAAAGGTTGACTTTATTTTTATTTGTTTGACTAATGTGGTTAACTATTAATATTAATCAATAACATAATAGCCATTTATGTTTGACTAAAGTTGAAGAGTGTTGACTATCAAACATAGTCGAACATAATCAACCACATTACTAAATGTGGTTGGCTAATTTTCTAATGTCACAATCCAACGTTGGATAAATTGGAATCTAATGTAAGTTTATGACAAGGATTGTCACATTGTGACAATATTTGTTACAATGCGAGGTTGGATAAATTTATGTACCATTCAAATGTCACAACATGTTTGATTATGAATATTAATTCATAATATTGATGAGAGAGTATGTTTGAATCAAGTTGAAGATTATCATTAACTATTTCAACATTGACCATAAATGTTGACTTTCTTTGATTGTGTTTGACTGATGTGGCTGATTGTGTTATAAAAAAGTTGTTACAAATCATAATGTTATAAACCAAATAATATAAACACAATATTAAACCCTAATACTGTAATGTCGAAATGTGACATTACATAAATTGCAATGTAATGTAACATCGCAACAATTATTGTCACATGGCAACAGAGTTTGGTCATGGTCAAAAATTTAATAGTGATTATAAATTTTGACTTTGTTTGACATTGTTGACTAATGTAGTTGACAATGTTTCAATATTGATATTAATGAATAATAATAAGAAGAAATTATGCTTGACTGAAGTTGAAAAGTGTTGATTGTCAAACATAGTCAACAAGCATAGTTGAACATAGTTAACCACATTGGTAAATGTGGTTAAATAATTTTGTAATGTTGCAATGTGACCTTGGATAAATTCCAATGTAATGTAGGATTGTGACAATGATTGTCATATTGTGACAATGCTTGTCATAATGGAACATTGGACTTTATTCTATACCATTTGAATGTCACAACATATTTGATTATGAATATTAATTGATAATATTAAAAGGAGATTATGTTGGACTGAAATTGAAGATTATAGTCAACTATTTAAACATTGACCCCAATGTTATAAACAAAATGTTATAATCAAATGTTATAAACCTCAATGTTACAAACCAAATATTATAACCCCCAACATAAATAATATATTATAAACCCAATATTATAAACTTAATATTAAACCAAATACTATAAAGCCCAATAATAAACCCCAATTTTGTAATGTCAAAATGAAACCTTGGATAAATGTTGATTCATAAACTCAAATGTTATAATCCAATGTTATAAAACAAATATTATAAACCCCACTGTTAGCCAAATTTTATAAACCATTAAATTATAGAGAAAATAATATAAACTCCAATGTTATAAAACAAACACTAACCAACTGTTACCAACCCTAATTTTATAAACCAAATATTATAGTCCTCAACATAAACCCAATATTATAAACTCAATATTAAAATCTATATATAAACCAGATATTATAAACCCTAATATTAAAAGCTAATTTTGTAATGTGAAAATAAAACATTGGATAAATGTCATTTTTGACAATGGTTGATCACGTTCAATCAGAGAGACCTTGTTTGGTAGTGCTAACCAATCTAACCTTGGTTGACTGTAGCCGATGATTAGGAATGGGAAAGCAAAGGTTTTTCTTGGTTGAGAAGCATATTGATGCTTGAGCAAGGTTGATTATGGTTCAAGATGTATATTAAATCCTAATATAAACCCTAATATTGTAAAAACCACATTATTTTTATATAAAATAATTTTAAAATAATGCAACTCTTTCTAAACTAAATGACTTTGGAAAAGCATGGAAACATGCTCAAAATATTTCATTACATATTAACATGGAACAAGTGAAGTAAATACTTCTAGAACATTCTTTTCCACGATTAATAAACCGAAATATAATATAATTACCTACTATCATTATTATAATTATAATTATAATAATTACTCAGTAAGGCATTCCCTTTGATAGAAAATCCCCACCTATTGTGCGTCATCAATCTTGTGTGTTAGACGATTAGAATATTTCCCATGGTTGGATCATCATAGGCAGTGGTGAATGTTGTGTTTAACCTACCACAATAATTTTGGACTAACCACCTATGTGTCTCTTTATGAACATACCATCTTCATATAGTTATCATCAATAACCAAAACCCAAGCACATTGATGAATTCGGTATTTGAAAGCCCTGCAAAATTGATTCCAGATGAGATACTGGGTTGACTAGCACAAACAATTACCACTAGTAACCAATCCCAAGTGCATTTATGAGTTCTAAAGGCCTTCAACCTGAGTTACTAAACCAAAGTGTTATTGATCAAGCCTCAAGAAAGGATTCAAAGGTCTCTCTCTTTCAAGTTATTAAAATCGTACATGACAAGCAAGATTTGAGTTTTATAGAGAAGGTTTTTCTTCTAGAAGAGAATATTCTTTGTCTTTGTAATCAAACTGTACCTAATTCTACATAAAACCAATGCCTTGATATCAAAATCATATTTAACTCCTAAAATCAACAATCCTTGCCGACAATTGGCTTCTATAGGGACAAGCCAATCATGGGTAAAATATTGAAGGAGATGGGTGTTATAGATCATTCTATTAATGTGTAAATACATGAAGACAAATTTGAACTGGATTTGAACATTTGTCTTTTGAATCATTTCGTATTTTTTTTCTATTCGCGTCAGGGTACCCATCTCAATGATGTATCAAGGAAACAAGTTTCTTGCAATTTCATATGGTATGTAGTGGATCTTTTCACCATGATGATGTTTTTTTGTGTGCTAAAGAAAATAAAATTATAGAAGGTTTGTCTGCTACTATCACCACCACTTCTTGTAGATTGGAAAGAACTTAGAGGCTCGAGATAAATCATGTCCAAATTTATAAAAATGATGTCAAGGTTTCTCCCAAGTTCAACCTAAACATAGGAATGTATATCAGTATGACGCTTCCTTAAGGTCTCACAATACAAAAACATACATTGTTCTTGGTTGAAGGATATCACAGATGTGATTTTCTCATATCTAATTATAAATGGTCATGAAAGTATTTTTGTCCTTATTTCAAAAAGGTTAGTGTCATTTCCCTTCGTTCTGTGTTGGAGTAGATGTCCAAAGATTATGATCTTGATTTTCACTCATATCAACAATGAAGAATTCACTTCTCTTTTAAAGCATTCTTCATTGCTAGAGTTCAAGAGTTATAAAGACATGGAGAATTCTATCCAACATCGTCATAGAAAGAGTTGGAAGTGATACATCTAATCAAAGCTTCATGAATTATAACAACAAATCTTGCAGAATTTTCTCCAGATTCTACCTGAGTACTGCAAATTTGTTCAATATATCCCGGACTCAACGTCTAAAGAGATGGATCATATTGGAGATGATAAGATTCCTATTAAAATAGATAGGTTCAAACAATTGAGACATCAATTGACTACTATTTTGGGTTCCAAATCAAGTAATAAAAAATTGATTTTCACTAGCATGAAGATTAAATACAACATATAAAAGAGGTTTTTACCTACTCCAAATCTAGACATACCACTGTACCCTTCGACCAATTTGACAACTATTATTTAAGATAAAATCTCTTCTCAAATGTATAATTCATATACATGAGCGGGACACTTGAATGTTGGTGGGGTTAATATCACAACGCCCAAATTACACAAACCTTACCCTAGCTAGGAGAAAATGCAACAAACATCATCATTTCTAAATTCTTTGGCTAAAAGGCCACATGTGGGTTATGTATTCCTTCAACCAATTCCTCACCAGGGGAATCTTGACCTCTAAAATTGGCCTCTTGATGAAATTATAAAATAATAGTGGAAATAATAAATAAGATTAGATTACATCTCAAATTTTAGAGGGAAAAAACAAAAAACTATTTTTTCAACTTATCTCTGTATGGGTTTACTAAAATTTTGAGAGTAAACAATCGTTGGATGAAAAATTTGATTCCTCATCCAAGGAGTACCTATGTTGCATACTTTCGATGGACCATACGACACGAAAAATGAGAAATACATGAAAAACATTATTGCAATTACGTTTTTTCATGTATTTCTGATTTTTCATGTAGGAGGGTCCATCAGAAGTATGCAACATGCATACTCCTTTGATGATGAATTGAATTTTTCATCCAACGAGTACTCCCACTCGAAATTTGAGTGAAACCTTAGGGAGATAACTTGAAAATAGGAGTTGAAAAAATAGTTTTATTATTTTATTATTTTTTAACCTTTTTAATTTTTTACTACAAAAATGGTGAATCATCCCCCATGGTTGACATCTTCATCCTGAATCGTATTGGTTCTTATAAAGTTTATTTTGGTTGTACATTTTTCTTACGAGGAACATTTTAGACCTTAAAATCCCCCTAATGTGATTTCCATCTCGCTCCGACTGCTAAACTATTGTTGCATGAACCAGCACATCCATGAGCATGAGCACGAGAATTGGAGATACTTGAATGCAGGTGGGTGAAACATCATCAACAGGATTTTTCTTACCCTACAACCCACCTTTGACTAAGGGTTTAATTTTGATCTGATCACTTTCAAAGATAAATTTTATGAATTTTTAGTTATTTAGCAATGTCATCCATTGTAATCAATTGGTCTTTGATTTACTCAGGTTGATAGACCATTAAGCAACCCGTTAAGTTTTTTTTCACTCGCAAATGACATGAGCTCCATAAGGATGAGTAGGTGCAAAGTCCCAGGAAATTTTGTTGGAAATTTGAATTTTTACCCCTTAATCCTGGTAACTAATCCAAGAAAAATGTATCTTGAATCCTAGAACTAACTATCAAGAATCCGTTAAAAAAACTAATTATTTTGTTATCAACAACCAACTTTTTCCTACCCTACAACCCACTTTTACTAGGGTGTAATTTTAGTTAGATCACTTTCGAAGCTGAATTGTATGAATTTTTGGTTATTTAGAAATGTCATCCATTGTATTCAATTGGTCATTGATTTACTCAGATTAACACACCATTAAGCTATCTGTGAAGGTTTTTCTTACTCGCAAATGACCTCAGCTCCATAAAGATGAAGTAGGGTGCAAAGTCCTGAGCAATATTGTTGGAAATTGGAATAGTTAACCCTGAAGCCTCGTAACTAATCCAAAAGAATGTACCTTGAATCCTAAAACTATCTATAATGAATCAGTCATGAAACTAATTATTTTTTCTTGGTTACAAAGTTATTTTATTTTTGGGAGAATATACAATGAAAACTATAAAATTATTAAATTTAATATTATAAGAAATGCTATATTTTTTTTAAAATAAAACTAAAGTCTCGTCGCTTTACAAATGTTCATAATATATAGTCCTCATGCTTTTGATAACTATAAATGTCGTGACATTATAAGGAATGTTCGGTCAACCAGAGGTCTTTTATATTTCAACCAGCATATATATAAAATAGTAGTGTTTGAGGATAACGTGGAAGCGGTGCGGGCCACAGATTGTTATTACGTGCCAGTTAGCGAAATGTGGATGGTTTTAAAAAACTAGAGAATCACTTTGCGATAACCCCTGTCGTGGTTTTAGAAAAATTGAGTGGGGGTGTCGTAGTCAACCACACTTGTTATTTGGTATTGGGTGGTTTTGATGAAACCATTTTGCGACAGCCTCTGCCACTTAAACCTCGATTGTTTTGTCCCGTCGCAATTTGTTGATCTGGGCATGCGAGGATGTGGATCGTCGAAGATTTTATTACTAGTTTTGCAAATAACTTTATTTTGATGATAACCACCTCCAAATATTTTGTGATCCGAGAACTCCATGACAACAGATTGTCCTTGGCAAACATTTTAAAGCATGGTTACGTATTTTGATATAATTGACAGGTATTTTTCATTATTGATTTTCATGACAAATAATACACTGCAAAATCCATGGATCACTCAAAGAACAATCAGATTTAACTTTAATTTGAAAACTGAGTTTTGTTTTTCATGCTGCTACTATTGCTAGATAGTTTCTTTTTCCAGGTACTTAAGTGTGTCACCTCTGACTTGTTTAACTGTGTTTCCATCAAGATGCTAACAATGTGTAATTCTAAATCATCGATAAGAAAGACTGCACCTGGAATAGCCATCCTTCAAATCGAAGTCCACTTTGGCTATGGAAACACTCCATTTGAATTGCAAGGAGTTTTTACACAAGGAGAACCCACAATGGTAATCAAAAGCAACAAATATGGTAGTGGGATGGATAGCACAAAAGGTAGGAGCCAATAGCAGAAACCCTGATTGAAAATTCTTATTTCAAACCTCGCGTGATTTGGTGTTGAAACTTATCAAGGTTGAAATTTCATAGTACACGAAATCCAATTCTTTAAACTATTCCTTTATCCATTTTCACAATTTCAATAAAGAATATTAATGATCTTTTATATATTTTATTCTTATCATCCCCCGATAAACAATTTTCCCATCAAATTCATTCTTGATGTTGACTATTATTGTTCTTCAATTAAAATTGACGATGATTCTTAAGTTTAATCAAATAATTTAGTTTTCAATCTTTTTTAAGTGTGTATAAATCATTGTAATATTAGTGTTTTATGAAATAATTTTTTTCAGCCTTGTTGATGTGGTCCCAATGATTAGGTAAAAAAATTAATCTCACAAATTTTATGGTCTAATCCAGAATAAAGATATATATGCTCGTGCCAAGGCTATATGCTTGTGAACTGCTTTAAACACAATTTTTTTAATTAAAAATAAAACAAATAGTAAAGTACATTATGAAATGAAATTATCTCTCCCTTAGGCATATTGAACACTCCAACTATGGAATGAATCGAGGGGTATTTTTAATTAAAAATAAAACAAATAGTAAAGTACATTATGAAATGAAATTATCTCTCCCTTAGGCATATTGAACACTCCAACTATGGAATGAATCGAGGGGTATTTTTCAACTTGATGATTTCCAAGGGTTTCAACTTGCAAGAAAGAGATCAGGCAAGTTGAACATTCCAGCTATGGAAAGAATCGAGGTGTCCTTTTCAAGATGATGATTTCAAAGGGTCTCAACTTTTTCGAAAGGTCTCTTGCAAGAAAGAGATCAAACAACAAATTGCGAAATCAAGCAAGTTGAACATTCCCGCTATAGGCAAGTTGAACATTCCAGCTATGGAAGGAATTGAGGTGTACTTTTCAAGATGATGATTTCAAAGGGTCTCAACTTGCAAGAAAGAGATCAAACAACAAATTGCGAGGTAATGATAAGGTGGCCACTTCAATTTTTGTTAAAACTGCTTTTGCAAGAAAAGTCGAGCGTGCAACTTGTTCCGACTTGGAAGGATAAGAGATCAATGGCTCATAAAACATAATGATAATTTCAACTTGCAATAGGTAGGTAGGAAGTAAACAAACGATTTCGTGCTTGTCTTCATCATTTTCTCCACTTTTCTACTCTTTCGCTTTGGTGTTGGTAGAAAGGAAATAGATCAAGTTGAGCCTCGCCCACACCAGATTCCTTAATCATCTTTGTATTGCAATTTGGGTATCTCGTTTTATTTTATTACAAACAAACAAACAAACGCACATGCATGTATATAGAAACGGATAACGAGCGTGACCATTATGATCCTGACGGGCTTAGAAGAGGGGTTTCCACAACACTGGCGCGGGAAAGAAGGGGTAGAAAATCGCAACATATGGTTTCTTAATAAGCTTTGTCTTGCAATTTGGGTATCTTGTTTTATTTTATTACAAACAAACAAACGGACATGCATGTATATAGAAACGCATAACGATCATGACCATTATGATCCTCACGGGCTTACGATCATGACCATTATGTTCCCGACGGGCTTAGAAGAGGGGTTTCCACTATGCTTGCGTGGGAAAGCAGGGATTTAAAATTAAGGTGAAAAATATGGTCACTTGGAATATGGAAGGAAAAAAATAATTATCGGTTTAGGTATTTTTGGTTAGCAGAGAAGCTCATTTTACAGTCCATTATAAGACTATGTGTAAGTTTGTCTATTACTATCTGTTTAAAATAAAAATTATGTTCTAAATAGAAAAATAGTGTCAACTATAATTTTAAAAAAATATGTTGTAAAGTAATTAGAAGTAAAAAATAAGTATGAACTAGATGTTTAAATCTTATAATTTTCAAAAATATTTCAACAGTAAATCTAAATAAACTATTTGAAAATCTATGTTAACTAATGTCAATATCAACTTCATATATATATAGTTAAATTTTTATTTGGTTTTATATATACTCTATTTAGCATTCAAAACTACAATTTTAATAATGAAAATAAAATATTGTATTTTGCACTAGAAAAAAGTTCACACTAGAAAAAATTTGATTAATTACGCCGATATTAAATCCACACTTTAAAAAAATCTATAATAATATGTTAATTTGACCCTCTCCACCCATGTTAAATCCATACTTAAAATGGAGCTATAATAATATCTGTAAAATATCTCTGAAATTGAGCAACAATGTATATATGAAAGTAACAATTCAGAGTAATTTTTTTATATTATTATTTTCCTATGTTACAGTGTTAAATAAGGATAGTATAATAAAATTTACTTTGTCTTTGTTTAGTTTACAGTGTTAAATAAGGATAGTGTTAGCAGCCGAAATTAATTTCAAAATACTCTGAAATCTTATAGAAAATAGTGAAGTCAGTTGTTTGATGTGGCTAGCAAATTATATTGGTAAAGTAGACAGCATAACAGAGTTTAACGAAAAGATTATAAAAATAATTAAACTGGTACCTATAAATAATTGTTTTATTTTGAATTTAAGTTCATTATTTTCTACCTGGGGATGGAAACAATGTAAAATCTGAAAAAAAAAATAAAAAAAATAGATATTTAAGGGTTAAATCTCCAGTTTATTAATAGTCACATGTAAGGAGGAGAACTGCCAGAGGAGGAATAAAAAAAACGATTCATTTTCCATTTTTCATTTATTAATAGATTACTAATGGCTACAAATAACTATTCTATTTTGAATTTGAATTCATCTTTTTGAACTTAAGGATGGATTTCGTATTAGTGACTGTGAATGATCCATCAGCCCCGTGTAATGCAATGCATTGGGCTGAGTATTATGCAAAGTCTTAAAAGATCATTTCTTATTGTAAAGACTTGAATAAACATTTTCATAATTATCATATCTCCGTTTTTCTTGAAGTTTTAGTTATTGTGAAAATAAATAACGCAAATATTTCAAAGATTTTAGAACGTTTTCGATAAATGTGTGTATATCAATTACATTAGGAATGCTATGAAAATTGAAGTTACATTCATTAGTCCCAAAAGTTCACATTCTACATTCAACTTTATAAAACGTTCACAGAAATTCTCACTCCAATGTCTGACAATAGAAACCAAAACATGCATGAACGTGTAAAATTACCACCAATTTATGAACCAGGATCAAAGCTTGACGTTATTTATTTATAAAGCATAACGCATAAAACACTTGAATGTGGTTTCTTGTTTCATTTCTCGTGACATAACTTTACACATTAGAATGTCTAGAGCAAGGGGTGGTGGGCGGAGCGTCAACCCTTTTGAGTCGAAGGCCATATTGCACAATAGAGTCGTCACATCACAAGAGGAACCCACATTGGTAATAAAAAACAACAAAGCTGGTAGTGGCACGGATAGCACAAAACATAGCAGCCAATAGCAGAAACCCCAATTGAAATTTTTTATTTCAAATCTTGGGTGATCTGATGTTGATACATATCCAGGTTGAAATTTCAAAGTGAGATAGTACACGAAATCTAATTGTTTAAAATATCCTTTTATTCATTTTCACAATTTCAATAAAGAATATTAATAAGCTTTTATATATTTTATTCCTATTTGATTAGTAAATCACTGCGCGATAAACAGTTTTCCCATTAAATTAATTCTCGATGTTGACTATTATTGTCCCTCAATTAAAATTGATGACGATCCTTAACTTTAATCAAACAATTTAGTTTTCAACCTTTGTTCGGGTATGTATAAATGGAGTCGTCTAATGAAAGAAGGAATTGTCTGGACGGTCAAAAGTGGCTGGAATTTGGGCAAAAAATTTTCAAAAAATCTTGTAGAGGCAGAGTCTTAATCGTGTTTTTGATGTGGAAATGAATTCAGCACCATCAAAAAAATCTAGAACACCTAAAATTTTAAAGTTTAACAACTATAAATTAGGTTTACAAAAATCCTTGCCAGATTTTCTGTAAATGTACCAGGAATTGCCATAACTTTCTGAACAACTCCTTCGCCTCATTAAACTACGCGTGTACAAACCATCGTAATATTGGTGCTCCATGAAATTAGCTCTCCCATTAGACAAGTTGAGCATTCCAGCTCTGGAAGTAATCGAGGTGTACTTTTCAAGATGATTATTTCGAGTGGTGTCAACTCGCCAGAAAGCGATCAAACAACAAATTGCGAGATAATGATGAGGTGGTCACTTCAATTTTTGTTGAAACTGCTTTTGCAAGAAAGGTCGAGCGTGCAACTTGTTCCGATTTGGAAGGATAAGATAGCAATAGCTCACAAAAGATAATGATAATTTAATTTCAAGTTGCAATAGGTAGGTAGGCAGTAAACAAATGATTTTGTGCTTCTCTTCATCATTTTCTCCACGTCTTATCCCTTTTGTTCTTCGTAGAAAGGAAATAAAAACAGAAGAAGAAGTTGAGCCTCGCACACATCACATGTGATTCCCTAATCATTATTGTTTGTACATTTAGATATTAATAGCTTGTTTTATTAAGTCTAAAGATTTATTTTACAGTACAATATGATGTGTAACATTGTAATTAGTCATAAAATTGAAATTTTGCTTAAATAGATTAATTTTTTTTTTTAATTTTAAAATTTTAAAATTAAATAACTATACCATATATTTAAATAATATCGATTTAACTATACTATATATTTAAATAATATCGATTTATAAAAAAATAGTTGGTTAAGAAATTAAATTCCTATAAACTCATGTTAAATC
Source organism: Pinus tabuliformis (assembly GCA_031772625.1). Taxonomy (NCBI): domain Eukaryota; kingdom Viridiplantae; phylum Streptophyta; class Pinopsida; order Pinales; family Pinaceae; genus Pinus; species Pinus tabuliformis. The sequence goes on from CM062809.1 coordinate 511,532,355, forward strand.
AATATTTAGAATCCAACAAAATGCATATACATTAAAAAAAAAAAAAAACAAATAACAACCATGGCCGTTATGATCCTGACGGGCTTGGAAGAGGGGTTTCCACAATGCTGGCGTGGGAAAGAAGGGGTAGAAAATTAAGGCGAAAAATATTCCGTTAGTGGGAACAGTATACCTTGGAGGGTCAGTTCGCTCAGGCATCTTTGACGTATTTGAAACTAACGCATTGATATATCTGAAAGTGACATACTTCTAAAAAAATTGCTTGATATATCTGAAAAATGTTACTACTTGCTGAGGGTCAGTTCGCTCAGGTATCTTTGATATATCTGAAACAAACGCATTGATATATCAGGCATAACGATTGTTTTATATTATTATTTTGTAAATAAATGTTTTTGGCATTAATTATATTATTAATGTTTCACTAAATTTTAGTAATGTAATTAATTTAAAAAACATTTATTTATAATATAAATTTTAAATCTAATATTATTATTTTCTCTTAAAATCATTAAAAAATCAATAAATCTATCATGTCCAGATATTTTTTTTTAAAAGATAGTTAAAATTATGGGTTCAATAAGCAAGATGTTGAGAGCTAAGAGCACCTGAATGGAACTAAAATGAAAACCAACCTGCTGAATCCACACTCTATAATGTTGGCCACAAATGTGAAAAATGTAAGAAAAACAATAATATGAGTTCCCTGATGCCTATAATTTTTTTGAACCTTCCCAACTTAGTTTCATAAATATTTAACGATATGGAATATAAAATAAAATTTACTTTGTCTTCGTTGAGCTTACCGTGTTAAATAAATAAATAAGGATATAATTAACAGGGATAGTATTAACAGCTGAATTTAATTTGATCATAAATTTTGAATTCTGAACCTATTGTGATCTATCAATTATTTGATGTGGTTCCTGAAATATATTTTTAAAGTACATGGCATAACAGAGTTTAGCTTAAAAAATCATAAAATATACTTAAACTGATACCTACAAATAACTGTTTCATGTGGAATTCAAATTCATCATTGTCCATTCATCAATGTATTTTCTATCTGATTTCATACTCAATACTTTAACTAATGGCTACAAATAACTATTCCATTTTGAATTCATCTTTTTGGACTGAAGGATGGTTTTCGTATTAGTGAGTGTGAATGATCTCAATACTTTAACTAATTGCTACAAATAACTATTCCATTTTGAATTCATCTTTTTGGACTGAAGGATGGTTTTCGTATTAGTGAGTGTGAATGATCCCACAACCCTTGTAATGCACTACTTTAACTAATTGCTACAAATAATTATTCCATTTTGAATTCATTTTTTGGACTGAAGGATGGTTTTCTTATTAGTGAATGTGAATGATCCCACAACCCGTTGTAATGCAATGCATTGGGCTGAGTATTATGTAATGTCTGAAAGATATTTTATTGTGCTAAAAATGGTATAGATTTGAATAGATATATTTTTTCCCATAAGCATGAGTACTTGTGAAAGAAAATATATATAAAGTTATTTATTTTTATTTTTTTTATAAATGTGAAAGTTATTTATTTTTATATTTACAAAGCTATTATTAAAAGATTTGATTGTCTTAGACCTACCAAGTTTGTTACCATTACTCTTAGTCTAAAAATAAATAGTCCAAGAAATACATAAGCTAACCTACCATAACACTAAGGGCATGCTATGTCAAAATATTGAAAAAATGAACACCACCAAAACACATACTCAATTATCAGAGTTGATAGAAGTTCGGTTGTCTAGACCTGTCCCAGGTGGAGGAGGGGTGAAGCAAGCATCTAAGATGTTGGTCAAGATGAGTCAGTCAAGCCTCCAACTGCTCCAGCTTCCAACTTGTCCAAAATGCGCATATGCATGTGGTAGACCATCACCACTAGCTTGAAAATGACACTGGAAATATTGAAGTTTAGGCCAAAGCTCCCATGACTAGCTCAATCTCTTCTTAGCAAATTTTATCATAGTCTTCTAGCTGCATTTTCACGTACAAGTGTGCTTATCATTTCTATAAAAAAATGATACTTCAATTCACAAAAACAAAATAAAAATAGAGATACAAAATTATAATTCAATTAAATTTAATAATTTTTAATATAGTTTTATATATTTATATATTCAAATCTATAATTTTAGAGTTCATCCAACATTCTTAATAAAGTGTTTTTTAATATATTTTATTGTGAAAAGGTTACTTAATAAATGTAACCATAGATGACAATTGGTGTAACCTATAATTTTCGCAAATTTTTAAACAAACTAGCCAAACTGTATAAATTTTAGATATCTATGACCTTTCATACATTTTTAATGAAAAATTATACGAATTAATATAACCTATGATTTTAACCAATTTTTAAACAAAGTAACGAAAATATATAAATTTTAGATATCTATGACTTTTGTTAAATTTTTAATGAAAATTTATATTCTGTAACTTCAAATTTGAAAACTTTCCCTTTATCTTTAACATTATTTTTTATAATTTCTATTTTAATATTTAAATTTAAATTATTTAAATAATATATTAAATTATAAATAATGAAATTTAATATATTATAATAATATAACAAAATAATAATTTATTTTAAAAATATCAAATTTGTAATAAATAAATTAATATTATAACTTACTTATATATAAACGAATTAATTACAATGGTATATTATTTTTGATAAATTTTAATTGAAGTAAAATAAAACTAACAATTACTTAATATTAAATTAAAGTTCAAACTGCTTTTCCTCTTAAAAACATCGTTCAAAAATATGTGTATATAAATCACAACCTTGATGGGTATCAACAACATTTATAATATAATAATTTCGTTCATTCGAAAATGAAATTATGTGTCTAAATTCTTTTTTATTTGTGTAAAAGGATGTAATGAAATTATGTGTATTATTTTTTTTCATCGGACTAAAAAGATGTTCAATTAAATAAAAGTGGATCGGACTAAAAAGATGTTAAATTAAATAAAAGTGGATTTGAAGGAAATAGATGAAGTTGAGCCTCGCCCACACCAATCGTAACATGTGATTCCTTAATCATTTTTGTATTGCAATTTGGGTATCTTGTTTTATTTTATTACAAAGAAACAAACGCACATGCATGTATATAGAAACGGATAACGAGCGTGACCATTATGATCCTGACGGGCTTAGAAGAGGGGTTTCCACAATGCTGGCGTGGGAAAGAAGGGGTAGAAAATCGCAACATATGATTTCTTAATAAGCTTTGTCTTGCAATTTGGGTATCTTGTTTTATTTTATTACAAACAAACAAACGGACATGCATGTATATAGAAACGCATAACGATCATGACCATTATGATCCTCACGGGCTTACGATCATGACCATTATGATCCCGACGGGCTTAGAAGAGGGGTTTCCACAATGCTTGCGTGGGAAAGAAGGGGTTTAAAATTAAGCTGAAAAATACTGTCAGTTGGAATACTATATTTTTGGAGGAAAAAAATTATTACGGTATTTTTCGTTAGTAGAGAAGTTTATTCTACAGTCCAGTATAAAACGATGTGTAAGTTTGTCTATTAGTATCTGTTTAAAATAAAAATAAAAAATAAAAATTATGTTCTAAAAAGAAAAATAATGTCAATTATAATTAAAAAAAATATGTTGTAAAGTAAATAGAAGTAAAAAATAAGTATGAACTAGATGTTTAAATCTTATACTTTTCGAAAATATTTCAACAATAGATCTAAATAAACTATTTGAGGATCTATGTTAACTAATGTCAACATCAACTTCATATATATCTTAAAAAAAAAAATTATAGTTAAATTTTTATTTGATCTTATATGTACTCTATTTAGCATTCAAAATTACAATTTAAATAATGAAAATAAAATATTGTATTTTGCACTAGAAAAAAGTTCGCACTTGGAAAAAATTGATCGATTCCGCCCATGTTAAATCATACTTAAAATAAATCTATAATAATATGTTAATTTGACCCTCTCCACCCATCTTAAATCCATATTTAAAATGGATCTATAATAATATATGTAAAATAGATCTGAAATTGAGCAACAATGTGTATATGAAAGTAACAATTTAGAGTAATTTTTTCATATGATTATTTTCCTCTCTTACATGAAACTGGTGCTGCTGCCTAGACGTGGAAACCCGTTCCAATGGTTTTTGGAAGCTTTGGAACTGTATGAGAAAGTTCCTTTTTCTGTGGGAGCTGGGATGGGAGCTTTCTACCCACAAAACATGAGGCTTTGTTGAAAGACATGGGTTGGGGAATACAAAGCATGTAGACAAATATGTTGAACTCCCCACAAAACATGAGGCTTTGTTGAAAGACATGCTTAACATCCATATCCTTAATTAAGAAACTGGAGTAATATCTTGATGGGTTAAGGATGCGTGTGACACCTCAATGTAAGGGCAATATCTGGGATGTCATGTTGATTAGTATTTATTTTTTTTGTTTATGTATATGTATCCCAGAAGATTTTGTGCATATTTTATGTGGTAGGCAATGCTTAACCATTAGAGTCGCTCTACTTTTTCTCATAAGAATAACTAGAGAAACATAGGTAAAAGTGTTCCTTTGTATTTTTAAGGCGAATTGTTTCAAATACTAGTCACGTGTCACAGAACTGATAATGAACTTGACATTTTAATATTTTATATATATAAGAGGTAGAGACCGGGAAGACTCAGGAAGAGAGACACCCACAAAATATATTTATATATAAGAGAGAGTATATATTTAAATTGATTTTAATATTTTAATATTAGATTTAATATTAATTTTGATTATTATATAATTATATATTTTTAATTTTTTTATTATTTAATATTATCATTCTCGATTAGCCATTTTCTGTAAATTTTGGGGAAACCTCTAACCATACCAGACACCCATACCCAAGTTTCCAATATTCCCACGTTCCAAAAACTCATGCAACATAATTATTTTCTTTTAAAATCATTGCGAATCAATAACCTTATTATGTCATCATGAGTACTTGATAGAAAATTGTAGAAATAGTTAAGGTTTAGCGTTCAATAAACACGACTCTGAAAGCTAAGAGCACCTGAATGGAAATAAAATGGAAACCAACACACTGAATCCACACTCTAGTATGAGTTCCCTCATGCCTATTATTTTTGAGAACCTTCCCAATCTTACATTGACATCTCTTTAACGGTACGGAATATAAAATATAATTTACTTTGTCTTTGTTTAGATTACAGTGCTAAATAAGGATAGTATAATAAAATTTACTTTGTCTTTGTTTAGCTTAAAGTGTTAAATAAGGATAGTATTAGCAGCCGAAATTATTTTCAAAATACTCTGAATTTAACAAAAGGATCATAAAAATACTTAAACTGGTACTTATAAATCAACAATTATTTTGAATATAAATTCATTATTTTCCACTAGGTGATAGAAATAATGTAAAATCTGAAAAATTTTAGAGATTCAAGGGTTAAATCTCCCGTTTATTAATAGTCACATGTAAGGAGGGAGGGGAACTACTAGAGGAGGAATTAAAAAAACGATCCATTTTCCATTTATTAATAGATTACTAATTGGTACAAGTAACTGTTCTATTTTGAATTTGAATTCATCTTTTTGAACAGAAGGATGGATTTCTTACTAATGACTGTGAATGATCCATCAGCCCCATCAGCCCCATTTAATGCAATGCATTGGGCTGAATATTATGCAAAGTTTTGAAGGATCATTTGTTATCCTAAAAGCTGTAGAGACTTGAATCAACATTTTCATAATTATCATATCTCTGTTTTTCTTGAAGTTTTAGTTACTGTGAAAATAAATAACGCAAATATTTCAAAGATTTTAGAACGTTTTCGATAAATGTGTGTATATCAATTACATTAGGAACACTATGAAAATTGAAGTTACATTCATCAGTCGCAAAAGTTCACATCTACATTCAACTTTATAAAACGTTCACAGAAATTCTCACTCCAATGTCTGAGAATAGAAACCAAAACATACATGAACGTGTCAAATTACCACCAATTTATGAACCAGGATCAAAGCTTGACGTTATTTATTTATAAAGCATAACGCATAAAACACTTGAATGTGGTTTCTCGTTTCATTTCTTGTGACATAACTTTACACATTAGAATGTCTAGAGCAAGGGGTGGTGGGCGAAGCGTCAACCCTTTTGAGTCGAAGGCCATATTGCACAATAGAGTCGTCACATCACAAGAGGAACCCACATTGGTAATAAAAAACAACAAAGCTGGTAGTGACACGGATAGCACAAAACATAGCAGCCAATAGCAGAAAGCCCGATTGGAATTTTTTATTTCAAATCTTGGGTGATTTGATGTTGATACATATCCAGGTTGAAATTTCAAAGTGAGATAGTATACGAAATCTAATTGTTTAAAATATCCGTTTATTCATTTTCACAATTTCAATAAAGAATATTAATAAGCTTTTATATATTTTATTCCTATTTGATTTGTAAATCACTGCGCGATAAACAGTTTTCCCATTAAATTCATTCTCGATGTTGACTATTATTGTCCCTCAATTAAAATTGATGGCGATCCTTAACTTTAATCAAACAATTTAGTTTTCAACCTTTGTTCTGTGTACGAATGGAGTCCTCTAATGAGGCGGAGGAATTGTCTGGACGGCCAAAAGTGGTTGGAATTTGGATAAAAAAATTTCAAAAAATCTTGTAAAGACAGTGTTTTATTCGTATTTTTAATGTGGTAATAGATTCAGCACCATCAAAAAATCTAGAACACCTAAAATTTTAAAGTTTAACAACTATAATTGAGTTTACAATTTTCTCTAAATATAACAGGAATTGCCATAACTTTCTAGACAACTCCTCCACCTCATTAAACTACACCTGTACAAACCATCGTAATATTGGTGCTCCATGAAATTAGCTCTCCCATTAGCTCTCCCATTAGACAAGTTGGGCATTGCAGCTCTGGAAGTAATCGAGGTGTACTTTTCAAGATGATTATTTCGAGTGGTGTCATCTCGCCAGAAAGCGATCAAACAACAAATTGCGAGATAATGATGAGGTGGTCACTTCAATTTTTGTTGAAACTGCTTTTGCAAGAAAAGTCGAGCGTGCAACTTGTTCCGATTTGGAAGGATAAGATATCAATAGCTCATAAAAGATAATGATAATTTAATTTAAACTTGCAATAGCTAGGTAGGCAGTAAACAAATGATTTTGTGCTTCTCTTCATCATTCTCTCCACGTCTTATCCCTTTTGTTCTTCGTAGAAAGGAAATAGAAACAGAAGAACAAGTTGAACCCTCGCACACACCACATGTGATTCCTTAATCATTTTTGTTTTGTAAATTTAGATGTTGATAGCTTGTTTTATTAAGCCCAGAGATATATTTTGCAATATCGATATAAAAAATATCGATATAAAAAATAATAAGTTGAGAAATTAAATTCCTTTAAACTTATGTTAAATCAATATTTAAAATAAATCTGTTATATGACAGACAAAATGCATATATATAAAAAAATAACAACCATGGCCGTTATGATCCTGACGGGCTTGGAAGAGGGGGTTCCACAATGCTGGCGTGGGAAAGAAGGGGTAGAAAATTAAGGCGAAAAAGATTCCGTAATTAAGGCGAAAAAGATTCCGTCAGTGGGGACAGTATACCTTGGAGGGTCGGTTCGCTCAGGCATCTTTGATATATTTGAAACTAACGCATTGATATATCTGAAAGTGACATATCTCTAAAAAATTTGCTTGATATATCTGGAAAAAGTTACTACTTGCTGAGGGTCAGTTCGCTCAGGTATCTTTGATATATCTGAAACTAACGCATTGATATAGCAGGCATAACGATTTTTTTATATTATTATTTTCTAAATAAATATTTTTGGGATTAATTATATTATTAATGTTTGACTAAATTTTAATAATGTAATTAATTTAAAAGACATTTATCATAATATAAATTTTAAATCTAATATTATTATTTTCTCTTAAAATCATTAAAAAATCAGTAAATATATTATGTCCAGATAAAAAATTTTAAAGATAGTTAAAATTATGGGTTCAATAAACAAGACGTTGAGAGCTAAGAGCACCTGAATGGAACTAAAATGAAAACCAACCTACTGAATCCACACTCTATAATGTTGGCCACAAATGGGAAAAATCTAAGAAAAACAATAGTATGAGTTCCCTGATGCCTTTCATTTTTTTGAACCTTCCCAATCTTAGTTTCATAAATATTTAACGATATGAAATATTAAATTAAATTTATTTTGTCTTCGTTGAGCTTACCGTGTTAAATAAATAAGGATATAATTAACAGGGATAGTATTAACAGCTGAATTTAATTTGATCATAAATTTTGAATTCTGAACCTATTGTGATCTGACCGAAAATGATGAAGTCAATTATTTGATGTGGTTCGTGAAATATATTTTTAAACTATGGCATAACATAGTTTAGCTTAAAAAATCATAAAATATACTTAAACTGATACCCACAAATAACTGTTTCCTTTTGAATTCAAATTCATCATTCTCCATTCATCAATGTATTTTCTATCTGACTTCATACTCAATACTTTAACTAATTGTTATAAATAACTATTCCATTTTGAATTCATCTTTTTGGACTGAAGGATGGTTTTCTTATTAGTGAGTGTGAATGATCCAACAACCAGCTGTAATACAATGCATTGCGCTGAGTATTATGCAATGCCTTAAGGATATTTTTTCGTGCTAAAAATTGTAGAGATTTGAATAGATATATTTTTTTTTCATAAGTATGAATATTTGTGAAAGAAAAATTTATAAAGTTATTGTTTTTTTTGTTTTTTTGGTAAAGGGGAAAGTGCAAAAAAAATATTTACAAAGTTATTGTTAAAAGGTTTGATTGTCTTACCCCTACCAAGTTTGTTACCATTACTCTCTGTCTAAAAATAAATAGTCCCAAAATGACATAAGCTAACCTACCATAACACTAAGGGCATGCTATGTCAAAACACTGAAAAAATGAACACAACACCAAAACACATACTCAATCATTAGAGTTGATAGAATTTTGGTTGTCTAGACCTGTCCCAGGTGGAGGAGGAATGAAGCAAGCATCTAAGATGTTGGTCCAGATGAGTCAATCAAGCCTCCAACTGCTCCAGCTTCCAACTTGTCGAGAATGTGCATATGCCTGTGGTAGACTATCACCACTAGCTCGAAGATGACGCTGGAAATATTGAAGTTTATGCCAAAGCTCCCATGACTGCCTCATTCTCTTCCTGTGAAATTTTATCATAGTCTTCTAGCTGCATTTTCACATATGGATGTGCTTATCATTTCTGTAAAAAAATCATACTTCAATTCACAAAAACAAAATAAAAATAGAGATACAAATTATAATTCAATTAAATTTAATAATTTTAATATAATTTTATATATTTATCTATTCAAACCTATAATTTTAGGGTTCATCCAACATTCTTAATAAAATGTTTTTTGGTTAATATATTTCATTGTGAAAAGGTTACTTAATAAATGTAACAATAGATAAAAATTGGTGTAACCTATAATTTTCGCAATTTTTTAAACAAACTAACCACTCTATAAATTTTAGATATCTATAACTTTCCATACATTTTTAATAAAAAAATTATATAAATTAGTATAACATATGATTTTAACAAATTTTTAAACAAAGTAACAAAAATATATAAATTTTAGATATCTATGACTTTTGTTAAATTTTTAATGAAAATTTATATTTTGTAACTTCAAATTTGAAAACTTTCCTTTTATCTTTAATATTACTTTTTATAATTTCTATTTTAATATTTAAATTTAAATTATTTAAATAATATATTAAATTATAAATAATAAAATTTAATATATTATAATAATATAATAAAATAATAATTTAGTTAATGAATATCAAATTTGTAATAAATAAATTAATATTAAAACTTACTTATATATAAACGAATTAATTTCAATGGTATATTATTTTTTATAAATTTTAATTGAAGTAAAATAAAACTAACCATTACTTAATATTAAATTAAAGTTCAAACTGCTTTTCCTTTTCAAAGACATCGTTCAAAAATATGTGTATATAAGTCACAACCTTGATGGGTATCAACAACATTTATAATAATTTCGTTCATTTGAAAATGAAATTACGTGTCTAAATTCCTTTTTATTGGAGTAAAAGGATGTAATGAAATTATGTGTAGTATTTCTTTTCATCGGAGTAAAAAGATGTTCAATTAAATAAAAGTTAAAAAAGATGTTCAAATTAAATAAAAGTGGATTTGAATAAGGAGTTGCTTAAAGAGGGAGAGGAATTTTTTGGATGGTCAAAAGAGGCTGGAATTTGGGTAAAAAAAATTTAAAAAAGTTTGTAGAGGCATTGTTTGAATTGTGTTTTTGATAGTGGAAATGGATTCAGCACCATCAGAAACGTCTAGGACACCTAAAATTTTGAAGTTTCACAATTATAATTTGGATTTACAAAAATCTTTGCCAAATTTTCTCTAAATATAATTAGAATTTCCATAACTTTCTGAGCAACTCCTCCACCTCCTTAAATTACGCGTTTAAATAATATCATGGTATCACATACCATTTAAGATCACCTGCACTTGAATCGCTGACATCCGCCAGAGTAAATCACCGTCTTTCAGGGTTAGTTCTATCTAATTGGTTATGAGAAGGATCAACCGATCATATTGCATTATTTCAGGGAAAGCTAGAGATTTTTTAATATTTTAATTTTTGTTTTGTTGGTTAGGGTATATGAATTTTGAGATAAATCATTTTTTTTAATTTGAATAACCGTGATTTAGTGGTAATGAAACAATTTGGGATTTCACTTGGTTTATAGCAGCCTTACTAAACCAGCCTTTAGTAAGGTTAGACTTTTACCCACAAAGTTTAAGACCGATAATATTTACATCATAAAATACCTTCACGAGACACCACGTTACCATCTGTTCTATACCTAAACCCTCATAACCTCCAACTTTACTCTTATAATAATTCTTTTTTTAATTATATAATAATATATAATTCGTCTCTTATAAAATATTATTTTTTTAACGAATTTAGGTGATGGTAGTGCCTGCCTTTTCAAAAAAATCCAACATTTAATAAAAGCACCATTTCATTTGACAATATAAAAACAACAATTAAAATAATCAAAATCACATTTGAAGCTCACGCAAATTATTCATTTACTAGAATTTATAATTTAACCAAAAATATATAACGGGCCGAAAAAAAAATAATCAAGTTAAAATTATATAACCACTAAAAAAAGGTCGCTGCTCCAAAAAGAAGAGTTGTAGTTGATAAAAGCACCGTTTCATTTTATAATATAAAAATAATAACATCAAAACCACATTTAAAAATAATTAAATTAAAAATGATCATTATACATTAAAAAAAAATTAATGTTTCAATCACTATTTTAACACAATCCTCTGTATACTGCAAATTCCCAACTTCTATCCTCTGGACACTCTAAACTCCCAATTTGACTACTATATCCTGGGTTTTCAAAATTTCAAACTAAATTTAACAAAAAATTCTCAACTATTTAGACTACACTATTACCCACCAATACCAATTCCATCTGCAATTTCCCTTACTATACGCATTACAGTTCGATGTCATAACGGCGTACATAGTGGTACCCTGGTTAAATTTGACGGAAATAGTTAATCAGTCATCCCCAGGGTATTTAATGCACGAGGATATGCACGCCGGTTAACGCGATAACACGCGAAAGCCAAGTTTCGGCATTAACTAATATTTTGGCTTTCGCGTGTTATCGAGCTAAGCTGCGTGCATATCCCCGGGCATTAAATACCCTGGGGGTGGCTGGTTAGCTCTTTCCAAATTTGACAACAATTTACACGTTTCTAAACATTTTTAAAGGAGCATGTCATTACGGATGTAGATATAATTTTACAACGATGAAATTAATGGGTAAATTCAAAATTCAAAAGTACTTATACTTTGTAAAATAAAATAGTTTTTTCTTCTTTAATTTATAAAATTGGAGTGTTTAATTTTTTTTCCTAGAGAATTGAATTTATTTATACATTCAAAAATATAATTTAAATTAAAAAAATCACATTTTTGGGATTGTATAATCATATTTAAGTTATAAATTAAACTACACTTACCTATATATATTCATATATATATATATGTGTGTGTGTGTGTGTGTGTATTAAAAGTAAAGTGGATGTGTTCAGTGTTGTGTCGTGTGTATACATATACCAGCTTAGATCCATCTAACAATGGATCTATCATGTGCTAAGAGGGATCAAATCCCTCGAGGTGCAAACCTTTCTTTCTCTATGCATTTCTCTTACCTCCCTCTCTCATTCCCTCCAACTCAAATCCCTAGAGGTGCAAACCTTTCTTTCTCTATGTATTTCTTATTACCTCCATATCTCATTCCCTCCAACTCTATCTCTCCCTCCCTCCCTCTCTCCCCTCTCTCAACTTTTCTATCTATTCCTTCCTCTCTCTCCCTTTCTCTCTCACCTCCCTATATCACTCCCCCCACTCTCCCTCTCCACCCTCCAACTATGTCACTATCTCCTTGCCTCTCTCCTTCTCTTCCCCCTTCCTTCCATCTCTCCTTTATCTCTCTATCTCACCCCAAAACATACACACTCTCTTTCTATTTCTCCCTTGTCACTTTCTCCCTTCCTCCTCCCCCGCGCCCCACCCCCTCTCTCCACTTTTCTTGTTCACTCCCTCTGTCCCCTCCAAATCCATCTCTTTGTCCCTCCCTCTCCATCCTTACCTCACTCCCCTTTTCTCTCAAGTCCTCTCTCTAGTCCTTCCCGTCTCTCCTACATCCTTCTCTCTCCCCCCACCTCTCTCTCTTCTCTCCAACCTTGTCCCTCTCCTCCCCTCTCTTCCCCCTCCATCATTGTGCATCTCTCTCTCTCTCTCTTTGTTGTAAGATTTTGAGATTGTATAACCATATTCACATATATATGTATATTTATTAAAAGTAAAGTTGATGTGTTTGGTGTTGTGTCGTGTGTATATATATATATGAGATTAGATCCATTTAACATTGAATCTGTCATGCACTGAGAGGGATCAAATCCATCAAGGTGCAAACCTTTTTTTCTCTATATATTTCTTCTTACCTCCCTCTCTCATTCCCTCAAACTCTATCTCTCCTTCCCTCCCTCTCTCCTCTCTATCAAGTTTTCTATCTCTTCCTTCCTCTCTCTTCCTTTGTCTCTCACCTTCCTCTATCTCTCTCCGCCATCCAACTCTATCATTATCTCCTTCCCTCTCTCCTTCTCTTCCCCCTTCCTTCCATCTCTCCTTTGTCTCTCTATCTCACCCCAAAACATACACACTCTCTCTCCATCTCTCCCTTTTCACTCTCTCTCTCTCCACTTTTCTATCTCTATGTATTTCTTATTCACTCCCTCTCTCCCCTCTAAATCCATCTCTATGTTTCTCTCTCTCCATCCTTAACTCAACCCCCCTCTCTCAATTCCTCTCTTTAGTCCTTCCCCTCTCTCCTTTTCTCTCTTACCTCCTTCTCTCTTCCCCCATTTCTCTCTTCTCTCCAACCTTGTCCCTCTCTCCCCCTCTCTCCCCCCTCCATCTTTGTGTCTCCCTCTCTCTCTCCTACCCTTCTCTCCCTCTCTCACTCCTCTCTTTCTCACTCTCTCTCTCTTTATTCCTCCTCTCCCCTCTCCTTCATTTTTTCTCCATCTCTCCCTTGTCACTCGCTCTATCTCTCGACCTCTATCACTAAATTATGTCTTTGTTCTTCCCTCCATATATATATATATATATATATATATATATATATATATATATATATAATATAACAAATTTGATATCATATTAAATTTAATATTATATTAATACAAAGTTATTATATTTAATAATTTTAATATTAGATTTAACAATGTTGTTTATTGCATGATAATAAAGTTTATAATAAAGCTACATCAAATTAATATTTTCAAATATTATAACTTTGATGCGAAAATATTTATGTCGTTAAAGACTTTAATATTCAAATTATTTGTGTTGAACTAACTTTTTTCTTTTGATTTAAGAGACGGCATTGGCTTTAGTAAATCTATAAAGATGATTAATATTTTACCTAATTTGGAATTCTAATGTGGTAATAAATTTATTATGCATTTAAATTCAAGTATAAGATAAAAAAAACTATTGAAAGCATGAGATAATTTACTATCCATTCAAATTATATATAATAATTCATAATTGTATTTTAATAATTAATCTTAATCCCTTAATGAAATTAAAAAATGATATATAATCTAAAAATTCAAATTATATAGAATTTAAAATTCAAACTAATGTTTTATAACACATTAATAAAATTTATTTTTATTATTTTTGAAAACTTGAGACACTTTCCATAATATATTCCGACTAAATTTTTCAAACAATTATATAAATGTTTGATATTTTTAAAATATAAATAATAAAAAACGCTCGAGTATTCACAAATAAGAATGGATGCTTGGGATAGCGATTATTCGGAAGGGAGAAAATATAAAGGATTCTACCTCGTGCTAGAGAAGTGCCTTTGGAAAACATGAATATGAATTGTATATTTAGAGTATTTTTCTATTTTTGTTGAGGTTCTAGTTATATGGAATTCTTCAACTTTTGATAAACACTTCTCTTTTTCCTATAATCTGTAATTACTTTGATGTGGTCAACTTTTGATTGAGCATATACAATGATGAAATTTATGAGAAAATTAAGAGTTTTGGAAATTCTAAATTTAATTTGGTTTATTTGTAAAATGTAAATATTTTAAGAACTTTTTAAGATGTTAAATTTAAAAACATATTTTAAAAAACACAAACATTACAATCTATTGAAAATGAAATTAACTCAAATAGATTACAGAAAAACACACATAAAAATCAGACACAAAATATGGGCGGAAAAAGGCTAAAGCCTCATGCTTCTCTCTCACTCTCATTCATTAAAAAAATTGAATATAGTGTTACAAATAAATAGATGAGAGACAGTGTTCTCAAGATAGTGTGTGTTATCTTAGACACTTTTGGTTGAGATAATTTCTCACCAGACACACACCAATGTAGGAGTTACCTAAACTAACTCCTATCTTAGAGGAACAACCCAAGAGTTAGGCACAAATTCCCAACTTGGAATATTTAATTAATTTATTTATTTTGGATTTATTATTGTTTTATGAGAGAAGCTAACATTCCCCCCTTCAATGATAAATCCAAAATAAGAACAAGGAACCATCTTCCAAGTTCTCACGTTGATCCTCAAAAACATTGCCTGAAAAAGCTGCCAAAACTGGATGCTGGAAAAAACTCAAATCTGAAGAGAACATGAATCCGCTGCATGCCTGATTCATCTCTGAATGTTGCTTGATAACTCCATCACGTGCCAAGCCGCAAGAGGATCCAACTGTCCTTTGTTTGAAAACAGCATCCGGTGTCCACTGACATAATTTGATGAACGCCCACTAGCGTGTTTGCTGATGATGATTGCCCACTGGCTGAAGATGTTGAAAAACAACTCAATGTTGTTTTTGCTATTATGAAAGTTGCTCATTGCTGCTTTGGCTGTCGATCGCCCACTGGCGAATTTGTTGATTCTCACTGCTGATGACAAATGCCCACTGGCTGATGAAGATGCCCACTGGCTGCTTCATTGATGTTGTCGAGACTTTCAGTCTGACAACCACTTGTCAATTTCATTGACATTTTCCCCCCTTTGTCAACTGAAAGGAGAGACAATCTTCTCCAAAATATATTTGAACTCCCCCCCTTCAAGTGTAGGAGAGTTTCACTGTTGTACTCTCTCATTCAACTGCATGAGAGTACCATCATATGTTCACTGCTGGCTGCACTATGTGTGACTGTAGTCAGTTGTAGAACTGAGACAATCGTTTGACTGTGGATGACCATTCCCAAGGATCAATCCATTCATAATGTATCTTCAATCTGGCTGATTTTTGTTGGTTACGACATTTTTCTGAGGAATGATTGGGCTTGCCACAATGGTGACAAGGATGGAGATCAAAACATTGATCTTCCATATGACCGGCTCTTTGACAATGAGAGCATTTCGGTTGGACATTAACTTCAGGTTGCGTCCAATTCTGTTTGACTGCAACTTTCTCAGAACCTGCTGAGGTGTGTTGTTCAAGAAATCCTGCACTCACGAACTTAATTGGCTTGGAATAATCTGGGATATGTAAGTTGGTGTCATCAGTGACATATCCTAAGCCTCGTCGATTCTTGTTATTTTGAATCTCTTCCCAGGGCTTGATGATGGTTTTGGAAGAAATTTGATTTTGATCATGAACAACTTCGACACTTGAAGTTGTTTGGATAAGTGATTTGGAATCAACATCTTTATCTTCATCTGTATGGTTGAATGACCTGGAAGAAGCACTCTTTTGTTGCAGCTCATCTCTTTGTAGTTGCGACTCTAGTTGAAGAAACTCAATGGTTTCATGTGTTTGTTGTAGATGTCGTGAAAGATTAGCAAGAGTTTCTTTGCTGATGTGCACCATGTCTTCATCACTGGAGATGATCAAACTGTAAAGAATGTGTAACCACTGAATATGTTGTGCCATCTGAACTTGCTCACTTGAAATTAGGCTCTCTTGTCGTAGCTATCGTGCTTTGAACTGTTTCACTTGACAGGCTTGCTTGCTATGGGACTTGAATGGCACGCTCACTTGATTTGTTGCTTATTGTACTTGCTGAGAACACTTGCTAGAGTTGTAGAACTTTCTTGCTTAAACTCTGGAATTCACGCTCGCTTGATGATGATTGTGTTTGTGTGAATGCTCACTTGCCTTACTTGATGACTTCACGCTCACTTGAAGGAATAGCTACGCTCGCTTGATGTTAATATCAACTTGATTGATTGGTGTTAGAGTTGAACTTGCTTGGTTACTTTGATGGTTGTTTCAATGATCTTCACTCTGGCTCACTTGAAGGTTTGAACCTTGTATAGTTTTGACACAAATTGCTTGAATGAATACTCACACTCGCTTGCAGGAGATGTGAACTTGTTGTTTGTTTGCTTTAGAGTTAAAAATCGTGCATTCACTTGATTTTGCTTAAAAGGAAGGGTGTCGAACACTGTCGAAATGCACCCAAAAAAGCTTACAATGATTTCAATGATTCACTACAATGAATTCAATTTGACTCAATTCAAGACTTGGGTGTCGGTTTCAACCGAGAATGCACCCTTACAATTCAATGTGATTTGAGTTTGATTACAAGTTCAACAATGTTGATTTAGACTATGCGCTGAAACGTTGAAGTTTACAAATTCATTAACTTGAATGTAGTGATTTAGACTTTGCTTTGAAATGCTGGAGTCTGCAGATTCATGAACTTGATTGTATTGAGTGAATTTGTTTGTTGAGGTAAAATGCTGATGTTGAAAACTTTGATGAGTTGTTGTATGTGTGGAGCTTAATTATCCTTCCTTGCAGCTATTTCATTACAGGTGTTGTGCTTGCTTGCATTGAACTTTATGTGTGTGGTAAATGCGATCATTTATGTGTCACAACTAGACACAAATCATAAGTAACAACATGAAGCCATAAAAACACCCGCCATCACAAATACACATGGTGTACCTAAGATCCCCTTATTCAATTTCGGGCAGATCTTGGACACAATCAACACAAAAAATGATTTTTTTATTAAACTTTAGATTACATAATCTTCAATTTCTCAAGCAATGAGAATGTCAAGCTCACAAATGATTGAAGCAACTTGTCTTCAAAAAGTGCCTCTTATGACTTCAAATATGACTAAATGAAATTCACCTTACCATTCCACAAATCATCAACCTTATTCACCCTTATGACTCCCAAATAAAAATTATTTTATCCATCCCTTATCTCTCCCCAAAAACACTATAATTAAAAAATACACTTTTCAATTTCAATTTCGGCTCCACTTAACTTTCACTCAACCCTCACTTTGACTTTTGAAATTCAACTTCAATTTAAGTTTTTGACTCATCTAACATTAGAAAATTCTCTAAATGTGTTTTATTCACTTTACTTTCCCACTCCCTTGAATTTATCTATGTGAGTCCCTTTAATAAATGAGTGGAAAAAAGGATATGGCAAATACTTGGCATAAATGAATGCAAAGGAAATTTCGGTAGAAAAATAAGCTTAGACTTACGAAGTTCTGCAGTCGGTTTTTGGATGTACCACACAAGTATTTGCGCTTCTGTTGGTTGGTTGCTTCATGTAGGTCCTTCACACGTTGTTGACTTCTACGCATAATCCATAGTGTTGACTCCTTGAAACACGTCCTCCAACTTTCTTATTTATCTTCACAGAATTCATTGACAAAGTGTTTCTATGGCCTTCATTTTCGGCAGAAACACTAACACTTGCGCATTCTGAAGATAAAACTCCATCGGTAAATTGCAGAGCATTTGAACGAAAGAGGTTACCTGAGCAAGGCATTTCATTTTCAATGGTCAATAGAACTTCGTCGTCTTAGCACAGAGGGAATCGGAAGTAGAATTGGATCCCATCGATAAACAGTTCAAAGAATTTCAGATTCTTCATCATCTGATGCGGAGAAAAGATGGTGGTCGTCACTGCGGTGAGGGACTATGTCAACAGAATGCTTCGCGACATTTCAGGCATGAAAGTCCTCGTTCTGGACGCAAATACGGTCAGCATTATAAGTGTGGCTTTCTCGCAGTCAGAATTACTTCAGAAGGAAGTATTTCTTGTAGAAACAGTGGATTCTCTTTCAAAAGAAGTAATGACACACCTAAAAGCGGTTTGCTTTCTGCGCCCAACAGCAGAGAACATTCAACATCTAAAACGGCACTTAAGTAGCCCACGGTTTGGTGAATATCACCTGTATTTTTCTAATATTTTGAAGACTCACTACCTTCAGATTCTTGAAGATTCTGATGAACATGAAGTTGTGCAGCAAGTTCAGGAATTCTACGCTGATTTTGTTTCCATGGATCCTTATCATTTCACGCTCAATATGCCCTCAAATTATATTTATATGCTTCCTCCAGTTGCAGATCCCCAGAGCACCCAGCTCTTTTGTGATAGACTGCGTGATGGCATATCTGCAGTGTTCTTGGCACTCAAACGTCGGCCCATCATTCGATTTCAGTGGAGCTCAGATATTGCTAGAAGGATTGCACAAGAAACTGCTAAACTCATGTATGAAGAGGAGAGTGCACTTTTTGACTTCCGAAGATCAGAAATTTCTCCACTTCTTTTGATACTTGATAGATGGGATGATCCAGTTACCCCCTTACTGAATCAGTGGACTTATCAGGCAATGGTGCATGAATTTTTGGAGATCAAAGATAATAAAGTGGATTTAAGAACTTTCATTAAAGTTCCCAAAGATCAGCAGGAGGTAGTGCTTTCATCAGAACAAGATACGTTCTTTAAAGCAAACATGCTTGAGAATTTTGGTGATCTTGGAATGAATATAAAACGTATGGTGGACGAATTCTAGCAGAAGGCAAAGAGAAACCAGAATATCCAGACACTAGAGGACATGCATTCAATTTACGCCTTCGATCTGCTCTCACGCGCATTGACCTGCTCTTCACACACAGGCTCTCAGCGTTTGAACACCCCACCTTTATAGTCGTTCTCTCTTGACGCGCAGAAGCAACATCTGTGGCTTATTCAGTGATCATATAACACCAATGATTCTCACCGTGAATTGAAACCAAATCTCACGCACAGGTAGTAATCGTCTAAGCTCTGATACCACATATTGAAAATGAAATTAACTCAAATAGATTACAGAAAAACACACATAAAAATCAGACACAAAATATGGGCGGAAAAAGTCTGAAGCCTCATGCTTCTCTCTCACTCTCATTCATTAAAAAAATTGAATATAGTGTTACAAATAAATAGATGAGAGACAATGTTCTCAAGATAGTGCGTGCTATCTTAGACACTTTTGGTTGGGATAATTTCTCCTTTGGTTGAGATAATTTCTCACCAGACACACACCAATATAGGAGTTACCTAAACTAACTCCTATCTTAGAGGAACAACCCAAGAGTTAGGCACAAATTCCTAACTTGGAATATTTAATTAATTTATTTATTTTGGATTTATTATTGTTTTATGAGAAAGGGTAACACAATCTCTTCTAAAATGATATCCCCAAAGTATTTTAAAAAGCCCAGCATGGTGGGAGACATGTTGTGAGCGATACCATGGCCGGCCAAATCGAACGCAACATATGTTGTATATGCGCAAGCAGATATTTGGATAATATGTTGAAGCAATCGTTAATTTTGGATGATATGCTTAAGGGAATGTTAATTTGAAGGATGAAATTATGTTCCAATATATTTTGGTGTGAAAATTTGTGGAACTTTAACGTTCATTATAATGATTAGTGCCTTGTCATAGTGAAGAGTGCAACGTTCACTCACTTCGTGTTATTATGAATTTGACATTGTGCATTTTCTA
Organism: Pinus tabuliformis; assembly: GCA_031772625.1. NCBI lineage: Eukaryota > Viridiplantae > Streptophyta > Pinopsida > Pinales > Pinaceae > Pinus > Pinus tabuliformis. The sequence goes on from CM062809.1 coordinate 511,552,916, forward strand.
TGATAACGCAGTGAGTTTTCTATAGAGAGTTCAAACTTGTTTGGTGTGATGGTATAGTTTGTAAGTTGGTAAATATTAGGTGTTATGTAAGTTAATAATTGGTTTAGTTAATGATTAGTTTATTGTTTTTATTTTTTCATATTATTTTATTTTCCTATAATAAATAGGATGAAAAAATTATAAATGAATGATGTACTGTCCTGGAAAATGTATTTTTTATTTGTCTTAGTTGTAACTATTTATGTAAAGGAGTTTGTTGCTATTCTACAGGAGTGGTTATATCTTTATGTCCCTAATTTGGTGTGTGGTTGAGAACTTTGATTGGGATGACCAGCGCAGTGAATGGCTTTTGGAAAATCCTGCATTCTCCAATTTTTTGCACTCCTACCCTGTGGGAGAGTCCTATGGGAGATTTTCTGCCAGTTGAAATCGGCGAGCAACAGATTCGTTCCATTTTTTTTTTTGAGAGGTCACATAGCTTGATGTCAGGGGAAGCATGGTGATGAGCCCCAAAAATGGATAATTATATGGGCTCATTCAACCTCCTAATTCGAATTAGTCCACCATTCTCATTAGTTTATTGCATGTTTTTTATTATATTTATGCTAATAGAGTGAATTGGGTTAGTCATTATGCCAACAAGTCTAATATGTGCTTTGTGTAGTCTTTTTGGTCAATTTGGAGACAAAATCAAAGGTTTTAATGAGCACTTGGAAGCCAAATTCGTGGGAGAACAAGGGAGAGGATTTGTAGGAAGTTGTCCCCTTCATTTATGGGCCCTGACCTCGAATTCTCCACCATCAACTTGAAGTTCAAGGTCCACCAAATCAATTATCACAAGGGCAGCCGAGCAAGTGCTAGTAAAAGTGCTATTAACTACAAGTTTTGGCAGCCGAGTTCCTAAAGTTTAGGAGGGCTGTTGGGGTCCTCAATTTGTATAAATAAGAAGGCTTAGGGCCTCATTTTGGGGGTTAGCCAGTAGTTAGTCACTTTGTAGGCATGAGGTAGCTAGTTTGTAGTTCGATTTTAGTCAGTAGATTAGCTTTGGATTTCAGCACATTTTCAAGTTTTCCCTTGTGGACAGTTTTGATGTAACTCTTCTTTTCTTGCTCAATAAAGATGAATCCATCTTTGCAGCAGCTCTAAATCTCTCTTAGGAGGCTGTAGCTCTTGGGGTTGGGCCCATCTGAACTGCCCAGTACCTCCTTTGTTTACTTTTATGTATTTTTGCTGCATTCTTAGAATAAAATCTACTATTTAGATTTAAATATTGCTTTGTTATGTAGGTTGATTTTTATAGTTAAAGTAGCTTTTCATGTTCAGATTTAGTTGACAGATTAGTAATAGGGAATATCTCCAGAAAAAGGCCATCAAGAACCTCTGATCTCACCTCTCCCTCAGTGGGATCGTGAGCTGGGACAAAGGTGACATTGCTGCCAACAAAAACGCCATTTTGCTTTGTCATGCAATTATTAGTGTTGGAATCCTCATTTGCATATGCTGATATTAGTAGTGTTTAAATGCTTCAGTTGATGATTGATTAGTTTCATAAGTTATTTCATGCATTTCATTTCGAATAAACTGTTCATTTCCTTTTGTTGTTACTTAGGTCAGAATAGAGTAAAGTAACTAGGTCATAGGTTTTATAAGTGTTTGTTTGTTCAGTTTGAAAAACCACTTGCGGAGTACCAGTTACCCTTCTTTAACTGCCCATACTCCATCCAACCTACCTGCTTCATCCTTCACTTAGAACCCTTACCTTACATTTTCCTCATTCGCTTACTTTGCCATGATTCTCATCTTCTTATGCAACATCATTTCATCCCTCCTTGTACAAATCTCACCATCCGCGCCACTCCTCAACTCCATCCTCCAAGACTTGAACTCACCTACACCCCTATTTCACCTCCATACTCATTCCTCCACCTTTTCCCCTGCATCCATGCTCAAAAATTCCATTTCTGAACGTCCTGTAGAAAATCACAGAACATCCTGTAGAAATTCCAAAACATCCTGTAGAACCCCTGCAGACTTCCTGTAGAAGCTCACAAATGAGATTTCTTGATAGCCAAACTCTGTGAAACTCTCTGGAAGGGTGTTAGGGACCCCTTAGGCCCTCTCTGAACCTTCCTGACCTCTTCCAAGCATTTCCTCTCGCCAATCCACCTCTGAACAGTAAAAAACAGTTAAATTGCATGCATGATAATTGTGACATCTTACTCAAAAATACAAAAAGATGGTTCTTTCAGATTCTGTTGTAGACATAGCTTAGATACATACATTTCGTCTTCTTAGAATTCAATGACATCTCATTCAGTAGCTTGCATCTTCTTTCTTGCATTATTAGGACTAGCTGGTAGAATTAGGGTTTGCTAGGGTTTGCGTTTCTTTTGGCTTTCAACTTCTTTCCGCAAGTAGATTAGCTTCCTTTGAGTTAGCTTTCATCCATCAGTTAAAAAGATTATTCTAAGAGCACATATAAGTTGCCTTAAGCTCCTAGCGGACTTGTGCCAGCTAACCAAGTGACAGCTGCGACAAGAGCTAGTACTTGTGCATATAGCACCGTCACTTCCAAGTTTGTTACGAACTAGCGGGTTGATAAAATTAAAGAAGGGAGTTCTGGGAGTTGCAGCATTATTGCTGCAATACTGGGGCTCACCACATGGTGCGGCGTCCTGGCTAAAAAATCGATTTGGTGAGGCATGTTCAACTACAGAGTACTGAACGTCAATCGAGTTGAATGTCATGGAAACTCGTTGTTTGCAGTCAACATTTGGGTTTGATTGTTTCTAGTTTGGATCTTGTGATTAGTGGTGATGCCCTCTGCACTCTTTTGGGAGGTTGAGATCTGATTCACTCTTGAAATGGTCATGTGTTTATGAATTCTTCTCATGAAGTTGTTGATCACAAAAAGAAGAAAGGATTTGTTGAGTGTGACCAGGGGGTTTTGTAAGGTAGCGGAGTTTGGTGATCGATTGTGATGGCCGGCAGCAATGGTGGACCTCAACATCAAGGAAAACAACAATCTACACATTGTTGAGCTATGTTATGGAACTTTGTGCATCTTAGCTTTGGAGGAACATAATTGCTATTGGATCTGTGAAATTGTTTTGATTTATGTTAATCTCTTGTGTATGTTGGGTGTGGATGATGTAAATGCATAAATATCGTAAATCTGGTTAAAAATTGGATGTTTTGTGACAATTAATTTGGCCAACTATTGTCACGAGTTTGAATCTATGTTGGAATTGGCCATTCCAACAATAGACAAATTTATTTGTAGGAATTTTTCACTACGAGATATAATGAAGACATGACAATGAAGATGGCATTAAAGGAGCTGCATAATATATTAAAGGATGATGGAAAATATAGCTAAAGTTTGTGTGAGTTTCTGGAATAGACTCATGACCATGATAAATTATGAGTCACATATCGTAATTAGAACAAATCTACATTTCATATACTCTTTTGTAATCATTAGTTGTGGTCGTGAAATGTTTTATGTACTTGTTGTAAGACCTAGAGAGGCATGCATGTCCCTTTGTTATGTGTTCCCTCTGTTAGAGAGTTTTAATACCCTGGAAGAGTGTGTCATGCGGGATGGAAACACTTGGGTGGGTTGTATTAGCTCTAGACTCCATGAGGTGAAATTTTATATTTAGGGGAGTTCAATGAGAGGTTGGATGAACCATTTATGTGAAGGACTTCTTAATAGACTGATGGTTGCAACGTTTGGGAACACATGCATTATGGTACATGGTTGTTTAGTTATATGTTCATCGACAATGCAAGAACAAGGTACAAGGTGTAATTACCAGACTGGACCAGATGTAGATCTTGCAGATTGATATCGAGAAAAGTAGTCATTAAGGGGGAGTGTTGGGAAATGTAATTTCTACTTGTCTCAGTTGTGACTTTCTATGTAAAGGAGTATGTTCCCATTCTATAGGAGTGGTTATATCTATATGTCCCTAGTTTGGTGTGTGGTTGAGATATTCTCTCAACCAACTGATTGTGTGTCCAAGATAGTTTCTTTATCTTGAGACAACACTTCCTATATATATGTAATATCATAATTGATCAATGAAGATAGTTTGTAGTATCAGATTTTTATCTCACATTGTGAAAGAAAGATATCAAAAAACAACATGGAATATGAAGAATATGTGATTTAATTTCATTTATACTTGTTTCAATCGGGAGAAAACAGGTGATTCTAGCCAAACATTATGTATCGAATAAGAGATCACTTAATGCCGATGAGAGATAGATAATTAGATAGGCATAGATCATAATTTTTGAATGCAATGCACGCATTTTCAAACCCAGCCTTTAAATCATTGGAATGTAGTGCTAGAATCTGTCTTCCTCATAATTTACTGTTGCACTTTCTCGTTGGTGGAAAAATAAAAGCAATAAAACCTTAGATTTGTCAAGTTGTTGCAACAATCAAATCTTGCCCGAATAAGTAATTGGAATAATCTTAAATTTGCCACTTATTGTCGATTATGTGTAAATTTGTTCTCTCTCCATGACAAGACATAATCCAAATGCATCACCATACCTGCAATAATAATGTGAATAATTAAAATAATACAATGGTGGACTAAACAATGTTAATTGTTGATAATAACAATTGATAAGATTATTAGTTGAGAAAGAATATGGGAAGTTTTTCAGCAGCCCAACTAGAAAATGATGTGCATAAAGAAGAAAAAGACAATTGACGATGAGGGTCGACGAAAATAAAGGAAAGGCCTGGCACCTCATATCAGGGGTTTCTATAATGTATGGAATTTGACTTGTCTTTTGGCGTTTGGAATCGATTTGCAAGTAAAAGATTCATGTCTGTCTGTCCTAGGTCAAATTGACCTTGCGCCTACTTCCTCTTATCCATGCAATTAACATGATCACTTCCATCATAGGAAGCTTCGAGAAGCCATTGAAATTGAAAAGCACACTAAATTGAATCCACGCCCTCTCTTCGCAAATTGTTATATATATATATATATATATATATATATATATATATTATTTAATTATTCTTACTTTTATATTGCAATATATATTCTCTTTGACCTCCATATTAAAATATTGTCCAATATTTTAATATAATAATATTTAAATCTAATTGTTTAATATTATCTATTTTTGAATAATAATTGTTTAATAAATATATTAAACTTATTATTTTAAATTATATAGTGACAAATATTCAATTCTTATTATATTATTATTAAATTAATCTACCTAATTTAAGTTAATATTATTTTAATTAAAAATATTAATAAAATAAAATAAAACATAGCAAAATAATAATAAATTTATTCAACTAATTTTTAACGGCTATCATTGCTATTTAAACATTTTGACTCACTGATTTATTCACCTTTGTCGTGAGGATGAACCACATTAGATGGTTCGAAACATCAACCAACAACTCATAATGTGATTAATTCGAAAAAATTTATCAAAATAAACCGAGTATTGTAGAATCTATTGTTATATCTCAAAAGTCCATTAATTTGGTAATGAAGACTTTTTTTTGCCTTTTTTATTTTTTTATTTTTATAGGGGCTTCTTTTTCTTTTGGCTTGTTTAAAATATTTTTTTAATATATAAATGAATTCAGTCTTATTAATAACTTTTAATTTACTTGGATTATATATCTTACGTACTTCTAAATTATCATTTTAACAAATTTACATAAATTTAAACTTAAGATAAAATTAACAAAAATATACATGTGAAGTTCATTTTTTCATAATTATCATATTTTTTCCTTCTTATTATATAAAAAACAATCCATCAACATTCTATTTCTGTTAGGACATTCCGACACATATGAAATAATTAAGTACAACTTGGTCTAGTGTATAGTTAGGTAAAGTGTGTTTCTTTAGTATGTACATATTGTAACTTACAATCGGACTATCACGATGTGTTCTAGACATGAAGTGATTTAACAGTTCATTCTCTCCTCGGTATTACCGACACCTGATCCATGCCTTAACACCAGATTGGCCCATGATCTCTATTTAAAGGGCATGAAGGGTCATTTGTTATGTCACTATTCATGAGAGAAGATTATGTAAATTTTCTTTCTTTTCCATTAAAAAATTGTCTGAAGTGGCCGTGTTGGCTCAGGCTGTAGACTGTTTCCCTCTTTGAGGTTTTTAACCATGTCGAGAATATTGGTGTATTGATCTATGATCTTTTTGTTAGCATTGCCCTTAGGTTTTCTATCTAAGTAACTTACCATGTAAATTCCTACATGGTATCAGAGTTATTCTAGGGTCGCATCCATGGGTGATCCAAGTATGAAGCCGGTACAACTGCACCTAACTGTCGTTTCCTATATCTATTGTTTTTTACCACTTTCGGATTGAGAGGACTTATGTATTGTGTTAGAAGCATCTGTTCTAGTGAGGAACCCCTTTCATTTCATGTGAAAAGGATTCTGGTAGCCCTAGCGACGTCATTTTTAAGATATGGAGGTATACAGTCTTTATTTACAACTATCGTTATTTGTCTCTCTGTTTATTTCAATTTATAGTTCTCTACAATTTTTTTTATTACTGGATCTATAAATTTCATTTCTGCATATGCTCTTTTCCCCATGACTTTGTGCGATATGGGCAAACTAGAAACATAAAAAAATGATTTTTCTCATGGGTATGCTCTTTTTCATTGTGCCTTAGTGCAATCTCGAGAAACCATAAACAATGAGGAAAAGATATAGTTTCTGGCCAAATCTAACTTTAAGCCGTAAGGCTTGGATTATTTTTGCGTGTTCGTTTTGGTTTGTATGGTTTTTTTTTTTTTTTTTGTAGGTAAAAAAGGGTTTTTCAAGTAAACATGTACTCCAAAGCTTCAATGAGAAAAAAAAAAACACTTCCTCTTTTCCAAAAATTATTAGCCTTTTAAACTAGCTCACTTGGTCCAAAGTTACTTTATGAGAATAGAGGTTTTGGGTTCAAGTCTTTCCTTTTCTTGAGTTACTTTTTCAAAAAGAACATGTAACTTATATTTTGAAGTTACTTTACGTAAATGTGTTCTCAGCCATTATAAAATGTGAGTCACTTATAATTCTAAAGTCGCTTTATATTTTATTTAAGTTACAACTTAGTGGATAGTTCATAAAGTACCATTGTAGAAATAAATTTCACTTATTTTTAAAAATGGGTCACATAAAGTTTTTTTAAAAAGTGAGCTAATTAGATTAATTTTAGGGGGGGCGGGGGGTGTTTTGTTATATAACATTATCATTCACTTCCCAAGATTCACATAGTTTGTCGGCATCCTCAACAAGGTTTCTTAAAAAAGCCATAACTTCTTCATCCAGAAGCTGTTTTCAGAGTCGTTTTTTTTAATAGACCTAATTTTTCGAGATATTTCCATTGGAACGCTTAGTTTCATCATCTAAAACTTCATTTTATTTTAAAATGGAATGTCCATACCTAGTTATTCTTGACAACACCAACTACTTCCAATGACTATCCTACATTTTGGATTTACTTAGAAATAAAGGTCTTTATAGAATAGCCTTAGGCCAAGAGTCTAAACCTAAAGATGAAGATAAGCAAGCAATATGGGAAAATAAACAAGATCAAGCAAGTGAGTTGATAGGGATGTCTATTTCTCCAGACCCTAGAATCCATATCACAGAAATTGATACCACTGATGAGCTATGAAACAACTGAATAAAGTTTTTGGAATTAAAAATGAAACTAGAGCCCATTAACTCGAAAATGAGTTTCTTACGTTGGACCCCAATAATTTTTCTTCCATTGAAGATTTTTTGTCCAAGTTCAGAACCCTTAGACTTCTCTTGGAAGGTGTTAAGGTTAAGAAAGAAGATGGTGGCCTTATATATTCCATTCTTACTAAGTTAGGACCAGCCTACTATGTGTTTGTTTCCAACTTCCATTCTACTAGAGAAGCCTTTATTTCTCAAGGATGAGACTACAAGTCCCCCTCTTTTGATGCCTTTTGTGATTCTTTAATAAGAGATCAAGAAAAACTATTATATCTTGGTCTTCTTAATACTGGAAACGCTTCTAAGAAAGCCTTAGTAGCCCATTAGCAACCAAGTTCAAAGAATCCTAAGAAGCAACATCCTAAAAAGAATGCTCCTAAGCAATTTCAGTCTCACAATGAAAAGTAAACTCAACAAATGATAAGGAAACTAAAAACAAAGGGAAGAAGATTGATTGACATTGTAACCTTTGTAATCATGATGGCCACTTAGAATCCAATTTCTTTAAGAAGATTAAAGCCTTGAAAGTAATAATGAAGAAGAATAACATCCATTTGGAGCACTCTTCAACTTCAACTTCATCTTTAGGAATGACACTTTCTGTATGTGGTTGTCAAGCATCTCGGCCTGGTTATGCACTAAATGTATCTTCTTCTTCTCATTCTCATGAGTGGCTCATTGATTTTGGAGCTTCTTATCAAATGGACAAAAACAGAAGCCATGTTTTCTTCTTTAAATGATTGTAAACCAAAAATATTTATGTTGGTGATGATAGATCTCTTAGTGTTGTAGGAACTAGAACTATTAATGTAGACAATGTTGAATTTAATGATGTGTTATGTGTTCCTACTTTAGCATGCAACCTTTTATCTGTATATCAGATAACTCATTCAGGAGAAGGTAAAACCATTGAATTTTCATCTCATGATGTTGTAATTAAGGACCTAAGAGATCCTAGACATATTTTAGCTACTGTCATTGCTGATGATTATACAAGGTTGTATAAGTTTAACAACTTTGGGTCATCAAATATTACCTCGGTATTTGTTGCTCATAATGATGAAGTGAGAAAACTTTGGCATGAGTGATTTGGTCACTTAAACTATTGTTCCCTTCAAAATCTATGTAAAGAAAATATGGCGACGGGTCTTCCTATGGTATCTTGCAGAGATGGTGTTTTTTCTGGATGTGTACTTGGAAAAAATCATCAAGATAGTTTCGAAAAATGTGCCTCTTGGCATGCTTGAGGCCCTTTACAGTTTGTGCATAATGATTTATGTGATCCACTTCTAGTTGTTTCATTCTTTGGCCACAAGTATTTCTTAACTTTCATTGATGATTTCTCCAAATGTACTTGGGTATACTTCTTAAAACTAAAGAGTGAAGTCTTTAACATGTTCTTGGCCTTTAAGGCCTTTGTTGAGAAACAATTTGGACATCAAATTCTTAAGCTTATATCTGATAATGGCAAAGAATATGTTAATAACAAATTCATCAACTTTTTCATTGATCATGGAATTCAATTGTGACATATTGTTCCATATAATCCACAAAAAAATGGTGTAGCTGGAAGGAAGAATCACACCTTAAAGTAAATGGCTAATTGCATGCTTCAATCTAAAGGACCTAGTCTTAATTTTTCGGTGGAAGCACTTAACTGTGAAAATTACATGGTAAATCGCACTCTTACTAAGCTTTTAAAGAATATCACTCTAGAAGAAGCATGGAGCTCAATTAAACCAGATGGATGTCACTTTCATGTTTTTGGAAGTGGAGCATGGGTCCATATTCTAGATGAGAAACATAAAGCCTTAGAACCTAAAAGTGAAAAATGTATTTTTTTTGGATATTCTAAAGATGTAAAAGGATATAGACTTCTTCAACCTAAATCCAAAAATGTTATTATTAGAAGAGATGTAAAGTTTGCTGAAAATATATAGGCCTACGAGCCTAGTTCGGCAGATGTGCCACCTCTCTTTATCCCTTCTTATTCTAAAAATATTTCTTCTTCAGATGATGACAGCGAGGACGAAAATTCTCCCCCACCTTCTAGGGATCCTCATTCAGATCCTCATCATCCAAAATGGGTTTGCGCTACTCGGGATGAAACAGGTGCTCTTGAAAGTGATCCTACAAATCTATGTCATACACATTCTTAGTTTGATAGGGCCTCTTTTTTATTGGTTCAAGCTTCAGCGAATTATGATCCTGACACCTTCACAGAAGGTTCAAGCCATCTATATTGGGACATAACTATGAATGAATAATATCGTTCATTATTGGCAAATGATACATGGGACCTTGTTCCTCTTCCAAAGGGACAAAAACTTGTCAAACGCAAATGGGTTTACAGAACCCAGTTTCGATCAGATGGAAAAGTTGATAAACATAAATCTCGTATAGTTGCGAAGGGTTTCTCACAAGTCGAAGGAATTGAATATACTGAAACCTTCTCCCCTGTTTCCAAAATGAACTCTATTCGCCTTATTCTTTCCATTGCTACCTCTTTCAAATCGGAAGTCTATCATATGGATGTTAAATCCACCTTCTTGGATGGGGACTTACATGAAGAAATCTATTTGGAACAACCTCCTGTCTTTATACAAATAGAATCCAACCTTGTATGTTTCCTTAAGAAATACCTTTATGGTCTCAAGCAAGCCCCTTAGGTTTGGTATGCTAAAATGGATAGCTTTCTTTTAGATACTGCCTTTTCTAGGTGTCATTCTGACAATACCATCTACACCAATAAAGTGGGTAAGTCTCTTATCATTCTTGTTGTTTATGTTTATGATCTTATCCTTACTAGTAGTGATCCAAACCTTATAAACCATGTGAAGTACAACCTTAAAAAGCAATTTGAAATGAAAGATTTAGGACACTTTCATTATTTTCTTAGTCTTCAACTGTTGCAATCCAAAGAAGGTATTTCCCCTTCCGAGTCCAAGTATGTCTGTGATCTTCTATGCCATTTTCACATGGAAGACTGTAAGCTAGCCCCTTCTCCCTTTCAGTCTGGAGTAAAACTTTTAGTCACTTGTACTTCCCCTAACGTTAATGCTACCTTATACCGCAAACTTGTTGGAAAACTTTTGTATCTGACCCATAGCCATCTTGATCTTTCCTTTTGTTTTGGCCTTGTTGCTCGGTTTATGCAAAACCATCACGAAACTCATTGGAAAGAAGCTAAAATAATGCTTTGTTATGTTCGAGGTACAATTCATTTTGGGATTCATTACAGTGCAGAATCATCTCCTCTATTGATGATTAGGGTGTTGACCCTCATGATCGGAAGTCTACTACAGGTTATGTCTTCTCTCTTTGTTTTGGACTTATTACATGGGCTTGCAAGAAACAGAGTGCCATTTCTCTTTCTTTAGAAGAAGCAGAATATTGTGGTGTCATTGAAGCTATTAAGGAATCCTTGTGTCTTTGTCATATGCTCTTAGAGTTTGGTTTTCAGCAACAGTATTCGACTACACTTTGGTGTGATAATCAAAGTTCCATTCAACTATGCAAAGATCTAGCCCAACATCAGCGCAACAAACACATTGAAGTACACATTCCCTTCATCAAATATCTCATTCATGACCATGTTCTTGAAGTGAAATATTGTTCAATCGATGATCAATTTGCAAACATCTTTACAAAGGCTCTCACAGAGACGAAGTTTACAAAACTTTGATTTATGGTTGGAGTTCAGGAAGTTGTCACTAAGGGGGGATAGGCCCTAATGCCTCCTTCCTTATCCTATTATATCATATTTTTACATCCTTCAATCCTATCCCAAGTTGTTCTTAAGGGGGGGTGTTAGGTTATTCTGAAACAGAGGAAATAATTAAGTACAACTTGGTCTAGTGTATAGTTAGGTAAAGTGTGTTTATTTAATATGTACTTTTTGTAACTTATAGTTTGAGGGTCACGATATGTTCTAGACATGAAGTGATCTGACGGTTCATTCTCTCCTCGGTATTACCGAAACTTGGTCCATGGCTTAACACCTGATTGTTCCATGATCTCTATTTAAGGAGAATGGAGGGTCATTTGTTAGGTGACCATTCATAAGAGAAGCTTATGTAAATTTTCTTTCTTTTACATTAATAAATTGCCTGAAGTAGTCACATTGGCTCAGGTTGTGGAATGTTTCCCTCTTCAAGGGCTTTAACCATGTCAAGAATATTGGTTCACTGGTCTGTGATCTATTTTTGAGCGGTGTCCTTTGGTGTTCTATATAAGGAACTTACCATGTAAATTCGTACAATTTCAAAGTTTCACATATTGGAATTAATTTCAATTAAATAAAGAGCAATTGTAATAGACATAATACCTCTAAATAATTTTTTATTTTTATTTTTTTTATTTTATGTACCAACACCAAATTCTAGGATTTACTATAATGCTTGATTTTATCCTATGCAACAATGTCTAGGAATTACTATCATGCTTGATTTTTTCCTATGCGCGCAAGTGATTTTTCTTAAGGTGATACTTTGCATTATTTTATAATTATGTCACATACATTATCGTTGTAATACGTGTGTAGATTATGCTTCTATTACCATATGACCCATATTATTTCACAACACTATGGTTTATAGGGATCAATATCAGTTAAGGTATAACTATCGTAATCTCTCTGCTCGAGGTGTCCTCTTGGACTTTAATGATGTTTATCCCTTTCTGTACCCCTATCTGGAAGATTCCTCACACCCTTGACACCAGGACTTCTTCACATGGTGAGATCGATTGGGACCTATCCTATGATCAAGAATTAAGCTGAATGGTTGAGGTAACTAACCCTTCACCCAGATCCCAGGTCGCTGCTCATTTTGTTGTTTTCAATTTAGGGTTTTTGAGTTCTACAACTATGTGAGTTTTCTATGGTTTCAGAGTCTCACGACCATGAAGAACTAAACCATATCAAGGTATAATACTCTCGGTTATCGCCAATATTATTTTTTTAAAATAAGTTACAATAACTAGAGATTTTGATTCCTTCTTGAGTTCTAAATTACTACTCTGTCTGTGCAAGCAAATCCTCTAGAGCTTGGTTTCTCGTTCATCGTTAGAGGAAGGTCAATATCCCATGTCGCGCCATAGGTAAATCTCACAATAAAATTCCTGTTTTCCCAGTGATATTGGGTTGGTTCTGGGGTTAAAGGAATAATGTTAATCCTAGACTTATTCCAGACGGATATATTTTGACAGATGCTATTGTTCAATGTGACCCAGGATGGCATTCCTCAGGTAAATTTATCTCTCACCATTAGCTGAAGTTTGTATTTTAACTTACTGGAATTCTTCTAACTCTCTTCTTGCCTCTACTGGAAGGTTAATATTTAATCCAAACTTCTCTCTCTTGGATAATCTCGGGCTTTTGCGCTGGCATTTGCTTACTATTTTTTTCCTTCATATTACAGGTTGGTCCTTACTAGCATGGTTTCACTGCATTTGTTTAGAGGAATTCGGTTTCACATATAAATGGTTAAGAATTCTTACTTATGTTTATTTTATGGGTGCGACTTTGCTGGCACTTGGTTCTGTAAATCTTTTGTTTGATGTTCTAGGGTTTAGCCTAACCTGGTTTGACCGGAACAATTACAAAATTTCTCTCCCTACTCTGAAGTAATTATATTTGTTGGAACAAGAAACTTATGTTTGTAATTTTCCCTGAGGGTTTATTTAATATCTATACGTTTTTGTTGAGATTTGAGTATTAAGTCATTTGGGTTATCATATAATTTTCCTCTTCTTGCTATTGTGGATTATGTGACTCGTTGTACTTAATTTGGTAGTGCAACAATGTGTTTGATATATACGCATTTATCTAGAATTTATGTTGTGAATCCTCAGAAATAGGTTTTTTCTTTGGTTGTTGGACGTGACTCCTTAGTCTCAATGCCAAGAAATTTTATTATTGTAACAATGACTTATTAAAACAAGGGTTTCATGCTCAGGTCACCATTATATTAGTCAAAGTCCCCATTGTGGACTCCTAGGATTAATATTGAGTTTATAGAGTAATTGTATATTCAAAGGGACCCTTCTTGGGATTTTGAATCATGTAAAAAGGTTTATTATTGAGTCAAATATAATTTATGTATCCTCCACACCAAATCAACCTATAATAGATCAAGTCAGCATAAGGACAGTAATTAACCCTCACATGGATCTTATAAATAGAAGCAAGTTGAAGTCATTTGGATCATCTCATCTCAAACTATTTTTATATATCAAGAGTAGATGGAGAAGTGTGACATTGGATGAAGTGGGTCTAAGGAAGCCGAACGAAGTGTGATTTTGGGTAAATCTAAGCAGAAGAATAAAATTAAACTTTTCGTACCTCTCTCTCTCTCTATTTCCTGCCGTAGTTAGGGAGATTGAAGTCTTCCAAGTTTCATTGATGCCGAAATCTACCTGATGTCAAAAGAAGATGTTGGAAAGGAGGTCGAAGATATGGTTGGCTAAGTTGGTATGGAGGGAAGGTTTGAGATTTTTCTATGGTCAATAGTCTCTAAGAATACTATTGAAAGGATGAATTTTCTTGACTGAGTTTTCCCCTCGAGCGTGGTTTTTCCCTGGCATAGTGCCTACATCTTGTGCCTCTTGTTTTGTGATCCTCATACACACATAATATGGAATTTCTTGATGAAAGATAATATAATAAATAAGTATAAGAATCCAACACACTCACAAGTAATTATCAAGAAAGAAGAATCAATCCCTAATATAACTTCTTTGATTTTTCAACATGGTATCAGAACTAAGATCAGGAAGAGTCAAAAATAACTTTTTTGGCATGAATTCTCCATTTTTTATTAACTAAATAAGAATGGTTATCAACACTAATAGAAGTTGAATCAAGAAGGTCATCTACTACTTATTCAAAAAGGTCAAAAGTCAAGAATTCTTGATTGTTCTTACAGGTTCTCTTAATGATGACAATCCATGGATCATTGATAGTGGAACATCGATACACATGATAGGAGAAAGTAAACAACTTCATACACTATCAAAGGAGACATCCTCTCATGTAGTGAAATTGGGTGACAACAAAATGTATGCAATCAGAGGCCTGGGATCAACATCGTTAAAGCTAGATAATGGATCGAATCTGCACCTCAACAACATTCTATTGTTCCATGTTGGAAATAAATTTTTCTTTCTATTTTTTGTTTGGAAGATAAAGGGGAAAGAGTTGCTTTTGTTGATGGAAAATTATCAGTTTGGGGAAAACACCCTAGAATTGATAAAGCTAGGGTTATTAGAGTCCCTGAAGGAAGTCTTTATAGACTCATTACATCACCTCCTCAAGATTTGGTTCATATTCAAATAATTCCCATGGAGTTGCTGTATAGGATGTATGGGAACCTACATTATAAGGATATCCCTACTCTTAGTCAGTTGGTTCATGGTATTCCTAATATGAAGTTAGATCATGAAGGTGTGTGCAAGGGATTCTCTTTTGGAAAACATGTAAGAAATTCATTTCATAATAGTGAAAATAGGTATAAAGAGATATTAAACCTCATTTATTCCAATGTGCACGGGCCAATGTTTGAAAAATCACTTGAACGCCATATCTACTATGTGACGTTCATTGATGACCATTCTAGAAAGACACGAATCTACCTCCTCAAAATAAATATGAAGTATTTTATAAGTTCAAGGAGTTTAGGGCTAAAGTGGAAACCATAACCAAAAGAAAGATAAAAACTTTGAGGTATGACAATGGTAGGGAACACACTTCTAAGTAATTCATTACGTATTGTAAGGAAACAAGTATTAAGAGGGAGATCATTGTTCCCTATGATCTAAAACAAAATGGATTGGCCGAAAGGAAGAATATGTCAATTAAAGAAGGCATTCGAACTAGGTTCTTTGATTAGGACCTACCAAAAATTCTTGTGGGGAGAAGTACAAATGATAGTCATATACATTCAAAATAGAAGTCCTCATAAGAGTCTTGATAATACAACACCCGAAGAAGTATTCATAGGAAAGAACCCGAGTTTTTAGATATCCAAATATTTGGAAATACTTGTTCCAAAAGACAAGTGAAAGTTGTTGGATTCTACAAGTATCAAGGGAATCTTCATTGGATATAGTCTCTCTTCCAAAGCATAGAGAATCTACATCAAGGAAGGAAGATATATTGAAGTAAGCACAAATTTAATATTTGATAAAAATGAAGCATACAAGAAATAAAAAGATATTCCTATTGATTCTGATGATGAAGAAGTTCCCATATTTGAAGAAGAAGAAGCTCATCATGAAAACTCTACTACAAATCTCGAAGAAGAAGGACAAAGTGAGCTTATTCAATTGGTGGTCATCCCAACCAAAAGGGGAAGGCCAACTTGGTTGAAAGCTACATTAGAGGATGCTGAAGGACATAGAGATGTGAACGAAACCTTTAGGGAAAGAAAGAAATGGAATAAATATTTTGGCTATGCTGCATATATGATTAAACTAATCGAATCTGAACCTTGTACATTCAAGGAATATGCGCATCAAGAGACTTGGAAGAAAGAAATGCAGGAATAATATCAATCCATCATGAAGAATGGGGTTTCAGAAATCGTTCCAGGACATAGTGATAGATTGGTTGTCACATCTAAATGGATCTATAAGATCAAACATGTTGTTGATGGAAGTATAGACAAGTACAAAGAAATATTCATTGCAAGGGGTTTCTCTCAAAGGGAAGGCATTGAATATGAAGAAAATTTTGCACCCATAAAAAGGTACACTACCATTGGATCATTGGTTTCATTAGTTGCTACAATGTGGTGGAATATCCATCAAATGGGTCTGAAGGCCGCATTTCTGAATGGGACCATTGATGAGGAAGTGTATATCAAACAATCTAGAAACTTTGAAGTTAATAGTAGGGACTCTCATTTTTCAAGAATTAAGAAGGCCCTATACGGTTTGAAGCAAGAAACTATCGCAAGGTATGCAAGGATGGATGCATATCTACTTAGAATTGGGTTCATAAAGAGTTTTGCTAATCTGAATCTCTACATCAATATCATGAATGATGATCCCATGATTATTCTACTTTATGTGGGTGATCTATTCATCACAAGTTTGGAGTGAAGAATTAAAGAATGAAAGAAGATGTTGGTAACTAAATTTGAAATCAAGGATCTAGGACTCATGCATTATTACCTAGGTCTAGAATTATGGAAGAGACATGGGGAGATATATTTGGGGCAAGGAAAGTACATCATCAAGTCATTGCAAAAATTTTGGATGATGGATTCCAAGCCAATGACTACTCCATTGATCACCAAGCTGAAGCAGTTAAGGGACTCTAACCCTAGTCTCATTGATCCTACCTCCTACTGATAGTTGGTGGGTTCCCTAATGTATCTAGTAAATACTAGGCCAGATATATGTTTTGCAGTAAACATTCTTAGTCAGTTTCAGTTGGAGCCCCATCATGATCACTGGATAACTGCTAAACATATACTAAGGTATCTTCATGGCACTATATGTCACCACCTAAAGTATGATAGTAAGGAAATAAATCTAATTGGATTCACAAAGCCTAATTCATGTGGTAGTGAGACCAATGGAAGGAGCACTATTGAAGGATGTTTTTGTCTCAGAGCCATTATGATCTCATGGATGAGTACGAAGAAAGATCTCATTGCATTAGGTACTTATGAGGTAGAATATGTGGTTGCATGTGAATGAGGAAAGGAGGTTGTTTGGTTAAGGAATATTCTAACAAATTTATTTGAGAAGTCTCTAGGTCCAAATGTGATTAATTGTGAGAATAAAAGTTGTATCAAGATGTCTTGATATCCCGTGTTTCGTTCTAGAATGAACCATATTAAAAATAAGTTCCACTTTATTAGGAAACACGTGCAGGATGGGATGGTGAAGTTAGAGTATATCTCGACAGATGAAGATGTAGAAAACATTCTAACAAACACTCTTCCAAATAATAAGTTTGAGTATCTAAGAAACCCGCTTCGTTTGGTAGACATTGTCGATTGTTTTGATGATAACGAAATGGAAGAGAATTGTTGAGGATTTGCAAGTGAAGCATTTCCTAGAAATTCATCTGGCTCACACTTTGTGTTGATGTCTAGGTCCCAAAGTAAGGAGGGTGGCATGGGTCATAGAGCTCGGACCATTGATATGAACCTAGGTTCCTGAGTTGGTGGTTAGCAGGTAAGCTTGATGGTACCTACAGGGGCTGAAAGCTTGAGTCCACCTTATTTCCACTTGGATAGATTTCCCTATCCAGGAATCTAGTCTATGGCATTGTGGTGCCTAAATTGTTGAGAAACCAATAGATGTCTTTCCCTGGTGAGGAATCGAATCCATAGCATTATGGTGCCTACTGTTCTACATTATTCATATAGTTTGAGATATTTTATTGTATTTGTATATGATGAATACCTCCCTAGCTAAGAGGGAGTGTTCGAAATTGTAACTAGGTTAGGTCTTCATTTAATGTATTTGAGACATCATGAAATGTACTTGTCAAAAGAATAAATAAAATAATTTTTATTATTGTAACAATGACTTATTAAAGCATGGATTTCATGCTTGGGTCACCATTATATTATTCAAAGTCCTTATTATGGACTCCTAGGATTAATATTGAGTTTATAGAGTAATTCTATATTCAAAGAGACCCTTCTTGGGTTTTTGAATCATGTAAAAATGTTTACTATTGAGTAAAAGATAATTTATGTATCCTCTACAACAAGTCTTCCTTGAAGAGATTAAGTCATCCTAAGGAAACTAATTAGATCTCACATGGAGCACATAAATAGAAGAAAGTCAAGGTCATTTAGAGCATCTCATCTCAAACTAGTTTGATGTCTCAATAGTAGATCGAGAAGTGCGAAGTAGGATGAAGTAGGTTTAAGAAAGTCGAAGGAAGTACAAGCTTGAGGAAGTCTAAGGAGAAGAAGAAAATAAAACTTTTGGTGCCCCTCTCTCTTTGTTTCATGCCCTAGTTTGGTATATTGAAGTCTTTCAAGTTTCACTAATGTCAGAAGATGCCTCATGTCAGAAGTTGCCGCCTAGTCGTAGTTGTTGGAAAGGAGGTCGAAGATCTGGGAGGCTGACTTGGTATGGAGGGGGGGTTTGGTATTTGTCTAGGGTGAACAGTCTCAAAGAATTCTATTGAAATAAATAACTTTCTTAACTGGGTTTCCCCTCGAGGGGAATTTTTCCCTAGCATAGTGCCTACATCTTGTCTCTTGTTTTGTGATATTCATACACACATAAATTGGTAATTTCTTGATGAAAGATAATATAATAAAGAAGTAAAAGAAGCCAACATACTCACAAGTAATTATGAAGAAAGGATAATCAAACCCTAGTATAACTACTTTGATTTTCCAACACATGGGGCACTTATTCCAAGCTGAATGTTAGACAAAACATGATAGTGTGGGTTTTCATTTGGTTTATTATATGGATAAATTAATTAGAAAAGGAAATGAAAAAGGATTTGGAAAGGAAAAGAGACATTAATTGACATTTTATTTATGGAAATAATGGAAATTACAAGAAAAGGAAGGTGAAAGGTCACAGGTTGCATGTGAGGAGGAAAACGAAGAAAACAAAGGCATCATTAATAAAAAGGATTCTAAGGATCAGTGCAAAACCTTTTGTTATTGCGAGAAAATTTTACCAAATAAATTTTGGAGCTCTTTCTCTATTCTCTCTCTCTTACTCTTTCTCAATTAGAGCATCCCTCGAGCACTATAGCATTGGAGGAAAGAAGGCAAAGGAAGGAAAAGAAAGCAATAGGAAGCAAAATATCATGCAAGCAAGAGCAAGATCAAGAAGCGACCACAAGATTACTTGTAATTATTGAGTTGCATGTATGATTTCCTTGCTAGTTTCTTCATGCATGGTACATGATTATGTATTTTTGGTTCTCTTGTTATCGTTGGCATGGGTTTTGCTAGGTGTAACAATGTTCTTCAACCTTTCCTTGCCATTTTTAGATAGCCATGGTGTGATGGGGTTCCCTTGTTTTGGTAGAAATGGATTGTTAGATGCATTCGAAGCTGAGTGGGGTGGTCTTGGGATTGATCAAAAGGCCTAGGAATCTTGGGGTGGGATATACGGTAAATCTTGATTGTGAATACCCTTGATTTCTCATAGGAATCCCTTGAATGGTAACAACAAGATACACGATAAAGCCCAGAGGGTGGTGACCTCATATGCCTAGGAATCCCTTGATCGGTAATGGTGGGATACATGGTAAATCCCAGAGGGTGGTGACCATGTTTGCCTAGGAATCCCTTGACTGATAATGGCAAGATACACAGTAAAGTCGAGAGGTTGAGACAAACAAAATCCTCATGGTTTAGGTGGAGAGATCTGGAGGCATCCATGGTTGTATAGGCCTAGTGATGCTTGGTTCATCATTATATTAGTGAAAGTCCCCATTGTGGACTACTATGATTAATATTGAGCTTATAGAGTCATTGTATATTCAAAGAGACACTTCTAAGGCTTTTGAATCATGTAACAAGGTTTACTATTGAGCCAAATACAATTTATGTATCCTCCACACCAAGTCGACATATAAGAGATCAAGTCAAACTAAGGAAACTAATTCAACCTCACATGGAGGCTATAAATAAAAGAAATTCGAAGTCATTTGGAGCATATCATCTAAGGCTAGTTCGATATCACAATAGTAGCTCGAGAAGTGAAAAGTAGGACGAAGTGGGTGTAAGGAAGCTGAAGGAAGTGCGAGTTTAGGGAAATCTAAGGAGAAGAATAAAATCAAAATTTTGGTTCCCCTCTCTCTTTGTTTCATGCCCTAGTTTGGGAGATCGAAGTCTTCCAAGTTTCACTGATGTCGAAAGATTCTTGATGCTAAAGGTTGTTGCCTAGTCAAATTTGTTGGAAAGGAGGTCGAAGATCTAGGAGGCTAACTTGGTATCGAGGGAAGGCTTGGTATTTGTTTGGGTGAAGAGCCTTAAAGAATACTATTGAAAGGAAGAAATTTCTTAACTCGAGTTTCCCCTCAAGGGGGGTTTTCCCTAACATAGCGCCTACATCTTGTGTCTCTTGTTTTGTGATCTTCAAACACACATAATATGGTAATTTCTTGATGAAATATAAGATAATAAAGAATTAAAATAAGCCAACACACTCACAAGTAATATCACGAAAGGAGAATCAAACCATAATATAACTGCTTTTCTTTTCGAACATGGTATCAAAGTTAAGGTCAGGAAGAGTCGAGGATCACTTTGTTGGCATGGATTCTCCCTCATTGATGAACTACATAAGAAGGGGTATCAACACTTCTAGAAGCTGAATCAAGAAGGTCATCTACTACTTATTCAACAAGGTAAAAAGTCAAGGATGCCTAGTTGTTCTTACAGGTTCTCTTAATGATGACAATGCATGGATCATTGATAGTGGAGAATCGAGACACATGATACGAGAAAGTAAACAACTTCATACACTATGAAAGGAGCCATCTTATGTCATAGTGGAATTGGATTACAACAAAATCTATGTGGTTAGAGGCCTCAAATCAACATCGTTGAAGCTGGATAATGAATTGAATTTGCACCTCAACAACATCCTATATGTTCCAAGTTTGAAAAAAAAAATCTTTCTATTTCTTATTTAGAAGATAAATGGGAAAGATTTTATTTTTTTGATGAAAAAGTATAGGTTTGGGTAAAATACTGTAGAATTGATAAATCTTGGGTTATTGGAGTTTGTGAAGGAAGTCTTTATAAAGTCATTAAACCACCTACTCAAGCTTTGATTCATATGGAAATAAGTCTCGTTGAGTTGTGGCATAGGAGGTATGGTCATCTACATTATAATGTCGTCCCTACTCTTAGTCAGTTGGTTCATGGTATTCCTAATATGAGCTTAGATCATTAAGGTGTGTGCAAGGGATGATATTTAGGAATACATACAAGAAAACCATTTCATAATGTTGAAACTAGGTCTAAAGAGATATTAGACCTCATCCATTCTGATGTGTGTGGGCCCATGTCTAACAAATCACTTGGAGTTCATATCTACTATGTGATGTTCATTGATGACCATTCTAGACTTACATGGATCTAGTTGTTCAAAACAAAAACTAAAGTATTTGGTAAGTTCAAGGAGTTTAAGGGTGAAGTGAAAACCCTAACTGAAAGAAAGACAAAAACTCTGAGGTTTGACACTAGTGGGGAATACACTTCTAAGGAATTGATTGAATATTGTAAGGAAGCAGGTATTAAGAGGGAGCTCATTGTTACCTATTATCCCGAACAAAATGGATAGGTCAAAAGGAAGAATAGGTAAATTGAAGAAGGAATTCGAACTATGATCCTTGATCAAGACCTACCAAAAATTCTTATGGGGAGAACCAGAAATAAAGTCATATACATTCAAAATAGAAGTCCTATAAGAGTATTGATAATACAACACCCAAAGAAGTATTCACAAGAAAGAAGCCGAGTGTGGACATCTCTGAATATTTGGAAGTCCAACAAACATCCATGTTCCAAAAGATAAGCAAAATAATTTGGATTCTACAAGTATCAAGTGAATATTCATTGGATATAGTATCTTCTCAAAAGCATATAGAATCTACATCAAGGAAGGAGGATATATTGAAGTAAGAAGGGATGTCATATGTGATGAAAATCAAGCATAAAATAAATCAAAATATATTCCTACTGATTTTAATGACGAAGAATTTGCCATATTAGAAGAAGAATAAGTTCATCATGAAAACTCTACTACAAATCTCGAAGAATAAGGACCAAGTGAGCCTATTAAATGAGTTGTCATACGAACCACAAGGAAAATTATAAATTTGTTGAAAGCTACATTAGAATATGTTGAAGGACGTGAAGTTGGAAAAGGAATGTTCAGGGAAAGAAAGAGACTAAAGAGATATTCTGGTTATGCTGCATATATGATGAAATTGATTGAATTCGAACCATCTACATTCAAGGAAGTTGCGCATCAAGAGGTCTGGAAGAAAGAAATGCAAGAAGACTATCAATCCATGATGAAGAATGGGGTTTGGGAAATTGTTCCTAGACATAGTGACAAATCCATTTCCACATCTAAATGGATATATAAGATAAAACATGTTGTTGATGGAATATAGAGAAGTACACAGCAAGATTCGTTGCAAGGGGCTTCTATCAAAAGGAAGGCAGTGATTATGAACAAAATTGTGCACCCACAACAAGGTACACTACCATTAGATTGTTGGTTTCATTTGCTACTACAATGGGGTGGAATATCCATTAAATGGATATGAGGACCACATTTCTCAATGGGACCATTGATGAGGAAGTATACATAGAACAATCAGAAGGCTTTGAAGCTAATAGCATGGACTCTCTTATTTGTAGAATTAAGAAGGCCCTGTATGCTTTGAAGCAAGCACCTATTGCATGGTATGCAATGATGGATGCGTATCTACTTAGAATTGGGTTCGTGAAGAGTTATGCTAATCTAAATCTCTACATCAAGGTTGTCAATGATGAGCTCGTAATTATTTTACTTTATGTGGGTGATCTACTCATCAAAGGTATGGAGTAAAGAATCGAAAAATGTAAGAAGATGTTGGAAACTAAATTTGAAATGAAGGATCTAAGACTGATGCACTATTACCTAGGTCTAGAAGTGTGGTGTAGACTTGGGGAGATATATTTGGGGCAAGGAAAGTACATCATCAAGTTGTTGCAGAAATTTGCGATGATGGATTCCAAGACGATGACTACTCCTATAAGCACTAATCTCAAGAAGTTAAGGGACCCTTACTGTAGCCTCCTTGATCCTACCTCCTATCGATAGTTGGTGGTTTCCATAATATATCTGGTAAATACTAGACAAGATATATGATTTTTAGTAAACATTCTTAGTGAGTTCTAGTTGGATCCCCATCATCATCACTCGATAACTGCTAAAAATATACTGATGTATCTTCGTGGCACTATATATCACTGCCTAAAGTATGATTGTAAGGAAATAAAGCTAATTGGCTTCATATAAGCTTATTGGGGTGGCAATGAGACTGATTGAAGGAGCACTAGGAGAGGATGTTTTAGTCTGGGAGCCACTATGATCTCATGGATGAGTAGGAAGCAATATCCCATTGCGTTAAGTAGTGCAGAGGCAAAATATGTGGTTGCATGTGAAGTAGGAAAGGAGGTTGTTTGGTTAAGGAAGATTATGACAGATTTGTTCGATAAGTATCTGGGTCCTACTCTTATTAATTGCGATAATAAAAGTTGTATCAGGATTTCTGTAGATCACGTGTTTCGTTATAGAACAAATCATATAAAAAATAAGTTCCACTTTATTAGGAACCTGGTTCAGGATGGGATCATGAAGTTGGAGTATGTCTCAACAAGTGAACAGGTAGTAGACATACTAATAAAGGCTCTTCCAAATAAGATGTTTGAGTATCTGAGAAAGTTTCTTGGTTTGGTACACGTTGTTGATTGTATTGAGGATAAGGAAATGGAAGAGATTTGTTGAGGCTTTGTGAGTGAAGCATTGTTTGGGAAGACATATGGCTGGCACTTTGTGTTGATGTTAGGTCCCAAAGTAGGGAGGGTGGCATGGGTCATAGAGCTCTGACCATGGATATGCACCTAGGTCCCTGGGTTGGTGGTTAACAAGTAATATTGATGGTACCTAGAGAGGATGAAAGCTTGAGTCCACATTATTCTCACTTGGATAGATTTCCCTAGTCAGGAATCGAGTCTATCGCATTGTGGTGCCTAAACTATTGAGAGATCAATGGATAGATTTCCCTAGTGAGGAATCTAGTCCATAGAATTGCAATGCCCAAAGTTATTCATTGTTCATATAGTTTGAGATATTTTATTGTATTTGTATATGATGAATACCTCCCTAGTCGTTTAATGTATTTGAGTCATCATGAAATTTACTTGTCAAAAGAATAAAGAAATATTTTTTATTATTGTAACAATGAGTTATTAAAGCATGGGTTTCATGCTCGGGTCATCATTATATTAGTTAAAGTCCCCATTGTGGAATACTAGGATTAATATTGAGTTTATAGAGTAATTGTATATTCAAAGAGACCCTTCTTGGGATTTTGAATCATGTAAAAAGGTTTATTATTGAGTCAAATATAATTTATGTATTCTCCGCAGCAAATCAACCCATAAGAGATTGATGTAGGAGCATTCAACCGAAGGAAAATCATTGTATTTTAGTAGACATAGGGGGGTCATGTGTTTTAGGGAAGTTGGTTTCCTAAATCTCAAATTAATGTAATATTTAGGCTTTTAAGTGATTATAATAGGAATTAATTAGAATTGTGAGGATGTTTGTAAATGCTCTCGAATAAAGGAGAACATGAGTGGTTAATAATGACAAGAGAGTTAGAAGTCAATTGTAACTCTAAAGGTAGTGTCATGATTCGAGGAACTAGAGAGAGTTCTTAGGAATTAGTTGAAGTTAGAAGTGGTCATAGAGGACAGTTAGGAGTCAGTTCAGTAGATCTAGGATTTGAACCAGAATTAGTTCAACAAAACCTTTTTGGCATAAATGTAAGCCTACGAGCAGAGTAAGGGGGGGCTACCAGCGTGTGAGAGACAGAAAGTCTCGATATTTAATCATTTGTTTATACTTATATATAGAGGTTTAATTCCTAACTGTGTAAGTGTGTGAAACAAGGATTTAATGAATGAATTACATGTAAGTTATGAATTCGTAGGTTCTGTAACAGAAGGTTTCATGCAGAGTTCTGTAGATACACAGAGGAGAGAATGATTAAGAGGAATCATAAGGAATCTTTGAATCTAGCTGAATGATCATAGTAGCTAGAGAGGTAGTGAAGGGAGAGTTCGCGGAGTTAAGCTAAAAGGAAGCGAAAGAGCAGAAAACTGAAACCCTAAAGAAAAACCCAAAACCACAAGGAAAAACACTGAAGGAAGAAGTAAAGTCAAAGGAAAGGAACGAGCGGAGAAGTGAAGAGGTGATGCATAAGAACCATTAGATCTCATAGATCAATGGTCATCACATGAGAGAAGAGCGTGGGAGATAACTGACGAAAAGGTGGGTTTATAAGCGGAAGTGGTATTTCGGGCGAGGTTTAAATGGTAAGTGGTATGGAAGGGTGAGCGCCTGATTCCACTCACCATTCGACACATAACACAAAAGTGGTGAAGGGAAAATGCTTTACCGGGCAGTTAATCCCCGTGTTCATTATCTATCTGAAACCAACATCAACCGTCAGATATGAAGAAGGAAGATCGACAATGGAGAGTCATCATTCTGTTTTATTCATCGGGTGCAAGTCCTACCTTTGGATCGAGTGTAGATCGACGATCATAATTTGATCACTGATCGGAGTTTGAATGGAGAGCGCAATGGAAAGGTGATGGATGAGTGTGGACCCAACGATAATTATGAACGTGAGTTTATAATGTTTGAAGTCTGGCCTATGTGTTTCGGTCGTGTTATTCCTTTGTATTCCAATATAATTGAAGTTCTGTGGTTAAAGGTAAGTTTATACAATAAATTCTATGTAACCAATGTTTAAAGAGGGAAGGTTATATATATGTGGTTAAAAGGGTGAGCGAAAGCTTAAAATAAGGTTTATCATAGTGGATAGAGTCTAATAGAAGGAAATGAAAGATTGGGCTATTGTAATGAATGGTTCCATTGAATTAATAAGAGGGCCTTAACCATTGATGGTTAAAGATTTTGACTACTTAGGGAGTTAATTTCCTGGGATTGATGTGTTTATGAATTGTATATGCATATTGTGGGTGTAGGCGGGGGTAACCCTGCGTCATTTGGTATCAGAGAAGGTTTGTAATTGAAACAATTAGTGTTAAAATAGAACAAAGAAATTCTATGTGAAAGAATTGAGAGCAAATTTATGTGTCAAAGATGTTTATGCAGGCAAGGAAGGATCATATTCTAATCTGACAAAAAGTAGACACATAGAGGTGATGCGTAGCAGAACTTGCAGATGCAAGAAATAGAGGACAATCCATTCAAGGTACAGGTGGAGTGGTGAAACAAGATCATGCTGAGATCTTGAAGATGAGGTGATGTGTTCTATTTTGATTTTAGAATGTGTGTTTATACATTGATATGCAGGTGACAGCATAAAAAGGTGTGAAGGTTGCAACAATCTAGAGCAAGGAGTGCTTAATAGGTTCCCAAGGAAAGAACCAGAGAGATGCTAAAAGACTGAGCTCAAAGGAGAGAAGCTTAGTGAGGCATATGTAACAAGGAGGAGACTTGTTACTACAAAGGCATTGTTGCAGATCATAGGGGAAATTCAACATAGCATATGGGTAGAATTGCTAAGTAATGAAGGATGTTGGTAAGACTTTCTAAATGAAAGAAGAGGTGGTCAGAACCAAGTATTTCATTGTGATTTAAATACAAGAGGACAATTGTGGTCTTGAGAAGTGCATATGAGTTGAAGCCTAGAAGGAGCAGAGAGAAGTGCTCGAAGGAGGTTCCGGAGATAGAGAACCAAGGGCTTGCCAAAATACCAAGTACAGAGAAAAGCTTGGTGAGGTAAGTTGCAACAAGGAGGACTTATTGTTGCAGAGGCTTTAATGCAGCTCATAGTGAGTGAGTGAGGACCTCATGAAGATATAAAAGAAGAAGATGGCTACTGATAGTCATCGCAGAGGTTCTGAGGAAGACCACAACAGAAGAAAGATGAAGAAAGAGGA
The DNA here is from genome assembly GCA_031772625.1 of Pinus tabuliformis. Taxonomy (NCBI): domain Eukaryota; kingdom Viridiplantae; phylum Streptophyta; class Pinopsida; order Pinales; family Pinaceae; genus Pinus; species Pinus tabuliformis. Next base: position 511,580,384 of record CM062809.1, read on the forward strand.
TAACAAGGTAAATGGCAAGAGGATGAGTCAAGAGGAAATTGTGAAAGAGATTGCAGAGTTAAAAGAACGACTCGATGCATTAAGGAGAATACTTGAGGAAAGCTAGAGACTAGGTTGGGTCTTCAGGAAGAATCTAGTGAAGTGGCATAAGTTGCAGAGAAGGATACAACAGAGGAAAGTAAGATGGCTAATGGAAAAACTCAAAGAAGATTAGTTGGAAATGAAAATGGAAGTGTCCATTTGTATAGCAGAGCAGGGTGAAGTTTTGACAAAAGATGAAGACTTGAAGACTGAAACTTCAAGTGAGGCCAAAGGGTCACATGGTTTTTGTCCAGCTGTAAAAGGGGTCTTTTTCACCTCTATTTACCCTACATTAATTATCAATCCAGGTGCGATTTGTTATCTCAAAGAGTGTACTCAGTCTGAGGCGGTCATTTTTCAAAGTAATTCTAGTAGTATAGTGCTTTAAATACAAGAGTAAATAGATGCTTGGAATAAAATCTACTTCCAAAAAGAAAATTAACACTCTGAGACTTAATTCATTCACTTAGAAAACTACAGCAACTTATCAGTCAAGGGTGCAGTAATAATAACTCCTCCCTTTGTAAACTGATGTGATTGAGAAACAATTTAAGGAAAAGATCATCAACCTAGGAACTGAACAACAACTGTCAATGTTCACTACAGTTTCAGATTGTTCTATGCACATCAAAGCAATGATAATTGAAATAACAGGAAATGGAACAACGACTGATATATTTAACTCATTTGAACAACGAAGCTTCAACCTACAAAAATGAAGCAGTAATTGCAATCTTCACTCAGAAATGATTTGAACAACAACATAAATGGGACAACAAACTAAAGGAAGCTATGAAATATTGAACAACAACCTGAATCAAATGTAAATTCATAGCAAACCAAATCAAATATTACACGCAACACTCTTATGTTGAAGGAACAATAATCTGAGTTTCGACATAACAATTTTAATCAAAGTTGTGAAGAAACAGCAATTGTGATCACGGTGGAACAACAGTCCCAATGAACAACAATCACACTTGGGAGTAAACCATAGATAAATAGACAATAATACCAATTTATAAATACACAACACTGTTACTTTGTAATCGAACAGTAACAATAATCTGTAAGGAACAAAAATGTTATACAATAATATCAGTTTGTTAAAGGAACAACAATATGATATAACTTCAAAATGAGTAGCATAACATTCCTGTGCAGAGAATAACCTTACTGTTCAAATAGGAATGAAATATAACAGAGCTAATACATGAAATAATAGGGAACAATAGATTACTAAACAAAGAAGATAAGAGAAATCAAACCACACACGACTGGAATCGGGAATTAATGGTACAGGAAGCAAGTGATCCACCAGGGCCAGACCCTTAGCCTCCACGGATGCACTATTTATAAGTACTCCAGAATCAAACATGGAATGGCAACAGATTTTATATATTAAGCATCAAAACGGAGTTACAGTAATCGCTCTTTTAGAGAGAGTCGATGATCAAAGTTTCAGTTACAATAATGAATTTCATAAAAACAACAATAGTCTATCCCCTTGGGCTAGCAATGTTGTCCCTTCTTATAGTAGCCGAGCAGAGATATCAACGATACAGAGAATCATTAAGGTAGCGATCCCTCAGGATCAAAGGATCCTGAGGGATTCGCCATACTGTTAGCTCTCAGTTATCTTCTCGTTCTCTTGCACCGATTTGGTATCTCCTCTTCCTTTTCCTAGCTTGTACGCTCCAATCTGGATTGCCTTGTTTGGATACGGTTCCTTGTTAAAGGGACAACAGTTGATTACATCTTGTCGTTTCCTTTAGAATGGCAATTTTCCGTTTTCCTCTTTTTCTGCATAAAAAAGGGTAATTATTAGTCATTTTATGTTGCACACAAATCTTCTAAACTTTATCATAATCCTTCACCATATACCTATTTCATAATGTAAAGTTATGAATTTAAGGAAAGGATGACAAAATAAGTGGTAATTACATACCCTCTCTAGTGCTCAACAGTTTTAAATCTGACAATTTGTGTATTTTTGCAGGTGAAACATGTAAAGGAGGACAATTCACTGATATTGTCATAAAGGAGGAAGAAGACAAGCAGAATCTAAATTCTATTCTGGAAGAAGATGAGATAGATAGGTCTCATATACAGTTTGGGAAAGATATCAAACAACCAAGTGAAGGGATTGAGGAGATTGAAGAGGAGACCATCGAAGAATTTCTTAATCATATGAAGGATTTAGAACAATAAGGAGATATGATGGCTGAAACGTCAAGTGGGACAACATGGTCTTATGCTTTTAAGACTGATAATTTTTCTATGGATGGAGAACAAATGAAGGAGAATATTAATGCATATGGTGAGACAAGGATAGCTCTTGCAAAAGGTAAACAATAAGAGATTAAAGGCAAACTTGAAGAAGAGACTATGTTAGCTGAATACATAGTAAAGGATCATCAATTCACTATGATGATAGGCACAGTGGAAATAGCCATGGAAATTGTTGAGACAGTCAGTAAGAAAGAATGACATCTAGTGAAAGATGTTAAGAATGAAGAACCATATGCAAAGGATTTAACCTTGGGAGAAGGAACACTAACAAAGCAATGTTTTGTAGAGGATGAGCAATCTTTTGAAGCTGTCAGAAGTATGGAAGAGTATCTTTCAGAAGATAAAAGCTTTGAAGTAAATGAGGATGGAGAATGTCTATTAAATGAGAGAAGCAATGATTTATTGCAGCATAAAGAACTTAATAATGCATTGATATTTGAAACTGTGACAACATGGGAAGAATTTCTTGTGAAAGAAGGAGATGAAATTCAGTCTAAAGCGATGGTATGTGAAGAAATAGTTGAGACTGTTGAACCTTTTGATTTTCAAATTGATAATTTGTTTATAAATGCATGAATTATAAGTGATGATGAAGTACTTATGAAGTGTCACAGAGAAATTGCATTGTTGGAATATTTGCTGGAAAATTCAGAGTATGATAGTGTGATTGCAGAAGAAGGAGTTCACTACAGTGGACAAGAGTAGGAAGACATCATTAGAGCAGATGATGTGGGGGAGAGACTAGTTGACAGTCTCATGAATTCTTTTGAGAATTCAAAACAGCATACTGATGTGCTAACAGAGGAGAAAGAAACAGAGTAACAAACTGAATTGTTGCAAAGGAAGATAAGGCACAAAAGCCTTATGTTTTTTTATTTTAACAAGTGTTTTGTGAGTGCAGGTTTTGTTGCAGATGTTGAAGGAAATTTGGCACCAATGAGTAGCCAAATAAAGATGAAAGAAGAAATCTTTTGCTAAATATTTGCGTGTTTGTCACCTTCATGCTAGATTAGAAATTAAGCTGAGAGAACAGCTCAAAAGAGATTGTTTCTCGACCAAGAAATATTTTTGTCACAACTACCATCAATATCGGCCAAGAAATATTGTTGTCACTACTATTAGGAATTATGTAAAATCCTAATGTGGCCAAGCTTGATGATGGAGGAGGTGGGGTAGAACAAGGCAAGTGGTTAAATCTATTTAAATCTAAAACATTAAACCTAAAATTGAAAAGGGACATATTAAACTAAACTTTAATATTAAAGTTAAAAACATTCAAAAACACATATTATATAATCTAAAATACGCACAGATATAAACCTAAAATGCGCATCTATTATATATTATATTAAAACCTAAACCTAAAATTACTTAAAATTACTTACTTAATGCTGCACCAAGGAAGCGTGATGCCAGTATAACACGGGCGTTACAGTGATGGTCGCGCCCACGTTACATGTATGGCAGTCCTTTTCATAATGTAAGGGTCGACAACCAGTTTCAATGTGGTCTTTTATTTTTATTTCTATTTTTCGACATGGTTTTATTTTATATATATATATATATATATATATATATAAAGTTATCATTTACAATTCCTTTAATTAATACAGTGGCAACTATAAATATACTACTATCTTCAAATTAGAATCATCTCATCAAAAAATTAAAATCACCCCATCAAAAAATTAATTATCAAATAAATTAAAATTACCCAATTCCAAAAGGGCCCATAAACATAATTTTATTCATTATTTCCGTTTAATGAAAAAAAATATTATTGCCTGAAAATTTTATTTGCATATATAGTTACATAAAGATGATTTTCATAAAGAATTCGGGAAATCTCAATTATATATTCAAACTAATTTGCTGACACAGTTAGTCATTCATTTATGCCTATGTGTCTTGACTTTACTTTTTTGAATGTTTGATATTTTTTACACGTAAATAAAAAAATTCAGTGGTATTCAGTAATACGAATGGATACCTAGGATAGACAGCAATGGGAAGGAGAAAATATCAAAGAATACTACCTCGTGCTGGTTAGAGAAGTGAGTTATTAAAAATGAATTTAATAGGAATATAAATTGAGTTTTAAAAACTGAATTTAATATGAAAATGAATAGTATTTTTAAGTACTTTCCCTTTTTCTATGAGTTGTAGGTATCCTAAAGTACTCAACTTTTGATAAACTGTTTTTTCCCTATAGGTTGTAGTTATCTTGATGTGTTCGACTTTTGGTTGAGCATGTATATTAATCAAATTTATGAAAAAATAAAAA